>OZ010749.1:0-693333 GCA_963932245.1 Tachinus rufipes
GTTGTCGGAGAAAGCGGAAGTTCGTGCTGCAAGGGGTTCTCCTTCGGCGATCGAAAGAGTCAAAACATACCAAAGGGGGGGGTCTTTCATCTATTTGGGCTAGGATTTTTTCAATTTTTGGATAAAAAGGTCGGTTTTTTTGCATTTGCTGACGTAAAATGAACCCCTGATTACGATTTTGGGGGTCCGACTCCGATATTCCTAGCACCTTGGCGGCAATTTTAAAATAACCGCCAAAAACATGGTTTTTTTGCGTTTCGAAGGGCAAAAACGGCACTAAACGGTGAAGGGCAGGGACGCAATTGCTCCTGAGGGTAGTCAACAGACCCATCTAAATTCCTGCCAAACCGGAAGTCCGTAGATCAAAGGGTTTTTCTTCGGCGATGGACGAAAGTTTCGGTTTTATCGCAAACACGTACATAAGCTCACGTCGCCGCACTAAAACTCGCAAACGTGGACCAATGTTGGTAATTTTTTGGTTACTGGGGTAATTTGGACCCCCGATTACGATTCCGGAATCGCCGTTTCGATATTCTGAACCGTTCACCTTCTAGTTCATAGCTGATTTTCGGTGTATTTTTATTACGAAAACGTGTGAAACAAATATAGTTTTAAGAGGCCGAGGAGGACGCAATTGCTCCAGCGGCAAGCCAACAGACCACGGCAGATGCTCTCGCAAACCGGAAGTCCGTAGGTCAAAGGGTTTACCTTCGGCGATCGATTGTATCGCTTAGTACGTACGTAAGCTCGTGTTTTATCACAGTAAAATCTACAAATGTGGATGAAAGTTTGTAATTTTTTGTTTTCTGGGGTAATTTGGAGCCCCGATTACGATTTTGATATCGTCGTTTCGATGTTCCCAACATATCCCCCTCTTATGCAAAAATGGCTATTTTTGGTCAATTTAAAAATTCTAAATGCGTGAAACTAACATACTTCTAGCCGGCCGATGAGGACCCAGATTTTTTTGTGTGAAGCCACTGACCCCAGTAGGTTGTCGGAGAAAGCGGAAGTTCGTGCTGCAAGGGGTTCTCCTTCGGCGATCGAAAGAGTCAAAACATACCAAAGGGGGGGGTCTTTCATCTATTTGGGCTAGGATTTTTTCAATTTTTGGATAAAAAGGTCGGTTTTTTTGCATTTGCTGACGTAAAATGAACCCCTGATTACGATTTTGGGGGTCCGACTCCGATATTCCTAGCACCTTGGCGGCAATTTTAAAATAACCGCCAAAAACATGGTTTTTTTGCGTTTCGAAGGGCAAAAACGGCACTAAACGGTGAAGGGCAGGGACGCAATTGCTCCTGAGGGTAGTCAACAGACCCATCTAAATTCCTGCCAAACCGGAAGTCCGTAGATCAAAGGGTTTTTCTTCGGCGATCGACGAAAGTTTCGGTTTTATCGCAAACACGTACATAAGCTCACGTCGCCGCACTAAAACTCGCAAACGTGGACCAATGTTGGTAATTTTTTGGTTACTGGGGTAATTTGGACCCCCGATTACGATTCCGGAATCGCCGTTTCGATATTCTGAACCGTTCACCTTCTAGTTCATAGCTGATTTTCGGTGTATTTTTATTACGAAAACGTGTGAAACAAATATAGTTTTAAGAGGCCGAGGAGGACGCAATTGCTCCAGCGGCAAGCCAACAGACCACGGCAGATGCTCTCGCAAACCGGAAGTCCGTAGGTCAAAGGGTTTACCTTCGGCGATCGATTGTATCGCTTAGTACGTACGTAAGCTCGTGTTTTATCACAGTAAAATCTACAAATGTGGATGAAAGTTTGTAATTTTTTGTTTTCTGGGGTAATTTGGAGCCCCGATTACGATTTTGATATCGTCGTTTCGATGTTCCCAACATATCCCCCTCTTATGCAAAAATGGCTATTTTTGGTCAATTTAAAAATTCTAAATGCGTGAAACTAACATACTTCTAGCCGGCCGATGAGGACCCAGATTTTTTTGTGTGAAGCCACTGACCCCAGTAGGTTGTCGGAGAAAGCGGAAGTTCGTGCTGCAAGGGGTTCTCCTTCGGCGATCGAAAGAGTCAAAACATACCAAAGGGGGGGGTCTTTCATCTATTTGGGCTAGGATTTTTCAATTTTTGGATAAAAAGGTCGGTTTTTTGCATTTGCTGACGTAAAATGAACCCCTGATTACGATTTTGGGGGTCCGACTCCGATATTCCTAGCACCTTGGCGGCAATTTTAAAATAACCGCCAAAAACATGGTTTTTTTGCGTTTCGAAGGGCAAAAACGGCACTAAACGGTGAAGGGCAGGGACGCAATTGCTCCTGAGGGTAGTCAACAGACCCATCTAAATTCCTGCCAAACCGGAAGTCCGTAGATCAAAGGGTTTTTCTTCGGCGATGGACGAAAGTTTCGGTTTTATCGCAAACACGTACATAAGCTCACGTCGCCGCACTAAAACTCGCAAACGTGGACCAATGTTGGTAATTTTTTGGTTACTGGGGTAATTTGGACCCCCGATTACGATTCCGGAATCGCCGTTTCGATATTCTGAACCGTTCACCTTCTAGTTCATAGCTGATTTTCGGTGTATTTTTATTACGAAAACGTGTGAAACAAATATAGTTTTAAGAGGCCGAGGAGGACGCAATTGCTCCAGCGGCAAGCCAACAGACCACGGCAGATGCTCTCGCAAACCGGAAGTCCGTAGGTCAAAGGGTTTACCTTCGGCGATCGATTGTATCGCTTAGTACGTACGTAAGCTCGTGTTTTATCACAGTAAAATCTACAAATGTGGATGAAAGTTTGTAATTTTTTGTTTTCTGGGGTAATTTGGAGCCCCGATTACGATTTTGATATCGTCGTTTCGATGTTCCCAACATATCCCCCTCTTATGCAAAAATGGCTATTTTTGGTCAATTTAAAAATTCTAAATGCGTGAAACTAACATACTTCTAGCCGGCCGATGAGGACCCAGATTTTTTTGTGTGAAGCCACTGACCCCAGTAGGTTGTCGGAGAAAGCGGAAGTTCGTGCTGCAAGGGGTTCTCCTTCGGCGATCGAAAGAGTCAAAACATACCAAAGGGGGGGGTCTTTCATCTATTTGGGCTAGGATTTTTTCAATTTTTGGATAAAAAGGTCGGTTTTTTTGCATTTGCTGACGTAAAATGAACCCCTGATTACGATTTTGGGGGTCCGACTCCGATATTCCTAGCACCTTGGCGGCAATTTTAAAATAACCGCCAAAAACATGGTTTTTTTGCGTTTCGAAGGGCAAAAACGGCACTAAACGGTGAAGGGCAGGGACGCAATTGCTCCTGAGGGTAGTCAACAGACCCATCTAAATTCCTGCCAAACCGGAAGTCCGTAGATCAAAGGGTTTTTCTTCGGCGATGGACGAAAGTTTCGGTTTTATCGCAAACACGTACATAAGCTCACGTCGCCGCACTAAAACTCGCAAACGTGGACCAATGTTGGTAATTTTTTGGTTACTGGGGTAATTTGGACCCCCGATTACGATTCCGGAATCGCCGTTTCGATATTCTGAACCGTTCACCTTCTAGTTCATAGCTGATTTTCGGTGTATTTTTATTACGAAAACGTGTGAAACAAATATAGTTTTAAGAGGCCGAGGAGGACGCAATTGCTCCAGCGGCAAGCCAACAGACCACGGCAGATGCTCTCGCAAAACCGGAAGTCCGTAGGTCAAAGGGTTTACCTTCGGCGATCGATTGTATCGCTTAGTACGTACGTAAGCTCGTGTTTTATCACAGTAAAATCTACAAATGTGGATGAAAGTTTGTAATTTTTTGTTTTCTGGGGTAATTTGGAGCCCCGATTACGATTTTGATATCGTCGTTTCGATGTTCCCAACATATCCCCCTCTTATGCAAAAATGGCTATTTTTGGTCAATTTAAAAATTCTAAATGCGTGAAACTAACATACTTCTAGCCGGCCGATGAGGACCCAGATTTTTTTGTGTGAAGCCACTGACCCCAGTAGGTTGTCGGAGAAAGCGGAAGTTCGTGCTGCAAGGGGTTCTCCTTCGGCGATCGAAAGAGTCAAAACATACCAAAGGGGGGGGTCTTTCATCTATTTGGGCTAGGATTTTTTCAATTTTTGGATAAAAAGGTCGGTTTTTTTGCATTTGCTGACGTAAAATGAACCCCTGATTACGATTTTGGGGGTCCGACTCCGATATTCCTAGCACCTTGGCGGCAATTTTAAAATAACCGCCAAAAACATGGTTTTTTTGCGTTTCGAAGGGCAAAAACGGCACTAAACGGTGAAGGGCAGGGACGCAATTGCTCCTGAGGGTAGTCAACAGACCCATCTAAATTTCTGCCAAACCGGAAGTCCGTAGATCAAAGGGTTTTTCTTCGGCGATGGACGAAAGTTTCGGTTTTATCGCAAACACGTACATAAGCTCACGTCGCCGCACTAAAACTCGCAAACGTGGACCAATGTTGGTAATTTTTTGGTTACTGGGGTAATTTGGACCCCCGATTACGATTCCGGAATCGCCGTTTCGATATTCTGAACCGTTCACCTTCTAGTTCATAGCTGATTTTCGGTGTATTTTTATTACGAAAACGTGTGAAACAAATATAGTTTTAAGAGGCCGAGGAGGACGCAATTGCTCCAGCGGCAAGCCAACAGACCACGGCAGATGCTCTCGCAAACCGGAAGTCCGTAGGTCAAAGGGTTTACCTTCGGCGATCGATTGTATCGCTTAGTACGTACGTAAGCTCGTGTTTTATCACAGTAAAATCTACAAATGTGGATGAAAGTTTGTAATTTTTTGTTTTCTGGGGTAATTTGGAGCCCCGATTACGATTTTGATATCGTCGTTTCGATGTTCCCAACATATCCCCCTCTTATGCAAAAATGGCTATTTTTGGTCAATTTAAAAATTCTAAATGCGTGAAACTAACATACTTCTAGCCGGCCGATGAGGACCCAGATTTTTTTGTGTGAAGCCACTGACCCCAGTAGGTTGTCGGAGAAAGCGGAAGTTCGTGCTGCAAGGGGTTCTCCTTCGGCGATCGAAAGAGTCAAAACATACCAAAGGGGGGGGTCTTTCATCTATTTGGGCTAGGATTTTTTCAATTTTTGGATAAAAAGGTCGGTTTTTTTGCATTTGCTGACGTAAAATGAACCCCTGATTACGATTTTGGGGGTCCGACTCCGATATTCCTAGCACCTTGGCGGCAATTTTAAAATAACCGCCAAAAACATGGTTTTTTTGCGTTTCGAAGGGCAAAAACGGCACTAAACGGTGAAGGGCAGGGACGCAATTGCTCCTGAGGGTAGTCAACAGACCCATCTAAATTCCTGCCAAACCGGAAGTCCGTAGATCAAAGGGTTTTTCTTCGGCGATGGACGAAAGTTTCGGTTTTATCGCAAACACGTACATAAGCTCACGTCGCCGCACTAAAACTCGCAAACGTGGACCAATGTTGGTAATTTTTTGGTTACTGGGGTAATTTGGACCCCCGATTACGATTCCGGAATCGCCGTTTCGATATTCTGAACCGTTCACCTTCTAGTTCATAGCTGATTTTCGGTGTATTTTTATTACGAAAACGTGTGAAACAAATATAGTTTTAAGAGGCCGAGGAGGACGCAATTGCTCCAGCGGCAAGCCAACAGACCACGGCAGATGCTCTCGCAAACCGGAAGTCCGTAGGTCAAAGGGTTTACCTTCGGCGATCGATTGTATCGCTTAGTACGTACGTAAGCTCGTGTTTTATCACAGTAAAATCTACAAATGTGGATGAAAGTTTGTAATTTTTTGTTTTCTGGGGTAATTTGGAGCCCCGATTACGATTTTGATATCGTCGTTTCGATGTTCCCAACATATCCCCCTCTTATGCAAAAATGGCTATTTTTGGTCAATTTAAAAATTCTAAATGCGTGAAACTAACATACTTCTAGCCGGCCGATGAGGACCCAGATTTTTTTGTGTGAAGCCACTGACCCCAGTAGGTTGTCGGAGAAAGCGGAAGTTCGTGCTGCAAGGGGTTCTCCTTCGGCGATCGAAAGAGTCAAAACATACCAAAGGGGGGGGTCTTTCATCTATTTGGGCTAGGATTTTTTCAATTTTTGGATAAAAAGGTCGGTTTTTTTGCATTTGCTGACGTAAAATGAACCCCTGATTACGATTTTGGGGGTCCGACTCCGATATTCCTAGCACCTTGGCGGCAATTTTAAAATAACCGCCAAAAACATGGTTTTTTTGCGTTTCGAAGGGCAAAAACGGCACTAAACGGTGAAGGGCAGGGACGCAATTGCTCCTGAGGGTAGTCAACAGACCCATCTAAATTTCTGCCAAACCGGAAGTCCGTAGATCAAAGGGTTTTTCTTCGGCGATGGACGAAAGTTTCGGTTTTATCGCAAACACGTACATAAGCTCACGTCGCCGCACTAAAACTCGCAAACGTGGACCAATGTTGGTAATTTTTTGGTTACTGGGGTAATTTGGACCCCCGATTACGATTCCGGAATCGCCGTTTCGATATTCTGAACCGTTCACCTTCTAGTTCATAGCTGATTTTCGGTGTATTTTTATTACGAAAACGTGTGAAACAAATATAGTTTTAAGAGGCCGAGGAGGACGCAATTGCTCCAGCGGCAAGCCAACAGACCACGGCAGATGCTCTCGCAAACCGGAAGTCCGTAGGTCAAAGGGTTTACCTTCGGCGATCGATTGTATCGCTTAGTACGTACGTAAGCTCGTGTTTTATCACAGTAAAATCTACAAATGTGGATGAAAGTTTGTAATTTTTTGTTTTCTGGGGTAATTTGGAGCCCCGATTACGATTTTGATATCGTCGTTTCGATGTTCCCAACATATCCCCCTCTTATGCAAAAATGGCTATTTTTGGTCAATTTAAAAATTCTAAATGCGTGAAACTAACATACTTCTAGCCGGCCGATGAGGACCCAGATTTTTTTGTGTGAAGCCACTGACCCCAGTAGGTTGTCGGAGAAAGCGGAAGTTCGTGCTGCAAGGGGTTCTCCTTCGGCGATCGAAAGAGTCAAAACATACCAAAGGGGGGGGTCTTTCATCTATTTGGGCTAGGATTTTTTCAATTTTTGGATAAAAAGGTCGGTTTTTTTGCATTTGCTGACGTAAAATGAACCCCTGATTACGATTTTGGGGGTCCGACTCCGATATTCCTAGCACCTTGGCGGCAATTTTAAAATAACCGCCAAAAACATGGTTTTTTTGCGTTTCGAAGGGCAAAAACGGCACTAAACGGTGAAGGGCAGGGACGCAATTGCTCCTGAGGGTAGTCAACAGACCCATCTAAATTCCTGCCAAACCGGAAGTCCGTAGATCAAAGGGTTTTTCTTCGGCGATCGACGAAAGTTTCGGTTTTATCGCAAACACGTACATAAGCTCACGTCGCCGCACTAAAACTCGCAAACGTGGACCAATGTTGGTAATTTTTTGGTTACTGGGGTAATTTGGACCCCCGATTACGATTCCGGAATCGCCGTTTCGATATTCTGAACCGTTCACCTTCTAGTTCATAGCTGATTTTCGGTGTATTTTTATTACGAAAACGTGTGAAACAAATATAGTTTTAAGAGGCCGAGGAGGACGCAATTGCTCCAGCGGCAAGCCAACAGACCACGGCAGATGCTCTCGCAAACCGGAAGTCCGTAGGTCAAAGGGTTTACCTTCGGCGATCGATTGTATCGCTTAGTACGTACGTAAGCTCGTGTTTTATCACAGTAAAATCTACAAATGTGGATGAAAGTTTGTAATTTTTTGTTTTCTGGGGTAATTTGGAGCCCCGATTACGATTTTGATATCGTCGTTTCGATGTTCCCAACATATCCCCCTCTTATGCAAAAATGGCTATTTTTGGTCAATTTAAAAATTCTAAATGCGTGAAACTAACATACTTCTAGCCGGCCGATGAGGACCCAGATTTTTTTGTGTGAAGCCACTGACCCCAGTAGGTTGTCGGAGAAAGCGGAAGTTCGTGCTGCAAGGGGTTCTCCTTCGGCGATCGAAAGAGTCAAAACATACCAAAGGGGGGGGTCTTTCATCTATTTGGGCTAGGATTTTTTCAATTTTTGGATAAAAAGGTCGGTTTTTTTGCATTTGCTGACGTAAAATGAACCCCTGATTACGATTTTGGGGGTCCGACTCCGATATTCCTAGCACCTTGGCGGCAATTTTAAAATAACCGCCAAAAACATGGTTTTTTTGCGTTTCGAAGGGCAAAAACGGCACTAAACGGTGAAGGGCAGGGACGCAATTGCTCCTGAGGGTAGTCAACAGACCCATCTAAATTCCTGCCAAACCGGAAGTCCGTAGATCAAAGGGTTTTTCTTCGGCGATGGACGAAAGTTTCGGTTTTATCGCAAACACGTACATAAGCTCACGTCGCCGCACTAAAACTCGCAAACGTGGACCAATGTTGGTAATTTTTTGGTTACTGGGGTAATTTGGACCCCCGATTACGATTCCGGAATCGCCGTTTCGATATTCTGAACCGTTCACCTTCTAGTTCATAGCTGATTTTCGGTGTATTTTTATTACGAAAACGTGTGAAACAAATATAGTTTTAAGAGGCCGAGGAGGACGCAATTGCTCCAGCGGCAAGCCAACAGACCACGGCAGATGCTCTCGCAAACCGGAAGTCCGTAGGTCAAAGGGTTTACCTTCGGCGATCGATTGTATCGCTTAGTACGTACGTAAGCTCGTGTTTTATCACAGTAAAATCTACAAATGTGGATGAAAGTTTGTAATTTTTTGTTTTCTGGGGTAATTTGGAGCCCCGATTACGATTTTGATATCGTCGTTTCGATGTTCCCAACATATCCCCCTCTTATGCAAAAATGGCTATTTTTGGTCAATTTAAAAATTCTAAATGCGTGAAACTAACATACTTCTAGCCGGCCGATGAGGACCCAGATTTTTTTGTGTGAAGCCACTGACCCCAGTAGGTTGTCGGAGAAAGCGGAAGTTCGTGCTGCAAGGGGTTCTCCTTCGGCGATCGAAAGAGTCAAAACATACCAAAGGGGGGGGTCTTTCATCTATTTGGGCTAGGATTTTTTCAATTTTTGGATAAAAAGGTCGGTTTTTTTGCATTTGCTGACGTAAAATGAACCCCTGATTACGATTTTGGGGGTCCGACTCCGATATTCCTAGCACCTTGGCGGCAATTTTAAAATAACCGCCAAAAACATGGTTTTTTTGCGTTTCGAAGGGCAAAAACGGCACTAAACGGTGAAGGGCAGGGACGCAATTGCTCCTGAGGGTAGTCAACAGACCCATCTAAATTCCTGCCAAACCGGAAGTCCGTAGATCAAAGGGTTTTTCTTCGGCGATCGACGAAAGTTTCGGTTTTATCGCAAACACGTACATAAGCTCACGTCGCCGCACTAAAACTCGCAAACGTGGACCAATGTTGGTAATTTTTTGGTTACTGGGGTAATTTGGACCCCCGATTACGATTGCGGAATCGCCGTTTCGATATTCTGAACCGTTCACCTTCTAGTTCATAGCTGATTTTCGGTGTATTTTTATTACGAAAACGTGTGAAACAAATATAGTTTTAAGAGGCCGAGGAGGACGCAATTGCTCCAGCGGCAAGCCAACAGACCACGGCAGATGCTCTCGCAAACCGGAAGTCCGTAGGTCAAAGGGTTTACCTTCGGCGATCGATTGTATCGCTTAGTACGTACGTAAGCTCGTGTTTTATCACAGTAAAATCTACAAATGTGGATGAAAGTTTGTAATTTTTTGTTTTCTGGGGTAATTTGGAGCCCCGATTACGATTTTGATATCGTCGTTTCGATGTTCCCAACATATCCCCCTCTTATGCAAAAATGGCTATTTTTGGTCAATTTAAAAATTCTAAATGCGTGAAACTAACATACTTCTAGCCGGCCGATGAGGACCCAGATTTTTTTGTGTGAAGCCACTGACCCCAGTAGGTTGTCGGAGAAAGCGGAAGTTCGTGCTGCAAGGGGTTCTCCTTCGGCGATCGAAAGAGTCAAAACATACCAAAGGGGGGGTCTTTCATCTATTTGGGCTAGGATTTTTTCAATTTTTGGATAAAAAGGTCGGTTTTTTTGCATTTGCTGACGTAAAATGAACCCCTGATTACGATTTTGGGGGTCCGACTCCGATATTCCTAGCACCTTGGCGGCAATTTTAAAATAACCGCCAAAAACATGGTTTTTTTGCGTTTCGAAGGGCAAAAACGGCACTAAACGGTGAAGGGCAGGGACGCAATTGCTCCTGAGGGTAGTCAACAGACCCATCTAAATTCCTGCCAAACCGGAAGTCCGTAGATCAAAGGGTTTTTCTTCGGCGATGGACGAAAGTTTCGGTTTTATCGCAAACACGTACATAAGCTCACGTCGCCGCACTAAAACTCGCAAACGTGGACCAATGTTGGTAATTTTTTGGTTACTGGGGTAATTTGGACCCCCGATTACGATTCCGGAATCGCCGTTTCGATATTCTGAACCGTTCACCTTCTAGTTCATAGCTGATTTTCGGTGTATTTTTATTACGAAAACGTGTGAAACAAATATAGTTTTAAGAGGCCGAGGAGGACGCAATTGCTCCAGCGGCAAGCCAACAGACCACGGCAGATGCTCTCGCAAACCGGAAGTCCGTAGGTCAAAGGGTTTACCTTCGGCGATCGATTGTATCGCTTAGTACGTACGTAAGCTCGTGTTTTATCACAGTAAAATCTACAAATGTGGATGAAAGTTTGTAATTTTTTGTTTTCTGGGGTAATTTGGAGCCCCGATTACGATTTTGATATCGTCGTTTCGATGTTCCCAACATATCCCCCTCTTATGCAAAAATGGCTATTTTTGGTCAATTTAAAAATTCTAAATGCGTGAAACTAACATACTTCTAGCCGGCCGATGAGGACCCAGATTTTTTTGTGTGAAGCCACTGACCCCAGTAGGTTGTCGGAGAAAGCGGAAGTTCGTGCTGCAAGGGGTTCTCCTTCGGCGATCGAAAGAGTCAAAACATACCAAAGGGGGGGGTCTTTCATCTATTTGGGCTAGGATTTTTTCAATTTTTGGATAAAAAGGTCGGTTTTTTTGCATTTGCTGACGTAAAATGAACCCCTGATTACGATTTTGGGGGTCCGACTCCGATATTCCTAGCACCTTGGCGGCAATTTTAAAATAACCGCCAAAAACATGGTTTTTTTGCGTTTCGAAGGGCAAAAACGGCACTAAACGGTGAAGGGCAGGGACGCAATTGCTCCTGAGGGTAGTCAACAGACCCATCTAAATTTCTGCCAAACCGGAAGTCCGTAGATCAAAGGGTTTTTCTTCGGCGATGGACGAAAGTTTCGGTTTTATCGCAAACACGTACATAAGCTCACGTCGCCGCACTAAAACTCGCAAACGTGGACCAATGTTGGTAATTTTTTGGTTACTGGGGTAATTTGGACCCCCGATTACGATTCCGGAATCGCCGTTTCGATATTCTGAACCGTTCACCTTCTAGTTCATAGCTGATTTTCGGTGTATTTTTATTACGAAAACGTGTGAAACAAATATAGTTTTAAGAGGCCGAGGAGGACGCAATTGCTCCAGCGGCAAGCCAACAGACCACGGCAGATGCTCTCGCAAACCGGAAGTCCGTAGGTCAAAGGGTTTACCTTCGGCGATCGATTGTATCGCTTAGTACGTACGTAAGCTCGTGTTTTATCACAGTAAAATCTACAAATGTGGATGAAAGTTTGTAATTTTTTGTTTTCTGGGGTAATTTGGAGCCCCGATTACGATTTTGATATCGTCGTTTCGATGTTCCCAACATATCCCCCTCTTATGCAAAAATGGCTATTTTTGGTCAATTTAAAAATTCTAAATGCGTGAAACTAACATACTTCTAGCCGGCCGATGAGGACCCAGATTTTTTTGTGTGAAGCCACTGACCCCAGTAGGTTGTCGGAGAAAGCGGAAGTTCGTGCTGCAAGGGGTTCTCCTTCGGCGATCGAAAGAGTCAAAACATACCAAAGGGGGGGGTCTTTCATCTATTTGGGCTAGGATTTTTTCAATTTTTGGATAAAAAGGTCGGTTTTTTTGCATTTGCTGACGTAAAATGAACCCCTGATTACGATTTTGGGGGTCCGACTCCGATATTCCTAGCACCTTGGCGGCAATTTTAAAATAACCGCCAAAAACATGGTTTTTTTGCGTTTCGAAGGGCAAAAACGGCACTAAACGGTGAAGGGCAGGGACGCAATTGCTCCTGAGGGTAGTCAACAGACCCATCTAAATTCCTGCCAAACCGGAAGTCCGTAGATCAAAGGGTTTTTCTTCGGCGATCGACGAAAGTTTCGGTTTTATCGCAAACACGTACATAAGCTCACGTCGCCGCACTAAAACTCGCAAACGTGGACCAATGTTGGTAATTTTTTGGTTACTGGGGTAATTTGGACCCCCGATTACGATTCCGGAATCGCCGTTTCGATATTCTGAACCGTTCACCTTCTAGTTCATAGCTGATTTTCGGTGTATTTTTATTACGAAAACGTGTGAAACAAATATAGTTTTAAGAGGCCGAGGAGGACGCAATTGCTCCAGCGGCAAGCCAACAGACCACGGCAGATGCTCTCGCAAACCGGAAGTCCGTAGGTCAAAGGGTTTACCTTCGGCGATCGATTGTATCGCTTAGTACGTACGTAAGCTCGTGTTTTATCACAGTAAAATCTACAAATGTGGATGAAAGTTTGTAATTTTTTGTTTTCTGGGGTAATTTGGAGCCCCGATTACGATTTTGATATCGTCGTTTCGATGTTCCCAACATATCCCCCTCTTATGCAAAAATGGCTATTTTTGGTCAATTTAAAAATTCTAAATGCGTGAAACTAACATACTTCTAGCCGGCCGATGAGGACCCAGATTTTTTTGTGTGAAGCCACTGACCCCAGTAGGTTGTCGGAGAAAGCGGAAGTTCGTGCTGCAAGGGGTTCTCCTTCGGCGATCGAAAGAGTCAAAACATACCAAAGGGGGGGGTCTTTCATCTATTTGGGCTAGGATTTTTTCAATTTTTGGATAAAAAGGTCGGTTTTTTTGCATTTGCTGACGTAAAATGAACCCCTGATTACGATTTTGGGGGTCCGACTCCGATATTCCTAGCACCTTGGCGGCAATTTTAAAATAACCGCCAAAAACATGTTTTTTTTGCGTTTCGAAGGGCAAAAACGGCACTAAACGGTGAAGGGCAGGGACGCAATTGCTCCTGAGGGTAGTCAACAGACCCATCTAAATTCCTGCCAAACCGGAAGTCCGTAGATCAAAGGGTTTTTCTTCGGCGATCGACGAAAGTTTCGGTTTTATCGCAAACACGTACATAAGCTCACGTCGCCGCACTAAAACTCGCAAACGTGGACCAATGTTGGTAATTTTTTGGTTACTGGGGTAATTTGGACCCCCGATTACGATTCCGGAATCGCCGTTTCGATATTCTGAACCGTTCACCTTCTAGTTCATAGCTGATTTTCGGTGTATTTTTATTACGAAAACGTGTGAAACAAATATAGTTTTAAGAGGCCGAGGAGGACGCAATTGCTCCAGCGGCAAGCCAACAGACCACGGCAGATGCTCTCGCAAACCGGAAGTCCGTAGGTCAAAGGGTTTACCTTCGGCGATCGATTGTATCGCTTAGTACGTACGTAAGCTCGTGTTTTATCACAGTAAAATCTACAAATGTGGATGAAAGTTTGTAATTTTTTGTTTTCTGGGGTAATTTGGAGCCCCGATTACGATTTTGATATCGTCGTTTCGATGTTCCCAACATATCCCCCTCTTATGCAAAAATGGCTATTTTTGGTCAATTTAAAAATTCTAAATGCGTGAAACTAACATACTTCTAGCCGGCCGATGAGGACCCAGATTTTTTTGTGTGAAGCCACTGACCCCAGTAGGTTGTCGGAGAAAGCGGAAGTTCGTGCTGCAAGGGGTTCTCCTTCGGCGATCGAAAGAGTCAAAACATACCAAAGGGGGGGGTCTTTCATCTATTTGGGCTAGGATTTTTTCAATTTTTGGATAAAAAGGTCGGTTTTTTTGCATTTGCTGACGTAAAATGAACCCCTGATTACGATTTTGGGGGTCCGACTCCGATATTCCTAGCACCTTGGCGGCAATTTTAAAATAACCGCCAAAAACATGGTTTTTTTGCGTTTCGAAGGGCAAAAACGGCACTAAACGGTGAAGGGCAGGGACGCAATTGCTCCTGAGGGTAGTCAACAGACCCATCTAAATTTCTGCCAAACCGGAAGTCCGTAGATCAAAGGGTTTTTCTTCGGCGATGGACGAAAGTTTCGGTTTTATCGCAAACACGTACATAAGCTCACGTCGCCGCACTAAAACTCGCAAACGTGGACCAATGTTGGTAATTTTTTGGTTACTGGGGTAATTTGGACCCCCGATTACGATTCCGGAATCGCCGTTTCGATATTCTGAACCGTTCACCTTCTAGTTCATAGCTGATTTTCGGTGTATTTTTATTACGAAAACGTGTGAAACAAATATAGTTTTAAGAGGCCGAGGAGGACGCAATTGCTCCAGCGGCAAGCCAACAGACCACGGCAGATGCTCTCGCAAACCGGAAGTCCGTAGGTCAAAGGGTTTACCTTCGGCGATCGATTGTATCGCTTAGTACGTACGTAAGCTCGTGTTTTATCACAGTAAAATCTACAAATGTGGATGAAAGTTTGTAATTTTTTGTTTTCTGGGGTAATTTGGAGCCCCGATTACGATTTTGATATCGTCGTTTCGATGTTCCCAACATATCCCCCTCTTATGCAAAAATGGCTATTTTTGGTCAATTTAAAAATTCTAAATGCGTGAAACTAACATACTTCTAGCCGGCCGATGAGGACCCAGATTTTTTTGTGTGAAGCCACTGACCCCAGTAGGTTGTCGGAGAAAGCGGAAGTTCGTGCTGCAAGGGGTTCTCCTTCGGCGATCGAAAGAGTCAAAACATACCAAAGGGGGGGGTCTTTCATCTATTTGGGCTAGGATTTTTTCAATTTTTGGATAAAAAGGTCGGTTTTTTTGCATTTGCTGACGTAAAATGAACCCCTGATTACGATTTTGGGGGTCCGACTCCGATATTCCTAGCACCTTGGCGGCAATTTTAAAATAACCGCCAAAAACATGTTTTTTTTGCGTTTCGAAGGGCAAAAACGGCACTAAACGGTGAAGGGCAGGGACGCAATTGCTCCTGAGGGTAGTCAACAGACCCATCTAAATTCCTGCCAAACCGGAAGTCCGTAGATCAAAGGGTTTTTCTTCGGCGATGGACGAAAGTTTCGGTTTTATCGCAAACACGTACATAAGCTCACGTCGCCGCACTAAAACTCGCAAACGTGGACCAATGTTGGTAATTTTTTGGTTACTGGGGTAATTTGGACCCCCGATTACGATTCCGGAATCGCCGTTTCGATATTCTGAACCGTTCACCTTCTAGTTCATAGCTGATTTTCGGTGTATTTTTATTACGAAAACGTGTGAAACAAATATAGTTTTAAGAGGCCGAGGAGGACGCAATTGCTCCAGCGGCAAGCCAACAGACCACGGCAGATGCTCTCGCAAACCGGAAGTCCGTAGGTCAAAGGGTTTACCTTCGGCGATCGATTGTATCGCTTAGTACGTACGTAAGCTCGTGTTTTATCACAGTAAAATCTACAAATGTGGATGAAAGTTTGTAATTTTTTGTTTTCTGGGGTAATTTGGAGCCCCGATTACGATTTTGATATCGTCGTTTCGATGTTCCCAACATATCCCCCTCTTATGCAAAAATGGCTATTTTTGGTCAATTTAAAAATTCTAAATGCGTGAAACTAACATACTTCTAGCCGGCCGATGAGGACCCAGATTTTTTTGTGTGAAGCCACTGACCCCAGTAGGTTGTCGGAGAAAGCGGAAGTTCGTGCTGCAAGGGGTTCTCCTTCGGCGATCGAAAGAGTCAAAACATACCAAAGGGGGGGGTCTTTCATCTATTTGGGCTAGGATTTTTTCAATTTTTGGATAAAAAGGTCGGTTTTTTTGCATTTGCTGACGTAAAATGAACCCCTGATTACGATTTTGGGGGTCCGACTCCGATATTCCTAGCACCTTGGCGGCAATTTTAAAATAACCGCCAAAAACATGGTTTTTTTGCGTTTCGAAGGGCAAAAACGGCACTAAACGGTGAAGGGCAGGGACGCAATTGCTCCTGAGGGTAGTCAACAGACCCATCTAAATTCCTGCCAAACCGGAAGTCCGTAGATCAAAGGGTTTTTCTTCGGCGATCGACGAAAGTTTCGGTTTTATCGCAAACACGTACATAAGCTCACGTCGCCGCACTAAAACTCGCAAACGTGGACCAATGTTGGTAATTTTTTGGTTACTGGGGTAATTTGGACCCCCGATTACGATTGCGGAATCGCCGTTTCGATATTCTGAACCGTTCACCTTCTAGTTCATAGCTGATTTTCGGTGTATTTTTATTACGAAAACGTGTGAAACAAATATAGTTTTAAGAGGCCGAGGAGGACGCAATTGCTCCAGCGGCAAGCCAACAGACCACGGCAGATGCTCTCGCAAACCGGAAGTCCGTAGGTCAAAGGGTTTACCTTCGGCGATCGATTGTATCGCTTAGTACGTACGTAAGCTCGTGTTTTATCACAGTAAAATCTACAAATGTGGATGAAAGTTTGTAATTTTTTGTTTTAAATGCGTGAAACTAACATACTTCTAGCCGGCCGATGAGGACCCAGATTTTTTTGTGTGAAGCCACTGACCCCAGTAGGTTGTCGGAGAAAGCGGAAGTTCGTGCTGCAAGGGGTTCTCCTTCGGCGATCGAAAGAGTCAAAACATACCAAAGGGGGGGTCTTTCATCTATTTGGGCTAGGATTTTTTCAATTTTTGGATAAAAAGGTCGGTTTTTTTGCATTTGCTGACGTAAAATGAACCCCTGATTACGATTTTGGGGGTCCGACTCCGATATTCCTAGCACCTTGGCGGCAATTTTAAAATAACCGCCAAAAACATGGTTTTTTTGCGTTTCGAAGGGCAAAAACGGCACTAAACGGTGAAGGGCAGGGACGCAATTGCTCCTAAGGGTAGTCAACAGACCCATCTAAATTCCTGCCAAACCGGAAGTCCGTAGATCAAAGGGTTTTTCTTCGGCGATCGACGAAAGTTTCGGTTTTATCGCAAACACGTACATAAGCTCACGTCGCCGCAATAAAACTCGCAAACGTGGACCAATGTTGGTAATTTTTTGGTTACTGGGGTAATTTGGACCCCCGATTACGATTCCGGAATCGCCGTTTCGATATTCTGAACCGTTCACCTTCTAGTTCATAGCTGATTTTCGGTGTATTTTTATTACGAAAACGTGTGAAACAAATATAGTTTTAAGAGGCCGAGGAGGACGCAATTGCTCCAGCGGCAAGCCAACAGACCACGGCAGATGCTCTCGCAAACCGGAAGTCCGTAGGTCAAAGGGTTTACCTTCGGCGATCGATTGTATCGCTTAGTACGTACGTAAGCTCGTGTTTTATCACAGTAAAATCTACAAATGTGGATGAAAGTTTGTAATTTTTTGTTTTCTGGGGTAATTTGGAGCCCCGATTACGATTTTGATATCGTCGTTTCGATGTTCCCAACATATCCCCCTCTTATGCAAAAATGGCTATTTTTGGTCAATTTAAAAATTCTAAATGCGTGAAACTAACATACTTCTAGCCGGCCGATGAGGACCCAGATTTTTTTGTGTGAAGCCACTGACCCCAGTAGGTTGTCGGAGAAAGCGGAAGTTCGTGCTGCAAGGGGTTCTCCTTCGGCGATCGAAAGAGTCAAAACATACCAAAGGGGGGGGTCTTTCATCTATTTGGGCTAGGATTTTTTCAATTTTTGGATAAAAAGGTCGGTTTTTTTGCATTTGCTGACGTAAAATGAACCCCTGATTACGATTTTGGGGGTCCGACTCCGATATTCCTAGCACCTTGGCGGCAATTTTAAAATAACCGCCAAAAACATGGTTTTTTTGCGTTTCGAAGGGCAAAAACGGCACTAAACGGTGAAGGGCAGGGACGCAATTGCTCCTGAGGGTAGTCAACAGACCCATCTAAATTCCTGCCAAACCGGAAGTCCGTAGATCAAAGGGTTTTTCTTCGGCGATCGACGAAAGTTTCGGTTTTATCGCAAACACGTACATAAGCTCACGTCGCCGCACTAAAACTCGCAAACGTGGACCAATGTTGGTAATTTTTTGGTTACTGGGGTAATTTGGACCCCCGATTACGATTCCGGAATCGCCGTTTCGATATTCTGAACCGTTCACCTTCTAGTTCATAGCTGATTTTCGGTGTATTTTTATTACGAAAACGTGTGAAACAAATATAGTTTTAAGAGGCCGAGGAGGACGCAATTGCTCCAGCGGCAAGCCAACAGACCACGGCAGATGCTCTCGCAAACCGGAAGTCCGTAGGTCAAAGGGTTTACCTTCGGCGATCGATTGTATCGCTTAGTACGTACGTAAGCTCGTGTTTTATCACAGTAAAATCTACAAATGTGGATGAAAGTTTGTAATTTTTTGTTTTCTGGGGTAATTTGGAGCCCCGATTACGATTTTGATATCGTCGTTTCGATGTTCCCAACATATCCCCCTCTTATGCAAAAATGGCTATTTTTGGTCAATTTAAAAATTCTAAATGCGTGAAACTAACATGCTTCTAGCCGGCCGATGAGGACCCAGATTTTTTTGTGTGAAGCCACTGACCCCAGTAGGTTGTCGGAGAAAGCGGAAGTTCGTGCTGCAAGGGGTTCTCCTTCGGCGATCGAAAGAGTCAAAACATACCAAAGGGGGGGGTCTTTCATCTATTTGGGCTAGGATTTTTTCAATTTTTGGATAAAAAGGTCGGTTTTTTTGCATTTGCTGACGTAAAATGAACCCCTGATTACGATTTTGGGGGTCCGACTCCGATATTCCTAGCACCTTGGCGGCAATTTTAAAATAACCGCCAAAAACATGGTTTTTTGCGTTTCGAAGGGCAAAAACGGCACTAAACGGTGAAGGGCAGGGACGCAATTGCTCCTGAGGGTAGTCAACAGACCCATCTAAATTCCTGCCAAACCGGAAGTCCGTAGATCAAAGGGTTTTTCTTCGGCGATCGACGAAAGTTTCGGTTTTATCGCAAACACGTACATAAGCTCACGTCGCCGCAATAAAACTCGCAAACGTGGACCAATGTTGGTAATTTTTTGGTTACTGGGGTAATTTGGACCCCCGATTACGATTCCGGAATCGCCGTTTCGATATTCTGAACCGTTCACCTTCTAGTTCATAGCTGATTTTCGGTGTATTTTTATTACGAAAACGTGTGAAACAAATATAGTTTTAAGAGGCCGAGGAGGACGCAATTGCTCCAGCGGCAAGCCAACAGACCACGGCAGATGCTCTCGCAAACCGGAAGTCCGTAGGTCAAAGGGTTTACCTTCGGCGATCGATTGTATCGCTTAGTACGTACGTAAGCTCGTGTTTTATCACAGTAAAATCTACAAATGTGGATGAAAGTTTGTAATTTTTTGTTTTCTGGGGTAATTTGGAGCCCCGATTACGATTTTGATATCGTCGTTTCGATGTTCCCAACATATCCCCCTCTTATGCAAAAATGGCTATTTTTGGTCAATTTAAAAATTCTAAATGCGTGAAACTAACATACTTCTAGCCGGCCGATGAGGACCCAGATTTTTTTGTGTGAAGCCACTGACCCCAGTAGGTTGTCGGAGAAAGCGGAAGTTCGTGCTGCAAGGGGTTCTCCTTCGGCGATCGAAAGAGTCAAAACATACCAAGGGGGGGGGTCTTTCATCTATTTGGGCTAGGATTTTTTCAATTTTTGGATAAAAAGGTCGGTTTTTTTGCATTTGCTGACGTAAAATGAACCCCTGATTACGATTTTGGGAGTCCGACTCCGATATTCCTAGCACCTTGGCGGCAATTTTAAAATAACCGCCAAAAACATGGTTTTTTTGCGTTTCGAAGGGCAAAAACGGCACTAAACGGTGAAGGGCAGGGACGCAATTGCTCCTGAGGGTAGTCAACAGACCCATCTAAATTCCTGCCAAACCGGAAGTCCGTAGATCAAAGGGTTTTTCTTCGGCGATCGACGAAAGTTTCGGTTTTATCGCAAACACGTACATAAGCTCACGTCGCCGCACTAAAACTCGCAAACGTGGACCAATGTTGGTAATTTTTTGGTTACTGGGGTAATTTGGACCCCCGATTACGATTCCGGAATCGCCGTTTCGATATTCTGAACCGTTCACCTTCTAGTTCATAGCTGATTTTCGGTGTATTTTTATTACGAAAACGTGTGAAACAAATATAGTTTTAAGAGGCCGAGGAGGACGCAATTGCTCCAGCGGCAAGCCAACAGACCACGGCAGATGCTCTCGCAAACCGGAAGTCCGTAGGTCAAAGGGTTTACCTTCGGCGATCGATTGTATCGCTTAGTACGTACGTAAGCTCGTGTTTTATCACAGTAAAATCTACAAATGTGGATGAAAGTTTGTAATTTTTTGTTTTCTGGGGTAATTTGGAGCCCCAATTACGATTTTGATATCGTCGTTTCGATGTTCCCAACATATCCCCCTCTTATGCAAAAATGGCTATTTTTGGTCAATTTAAAAATTCTAAATGCGTGAAACTAACATACTTCTAGCCGGCCGATGAGGACCCAGATTTTTTTGTGTGAAGCCACTGACCCCAGTAGGTTGTCGGAGAAAGCGGAAGTTCGTGCTGCAAGGGGTTCTCCTTCGGCGATCGAAAGAGTCAAAACATACCAAAGGGGGGGGTCTTTCATCTATTTGGGCTAGGATTTTTTCAATTTTTGGATAAAAAGGTCGGTTTTTTTGCATTTCCTGACGTGAAATGAACCCCTGATTACGATTTTGGGGGTCCGACTCCGATATTCCTAGCACCTTGGCGGCAATTTTAAAATAACCGCCAAAAACATGGTTTTTTGCGTTTCGAAGGGCAAAAACGGCACTAAACGGTGAAGGGCAGGGACGCAATTGCTCCTGAGGGTAGTCAACAGACCCATCTAAATTCCTGCCAAACCGGAAGTCCGTAGATCAAAGGGTTTTCCTTCGGCGATCGACGAAAGTTTCGGTTTTATCGCAAACACGTACATAAGCTCACGTCGCCGCACTAAAACTCGCAAACGTGGACCAATGTTGGTAATTTTTTGGTTACTGGGGTAATTTGGACCCCCGATTACGATTCCGGAATCGCCGTTTCGATATTCTGAACCGTTCACCTTCTAGTTCATAGCTGATTTTCGGTGTATTTTTATTACGAAAACGTGTGAAACAAATATAGTTTTAAGAGGCCGAGGAGGACGCAATTGCTCCAGCGGCAAGCCAACAGACCACGGCAGATGCTCTCGCAAACCGGAAGTCCGTAGGTCAAAGGGTTTACCTTCGGCGATCGATTGTATCGCTTAGTACGTACGTAAGCTCGTGTTTTATCACAGTAAAATCTACAAATGTGGATGAAAGTTTGTAATTTTTTGTTTTCTGGGGTAATTTGGAGCCCCGATTACGATTTTGATATCGTCGTTTCGATGTTCCCAACATATCCCCCTCTTATGCAAAAATGGCTATTTTTGGTCAATTTAAAAATTCTAAATGCGTGAAACTAACATACTTCTAGCCGGCCGATGAGGACCCAGATTTTTTTGTGTGAAGCCACTGACCCCAGTAGGTTGTCGGAGAAAGCGGAAGTTCGTGCTGCAAGGGGTTCTCCTTCGGCGATCGAAAGAGTCAAAACATACCAAAGGGGGGGGTCTTTCATCTATTTGGGCTAGGATTTTTTCAATTTTTGGATAAAAAGGTCGGTTTTTTTGCATTTCCTGACGTAAAATGAACCCCTGATTACGATTTTGGGGGTCCGACTCCGATATTCCTAGCACCTTGGCGGCAATTTTAAAATAACCGCCAAAAACACGGTTTTTTTGCGTTTCGAAGGGCAAAAACGATTGACAGTTAATTTTTTTGCAATTTTTTGGTAACAAAATTTTTGCCGCACGCTTACAGGCGACCGAGATAATCAATTTGACGTGATTTGTTAAGTTAGTTTTTCGTGATTTGTCCCGTTAGGTGTGGCCGTAGCTCAACAATGCATATAAATGAAATTGACAGTTGATTTTTTTGCGATTTTTTGGTAAAATTTTTTTTGCCGCACTGTTGTTTGTAACTGTTACTGGTAACTGTTACTGGTAACTGTTACTGGTAACTGTTACTGGTAACTGTTACTGGTAACTGTTACTGGTAACTGTTACTGGTAACTGTTACTGGTAACTGTTACTGGTACTGGTAACTGTTACTGGTAACTGTTACTGGTACTGGTAACTGTTACTGGTACTGGTACTGGTAACTGTTACTGGTACTGGTAACTGTTACTGGTACTGGTACTGGTAACTGGTACTGGTACTGGTAACTGTTACTGTTACTGGTAACTGTTAATGGTAACTGTTACTGGTAACTGTTACTGGTAACTGTTATTAGTAACTGTTACTGGTACTGGTAAGTGTTACTAGTAACTGTTACTGGTAACTGTTACTGGTAACTGTTACTTACTGGTAACTGTTACTGATAACTGTTGCTGGTAACTGTTACTGGTAACTGTTGCTGGTAACTGTTACTGGTAACTGTTACTGGTAACTGTTACTGGTAACTGTTACTGGTAACTGTTACTGGTAACTGTTACTTGTAACTGTTACTGGTAACTGTTCTGGTAACTGTTCTGGTAACTGTTACTAGTAACTGCTACTGGTAACTGTTACTGGTAACTTTTGCTGGTAACTGTTGCTGGTAATTGTAACTGGTTACTGCTACTGGTAACTGTTACTGGTAACTGTTACTGGTAACTGTTACTGGTAACTGTTACTGGTAACTGTTACTGGTAACTGTTACTGGTAACTGTTACTGGTAACTGTTACTGGTAACTGTTACTGGTAACTGTTACTGGTAACTGTTACTGGTAACTGTTACTGGTAACTGTTACTGGTAACTGTTACTGGTAACTGTTACTGGTAACTGTTACTGGTAACTGTTACTGGTAACTGTTACTGCTAACTGTTACTGGTAACTGTTACTTACTGGTAACTGTTACTGGTAACTGTTACTTACTGGTAACTGTTACTTACTGGTAACTGTTACTTACTGGTAACTGTTACAGGTAACTGTTACTGGTACTGGTAACTGTTACTGGTAACTGTTACTGGTAACTGTTACTTACTGGTAACTGTTACTGGTAACTGTTACTGGTAACTGTTACTGGTAACTGTTACTGGTAACTGTTACTGGTAACTGTTACTAGTAACTGTTACTGGTAACTGTTACTGGTAACTGTTACTGGTAACTGTTACTGGTAACTGTTACTGGTAACTGTTACTGGTAACTGTTACTGGTAACTGTTACTTACTGGTAACTGTTACTTACTGGTAACTGTTACTTACTGGTAACTGTTACTTACTGGTAACTGTTACTTACTGGTAACTGTTACTTACTGGTAACTGTTACAGGTAACTGTTACTGGTACTGGTAACTGTTACTGGTAACTGTTACTGGTAACTGTTACTGGTAACTGTTACTGGTAACTGTTACTGGTAACTGTTACTGGTAACTGTTACTGGTAACTGTTACTGGTAACTGTTACTGGTAACTGTTACTTACTGGTAACTGTTACTTACTGGTAACTGTTACTTACTGGTAACTGTTACTTACTGGTAACTGTTACTTACTGGTAACTGTTACAGGTAACTGTTACTGGTACTGGTAACTGATACTGGTAACTGTTACTGGTAACTGTTACTGGTAACTGTTACTGGTAACTGTTACTGGTAACTGTTACTGGTAACTGTTACTGGTAACTGTTACTGGTAACTGTTACTTACTGGTAACTGTTACTTACTGGTAACTGTTACTTACTGGTAACTGTTACTTACTGGTAACTGTTACTTACTGGTAGCTGTTACTTACTGGTAACTGTTACTTACTGGTAACTGTTACAGGTAACTGTTACTGGTACTGGTAACTGTTACTGGTAACTGTTACTGGTAACTGTTACTGGTAACTGTTACTGGTAACTGTTACTGGTAACTGTTACTGGTAACTGTTACTGGTAACTGTTACTTACTGGTAACTGTTACTTTCTGGTAACTGTTACTTACTGGTAACTGTTACTGGTAACTGTTACTGGTAACTGTTACTGGTAACTGTTACTTTCTGGTAACTGTTACTTACTGGTAACTGTTACTGGTAACTGTTACTTACTGGTAACTGTTACTTACTGGTAACTGTTACTTACTGGTAACTGTTACTTACTGGTAACTGTTACTTACTGGTAACTGTTACTTACTGGTAACTGTTACAGGTAACTGTTACTGGTAACTGTTACTGGTAACTGTTACTGGTAACTGTTACTGGTAACTGTTACTGGTAACTGTTACTGGTAACTATAACTGTTAGTGGTAACTGTTACTGGTAACTGTTACTTACTGGTAACTGTTACTGGTAACTGTTACTGGTAACTGTTACTGGTAACTGTTACTGGTAACTGTTACTGGTAACTGTTACTGGTAACTGTTACTGGTAACTGTTACTGGTAACTGTTACTGGTAACTGTTACTGGTAACTGTTACTGGTAACTGTTACTGGTAACTGTTACTGGTAACTGTGACCGGTAACTGTTACTGGTAACTGTTACTTGTAACTGTTACTGGTAACTGTAACTGTTACTGGTAACTGTTACTGGTAACTGTTACTGGTAACTGTTACTGGTAACTGTTACTGGTAACTGTTACTGGTAACTGTTACTGGTAACTGTTACTGGTAACTGTTACTGGTAACTGTTACTGGTAACTGTTACTGGTAACTGTTACTGGTAACTGTCACTGGTAACTGTTACTGGTAACTGTTACTGGTAACTGTTACTGGTAACTGTTACTGGTAACTGTTACTGGTAACTGTTACTGGTAACTGTTACTGGTAACTGTTACTTACTGGTATTTGTTACTTACTGGTAACTGTTACTTACTGGTAGCTGTTACTTACTGGTAACTGTTACTTACTGGTAACTGTTACTTACTGGTAACTGTTACTTACTGGTAACTGTTACTGGTGACTGTTACTGGAGACTGTTACTGGTAACTGTAACTGGTAACTGTTACTGGTAACTGTAACTGGTAACTGTTACTGGTAACTGTTACTGGTAACTGTTACTGGTAACTGTTACTGGTAACTGTTACTGGTAACTGTTACTGGTAACTGTTACTGGTAACTGTTACTGGTAACTGTTACTGGTAACTGTTACTGGTAACTGTTACTTACTGGTAACTGTTACTTACTGGTAACTGTTACTTACTGGTAACTGTTACTTACTGGTAACTGTTACAGGTAACTGTTACTGGAACTGGTAACTGTTACTGGTAACTGTTACTGGTAACTGTTACTGGTAACTGTTACTGGTAACTATAACTAGTAACTGTTAGTGGTAACTGTTACTGGTAACTGTGACTGGTAACTGTCACTGGTAACTGTTACTGGTAACTGTTACTGGTAACTGTTACTGGTAACTGTTACTGGTAACTATAACTAGTAACTGTTAGTGGTAACTGTTACTGGTAACTGTTACTGGTAACTGTCACTGGTAACTGTTACTGGTAACTGTTACTGGTAACTGTTACTGGTAACTATAACTAGTAACTGTTAGTGGTAACTGTTACTGGTAACTGTTACTGGTAACTGTCACTGGTAACTGTTACTGGTAACTGTTACTGGTAACTGTCACTGGTAACTGTTACTGGTAACTGTTACTGGTAACTGTTACTGGTAACTGTTACTGGTAACTATAACTAGTAACTGTTAGTGGTAACTGTTACTGGTAACTGTTACTGGTAACTGTCACTGGTAACTGTTACTGGTAACTGTTACTGGTAACTGTTACTGGTAACTGTTACTGGTAACTGTTACTGGTAACTATAACTAGTAACTGTTAGTGGTAACTGTTACTGGTAACTGTTACTGGTAACTGTCACTGGTAACTGTTACTGGTAACTGTTACTGGTAACTGTTACTGGTAACTGTTACTGGTAACTATAACTAGTAACTGTTAGTGGTAACTGTTACTGGTAACTGTTACTGGTAACTGTCACTGGTAACTGTTACTGGTAACTGTTACTGGTAACTGTTACTGGTAACTGTTACTGGTAACTATAACTAGTAACTGTTAGTGGTAACTGTTACTGGTAACTGTTACTGGTAACTGTCACTGGTAACTGTTACTGGTAACTGTTACTGGTAACTGTTACTGGTAACTGTTACTGGTAACTATAACTAGTAACTGTTAGTGGTAACTGTTACTGGTAACTGTTACTGGTAACTGTCACTGGTAACTGTTACTGGTAACTGTTACTGGTAACTGTTACTGGTAACTGTTACTGGTAACTATAACTAGTAACTGTTAGTGGTAACTGTTACTGGTAACTGTTACTGGTAACTGTTACTGGTAACTGTTACTTACTGGTAACTGTTACTTACTGGTAACTGTTACTTACTGGTAACTGTTACTTACTGGTAACTGTTACAGGTAACTGTTACTGGAACTGGTAACTGTTACTGGTAACTGTTACTGGTAACTGTTACTGGTAACTGTTACTGGTAACTATAACTAGTAACTGTTAGTGGTAACTGTTACTGGTAACTGTGACTGGTAACTGTTACTGGTAACTGTTACTTACTGGTAACTGTTACTGGTAACTGTTACTGGTATCTGTTACTGGTAACTGTTACTGGTAACTGTTACTGGTAACTGTGACTGGTAACTGTTACTGGTAACTGTTACTTGTAACTGTTACTTACTGGTAACTGTTACTTACTGGTAACTGTTACTTACTAGTAACTGTAACTGGTAACTGTTACTGGTAACTGTTACTGGTAACTGTTACTGGTAACTGTTACTGGTAACTGTTACTGGTAACTGTTACTGGTAACTGTTACTGGTAACTGTTACTGGTAACTGTTACTGGTAACTGTTACTGGCAACTGTTACTGGTAACTGTTACTGGTAACTGTTACTGGTAACTGTTACTGGTAACTGTTACTGGTTACTGTTACTGGTAACTGTTACTGGTAACTGTTACTGGTAACTGTTACTGGTAACTGTTACTGGTAACTGTTACTGGTAACTGTTACTGGTAACTGTTACTGGTAACTGTTACTGGTAACTGTTACTGGTAACTGTTACTGGTAACTGTTACTTACTGGTAACTGTTACTTACTGGTAACTGTTACTTACTGGTAACTGTTACTGGTAACTGTTACTGGTAACTGTTACTGGTAACTGTTACTTACTGGTAACTGTTACTTACTGGTAACTGTTACTTACTGGTAACTGTTACAGGTAACTGTTACAGGTAACTGTTACTGGTAACTGTTACTGGTAACTGTTACTGGTAACTATAACTAGTAACTGTTAGTGGTAACTGTTACTGGTAACTGTGACTGGTAACTGTTACTGGTAACTGTTACTTACTGGTAACTGTTACTGGTAACTGTTACTGGTATCTGTTACTAGTAACTGTTACTGGTAACTGTTACTGGTAACTGTGACTGGTAACTGTTACTGGTAACTGTTACTTGTAACTGTTACTTACTGGTAACTGTTACTTACTGGTAACTGTTACTTACTAGTAACTGTAACTGGTAACTGTTACTGGTAACTGTTACTGGTAACTGTTACTGGTAACTGTTACTGGTAACTGTTACTGGTAACTGTTACTGGTAACTGTTACTGGTAACTGTTACTGGTAACTGTTACTGGTAACTGTTACTGGTAACTGTTACTGGTAACTGTTACTGGTAACTGTTACTGGTAACTGTTACTGGTAACTGTTACTGGTAACTGTTACTGGTAACTGTTACTGGTAACTGTTACTGGTAACTGTTACTGGTAACTGTTACTGGTAACTGTTACTGGTAACTGTTACTGGTAACTGTTACTGGTAACTGTTACTTACTGGTAACTGTTACTGGTAACTGTTACTGGTGACTGTTACTGGAGACTGTTACTGGTAACTGTTACTGGTAACTGTTACTGGTAACTGTTACTGGTAACTGTTACTGGTAACTGTTACTGGTAACTGTTACTGGTAACTGTTACTGGTAATTGTTACTGGTAACTGTTACTGGTAACTGTTACTTACTGGTAACTGTTACTTACTGGTAACTGTTACTGGTAACTGTTACTTACTGGTAACTGTTACTTACTGGTAACTGTTACAGGTAACTGTTACTGGTACTGGTAACTGTTACTGGTAACTGTTACTGGTAACTGTTACTGGTAACTGTTACTGGTAACTGGTAACTGTTACTGGTAACTGTTACTGGTAACTGTTACTGGTAACTGTTACTGGTAACTGTTACTGGTAACTGTTACTGGTAACTGTTACTGGTAACTGGTAACTGTTACTGGTAACTGTTACTGGTAACTGTTACTGGTAACTGTTACTGGTAACTGTTACTGGTAACTGTTACTGGTAACTGTTACTGGTAACTGTTACTGGTAACTGTTACTGGTAACTGTTACTGGTAACTGTTACTGGTAACTGTTACTTACTGGTAACTGTTACTTACTGGTAACTGTTACTGGTAACTGTTACTGGTAACTGTTACTGGTAACTGTTACTGGTAACTGTTACTGGTAACTGTTACTGGTAACTGTTACTGGTAACTGTTACTGGTAACTGTTACTGGTAACTGTTACTGGTAACTGTTACTGGTAACTGTGACTGGTAACTGTTACTGGTAACTGTTACTTGTAACTGTTACTGGTAACTGTAACTGTTACTGGTAACTGTAACTGTTACTGGTACTGGTAACTGTTACTGGTATTGGTAACTGTTACTGGTAACTGTTACTGGTAACTGTTATTGGTAACTGTTACTGGTAACTGTTACTTGTAACTGTTACTGGTAACTGTTATTGGTACTAGATACTGGTAACTGTTACTGGTAACTGTTACTTACTGGTAACTGTAACTGGTAACTGTTACTGGTAACTGTTACTGGTAACTGTGACTGGTAACTGTTACTGGTAACTGTTACTTGTAACTGTTACTGGTAACTGTTACTGGTAACTGTTACTTACTGGTAACTGTTACTTACTGGTATCTGTTACTTACTGGTAACTGTAACTGGTAACTGTAACTGGTAACTGTAACTGGTAACTGTAACTGGTAACTGTTACTGGTAACTGTTACTGGTAACTGTTACTGGTAACTGTTACTGGTAACTGTTACTGGTAACTGTTACTTACTGGTAACTGTTACTGGTAACTGTTACTGGTAACTGTTACTTACTGGTAACTGTTACTGGTTACTGTTACTGGTAACTGTTACTTACTGGTAACTGTTACTTACTGGTAACTGTTACTTACTGGTAACTGTTACTTACTGGTAACTGTAACTGGTAACTGTTACTGGTAACTGTTACTGGTAACTGTTACTGGTAACTGTTACTGGTAACTGTTACTGGTAACTGTTACTGGTAACTGTTACTGGTAACTGTTACTGGTAACTGTTACTGGTAACTGTTACTGGTAACTGTTACTGGTAACTGTTACTGGTAACTGTTACTGGTAACTGTTACTGGTAACTGTTACTGGTAACTGTTACTGGTAACTGTTACTGGTAACTGTTACTGGTAACTGTTACTGGTAACTGTTACTGGTAACTGTTACTGGTAACTGTTACTGGTAACTGTTACTGGTAACTGTTACTGGTACTGGTAACTGTTACTTGTAACTGTTACTGGTGACTGTTACTGGTGACTGTTACTGGTAACTGTTACTGGTAACTGTTACTGGTAACTGTTACTGGTAACTGTTACTGGTAACTGTTACTGGTAACTGTTACTGGTAACTGTTACTGGTAACTGTTACTGGTAACTGTTACTTACTGGTAACTGTTACTGGTAACTGTTACTGGTAACTGTTACTGGTAACTGTTACTGGTAACTGTTACTGGTAACTGTTACTGGTAACTGTTACTGGTAACTGTTACTTACTGGTAACTGTTACTGGTAACTGTTACTGGTAACTGTTACTGGAAACTGTTACTGGTAACTGTTACTGGTAACTGTTAATGGTAACTGTTACTGGTAACTGTTACTGGTAACTGTTACTGGTAACTGTTACTGGTAACTGTTACTGGTAACTGTTACTGGTAACTGTTACTGGTAACTGTTACTGGTAACTGTTACTTACTGGTAACTGTTACTTACTGGTAACTGTTACTTACTGGTAACTGTTACTTACTGGTAACTGTTACTTACTGGTAACTGTTACAGGTAACTGTTACTGGTACTGGTAACTGTTACTGGTAACTGTTACTGGTAACTGTTACTGGTAACTATAACTAGTAACTGTTAGTGGTAACTGTTACTGGTAACTGTGACTGGTAACTGTTACTGGTAACTGTTACTTACTGGTAACTGTTACTGGTAACTGTTACTGGTATCTGTTACTGGTAACTGTTACTGGTAACTGTTACTGGTAACTGTGACTGGTAACTGTTACTGGTAACTGTTACTTGTAACTGTTACTTACTGGTAACTGTTACTTACTGGTAACTGTTACTTACTAGTAACTGTAACTGGTAACTGTTACTGGTAACTGTTACTGGTAACTGTTACTGGTAACTGTTACTGGTAACTGTTACTGGTAACTGTTACTGGTAACTGTTACTGGTAACTGTTACTGGTAACTGTTACTGGTAACTGTTACTGGTAACTGTTACTGGTAACTGTTACTGGTAACTGTTACTGGTAACTGTTACTGGTAACTGTTACTGGTAACTGTTACTGGTAACTGTTACTGGTAACTGTTACTGGTAACTGTTACTGGTAACTGTTACTTACTAGTAACTGTTACTGGTAACTGTTACTGGTGACTGTTACTGGAGACTGTTACTGGTAACTGTTACTGGTAACTGTTACTGGTAACTGTTACTGGTAACTGTTACTGGTAACTGTTACTGGTAACTGTTACTGGTAATTGTTACTGGTAACTGTTACTGGTAACTGTTACTTACTGGTAACTGTTACTTACTGGTAACTGTTACTTACTGGTAGCTGTTACTTACTGGTAACTGTTACTTACTGGTAACTGTTACAAGTAACTGTTACTGGTACTGGTAACTGTTACTGGTAACTGTTACTGGTAACTGGTAACTGTTACTGGTAACTGTTACTGGTAACTGTTACTGGTAACTGTTACTGGTAACTGTTACTGGTAACTGTTACTGGTAACTGTTACTGGTAACTGTTACTGGTAACTGTTACTGGTAACTGTTACTGGTAACTGTTACTGGTAACTGTTACTGGTAACTGTTACTGGTAACTGTTACTTACTGGTAACTGTTACTTACTGGTAACTGTTACTGGTAACTGTTACTGGTAACTGTTACTGGTAACTGTTACTGGTAATTGTTACTGGTAACTGTTACTGGTAACTGTTACTGGTAACTGTTACTGGTAACTGTGACTGGTAACTGTTACTGGTAACTGTTACTTGTAACTGTTACTGGTAACTGTAACTGTTACTGGTACTGGTAACTGTTACTGGTATAGGTAACTGTTACTGGTAACTGTTACTGGTAACTGTTACTGGTAACTGTTATTGGTAACTGTTACTGGTAACTGTTACTTGTAACTGTTACTGGTAACTGTTATTGGTACTAGATACTGGTAACTGTTACTGGTAACTGTTACTTACTGGTAACTGTAACTGGTAACTGTTACTGGTAACTGTTACTGGTAACTGTGACTGGTAACTGTTACTGGTAACTGTTACTTGTAACTGTTACTGGTAACTGTTACTGGTAACTGTTACTTACTGGTAACTGTTACTTACTGGTATCTGTTACTTACTGGTAACTGTAACTGGTAACTGTAACTGGTAACTGTAACTGGTAACTGTAACTGGTAACTGTTACTGGTAACTGTTACTGGTAACTGTTACTGGTAACTGTTACTGGTAACTGTTACTGGTAACTGTTACTGGTAACTGTTACTGGTAACTGTTACTTACTGGTAACTGTTACTGGTAACTGTTACTGGTAACTGTTACTTACTGGTAACTGTTACTGGTTACTGTTACTGGTAACTGTTACTTACTGGTAACTGTTACTTACTGGTAACTGTTACTTACTGGTAACTGTTACTTACTGGTAACTGTTACTTACTGGTAACTGTAACTGGTAACTGTTACTGGTAACTGTTACTGGTAACTGTTACTGGTAACTGTTACTGGTAACTGTTACTGGTAACTGTTACTGGTAACTGTTACTGGTAACTGTTACTGGTAACTGTTACTGGTAACTGTTACTGGTAACTGTTACTGGTAACTGTTACTGGTAACTGTTACTGGTAACTGTTACTGGTAACTGTTACTGGTAACTGTTACTGGTAACTGTTACTGGTAACTGTAACTTACTGGTAACTGTTACTGGTAACTGTTACTGGTGACTGTTACTGGTAACTGTTACTGGTAACTGTTACTGGTAACTGTTACTGGTAACTGTTACTTACTGATAACTGTTACTGGTAACTGTTACTGGTGACTGTTACTGGAGACTGTTACTGGTAACTGTAACTGGTAACTGTTACTGGTAACTGTTACTGGTAACTGTTACTGGTAACTGTTACTGGTAACTGTTACTGGTAACTGTTACTGGTAACTGTTACTGGTAACTGTTACTGGTAACTGTTACTGGTAACTGTTACTGGTAACTGTTACTGGTAACTGTTACTGGTAACTGTTACTGGTAACTGTTACTGGTAACTGTTACTGGTAACTGTTACTTACTGGTAACTGTTACTTACTGGTAACTGTTACTTACTGGTAACTGTTACAGGTAACTGTTACTGGTAACTGTAACTGGTAACTGTTACTGGTAACTGTTACTGGTAACTGTTACTGGTAACTATAACTAGTAACTGTTAGTGGTAACTGTTACTGGTAACTGTTACTGGTAACTGTTACTTACTGGTAACTGTTACTGGTAACTGTTACTGGTAACTGTTACTGGTAACTGTTACTTGTAACTGTTACTTACTTTTTTTTTTTTTTTTTTTTTTTTTTTGGTGGGGGGAAATGTCTATGCACACCGGTTACTTGGTTCTACTTAGCCGGTAGTGTGGGACTTGCACCCACTAAAACCCCCCTTCGAAACGTAAGTGGCACTGGAATCACCTATTGGTATTACATCGCTGCCGCTTATACTATGTTTTATTTTACACTAAGTCTTTCCTCCTTTTCTTTTTCCCTCATTATGTTGGTAACCACTGTGACAATACATTCCCATTTCTGTTCACACTCTAGCATGTGCCCGACTATATTTTTGACTGTGAGTTCTTCCTCTATGTGTTCTTTCAGGGCTTTCCTCTCTTTGTTCCATCTGCTACAATTTAGCACAGTGTGTTCGGGTGTGTCTACCTGGTTACAGTATATACACTCGTCGTTTTCTCTCAGTTTGAATCGATGGAGGTACGAATTGAAACATCCATGCCCAGTTAAAAATTGGGTTAGATGATACCCAACAGATCCATGCTTTCTTGTTACCCAAGGTGTTACTTTTGGTATTAGTGTTTTGGTCCATTTTCCCGTGTCGTTTTCTCCGCTCCATTCATCTTCCCACTTAGCCATTGTTGTTTCTCTGGCCCGCCTTTTTTCTTCGCTGCTATTTGTTGTGTATGTCCTCTCTTCTGCCAGCAGGTGTAGCGGTATTGTTCCTGCGACTACTAACAGAGCTTTGGTGGAAGCTGTCCTATACGAAGACACGATTCTGATGGCTACCTTTCTTTGAGTTCTTGCGAGAATTTCCCTATACTTCTTCTTCTTCATCCATTCATTCCAGGCTGGGGCTCCGTATAAGATTATGGAGTTCACCACGCTGCACAGTGTCCTTCTCGTTTCTTCCTTTGGGCCTCCGATGTTAGGCATGAGACGTGCTAGGGATGATGCTGCCTTGTCCGCTCTTTCCGCTGCTTTTACAATATGGGCGCCCATATTCATATTGTGTCCAAACGTTATTCCCAGATACTTAAGACTACGTTGGCTCTGTATGGTGTTATTGCCAGCTTGGAAGCTGATAGTGTTAAGCTTTCTCCTGCCCGCTAGAATAATAGCTTCGGTTTTATGTGCAGCAAGTTGCAGGCCTCGTTTTGTCATCCAGTTACTTATCCTTGCCACTGCCCATTCAGCGTCTTCTATTAGTTCCTCCTTGTTTCTTCCTGTTACTATGACCGCCAGGTCGTCTGCGTATCCTATTAGCAGGACCTCTTGCGGCATGGTTATTCTCAGGACGCCGTCGTAGCTTACGTTCCATAGAGTTGGTCCTATTACAGATCCCTGCGGTACCCCGCCAGTTATAATCTGCTCGTAGTCTTCTATCTTTATTTTCCTATTTTCTAGGTAGCTACTTATGATCTTGATTAAGTACGGCGACACTTTATTGCCCCTTAGTTCATTGATTATGTCGGGCCATCTGACTGAATTAAACGCGTTTTGAACATCTAGAGTAATAAGTACTGCGTATTTCTTGCTGGATCTGCTTTCCTGGACAGTTCTCTGGACCAGTCTGACCGCGTCGATTGTAGATCTCCCTTTCCTGAAGCCATATTGCGTATTTGCGACACATTCTTTCTCTGCAAGTTCCGCTAGCAGTCTCTCGTTAATTATCTGTTCATACAGTTTGCTGACCGAGTTGAGAAGGCACAATGGTCTGTATGATTTTTTAGTTTCGCTTTTCCCGGGCTTCTCTATGAGTACTAGCTTACCCGATTTCCATTCCTCTGGAAACATTCCTTTTTTCAGGAGAATGTTAAGGGGAACTCTCAGTACTTCAGGACAGTGTTCCGTTATGGCTATGACGACCTCCGGTGGAATTCCATCAGGTCCTGCAGCTTTGCCAGGTTTGAGTTTTCTCCCTGCTTCTTTTATCTCGTTGATAGTAATATCGGGTATTTCCTCCGGTTTGCATCTAATGCGTGGCCATATTGTTTTTGGCTGCTTGGGAAACAACTCTTTTGCCACTTTTACTTGGTCTTCATTTGACAAGCTAACCGGTGAATGCATCCCAATCTTGCCGGTTACTATCTTGTAGCCTGTTCCCCATAGATCGCAATCTACTTCTTTGCATAGATCGTTCCAACGTTGTTTTTTCGATTCTGATATGGCTTTTTTGAGAGTCGTGCGGCGCTCTTTGTATTGCTGTTTTAGTTCCTCTTTCCTGTCTGAGGTTGTTCCGTCTTTTCTGTTTGCTCTCGTTAGTTCCCTTCTTGTTTGTATGCAATTACTTCTTGCGTCGGCAATATCCTTATTCCACCAGTATACGGGTTGTCTGTTTTTTCCAGTGTGTTTCCTTTTTAGTACTTCATTGCACGCTTTCTCGATGGTCTCAATTAGGTCGTTGACTGAGTGTTTATACGTTTCCTTTCCCGTTCTTTCCTCTATGTTAGTGGCAAGTTGTTGTGACAGTTCCTTCTTAAAGTACCATCCTTTATTGATGCTGGGCTTGGTTTTTTGCCTGGCATTAGTAGATATTTCCATGTTTATGTTTTTGTGGAAGCTGAGGTTTTCCTCTTCGCTCACCTCCCAATTGCTTATAAATTTTGCCAAACTCGCTGAGCACATAGTCACATCTATGTATGACGATCCTCCGTCCCTTTCAAAAGTTGGTCTCGCTCCGATATTTAATATCACAAGATCATATTCTGCAGCCCATTCGGACAAAGTGCTGCCTTTATGGTCCTCTACTGGGGAGCACCAGCTGTGAGATTTTGCATTGAAATCTCCACCAATTAGCAATTGCTTAGCATGCTGTTTGATGTCCTTACCTAGAGTAAAGAGTATTTGCCGGAATTCGTCGTCCTTTATTGTGGGCGAGAAGTAGCACGAGTATAATACGATGTTTTCGCACTCCACCCACACGTACCCCTTCCCGCATCCTGTTTTAACCACTTTAGCTGCATTCTGCGGTAGGTATATAGCTGCATCAGTGTTCAAGTCCGTGATCCATCGGGGGCTGGTTTTGGCTAGACTGCGAGTTGGTTCAGAAATTAAAGCACAGTGTATTCCTTCTTCTGCGCATTTGTTAGTCAGCAGGTCCATAGCTCTTCTTCCCCTGCCGAGGTTTGCTTGCGTAATTTTTAGCGTCATATTTTGTTGATAGGCTTCTCCTTCTTCTCCTTCTCCTGCGCTTTGACTATATCCCTGTATGCAGGGCAGCGCATTGTTTCGGCTTTATGTCCCTCTTTGTTGCACAGATAGCATTTCTGGGGGTTCTTGCAGTCTTTTACCTGGTGCCCTTCTTCTCCGCACCTGTAACAGGTGTTCCAATTATCGGTGCAGTCCCTTGCTAAATGGCCTACTTTCCTACACTTGTAACATTTCTGAGGTGTTTCTATCTCTCTCAAGCGCCACCTATTCCAGCCTTCTCCTATCGTTTTCCTTGCCCTCATTTGCCTTGCTGTGTCTTCGCGCACTGTTAGGAAGGCATATTTAACTCCGTTTCTGTTGGCATTTTCTGCCACTTTTATTCTTTCTCCTTGCAGCAGAGCCTCCGGTCTGTTAAACGTTACTTTCATAACATCCTCTATTTCTACTAGCTGCGTTGATTCTTCGATGTCAAGCAGCATAAATGTTGTTGTATCAAACTTGTGGCCTACGTCGGCTAGTTTTTCCATATTAGTGGTAAGTGTTTTGCGGAAGGTTGCTTTTTCTTCCTCGCCTCTTCCTCTTATGGTTAGCTTCACACAGTTTCCAACAGTTTTGTTTATTTTTGATACTGTTACTCCTTTTGTATCCACGTTTGCTTTCATATGTTTTATAATGTCTGCATAAGTAGCTCCTTCTGCCGGTTTTAGTATTATGGTTTCCTCGTTTCTATTGCGGCCTTTCCTTTTGGCATTTGTCATCCCTTCTTTCCCCGCTTGTTCGCTGGATATCTCCTTGTCCCGTTTATAAAGGGTTATTTTTAATCCCGCTTTCCTGCCTACGTGCTCTAATATTTTCCTAGTGTTGTAGGCGTCTGCTTTCTTGTATGTTATGCACGCTACTTTTGTTTTACCTTTTTTTCTTGCCATTGCTGCTATTTTCTGCAGTATTCTCAGGAATTCCCCATTGGTTTTAGAGTTGTCAGGCTCCTCGTCCAGGGTTGAGAGGAGCATAAGCCTTTCTTCCGTTTCCGGTAGTTCGTTTTCTTCCGTCACCAGGCCATGCGTAGTCACGCTGCAGATAACTTTACCTGGTTCCGTGCAGCCGTTCTCGGTTGCTGCTTCTAGTTTAGGGTTCGTACCTAGGATTTGTGTTATGGTTGGGTCTTTCTGATCTTGCCCTTTTCTTGTAATGACAATTAGGTCCTCGTTTCTTCCGACATCTTTGTCTTCATTAGTTATTTGGCACATTTTATACACTTCCTCTGGCCATTTTAGTGTAATTAGTTGCTCTAGTTCGTTCGCAGCCAGGTCCAGATTTAACTCACTGTCTAATCTTGCAACAAGTTGGGCTCTTTCTTCCTTCTTCCTACTTTCAGTCTGGGAACCTGTTTCTACTGTTGTATTATTTGTTTGGCTCGCCTCTGTGTGTTTAAACTGGTTTTCTAGGGCTTCCATAATCTCTGTCGTATACTCTATAGCAGGCAGAGCTTTATCTGAGTATCTAGCTAATCGACTTATTGCCTCCTTTATCTCATTTTTTGTGTTCGGAACTTTTTTAATGTGTTCTTCGAGTTTTGCTACCTCTGCAGCTATGTTAAGCATCAGTTTCTGTGCACTCCCATATTGTTCGGATACCCTCGCGACTAATTCGTTGTGTATCTGTGCATCTTCTTGCATTTTTCTTGGAGTACCTACTCGTCTCCTCTTTGCGTCTCTTATTGTTTCTGGATTGCTAGTAAGGTCCTCTGTATCTTTGTTATGTTTTGCTCTCGCTTCTGTGTGTTCGGCTGTTATTTCCGTTGTAATTGCTTCTCTATCCCTTTTTGCGTTCTCATCCGTTTGTGCGCTAGACCCCTCGGTACGTGGGGGGGTTTTTAGTAACTGTTTCCCTTTGAAGGGGTCAGTCTTGCCGTCTTCCATGCTATTTTGGGAAAATAGGGGGAACATTTCGTTTTTTTTTTTTTCTCATATGGTGGAGGAGCCACCGAGATTCAAATTTCTTGACCAGTGTATTATCGGACAAAATACGTTTGCCCTCTTGTAGAGCGAGTTTGATTAATTACTCACCCCAAATTTCGTGCAAATCGGGCTGCAGGTGTGGCCGATGATTGCAGATTACTTTTCTGGGATCTTGACACGTGGTTTCTTATCCGTTGTCCAATCTCCTTCACAATTTCACAGCACCCACTGGTTTATGTCTCTAGTCTGTATGTACAGTTAGAGCACTCTAGTCCATGCCGTTTCGGCGGGGCCGAACTGCACACGTAGTCGTGCTTCTACGCGGCTTCCTGTCACTATCTCTTTTCCAATCACTGTAAATTTTTATTCACAACACTTGTTGCCACTATATGGTGTTGCGTGCCAATTTTCACGATTATTGCCCATGAACTTCCGCAGAAAACGTTGTTTTTGTAGAGAGCCCATGCGCACCGTGTACTACTACTACTACTGTTCAAACTGTAACTGTTACTTACTGGTAACTGTTACTTACTGGTAACTGTTACTTACTAGTAACTGTAACTGGTAACTGTTACTGGTAACTGTTACTGGTAACTGTTACTGGTAACTTTTACTTACTGGTAACTGTTACTGGTAACTGTTACTGGTAACTGTAACTTACTGGTAACTGTTACTTATTGGTAACTGTTACTTACTGGTAACTGTTACTTTTTTTTTTTTTTTTTTTTTTTTAGTTTAATACATTTATTTATACATAATATACATACATTTATACATTCATTTTATTTTATTAAAGAAAAAAAAAAAAAAATTTTTTGTAATATTCCAGCAGTACCGCCATCTATCCGTGAGGATTCCCGGGGCCTGGTATTGGAAATTTATTTATTTATCCTGTAATGTTGTGATGTGCATTAGTTTTATATTTTAATTTTTATATTTGTTTTTTCATTAAATATTGTTTTAATTTAATTTTGAAATTGTTTATTGTGCATATACTTTTGATTTCTTCCGGTATATTGTTAAATTCTTTAATGCCTTTGACAGTTAAACTTTGATTTTTTGAAGTTGTTCGGTTAACTTCCATGTTAAGGTGTCCTTTTTTTTGTGTGTTATGTGTATGAATTTCTTTTCTAGTTGTTAATTTTAGTTCTGTTTTAGTTATCCCAAGTTGTATTTTTTTTATTAAAATAATACATTGTTGTAAAATTTTGTTTTTTATTGTTAGTTGGTTTGTTTTTTTGTGAATTTCATTTGTAGGTGTTAGTTTGTCCATTTGATATAGTGTTTTTATTGCCTTATTTTGTTGTCGTTGTAATTTTTCTATGTTTCTTATGAATCCGGGTTGTCATGCGGTTTATGGGGTTTGGGAATAAGTACTGTGTGGGCTTGCTTAAGGCGGGGAGGAAAGTATCCAGAAAACATGCAGGCGTTAAAAATGGGGGTGATGTAGGAAACAGCAGAAGGGGGAACATATTTATAAATTAATTTTGTTATACCGTCAGGTCCTGGGGCGGTGCTCTTCTTGTAGGTGTTGATCAGCGTCTGGACTTCTTCTTCAGAGGCCGGTGGAAAGTGGTCGTTCGGCGTGGGCGGCATCAGTCTGAATGAGGGTCTCAGCGAAGGGAGGTTGGCGGTCGTGGAGCAGGTCTTCGTTATGCTCTTCTGGAATAGTGGATCCTGTGGGGTGGTGAAGGTGGCTCTCAGGTGGTCTGCGAAGATGTCTGCCTTGTCCTGGGGGGTCGAGTAGATGACGTCGTCCTTCTTGAGTGGGTAGGTTGGAACGGAGGAACGTCCTGTCAGCTGGTTGAACTTCTTCCAAAACTTCCCTCCATCTTTGTAATCCAGTTTGGCTGTTGTCTCCATCCATTGTCGTTCTCTAAAAAAAGTAATATCACGGCGAATTTTAGCATTGAGTTTATTCCAAGCGGTTTTTATGAACGGGTCACGGGTGCGGAGGAATTGTTTGTAGATTCGGTGTTTCTCCCGAATCAGGGCAAGTATTGCTGGAGGAAGGAGAGGGCGAGAGGTGTCAATAGTTTTATTGGGAATGTGAGTCTCTGTGGCGACCTCGACAGCGTCAATAAAGTTATTTATTGAGCTGTCGATGTCGTCCAGTGATCGGAGGGTGGGAGGTTCATGCAATCGAGTATTAATGTAATTTTTAAAAGCAGGCCAGTTAGCGTTACGGTAGTTACGGAAGGTGTGCAGGTTAGATACGGGAGGAGAGGGATTTAGTATTGATGAATAGCCTAGAAGAGGCATGTGATCGCTAGTCACACAGTTAGGGGACACTTTAGCGGAAAGGTTAAAATACGGAATTAGATCTAGTGTGACCACAATGTGATCAATAATGGAATGACCGTGATAGTTTGAGTAGGTAGGGTCAGTGCAATTTAACCGGAAAAGAGGGTGATTTATAAGGATATCCGCCAATATGTTGCCTTTCAGGTTCGATGAATGGTCACCGAACGATGTATGTCGGGCATTCATATCCCCAAGGATGATAGACTTTCCTTGGGACGCAACATATTGAAAGAAATCGGAAGGGAATTGATGTGACGGTGGGATGTATATGCAGTACATCGATATCTTACCAATTAAGGATTGGATATCAATTGCTACCACATGCAAATCCGACCAAGAGGGATGGGAAACAGTGATAGGAGAGATTGGGAGTAAGGGGTCGAAAGCGAGAGCCACGCCACCTGAACGGTCTACCGCGTGTTTTTTGTGGAAAATAAATTTTCCAAGTTTTAAGGGTGGAGAGCAGGTCCCTTGTTGCTGCTTCGACGTTGATACATGTTCCTATGAAAAAAAATCATCAGCATATCCGTTCGACGCTGCTACGAATACCTCTTCGCGTCTCTGCGATCCGGATACAAAACCTAAGCGGTGAAAATTCGTTGCAACGTCAAAGTTAAAAGAGATTATGCTCTAGTTAAAAAACTCGATTTGTCGCGTTATTTGAGGAGATAGCTCGACAACTCATATAAATGAAATGAAAGATCTATTTTTTTGCTATTTTTTGAAAAAAAAAATTTTGGCGTAACTCCATAAATAAGGGCGCTATAAGAGAAAACACAAAAACTTGAATTGTCGCGTTATTTGAGGAGATAGCTTAACAACTCATATAAATGAAATGAAAGATCTATTTTTTTGCTATTTTTTGAAAAAAAAAATTTTGGCGTAACTCCATAAATAAGGGCGCTATAAGAGAAAACACAAAAACTTGAATTGTCGCGTTATTTGAGGAGATAGCTTAACAACTCATATAAATGAAATGAAAGATCTATTTTTTGCTATTTTTTGAAAAAAAAAATTTTGGCCTAGCTCCAAAAACAAGCGCGCTATCGAAGAAACAATAATTGACCGGCCTCGCGTCGTCCTCCCAGACTCTGTTAGCAGAAAACTACCCCCCCGCAAAATCCACTCCCGGACTCTCCAGCGGCGTTTCGTGTGCGGTCCGCGCGCTCGGCCCTACTCTAACAGTTCTCGATTTTTCGGTGATGCCGCCTCGTGGGCGGAGCCTGACGAGCCAATCAGAGCACACCACCGCTAACCCCCCACCTATAAAGCTTGAGCGTCAACGGCCAAGCAGTCAGGGTCTCTAAATTCGACTGCAAGCAGCCGACACAGCAGCATCTAGAGATCCGAGACGCCAGCTACCAGCCAGCCACAAAGATCCACACCACTACCAACTGCAATTATTATTGCACACCACCGTGTTAATAATTATTAATGCTGATCGGTATTAATAATTATTATTACTCCAATTAATAACTAATTTTCCGTTTTTTCAAACTTAAGCTTGGAAAAACGGAAAATAATTTCTTACAGATAGACACCGTCGCCATGGGCGACAGCCAGACGTCTGCCGCGTCCCAGCAACTGGAGATGGACCGGCAGAAAAGAACCAGGAGTGCCGTCCGCTCCAGGGAGACGTCGCTTGAGCGGAGCTACACCGACTCCAGGGCCGAAGTAAAGCTGTTGGAGGGACAGCTGACAGAGCTCCAGCAACAGCTGCAGATCATGGCGATGAACTTCGAGAAGAAGTTCGAAGCCCTCCAAGCGACAATCGCGTCGCTGACAGCAACCAATGCGGAACAGGCCGCTACCATCAAGGCCCTGCTAACCGCCCAGGCCCCTAACTCTTCGCCGCCGCCGCCATCAGATGACGAAGACCTGGACCTGCTTGCCGCCTACAAGAAGACCCTCAAGAAGAAGGGCAAATCTAAGAAGAAAACGAAAACTTTTAATGCAATATCTAACGCTATTTCTCTTTCTGCCCATACAGCGACTACCGCACCCCACCCCGCCCCCGCCCCTTCAGAAGCGGAAAGCGAAATCGAAATGGAAATGGAGGAGGTCAGCAGCGACGACGATGACGTCACCAGCTGCACTCGGTCCGCCGAGACAACCGCCGTTTCTCCAGCCGCCATGGACCTCACCACCGAGGCCGCCGCCGCACCTGCCTACTCCAGCTCCAAGGGACCCATCGCCGACGCCGATGGATTCCAGCTGGCTGGAGGAAGGAAACGGAAAAAGTCCAGGGGTGAGTCACCACCTCAAAAATTAATTAAAGGGCAATCAGCTACCCCCCAGCTGCCATCAGCAGCTGCGAACAAAAAGCCATCAGCGGCTAATCCTGCCGGCCCATCAGGCCAAAAGGCAACAAGGCCCTCTGCCACCAAGGGCGCCGCCCCCGCCAAAAAGGGGAAAAACATCACCGAGGTGAGGTTTAGGCCTGCTGCCTCAAACCCCAACCCCGACGGTGACGATTCCGAAGCCGAGAACCCACCGGCAGTCGTCTCTTTGACATCGCGTCCCCCGGCATTTATCCTTAAACAAAAGGAAAGATTTCCGGAAATCTCCACCGATTTCAAGGCAAACAACATTAATTACTTGTCTGCCACGCATACCTACGAGGGTATTCGCATTCAACCCGCGACAATCGCCGACCATCGGGCAGCGATCGCGTTACTTAAATTAAAGGAAGCCAAGTATCACACTTGGGCTACTTCCGACGAACGCAGCCTGGAGGTGGTAATCCTCAAGGTGCCGACCTACCTCACCGAGGAGGACGTCGGCAAAGCGTTGGAGGAACTGGGCTTCAAACCCAAAAACGTTCATCGTATGGGGAACCCATTCATCAGGTTCTCCATGGTATCCGTGCAACTCCCAAAGGGAGCTAAGAGCGCGGAGATCCTAAACTTAACCGATCTACTCGGCCTAAAAGTCGCTGTAGAGCACAAAAAGAAATCAAATGGCATCCCACAATGTCAGCTTTGCCAGAGGCACGGACATACTGCCAACAGGTGCAGCGCAGACCAGGTCTGCAGAATATGTTCGGGGCCCCACCGATCGGTGGCCTGCCCTAACAAATCAGCGCCTAAATGCGCTCTATGTTCAGGCCCACACCCGGCCAACTACAAGAGATGCAAAGCATACCTGAGAGCGATGGCCGCTCACGGAAAAACAGCCAAGTCTAGACCGACAGCCGAGCCCGCGCCGGCCCAGGTCCCTTCTTCCTCTTCTTCGTCTCAACCTACAGGTCCCCGCAATCCCGTAGAAAACGGCAGATCCTTTGCAACGGCCGTTGCTCCTCCAACGCAACAAAAGCCATCGGCTGCTAAAATAGCCGAAATCCTAAAAGAGATGGGCGAATCTCAAATGAGGTTCATGGCCAATCTCTTGTCTACGCTTATCGACTAAAATGGATAATACACCAGACGCAGTATTACTCCGAGTCTGCTTCTGGAATGCCAATGGCATTACAGAAAAAATGGGAGAAGTGGAAGAGTTCTTCTTTGATCAGAACTTAGACATCTTGCTGGTGTCAGAGTCGGTCCACAAACCCAATCAGGCATTGAGAATTCCAAACACGTTTACCTATAAGGGGCCGCCGGTGGTACCCACAAAGCGTGGAACTTTGATCTTTGCAAAGAGATCATTGGACCATTCCGAAGTGGATACTCCCGACCTAGTCTCTCTCGAATCGAACGCGATAGTAGTGACCGTGCCAGGGCTTGGCACGGTCAGGATCGCTTCCGGTTACATCCGTCCGCAAAACCTTATCGAAACGGCGGATTTCGATAAAGTTTTTGATAATCCTCATCCCACAATAATTGCGGGAGACTTCAATTCGAAGCACGGGTCGTGGAATAGTCGATTAACTAACGCCAAGGGGCGAGCTCTGTTCGACTACGTTGAGCAAAAAGATTTGCAGGTCCTGGGTCCGGACGAACCCACTTTTCACAGCGCCGCGGGCCACAGAGGGGACGTTCTTGACGTAGCGATACTAAAGAACGTCAACTCGCACGCAGTGGTAACTACGCTCAACGGCCTAAGCTCTGACCACAGCCCAGTACTACTGGAGCTACTCGGAAGGGGGTCCGGAGAGGGGGGAAAATTCGTCACACAGACGGATTGGACTCTCTTCTCTCGATGCCTGGAAAGTAGCATTGGTAGCCTGACCCCAGTACGAACGGCTGAGGATATCGAAAGAGCCGTCGCACTTTTGACTACTCAAGTCCAACAAGCCTCGGAAAAGGCTTCTAAAACCTTTCAGGTTCGCGTCGATAATCCTCTAGGATTATCACGAGAAACAAAGGCGTTGATCCGAACAAGAAATGCCGCCAAACATCAATGGCAAAGGCATCGCGACCCCAGAGATCGAGAGATCTTGAATCATTAAAAGATTCAAATCCCGTTCTGCTCCAGGCCCGGATAAAATATCTAACAAAGCTCTTAAATCGTTCTCTCATAAAGCAATAATGGCTCTAACCAATATTGCAAATGCTATTCTTCGCACTGGGCATTTCCCGTCAGCCTGGAAAGGCTCGCACGTGGTAAACATCGCTAAAGTTGGGAAAAACAGGTTGTTTCCCCAAAATTATCGGCCTATAAGCCTACTATGCACCTTAAGCAAGGTCATAGAGAGGGTGATCTTGGATATTATTCAAGAGCACACGGATTTGAACAATCTTCTCCCCTCCCATCAACATGGGTTCAGATGGGGACACTCGAGCGTACACCAACTCAACCGAGTGGCGGACCACATTGTCGAAGGTTTCAGACAGAAAAAGGCCACGGGAGTGGTCTTTTTCGACGTCGAAAAAGCCTTCGACAAAGTCTGGCACAAGGGACTGCTTCTAAAGCTAATCAGACAACGATTTCCACTGCGTATTATAAGGCTGCTAGCCTCATATCTAAATCGCAGAAGTCTGGCAGTCAAACTCGACAACCATATCTCTACTTCTCGGCAGATAGAGGCCGGGGTTCCTCAAGGCTCTATTCTCTCGCCGCACCTTTTTAACTTGTATGTAGCCGACATGCCTTCAGGGCGCATGCACGGGGTTAAAATGGCTCAATACGCTGACGATACAGCACTCATCTACTCCTCAAGGTCGACTCAGGTGATCACCTTACGTCTTCAAAGAGCCACCTCCGATCTGGAAGATTGGATGGATAAATGGCACTTTGGGGTAAACCCAGAGAAAAGCAAGGCCGTACTCTTCACTCGGCGATGGTCACTTAAACCGCATGAGAACGTCACTTTCAACGACGTTCCCATACAATGGTCCGACACTGCTAAGTATCTTGGGGTAATCTTGGACAAGGGTCTCTATTACAAGCCTCAGGTTCAATCCATCTTGGACAAATCTAAAATGGCTAAATCTCTTCTCTACCCGATGCTGCGACGGAACAGCGGCATGTCGCTCCGGAATAAAATCCGGCTTTACATTTCGACCATCAGACCGATGATCACATACGCTTCCCCCATTTGGGGAACGGCGGCAAGTAGCCACCTAAATCGCTTAGAAGCTTTCCAAAGCAAAACTCTTCGGATGCTCGCAGGAGCTCCTTGGTACGTTCGAAATGTAGACATTCGAACTGACCTAGAGATTTCTCCACTACGTCAACATTTTGAAGCTTTGGCCGAAAAGTATTTCAAAAACCTCGCGGTTCATTCCAATCCCGAGCTGGCAAGACTTGCCGAACCAGATCGGGAAGATTTTGTCCACAAACGACCGGTGAACTCAATAGTAGCCGAGTTACTCCTACCATAGCGTGGGTAAAACCACATCCAAAAACAAAACCCCAACCTGGCCTATAAGGCGACTCCTAAACAACCTCCTACATACACATCTCCAAACGGAAGGTACATGAGCCGAAAGGTCTCGAACTTCCAGGCAATTCCCAGATGGGTGGGGTTTAGTCGGTAGGCACCCTTAAAAAGGTGAATCCGACACGTCCTGGGAGCGAAGTCTTTAGAAGATTCCCCACCTACGCCTACCAAAAAAAAAAAAAAAAAAAAAACAAGCAGTCAGTCACTACCGAGCAACGAACGTCTACGGAACCATAGACTGGAACCCAACCGTCTTCCTGCGACCTACAATGCGACCCTCAAGCGACAACCGAAGCTATTTCTATGACGACCCTGCGACGCCCCTGGCCTATTCTTCTGGAAGCCCGAACCTGCTAACCTCTACACCGACGCCTGCTTCGGGAATGCAATCCTTGCCTCCCGACTTGCACGCGACTCATGGTCTTGCACATTCCACCATGAGTCGTTTCTCAACTGGAGATTGGACCAGCCTCTCCTCCACTGGGAACACCCTACACTCACTCTCGACGCCGACCCCCGCTATGTCCATGGTACCTGCTGGCTACCCACTCACACCAACGCACGCACTAGGGGCGAACCAAAACCCCCTAGTCAACACCTGCACCTACGGCATTGCACCTCACGCCGTAGGACAATTCCCGAACCCTGGGGAAACGCAAATGACGCCATGGGGTGTGCAATCTGGCTGCGGGTACGTCCCTAACCAGAACGCGCTTTACCCCGCGGTGCCTGGAAACACAACCCAGGCCCGCCGTGTGACCTTGAACCACGAAGGCACACCACACGTCAACTGCCCCTACCCGGCGAACACCAGGAGGTACCCTACGTACAACCTCTTGGCAAACCCAGTAGTGATACCACTATTACCTTCGGGAACAGCTCAACCACCGGTTAAGGTGGAAACCCGGGGCCCATGGCCTCAAACTCAACAAAACCACATGGAGAAGGGCCACGCCGCCTTCTCTACAATCACCACCCCCCACCCTTATCACCTGCAGGGCGGGGAGGCGGTAACATCGGCGTTTTTATGCATTATTAGGATAAATATGATTGATAAACATGATTAATTAATGATTTTTAAGAATTTAGATTATAATTAATTTGTTTTTGACACTTTCATTGTAACGGGGCCTCTCACAGGTCCCTTGTTGCTGCTTCGACGTTGATACATGTTCCTATGAAAAAAAATCATCAGCATATCCGTTCGACGCTGCTACGAATACCTCTTCGCGTCTCTGCGATCCGGATACAAAACCTAAGCGGTGAAAATTCGTTGCAACGTCAAAGTTAAAAGAGATTATGCTCTAGTTAAAAAACTCGATTTGTCGCGTTATTTGAGGAGATAGCTCGACAACTCATATAAATGAAATGAAAGATCTATTTTTTTGCTATTTTTTGAAAAAAAAATTTTTGGCGTAACTCCATAAATAAGGGCGCTATAAGAGAAAACACAAAAACTTGAATTGTCGCGTTATTTGAGGAGATAGCTTAACAACTCATATAAATGAAATGAAAGATCTATTTTTTTGCTATTTTTTGAAAAAAAAAATTTTGGCGTAACTCCATAAATAAGGGCGCTATAAGAGAAAACACAAAAACTTGAATTGTCGCGTTATTTGAGGAGATAGCTTAACAACTCATATAAATGAAATGAAAGATCTATTTTTTTGCTATTTTTTGAAAAAAAAAATTTTGGCGTAACTCCATAAATAAGGGCGCTATAAGAGAAAACACAAAAACTTGAATTGTCGCGTTATTTGAGGAGATAGCTTAACAACTCATATAAATGAAATGAAAGATCTATTTTTTTGCTATTTTTTGAAAAAAAAAATTTTGGCTTAACTCCATAAATAAGGGCGCTATAAGAGAAAACACAAAAACTTGAATTGTCGCGTTATTTGAGGAGATAGCTTAACAACTCATATAAATGAAATGAAAGATCTATTTTTTTGCTATTTTTTGAAAAAAAAAAATTTGACCTAGCTCCAAAAACAAGCGCGCTATCGAAGAAACAATAATTGACCGGCCTCGCGTCGTCCTCCCAGACTCTGTTAGCAGAAAACTACCCCCCCCGCAAAATATGATTTGATAAACATGATTAATTAAATATTTTTAAGAATTTAGGTTATAATTAATTTGTTTTTGTCACTTTCATTGTAACGGGGCCTCTTACAAGTGCCTTGTTGCTGCTTCGACGTTGGGGCTCGGAGTGAGCGCCGCGGAAAGAAAAACGGTTAGTGTAAGACCCGTTACGAAGAAAGTCTTAAAACAAATTAAAATTAATCAATTGCACACTCTCCTTGGGCTTGTTTGCTTCTGATTCACAACCAACAAGTTGGAAACTATTTTAAACCAAGTTTACGCCTTGATGATTGGCAAGCAGGCAACCACACGTACATATTCGTATGAAAAAAAATCAACAACTTGATGTAACGCGTTGCTGTGGGGGGGTGCCGGTTGTGACGTAACGTCGGGGTGGCGACCGCTCGTGAAAGGTGGGGTAGTATAATAAAGCAATCAACGCCTGCGCGCCCTTAGTAAGTCCTTCGCAGCCGGGGGGGGGCGCGTCGCGTTTTTTTCCGCTCCCGTGCATTGCACTAAGTCCAACTTCGAAAACAGATCCCGCGATGATAGAACATTTTTGTTTTCACTTTCGGACGCAGCATGCGGACGTTAGGCTTAGATGTTGTATTTTCAAAATTGTTTTTTTAAACCTTAAATCTGGAAGCATAAACTTTATTTTGACGTCAACCCTCATTGTTGAACTCAAACCGAACATAACCTGACGTAATTTTGACTTTACTATAACAGTTAATAACTAATTTAATTATTGTAAAAGGATGTAAGCGCATCTCACTTCCTAGAATGTGCTTGAACTAGTAGTTGAAGATGGCGCCAGCTGTTTTGTTAATGTAGGTTTGTAATGTTAGTTGCATATACACACAACATCGATAAATGTAATGTTAGTTGCATAAGTGAATAAATAGAAAACGGACTTCAATGTAATAATTTTTTGGTTGTTTTATTGTCTACATAAAAAAAAACAAATCAAACAAAATGTGTGAAATAAAATAATGACACACAGACAGACATCATTCATTGGCTTGGAAAGAAATTGTTTAAATTGTTTCCCTTTATAACAAATTGTCCTTCTTAAAGTATATGCTACGCTTGGGAGAAATAGGATTGATAAACTAAGCCGACTGATGTGGTTGCAAAATACAAGAAACAGCACCACCACGTGCCAAATCCAAAAATTCCTCTAAATACTTCAGCCGTAAACACCTAAAAATAAATCATTAATATTTCAATTACTAATATAAATTAAAAATAATATTGTACCGATTTCAAACTTTCCAAAGCCAATTGAAACTCGTAAGCGTTTTGCGTTATCGATTCAGTAACGGTTTCACTAGTGGTGAATGGATCCTCTGCATTTGTTGGTACTGTCGGCCTGTTATCGATTGGACATTCTAATGGATTTGATGGCTCCTCCATATATAAACCTTTCCAGCTGTAACCACCCAATGTTTTGTACATGAGCGCCATATACAGACACATTATTAAAGGCGCAATATACTGCAAAGTTACCACACACAGGTAATAAAATACGGCTGCAATCTGAAATCGAAATGATAAATATGTGTATGTACAGTTGGAAGATAGATTGTAATAGATGTAATTATATTTGTAGTTAAACACTTGTCTATAAGCTTATGAAGGAAACCAAAGCAACCTCTCTGTGCAAAAAGTGTAATAGGCAACTTAATACACACAGAAATTTATTAAATATTTAGCATCCTTCATTCGTGCTTACATTTCACACCATCCATTAGTCAGCATTAATACTATATATCTACTCACTTTCTTTTTATAATCAATATTCGTAATACGCCCAGCCTCCTTCTTTTGTTCTTCAACTCTATGATGAGCCATATCCAAGTAGGCTTGTAGATACCATGGCATCAAAACAATTTTCAGAGTAATCATCACAACAATTGCAGCAATCCTGATTGTTTCGAAAGCATGTTCAGTTAAACTGGAAATCAAATTATGATTATTATTATTATATATTCAAACGTTGATTTCTTAATGAATACTTGCATAGGATGTGTCATTCCACTAAACACTCGTACTGTCAAGTAATTTCTACTGACTGGTTTGATCCACGCAATGACCAAGAGGAAAGGCAATGCAAAACTTAAATTTAAGAGAAACTGAATGAGACGCCTCTCCCTGAAATATCTGCAAAAAAATAATAATCCAGTCGGTTTGCATTAAATCCAAATTGATTAAAAATTACTTGAGCAAGTCCCAATGCATCTTAGCTATTCTTAATCCAGGAAAGGTGAACAAGGCACCCAACAAACCACACCATAACGCCATGAAAAATTTCAATACAATCTTAGAAGCCGGCCCACTAAAACATTAATAATGAATTTATCATTTCAATCGATTAATTCTATAAATACTTGCGTTGAATTCAATCCTTGACTGTTTAAGAAAACAGAGGCGCTTTGATTGAAACTATTATAAGCAGTCTCGAGACCAACTTCCAATGTATTTTCATCAACAATGAGCACCATCATCGATATTAGAAGATACGTAAATCCCATCACTATACAAGTCGACCTTTCACCAACAGATTCTTCCCCTTTAAAGTATTGCACGGTCAACGAGAGTAACATTTTTACGGCAAAAATGAGCACCAAAAATGTCCACAGCATACTTAAATTCACTTCATCTTTTGGAGGGAAAAAATTGGAATAAACCTGCAACAAACAAATTGAAATAAAAATTTGATTTATTTTTTTTAAATTACGTAAAAAAAACTTTATGCAATAATTTTAATTTGACACATTAAATGTCTAAATGTCAAAATATTATTGACTGGTTGTCATAAATTGTACTATTGCAGGTTGAATGGAGTATTTGATGTTTTAGGATATTTTCAAATGACATTTGTGACACTATTTTGATAATTCAGAAACGTTTAATAACAGTTTCAAAGTATTTTTGAAAGTTTATAAACATTTTAGGATAGTTTTCAAGCATGTAATAACTTTTGTCTCAAAATTAATGGTTAAAATGAATAGACTTTTTCGTCATTTTGACATCTGTCGACATTTTTACTACAAATAAAAATATATTTTTAACTAATTCAAAAACAAACCTCTGTAAGTACGTAGACAAGAGTTGAATACATTGAAAAATCCACCAACCATTGATATTCGGGATAGAATCTCAAATGTATAACGTCCAATGGTGATACCTGAGCAGTTTCTAGAACCACATCGACGTTTCTGGGAATATGGAAAGTATCCACTGAAGATTTTCCATTCTGCTGCTGCGTTTTGTTGCCTTTTTTCGATTTTTGCTTATCTTTCGGAACATGAGCCACTTGTCGTAATTCGGAATCGGTCGGATATAAATACCTCACCAATCCCGTCTTACAGAGCAACCAACGAGCTAGCGAAAAGTGAGGCCCCAATTTCTGAATGACACTAATCATTACCAACGTAATGACTAGTTGCCCTCCCAACAGAGCCTGGAAATATTAATTGTTATTATTTTAAGCAAACAAGTTTTTTTAACAAATACTGACCATTGCAATGCTGTTACTACTTTCAGAAAATTAGAGACCCACTGTTTTTATTTTTGGAATGATCAAACTGCTGGACTGGAAGGAACAAGTCCTAACCTACAAAGAATATTTATAGATTTATTTTATAAAATGGGATTCGCAGGTTAGTTCATTCATGACATGGTTGGTGATGGTGATACATGTGTAGTTTGCCACACAGGAGGCCACTCTGGCTCTATTTCATGAGCAATTATTGAATTAAAATCATTTGAGGGGGCGCGCGGCGCGGAAACCGTGCCCTTTGTCCCTTCCTTATGAAGTACGTTACTTTCGTCGCTATTTCGTAGACGCATACACTTCTCTCTTATTCGAGTTGAATTCCGAATGTTTTAATTTCGTAATAAATGCGAGACCACGAGACGACACAATCAAATTGTTGTTGAATTGTTGAGTTGAACCACACATGTCGTAATCTTTGAGGTTAGTTGGCCACATCCCGCTTGATTCGTCCGAGACGGACTTTTATTTGTAATTTATTGGAACATTTCCAGTGCAGAGTGCATTATGAGTCTCTCTGCTATCAATTACCATCAAGGTAAATTGGAAATTTTGGATCAACTCTTGTTGCCTGCACAGAGCAAATATCTACAAATCAAGGGTGTTGAAGATGGATGGCAGGTTATCAATAAGATGCAGGTAAAGTAATCAATTATTAATATGTAAAGAAGCAACTTATTACCTACAATATATTAACAATTAGGAAATTTTACCCGTCCCAGAATTTGATCGGAAACATATCATGTTTGTTTAAGCAAAGTTTGATATTTCAATTCAATTCGATTTTTATGCCTCTTTGAAGGTGGATTTTATTATTTCGGTAATATAAAGCTTTTGATCAAAACACCTAGGCTGGATTTTGACATTAAATTCTAAGCTTAGCTTAGCTGAATTACCTAACTTTTAATTTTATTTATTTTATTAAAACCTATGAACAGCCATTTAAATATATGCTTAACACATACATTTATAACAAATAAAAACATTTAGCATATAATTTATTAGCCGCTCAGAGATGTAACAAAAATAAATGAAATTAAAGTTTGAAAAAAGTTAGGTTATTCAGCTAATAGTTTATTAGGTACTTTATTAGGAGTTGGACATTACGGCTCTAAGTCACTTTAACATTCCATATTACATTATTACATTATTCTGGATAAATTTTAACAATAAAAAATGTTTAAAATTGATATTTATTTCAAATTTAATATTCCTCCAATTAGTGGCATGCAGGCCCCCTGACTTCTGTTTCTAAACCTTGGAGAGGTTACAAAGTGAACAAAACGATTTTTCTACATACTTTCTGGCCGAATTTTGCTAGGTTTGACATTTTATAATAGATTTTTTTGCATTTTTTGACAGTTTATAGAGAAGTTTTGTTGATTTTGCTATTTTTCGGCAAACTGTATTTTTGATATTTAGTAACTGAATTTTATTGTTTTGAGTTTTTATCAAATTTTTTATGAACAGAATTTTGCACTTTTTAACAGTTTATGATCAAAATTTGGTGTTTTCTGACAATATTTTCATAATTCCTGGCCGGATTTTGATTATTTTGACATTTTATTAAAAAAAATTGCATTTTTGATACTCTACGCTGAATTTTGCTATTTTTGAAGATTTAAGGCCGGATTTTGATGCTTTCTGACTTGTGTTTAAAATTGCAAGACAGATGTTTTCTGACCAAATTTGTATGCTTAATGGAAGAATTTTGCTGTTTTTGACATTTTATTAAACAAATTTTGCACCTTTTGACAGTTTATTGTCGGGTTTTGGTTCTTTCTAACAATTGATCGAAATTTGAAAACAGAATTTTGCAATTTTCAACTGTTTTATGACAAGATTGCCATTTTGACATTTTTTAACAGTTTATGGCCGGAAGTGTTTGCAACTCAATTTCTTAATATTATAATTATAGTTATAGTATTACGGTCGTGCAATAATAATAATAATAATGATTTCATTTGAATAGGTACGTGGTGCCCCCGCAATTGCCATAGTGGGATGCCTCAGTTTGGCTGTCGAATTATATCCCGAAGTATTTGAATCCAAGAAGGTCCTAAGACAGGAAGTCGAGGGCAAATTGAATTATCTCGTATCGGCCCGACCGACTGCCGTCAATATGAAGATGTCCGCCGATGAATTGATCCAATCCTGCAATCAACTCTGCAACGACGACTCCATCAACATCGAGGATATGAAGAAACGGTAAATGTGGGCGCTCACACTTGAAAAAAAATTTACGCGCCATGTTAATTACAGAATATTAGCTTTGATTGTTGCCATGTTGGATAAGGATATTGAAGATAATAAAAATATTGGTAAATACGGAGCCAAAGAGATTCTCGATAAGTGTCGTCCGGGCGATGGTCAACTGCGCATATTAACGCATTGCAATACTGGATCGTTGGCAACGGCTGGATACGGAACGGCGCTAGGGGTCATCAGGAATTTACATTCGCAGGATAAGTTGGAACATGTTTATTGTACGGAAACGAGGCCTTACAATCAAGGGGCCAGATTGACGGCGTACGAATTGGTTCACGAAAAAATACCGGCTACTTTAATTGTGGACAGTATGGTGGCGGCACTTTTTAAATTGAGGAAAATATCTGCGGTCATTGTCGGAGCAGATAGAGTGAGTAAGCAAACAGGCGAAATTGTGTGCGCCCAGGAAGGCGGGAGCAAACCGCTACATTTGTAGTTCCTGGATAGTAAATAAGTTTCATACTTTAGTGTTTAATTTGACAATTAACTAGTAACTATAAAATTTGTTGACTTAGGTTGCTTCTAATGGAGATACTGCCAATAAAATCGGAACATATCAAATCGCTGTGTTGGCTAAATATCACGATGTGCCATTTTATGTTGCCGCTCCCTTTAGTTCAATCGATATGAAGATTGTGAGTGGTGATCATATAATTATTGAAGAAAGACCCGACAGAGAAATGACGCACATTGGTGAACATCGGATAGCCGCTCAAGGTAATCGAAATATTGAGAGAGAGAGAGAGAGAGAGAGAGCAAATATTGGTAGCGCTCCCTTCTGATTGGTCCCGTTTTGCAAATCGCTATATTATACAAATGTAGCTATTTGCTACCGCCTTCCTCAATTCACCCATTGCATTTGCAAGTCTTCTAAGCTAAGACTTGAGTTGTTTTCAACTGTGCTGCAGCTGTTGCACGTTAAATGTTGCAAACTGTTCCAATAGAATTTGAGTTACACCCAAGTGTTCTAGAATTGTTCTAAAACTGTTCCCAACTGCACCTCAAGTGTTCCAAACTGTTAACATTATAAATGTTTAATTAATATAACCTAGCATAGCAAATCTATAGCCTTGATGTTTTGTTTTAGGTATAGCATGCTGGAATCCTGCTTTTGATGTAACTCCTGCTTCCCTAATTGCTGGAATCATCACGGAAAAAGGAGTATTTAAACCAAATCAATTGATAGACATTCAGAAAAATTAAATTGGTTTTTGCTTCCATGGAATGGTGGTCGAGTTCTATTTTTGATATAACGTTTATACAATTTAAATCTGTTACTATATACTATGATGTTATCAAATTATCACATTACATAGATATCTTGAATTCTTTTAGCTAACAAATTGTTTTATTTCCATTACTATTGTTATCCTAAAAGCCGTTTTACAATGTAGTACAGTTGTAGGCACTAATTGCCACCAAATGACATCTCCAAACACAAAAGTTGTTACAAAATACAGAATTTCTGACAGTTGACAACTATTTGTTTGGAACGGGAGTAGTTCGTATTCAATACAAAGTGTCCACTATAAGGGTGTCTGGGTGGCACATACCGATTCAGTTCAATCTCTCACGCACAAGGTTTTATGTCACTCTACGGTAGTTGTTAGACTCCACGGCAGCTACTACTAGATTTAGCTTCCACGATTGTGGAGATATGACCTCAGGTTGGCTGAGCTCGATTAAATAAGGTGCATCTTCACTCAGCACTGTACGTTTGAATTACCGGCCGGAAAGCATGGATGAAAGCAGTCCTAACTCGCGGTGTAATGAGAAAGGGTTTTGCAGAAAGTCGCGGTTTGAACTTGGACCATCTGCTCGCTATGCACTCCAAGTGGGTGCGGACTTGTTGCAAATGTAATAGGGATGTGCCATCATCTTCCTTAGATTCATTGCTTGTTTTAAGACCGTCAGAATATAACGCAATAACAAATTTCTTAATGATTAATATTCGGGCGAGCACCCAGTTTATGAATTTTGGAAAGGTAGTTGGGAATAGTGTAACCCAACTCTTTGTTATCAAGAAATTGGATATTTCATTTATATATATATTTCTTGATAACTAAGACTTTGGTGGGCGGGTGAAGCACCTAATTTATGAATTCTGAAAGAGTGGTTTAAAAATCGTACTTTGGGTTGAAGATTTGCAGTTATATTTAACGAGTAAAAAATTAATAAAGCACAAATTAAAAACTCCACTTTATAAAAATTATATATTGAGATTGTTGAATTTGATTGTAGCGCATGTTTGTCAGCCCTAAAAGTGTCAAATCTGACATTAATCGATCAAGGGTTTCTTTGTCAAAAATGACGTTCTAATATTAACGGAATTCAAAGTACTCGTTTCAATTTATCTGTTTTCAATGTTGCCGGTCATTTTCTACTATTTTTTTACATTCCATAATTGATTCTAGAAAAAAACATTTACACATTTGCATGTAGAATTTGATTCTGGAACAATGTAATCATTGTAGACTAGTGCGGTCGATAATGATAATGAAATATGAATAGAATGACAAAACAACTTTTATCATTGAATCATCAGGAAAATTAAAACCCGTTAACAACCTTGAGGATTTATGCACGTGGGTCAATACTCAATACTACATTCATACCATGTATTCAATGCTAATCATGAATCATACTGTTCTGGCCCATGTATGGATTTATAGGAAATGCTTGAAAATTGTACTTTCATGTCCATAAAAACGTTAAAAAAATAAAACCGGTTAAAGGTGGTCAAAACATTTGGCAGACATTTTGAAATCAGGCGTCACTGCGACGTTTCCCGCGTACAATTTTCTTCATATTAATCCAAACGTCTTTTACATAATATTATAATTAAATCTGAACGATATAACGATTGCATTAAATTTGTTGTAAATTTCATCACATTTCGATGACGATTTATTAAATAAATTGCGTTTCAATTAATTCAGGTTCGAGGTTAAATTAAATCGCCCAATAGGAGTGCGTCATTGGTCACGTGAAAGAATGTCATTGGTTGAAGGATAGAATATTCTGGAAGCCGCATAGATTCCGGTGTATAAAACCGGCCATATTGTTGCCACTCGCCCGATTTCAATTTTGGATCTCGTGCTGTACGTTACTAGTTTTTTATAATATTTAGAGGGTTATCTGCAAACAATAAAAAGAGAACACAAAGGTAAGCAGAAATAATTTATTAATTCCATTCGATTTCTTGTGTCATGATTGTGGTCGATTTAATCCGGATATAAAGCACGTGCCGACTAGGCGGCGACCCGGTTAAAACCTCAATTTCCTCGCTCAAAAACAACTTTTTTCATTAAATATTACTGTTTGAATTATATATGTATATTAAAGGTTAAGAAGCCCATTTAGCTCGATGATTATTGATTAAATTTCATTATGACGTCACCCACGCCATGCTTTTTAATTTTAATGTTCAATAATTGTCTAGCTTGCTTGATTTAATTTGTAAAACGAATAAATATAATTTACAGATGGCAAAAGCACCTGCAGTCGGTATTGATCTCGGAACTACATATTCCTGCGTTGGAGTTTTCCAACATGGCAAGGTGGAGATCATCGCCAACGATCAAGGAAATCGTACCACACCATCCTATGTTGCCTTCACAGATACCGAGCGTCTCATTGGTGATGCCGCCAAGAATCAAGTCGCAATGAACCCCAATAACACAATTTTTGGTGAGTAATGTTATTTAAATGTGTACTAATACTATCATTTTAACAATTAAATTGTCAGAATACTGCAGAGACGTCATTTTATCAATTTCATTGCAATCAAATTGTAATATTGTGATAACCGAGCATTTTGATCCAATTATATCGGCTATTTTGTGCCAAGAGTGTTTTACTAAAAATATACAATTTTATCATTATTTTAACTTCATTTTGACTTTGCCCCCCTTGCTTACTGCTAGCTCGGCCCCCTTTTGATCATTTTATATTATAATTGGATTATGTAAAGTTTTAGAATTTTCAATATTTAATGATTTTTTAAGTAAATATCACCTGTGCCATGTCACTAACAGGTGCAAACCAGTAACATCATGTGATTCATACCTGTTTCATTTGATTAAATATTGTTTTTGCATTTAATCTGACTTTTCGTGGTGTGAGTATAATGGTGTGTCCTCGAGAACGGATTTTGATCCAGTTTGCGCATGACGTCAGGTGGGTGATGGAAACTATGCAACGCGCAGTTCACACACATTATTAAAATCGCCCTTAGATCAGTGTATTATTGGCTTTGTCAGTGAATTATTAAATATATGCTTTGCTTTAAAAATAAAAGACCAAACAAATTATAATTATCAAAAACTTCATTATGTCATCTTGTTCTGTGTATGGGTGCACAAATCATACACAAAAAACCAAAGGAAACTGACATTAAATATTTTCGATTTCCGTTTTTTGGGAAATTACCCTCACATTGGCAACACTGCTTATCACCTACTTGATGTCATGGTTTTGCCACACCTATATAATCACACCAAGTGACCTTTTACAAATATTTACATCAAACTTAAACCTTTGTAAAGTTGAATGAATCTGTAGTAAAATTTTAGCTTTTTTTGACGATCTAAGATTGTTTAAATATTGTGGTATTTTTAGAACGTTGCTAGTTAATGACAGCCTTTTTTGAAATGATTGATTATCTTCAATATCGATCTATAATTTTTCATCTTATTCTCGCCTCCAAAGTCTTTATTTTTTTTTTACAGCTTTTATTTCAATATATTCAAAAACACAAAATTTTGTAGTAAATTTAATTCCTTACAACTTTTTATCAAGATTAGTAAATTCTCCATAATTATTCATAATTTTTAGAACCAAAAAAAAAAGTTCCAAAACACTCGGAAACTGTCAAATATTTTCCAAACTGTTACAGATTAACAAGAAATGTTTTAAAACTGCCCTTTGATTGTTAAATGCATTAAAAATTGTCGAAATCTTCAAAAATGTCAAAAAATAACATTCAGAAACTTTCAAATGCTTTCCAAAACTCTTACAAATTGACAAAAATTTATTAAAACTGTATCTTTTTATAAAACTCTGTTTGATTTTTTTTGTTTATAATAAATTATATTTTTCAGATGCCAAACGTCTTATTGGGCGCAAATTTGAAGACGCCACAATCCAATCCGATATGAAGCATTGGCCATTTGAGGTTGTCAGCGATGGTGGCAAGCCTAAAATTAAGGTAGAATACAAGGGAGAACAAAAGACCTTCTTCCCCGAGGAAGTCAGTTCCATGGTGTTGGTAAAGATGAAGGAAACTGCCGAAGCTTATTTGGGAAAGACTGTAACGAATGCCGTCATCACTGTACCTGCCTATTTCAACGACTCCCAACGTCAAGCCACCAAAGATGCCGGAACCATTTCCGGTCTTCAAGTCTTGCGTATCATCAATGAACCGACAGCAGCTGCCATTGCATACGGTTTAGATAAGAAAGGTGTTGGTGAGAGGAATGTACTCATTTTCGATTTGGGCGGTGGAACCTTTGATGTTTCAATCTTAACAATTGAAGATGGTATTTTTGAAGTAAAATCTACTGCTGGTGATACTCATTTGGGTGGTGAAGATTTCGATAACAGAATGGTGAACCACTTTGTGCAAGAATTTAAGCGTAAATATAAGAAAGATCTTACATCCAATAAGCGTGCTCTCCGTCGTTTAAGAACATCTTGTGAAAGGGCGAAGCGTACTCTCTCATCGTCCACACAAGCTAGCATTGAAATTGATTCCTTGTTTGAGGGTATTGATTTCTACACGTCGATTACCAGGGCGCGTTTTGAGGAATTGAACGCTGATTTGTTCCGTTCCACCATGGAACCCGTAGAAAAATCAATTCGTGATGCCAAGATGGACAAGGCACAAATTCACGATATTGTACTTGTTGGGGGCTCCACTCGTATCCCAAAAGTACAAAAATTGTTGCAAGACTTCTTCAATGGCAAGGAGTTGAACAAATCCATCAATCCTGATGAGGCCGTCGCTTATGGTGCTGCTGTCCAAGCTGCTATTTTGCATGGAGACAAGTCTGAGGAAGTACAAGATTTGTTGCTCCTCGATGTAACTCCATTATCTTTAGGTATTGAAACTGCCGGTGGTGTCATGACGGCGCTGATTAAGCGTAATACCACCATCCCCACCAAGCAGACCCAAACGTTCACCACCTATTCCGATAACCAACCCGGTGTACTTATCCAGGTATATGAAGGTGAACGTGCCATGACTAAAGATAACAATATTTTGGGTAAATTCGAATTGACTGGTATCCCACCAGCACCTCGTGGTGTCCCTCAAATCGAGGTAACCTTTGATATTGATGCAAACGGCATCTTGAATGTAACTGCCATTGAAAAATCCACCAATAAGGAAAATAAGATCACAATCACCAACGATAAGGGCCGTTTGAGCAAGGAAGAAATTGAACGTATGGTCAATGATGCGGAGAAATACCGCAGCGAAGATGAAAAGCAAAAGAGCACCATTGCAGCTAAAAATGCCCTTGAATCGTACTGCTTCAATATCAAGAGCACCATGGAGGATGAAAAGATCAAGGATAAGATCAGTGAAGCCGACAAGAATACCGTTATGGAGAAATGCAATGAAGTTATTGCATGGTTAGACGCCAACCAATTGGGAGAGAAGGAAGAATATGAACATAAGCAGAAGGAATTGGAGAACTTGTGCAATCCCATCATTACCAAGTTGTACCAAGGTGCCGGTGGTGCTCCAGGAGGCATGCCAGGATTCCCAGGTGGTGCAGGAGCAGCTCCCGGAGCTGGTGCAGCACCAGGAGCCGGAGGTGCCGGACCAACCATCGAAGAAGTCGATTAAATTCATAATCATTCCCGTTTAATCTCAGTATTATTTGCAGAAAATGCTTTAATTATCATTTCCACCAAAGAAAGACTACTCACGCACATGTGTTTGTGTTAGTCAGTCAGTTAAAATACGTTTAATTGTTTTTGCATCATTTCCAGTGTATGTTACATACAGTACAATTTCCTGTTACAATAAATTTTGGAATCCAAATTGAATGTTTGAATTATTTGTTGCAGTTTATCCTAAAAACCTTGAAAAAATTTATTGTGACTTGTTTAATAGATTTTATGTTCTAGAATACTTGCATTTTTCTGCTGTTTGGGCTGCTGCGGCTGATTCAATTGCTACAAATTTATTAGGTATGTATTTATTTACAACCAATTGAAAATACTATCCTATTTACAATGATGAGACTTTTTTTACAGACTAGAGTCTATGATCAAGCTAGATATATTCATAATGATTATAATATAGTAAATCTGAGATCACATAGTCCTCCTTTATTCATTCTAAACCCAAAATAACTTGTGTTAATTGTTGATTTTTAATTACAGCTTTACGATTGGCTGCATTCAGATTCACAACAAATGCAGAGTGATTGGTTTTCTACATTTTTTATTTGGTAAGTAGTATATTTTTATTTCCAACATGAGTTGCCATTCCACTTGACTAAATATACAATATAGGAGAGTACCACATTCCTAATGACAGCTATGAACTGGTCTGAAAGTGCGGTCATTGAGCACTACTTGCTTGTATTTACTCTCAAATGGAGTGACTGCTTTATATCATAACATACATAACCGATAGTAGCAATTTTATAAATAGTTAGTTTTTTTAGTGGTCAAATTTAGGCTTTTATGAATTTCGTCATTAATCTATTAACTTTATTTATATTTTCATGATGAGACTTTTTACAGACTAGAGTCTATGAACAAGCTAGATATATTCATAATGATTATAATATAGTAATCTGAAATTTTCATGGTCCTCTCTAATTTATTCTAACCTTAAAATAACTTTAAATAAATTAATTTTTATTTACAGCTTTGGTGAACGAATCCACATTGAATGCAAACTCGTGCTGTCTACTTGCACCATTTGGTAAGTACAATATTAGATCTTTCTTTCACGTCATTATTCATTTTCATGATGAGACTTTTACAGACTAGAGTCTATGATCCAAGCTAGATTATATACTGATTACAATTTACTGTATCTGATGCAAACAATTAATATCATAAATTTTATTTATTTTGATATTGTGCAAGTTTTAATTCTGTTTCTTTAGTTTCAGGTTACACTGTTCTCAATCAATGGTATGATAAACAGGAATGGCTTTGAAGGAAGTAATATATTGTATATTAATCTGGAACTTTGGTATACCTGAAAGTGTTGGGAGAAAGCAGGATACGAGAGAAAGAAGATTGCATATGAAGCTAAATTTGATATAAAATGCTACTTTTACAGGTTACTTCAACAAATGGTCAAAACATCATTTTCAAATATGTTATCCAACTTCAAAATTAATATTTTGTTCAGTGAAGCATTTATTATTTATTAGATTAATAATAAATACTGTATGATTTGGGTTTAAAAGATTTATTTGATAAACTAGGATATGTTACATTGGGCAGATGATTAGATCTGTATCAGGTTATCGATGAATCTTTAAAGCTCGTGCTTTGATTATTATTTATATAAATCTTTGTTAATTAGTCTGAGCTCTTAAAACTTTCAATGCATTTATATGGATCGTGATTAAATCAACTTGATCTTTGAAAACTGAAATTTAAATTGATAAAATTACAGAGTTTTTAATTTTATTCTTTCATAGTTCGGACTGGAACGAATAGATGGTAGCAGGTGTTTATCGAGACAATTAATTTGCAATAAATTGAAATAAAAATAAAAAACTTGACTAAATATGTCGTTTTATTAGTATTATTACCATCGATTCTGATACGATTGCTTACTGAAAACGTAAGATGACCTATTTCTAAGCTAACATGAACGTAATCTGGTTAAAGCCACAGAAGAATAATTCAATAACATTATCTTGAGTATAATATGTGGTTTATAATTTAAGGATTGTTGATTATTACAATCTTCAAATATTGCTTGTGATTAGTTATTTTTATGCTAAACCAGCCTTGCATTTATTGCAATTAATTGATAATTTATGATTAAAGAAATCCAATTACACATATAGTGCTGATTTAGTTGCATACATTTTACTTAGGGTTGCATTTATAAGTTAATTTTAATGCGTTATTAGTTGCATTATATAATCTTAAATAAACAAAATTGTAACACTTTTATTGTTTAAAAATACATTTAATTGTACAAATTACATCAATAAGCTTATTCTAATGATAAAATTGTTATTTTATAACTACATTCATATTGCTATCACAACAATCACTTGAGTGGATTTTGTTGGTATACATTTAGAATAATACAACAATTTAGATTGAAATAATCTTTGTTAAATAACAAAGCAATTTGTTTTGACAACGTTTAGGTTGGCAGCATCAAATAGTCGGCGGCCATATTGAAATTCGTACTTGAGTCAAAATCAGTCAAAGTTTATTTGCGAATTAATCAACTTGTAAAGTGTAGTGCGGGTGTTGAGTGTGTTCAAATCGCGCGCTAGATATCAATGCACGCGTGTAAATGTTATCTCACCGGGGGATGACTTGAATAAAAAGATTGAAATGATCAAACATTTACAGCGCTATAAACAGTCGCAACAAGTTAGGACGTGACGCATGCTGGTGAAGTTGGCACCAAACAAGGCGTCATGTAACGTATGTCGGAACTTGAATATTAAAATTGACGATTATTTAAACAAACAGTGACGTGGCGTGAATAAAAAAAATGTAACATTTTATCAAAATTATTGTTTAATTAATCATTTAAATTGTATTGTGTTGTAGCTTTATTCATATTTTTATCATATACATGTATGCAATAAATACTAAATGAATTTTGTTGGTGTACAACAATTTAGAATGAAATATTTTTTTATAATTTTCAACAATTGTTACATCATTATCAAAATAAAATCGTTGCAATTAAATGCTGCAAAGATTTTATTTAATATATTAATAAGTAACAATGTAATTTGAAAGTTGGTAACGTGTGTAGGTTGGCAGCCATCATCCAATCAGTCGGCGGCCATATTGAAATTCGTACTTGAGTCAAAATCAGTCAAAGTTTATTTGCGAATTAATTAATTTACAAAGTGCAGGGCGGGTGTTGAGTGTGTTTAAACCGCGGGCTAAGTATCATTGCAGGTGTGTAAATGTTATCTGAACGGGGGATGATGATTTAAATAAAAAGATTGAAATGATGGAAAATTTACAGCGTAATAAGCACACGCAACAAGTTACGACCAAACAACGCGTCCTGTAACATGTGTCGAAACTTGCTTATTAAAATTAACAATTATTTAAATAAAGAGTGATAGTGAGTGAACATTCATATTAAAATTGATTAAAATTTAAACATAAAGTGATAGTGTGTGATGGACAATGGAACCAAATGGAACAAATTAATGGATGGATCGCTTGGAGGAGTATTGCAGTACCGGAATTCGGTTGGTTTACAAGACTTGCAGGTTTTCAACTGCAATTAAGGTACGTTCTGCAAGAGATGACGCCAAGACGAAAGTAGTGAGTTATTTTATATTATTCTAATAGTGATTTGTGAAGTGTAGTGAAACGTGTAAAAATATTAGGTATAAAGTAAGTAAAATATAATCAAAAATTTGTAAGCATTGGTTGTAAAATTAATATATTTTTTTAATAGTTTGAAGTTATGTTAATTTTAAGTATGTCGAATTATTCAATAATTTTTTATAATTTTTATTTAATTTAAAATAAACATAACCTCATATTCACTGAGAAGATTCCTGATGGTGAAAATTGTAAAAATTATTTTTAATAATAAAAGCTTTATTTAAAACGTTTTTTTTTATTGTTTCAGGTCTTCTGAGATTTTGACGGAGTGGCCACCAAATTTGATTTTTGTTTTGACATTTTAATTAATTTTATAAATTTGTAGGAATTAGTCCATTCAGTTTGACGCCAGGCATTATTGCTGTTATTTCCATAAGACGCTACTATTGAAATGTTGCCGAAATTGAATTCGGTGAGTTATGTTGTGCGTTGATTTGTTCGCTTCGTCTTACGTTACACAAATAACCTCAAAATTGTTGCGGTATGCGTATAACCTATAAATCTATTGTTTGCATCAAACAGATACGGTACGGCACGCACATAACCTATAAAAATAATATTTGACAGTTGCAATGAGAAAATTGTACTATTTTGTTGCATTATATTCTTTTAATTATAACAATTTATTAGAACTAAAAACATATTTTAACATTGCTTGTCTAGTTAAGTCTAGTTGGTTGTCTTTAAACTATTTATTTAATGAATCTTGCTTTTGAACCCCATTGCAATCATATTTGCTCCGTTTTCATTGATACCTTTATAATCAAATGGTTCCATCTCTTTCTTGCAAAGGTTGTACCATGCAACTACGTTTGGATAATTGGAAATGTTAATCTGGACCGCCTTGAAATTAAGATTGTAGCTGAATTGCAAATAAAATATAAACGTTTTGTTACCTCCGCTGTAGATATTGTGGCGACGAGACTGAAATCGGCTATAGTCATGCGGTTTCCTGCTGAATATTTATCATTTTCCAGCATCATGTCTAGCGCTTTGAGAGCCTCGTGAACTTTAGCTTTTTTTTCTTCGTTTGGATAGTCTTCAGTTCCGGTTACAATAGGAAACTGCATTAAAAATTATACAAAAAAATGTTTCGTATACTATACATTGATGTTTAAATTAATAAAATAAATTATAGAGGCAATTTACTTGAAAACTTACAAAATAGTTGACTAATTTTGGGTACAATGTGGTCGCATCAAAATATAATCTTTCATTAACAACCGCCTTTTGTTTGGGATCTTTGGGATATAAGCTGTCATCTTTTCCATACTTATCCACTAAGTAAATCATGATGGCTCGGCTGAAAATGTGGTAATAAAAAAATAAAAAAATGCATTTGTTTACTCAACTTTTACGCACCTTTCCCATAAAACGAATCCGTTATCGTCCATTGTGGGAACGGTATGCATCGGATTCAGCTGAAAGCAAATAATAATTTTTATATAATGTCTCTACACTCCCCTCGACGTCTCGTGTTACTTTCAATTGAAATCGTAAAGAGTTTCCATTTAATTGCTTCTTTTACGTTGGAATTGCGTTGCGACCGGGTGTTGGAATCATGAAATATGTAAATAAAAATTCAACAAAGGATTTCGCCTTGGGGTTCTCAGCAAGATTTGTTTGTAATTATTTTGAGCAGATTTACCTTTAAAAAGTCCGGTTTCATTTGTTCGCCGGCCATTATATTGACCATTTTTAAATTTAGTGCCAACCCAAGCGCTCTTGCCAAAAGTAGCACGGCCCTTGTCGGTGGACTGGCAGGAAAAAAGTACATATCTATTGGTGCGTCCATTTTGTGTACTTTCCTGTTAAACAAAATATAAAATTAATAAATAAACGGGTTACGGACGGACGGGATGGAAATGCAATATTTTTAAGTAAATATAGTGCTCGCGTTTATCAAGCGCAAGAATAATGGTGGCGGATATGCGGTGCTTTATTGTTATGCGGTTTGTTTGTTGTCATCATCTTGGATAAACACAAAACTAACACTTGCTTGGTGAAGATTGGCTCTACTGTTTCGTTCTCCATGCAGTTCCCCAGCTTGAATCAATTTGATTTAACTTTATTTAACGCGTGAATATTTTAATGCGAATGGTAGGTGATTCCGTCGCTTGACTCCCTACCACGCGCGGAAATTCTTTCAAGTTTCCATAGAAACTACTACTTTACAAACTAAAAACTTGTGCTTAATTTATTAAACTAATTAATTTATTATAAAATGATATATGCTGGACAACTGTTTGAATTATAGAATAGATTCATTAATTATTATTGAAGAAAATAATCTTATTACTCACCGCAATCGATTCGTTTCGAAATCTGATGTAAAAATTCCGCCCACGCTGATTTTATAGCCAGAACCACGCCATGCCATTGAAATAATGCTAAAATTTCCATTGCGGACTGTAATTTCGTTCGATCGCATGCAAATCATGCAATATTTCCAGCTGCAATATAATGGAAAATCTTTTAGGACGCAAGGTCATCATCATGCAACTACAAAACAAAACAAAACAATTTAACAGACGAAATTAATTTGTCCGGTAAATGGCGCCCAATGTATGTTTCATCAAAGTTTACTCCTAGCGGACTTTTTTAGGTTAGGTTTTCTGGAAATATCAAAGCAATTATTTAGTAAATAATTGAATTGTGACTGAAACACATGTTGAGCTTTATATATTTTATTGATTTAAATTTAATATGAAAGTTAGAAATACACACGTTACACAGCGAGTGTCTTAAAAATAAAGTCTGTTGCCTCTCTCGTAGTATGTTACAATTTCCTATTTTACATGACAAAATCTTAACACATTAATCACAAGTCATTCTATTGCGTGTCGCAACGTACACGCACACATGCACACTACATCCGTTCCTATAATATTTTCTTTGAATTTTCTTTGTACACAAAAATAAGACGACGACGACGACGACGACGACGCTCCGTTGTTATAAACAAGTCTACTTGTTGCCGACGGCTCTCTGCAACCTCTGATATTTACCGACGGCGTCCTGCACGAAACTGGCAGCTGCCGAGAGTGCATCGGGGGTGACGTAAGATCGCATGGAATCCTTGTTGATGTTTTGCAATCCTGCGAACGTTATCGTGCAGACTGGGGTCAGCGAGCAGACGGCTGTCGTAAAGAGTCCGCCGACGACCAATAGCGCCACCCCACCCACCAGGAATAATCCCACCTTGGCAAACATCTTTAGGGCGAGCTGTAGGGCACCCTGCAAATTGTTTATTTTAAATTTCACAAAACAATAAAGAAATGTAATGAAATTACCTGCGCAGTTGGCATGAGGGAGGTCATGTATTCTCCTGCCGGATACGGCACGTTCCCAGCAGGCACGAGATAGCCATCGTAGGCGCTGCTTGGATACGTGTCTGAATAAGGGTAAGTGGCGTGAGGAACGTAATTATCCTGAGGCTGATAAGTCGGCTGGGCAGCAGCTTCGACGGGAGCATCTGGAGCGACCGCAGGCGTTGCAGCGGCTATCGTGCTTCCCAACACGGCGAATGCAATGAACGCAGCCAAATTGATCTTCATCCTGTAACAATATATAAAATGTTTGAGGCATTTCAAAAAGCACATGAAAAAAAAATTGGTCATTGGCGCCCAACGTTGGGAGCTTCAAATTGTGCGTACTAAATATTATTGTTAAGAGATTGGAAGGTGTATCCGATGAGTGGTGAATTGCTCTAAACATAATTGCGTACGAAGGGTGATGGAGGCGGCTGTGTCAGCGGCGGTAGAGTGGAACGTTCGTTCGTTCGTTCGTTCAGTATCAAGCGCACAGTGTAATTATTCTTGAAATTTCAGCACTAATTAAATTGGAGCTGGAATAATGTGCAGCAAGGTAATAAAATAACGAGAGGGTTTTACTTACGTGAAATGGTTGGTGGGTCGTAAGGGCTGTGTCTGTACAACGGCGAACACTTGTTGCGAATGTCTTTTTTGGCTTGTTAAGGCCACCCTTTATACTTGTCCCTCGACAAATCTTATCACCACCTGAAATAAATGATGGTGGGGGATGCGTCTAGAACTTACCCTCTAAATTGTATACGCTTTTACCTGAATGATAACAAAATACAAAAATATTAAATGAAATACATTTTATCTGGGTTGCTTGCTACACGTAAATCGTCAGCGGAGGAAAGCCGCAGATGATAATAATTTGTATGTTTCCACTACATATTTCCGCAAATTTAACGCGAGCATTACTTCCATTTCTCCTCACTCTTTCATTTAAAATTGATTAATACATTCGAATTAATCCTGAAACACAATTTAATTCAAGTAAACAAAGTTTTAAATTCAGTTATTTGAAAATATGTAAGTTTACAACCAGTTTCTTTGAAAAGTACGGGGGTGGTCCTTTTGTCATTTAAATGTTTATTGTGCGAGAGGTAGATGCTCGTGTGCAAAAGAATGATTACTTATCCGGGGACAAACACACTTATTTTTGCGATAAGCTTGTATTCTAGGTAAAAATAGGTAAAAGTTATCTCGAGTGGTCTGCATTCCCAGACAGACATTGCAATCAGGTAATAATGATGATGAACTGCAGTGAATCGTGCGTGTTTGTATGTGATGTGGTCAAATGGTCCGTTTATTTGCTCCTCGACTGAACTGTGTGGCCTGCGTCGTTTGTTGTCTGCATGCAGTATAACGAAGCCCATATAGTGGTTTTGATTTGTTTGTGACACAGTTCGATAACTTGTCATTATAATTAACATGATTTACACACTCTGACGCACTTGGCCAGTGCCGGCTCGGAACGAACGGGATTAATTGTTATTAGCCCCGGTCGGCCGTATCAATTACAACAAATTTCCATTATATCGATTCCAAATGTTTTGTTTGCAAATAGAATGTGTGGCTAACTAAATGGCACGCGCAACACGTTTCATCATTATCCATTTCCAGCAATTTCAATTGCAATATTTTAAACAAGTCGGCTTCACTTATATTGGAGGGATTATATACTACAAAATATTTCAAGGAACTACAACAATTTATGGAAATTTTGATAAATGGTCAGGTGGATTACCGGGTAATCCGAAGCTGACACTTACAGGTAGACAGTTTGAGGAAATGGGAAATAAATATAATAGTTTCTAGTAAATTGTACGGTGTCCTGTTACATTATTTAAGCACCCGAATGAATCCAATGATTAATTTAACCTCGACAACAGAATTTATAAAAAAATGTCCCATTAAATGACTCCATGCATGCAAAACATAATGAGTACAATTAATAATTGCTTCCTTTCCTGTTAATAACGTATTTTACGTAAACGCTTATAAATTTATAAACGAAAGTCATTGAAAAAAAAAATGTTTTGTCCCATTCTATAAAATTAAAGATGATGATTTGTGGATTTTTAAATATCCTTCAAATTAAATTTAAAATGTTTCTTAATTCATGTAAATATTTTTCATTCATAACGACTTAGTAATATGTGTGTACTTGGCCTTCAAAATAGTTGTCGTTTGCAGTTAAAATATATTTTAATGTAAACTATTATATATTTTCAGACTTGATATAATAATTCTTCATTTGTTTCATTTGTTTACGGATTCAAAAAGTATTTACAGTGTTGCCAGATGATGGATTTGTTATTTAGTTAACAATTTGTTATTGCTATCCATTGTTGAAGCAAGAAAACCTTGATTTGTGATTAATTTTAAAACTATTTTGTGTGCAGGCAGCACAAATTCAAATCACAAGCTTTCAAATTGGATACTTAATTTCCGGCCACCCACCCAGATTTTTCAATTACAAACCACTCGTACACAAAGTTTCAAAACTTTTTTAAAATGGTTTTGTTACTAGGATAATAGTAGTTACCAGAGTAATAAGGTTTAACTGCGCCGACGCGCTTCATCTCTATTGAGTTTATTGTCCAAGGCCAGTTTCAGGTTACGATAAAAAATTTAGAAATTTCTTGTGATGTAGTCTGTAACGCTCTTGAATCGACGGGTGTTTGGGTTAGTGACGTTACCCAGGTGACCTTTTGTTTGGTAGTTGGCTATGAGAAGACGCTGTTCAGGAACAAGTCCTCATTTTCTTGTCTTTGTCGTCGAGTTTTCTTCTTTAATTTCTTCTAAAGATTTGGATTATGGAAGCACCATGCCATTCTTTGCCCCACGTTGGGCGTCATTTGTTGTCGAGGAAGCGGCCGTGTGTGTGGTAGTAGTAGTAGTAGTAGTAGAATTTATTGATAAACATGACGTTGTACAATATAAATTTTAAAACTAATTTAAACTAATTATTTACAATATAAAGAAATACAATAAAATAGAATACAATAAAATACAGCGCATTGCAAAACAATACAATACAATACAATACAATACAACATACATCATACATATAAATATAAAATATAAAGCTAATATAAAAATTATTAAGGATTTAAAAATTCATCTAAACTATAAAATAATTTATTTTGTAAATAATGTTTGACACTTGTTCTAAATTTACGGTAAGTTTTTTCAGACTTTATATTTACAGGTAAAGCATTAAACATTTTTTTTCCGTTGTAAATAAGGGAATTCTTGCAAAGAGTAGTGTGAGGGATGGGAAGTTGAAAATTAAGGTCATTTGATCTAGTCACGAGAACATCTGAAGAACTACATTTAAAGTTTTTCTTTATGAGGCAAACAGTTTCTAAGATAATTAAAGAAGGCAACGTTAAAATTTTATGCTCTTTAAAAAGTGGTCTACAAGATATTAAATTACTTTTTATAGAACACAAGATTCTTAATGATCTTTTTTGTAAAATAAAAATTTGATTAATCTGTTCTTTTGACGAGCAACCCCAGAATGCAGCACCATATCGTAAGTACGCTTCTATAAGAGAAAAATACACTTGTTTAGCCACATCGTAACCTAATTGTTTAATGGTTCTTTTAATAGCGTAACAACCAGCTGATAATTTTGCAGTTACATAGTCTATCTGATCGCACCACCTTAGCTTATAATCTAATTTTAAACCAAGAAAGACAATCTGATTGGATTGAGGAATTTCATTATCTCCTATATTTAAAGGAGGCAAATCACTACTAAAAAAATGAAATAAACTGTGATTTTTTGGCGTTGAAGCTTAGCAAGTTAGCTGTACACCAATTACTTACAGATAATAAATCTTGTTCAATAGTAGACGTTAAGCTAGCAATATTTTTACTAGACCATAAAATGTTAGTATCATCCGCAAAAACAGTAAATTTTCCAGATATTTTAATGTTTAATAAGTCGTTGATATACAGAAGAAACAAGATAGGAGCTAAAATAGTTCCTTGTGGAACGCCCCTAGAAATGTTTAAATTGCTGGATGAAGAAGATTTTAATTTGACAAACTGGCTTCTATTTGAAAGGTAGTCTCTAAACCATAAAAGACAAGAGCCTCTACAACCATAATGTTCAAGTTTTTGTAACAGTATTTTGTGATCCACGCAATCAAATGCTTTTGCCAAATCACAAAACACTGCCACAGCAACATTGCCATTGCCATTGTTATGTTCCTCATAAACGTGATTAAGAAAATTAAGTATTGCGTCAGAGGTATTTTTATTTTTAATAAATCCAAATTGATTACCAGAAATAACGCAGTGTTTTTCTAAAAATGACGATAATCTGACTTTAATTATTTTTTCAATTATTTTACTAAAACAAGAAGTTAATGCAATTGGTCTGTAATGGCTACAAACATCTTTGTCACCTTTTTTATATATTGGAATAATACAAGCTATTTTTAATTTGGATGGAAAAAAACCTTCTTCAAAAGAAGTATTTATTAGATTAGCAAATAAGCTAAGAACATTTTCTGGTAGATCTTTTATCAAAAATATAGAAAAACCATCAAAATCTTTTGATTTTTTGTTTTTAAACGAGTTACAAATTGATCTGATTTCATATGAATCAGTAGGAGTTAAAAATAGCGAATCTACTATTGCCGTTGTACTTTGCTTTAATAATAAAATGGGATCCGTAGTTGGTTTCAGAGATAGAACAATTTCATCTGTGGCAGATGTAAAATATTTGTTAAATTCATCAGGAAATATAGTTGCTTCTATAATTGAATGTTTCCTATTATTTAATTCGTTAATTATTTGCCATGTCTCTTTGGCTTGATTATTAGAATTTTCTATACGAGTTCTATAAAAAATAGATTTAGCTAACTTAATTACATTTCTATAAATTCTGCGATACTTATAAAAATAAATTAGAAATGATGTTGAAGTTGCTAAATTTAAAAATCGAATATTTTTAGCTGAAACTCTTATGCCAGTAGTTATCCAAAATTTGGAAACATTTGCCTTTTGTTTGTTTGATTCTTTTTAAAGGAATAGTCTCATTAAAAATTTGCTGAATATTAACAAAAAATTGATTAAACCTCTCAGTACTTGATCTAACTTGCTTATCATCCCAATTAAAGCAGTTGCAAGCAATATAAAATTTACTAATATTACTTTTTGAAAACATACGAGTACAATACATTTTAGAACTTTCATGAATTGGTTTAGATATAGTTAAAATACAAGAAATGGCTTCATGATCTGAAAGTCCGGCATGAATTACATTAGTTTTGATTAAGTGCTCTTCAATGTTTGAACATAAATAGTCTATTAAAGTAGCCGACATTGCAGTAATACGAGTGAAAGAGTCAACATGTAGTTTCAAATTGTAGCTATTTAATAAATCAATCATTCGTTTAGTATTTCTGCATTTAACATAGTAATCAACATTGAAATCCCCTCCTACTAAAATCTTAGAACCTAAAGGAAAGCGATCAAATAAACTTATAAAACTGTTAAAGAAAATATCAAGATTACCTTTTGTAGATCTATAAATACAAACTATATATAAATTAAGAGATTTAGAAAAAACAATTACAAATTCAAAGTGTACCTCTGTAATAAAGTTGTCAAAATCATTAATTGGTACAAACAAGTTAGGTAGTTTAGACAATATTATAACTCCACCATGCAAAATTTTGGAACGGGAAAATTTAGATATATTTTCGTAGTTTTTGATTTTGATTTCTTCATATTGTTTTAACCAAGTCTCAGTAAAAAGTAAGATATCAGGAAAATTCAAATGTTCTAATAATAAGTACAAATTGTCAACTTTATTGCGAAGTGACTGAATATTTAAAACAAGTGCCGTTAGTTTGTTACATCTAAAAAATTGTCAGAACTATCGCTATCATCACTATTACTATTGCTATGATTATCAGAATCGTTAGAACAATGCAAACTAATTGGAGTAATTCGAATTATGAATTATGATTTTATCTGTCGGTGGATTCATACAGATATGACTCCTTTCCCCATAGTTGCTAGTTGATGTTGATTGACTAATTAAAATTTTAGATAAATTACCATCAAAAATTGGTGGTACAGTTGTTAAAGGTAAATTTAAATTTAAATTTTTAATCGAGTTGATAAAATGAGACAAAAGTTTCAATTTTCCTAATTTAGATAACCATAGTCCACTTTGTGTAAAATGGCGAACACTATTTAAAATAACATTTGCGTTGATGTATGAGATATGATCAAATTTATTTTGTAAATTAATGATTAGATAAAACAAATTTATCAAAAACATTATTATTAAGGGCTTCATGACAACCTCCAAAAAGAGTATATAAAGAGTTGTATTCGGTGGGGCACTACGTGTTATATGAAAATTGTGTTGGTGGTGTGAAATTGCTGGATTTTTAGAGAAATGCTCATGTATTAAGTGCCATTTGGTGAGATTTAAGGTCCCGTAGATTTAGAAGTATTATCACTTTTTCTATACAATTTTGACTGAAGGGGAACGTGGCGTAGTTGTTTATTTCAAACGTTTAAGATCCTTGTCTAGTTCGGAGTAGATTAATAATCTTTCCAGTGGTTTGCAATCCACTTTTAACTGTAGGGCACATAAATACGGCTAAAGCGAGATGTTTCTTTATTTAAAAGTTTATACTCTGCATAAACGCAATTAGTTGCTCTCCGTTTGTCCATAAACTGTATGGTATCATTGCTTATTTTTGTATTTAGTACATTGGTTTTATTTTTTAATAAAAGTGTATCTAGATCTGGTTAGCCTAGTCTATGGGTGAGAGATTTTTTTTTTTTTTGACAGTTCAATTGCGTATCCAGTTGGTGGTGGGTTTGTTTTATTAATTTAAATTGGATGCGTATTTTTGTTAAATCCAAGAAATTAAAATTGCAGAGGTTACATCGATCATGTTAGTACTCAATTATTTAAAATTACTTTAAAATATTATTTGTAAAGTGGGTTTGAACTTTTCAAAACTTCCTTGCCCTTGTATTCACACATAGATCTAAAAGGCTTTGGGGTTGTTTATTATAAAATACTTTTTTCTACTCCTTTCTATATATTGTCACTTTTATTTACGCCTAACTGAATGGATATGTATCATATATTCACTCTAGTGTGGATATGATATGCCGTACCAACCATAAAAACAAAAAATACAAATCACAATGTTTATTTGATTACGTCGCTTAATACAAATGGTTTTTTTATTTGTAAAATATCAAAAATTGATTAACAACGTCTTATTTATTAACTATTGTTATACAATAAAGCTTAAAAACATTTTTAATTAAATATTTGAACAGCATAATTTAACCAAGATTATAGATAGTTCTGAATTTGATAATTATGCGAAACGTCAGATGTCAAACATAACCTGAATTTATTTCAATATAAAATAATGTTAAATGATTAATTGAAAAGTTTTAAAATAATTTTTAGTTTTTTTTCAGTCGTAGAAAAAGTAAGCTGTACAACTCTAGTGGAATGCCCATATCGCACTTAGACGTTCGTCTTCGTGCGATATGGGCATACTATTTTAGATGTTTATATAGTAATAATAATAGTATTTACGAAAACTTGCCATGTTTTTTGTTGTAACCGTTTCTTTAGCAGATAATTCACTATCAGACATAATACGTTAATTAATTAACAATAAACAACACAAACTGACAGAATCAATAAATATTTTGCCATTACCTAGCAACACAATTTTTATTAAAGTTAGCCATGGAAATTTGAATACAATCAATAAAGCACTTTCCGGCTGTAAGTAATAAAACGGAAATTGCAATCGGTAATCCTTCCGCGATTAAAAATATTTCAACAAATCAATTTCTGAAGGTAATTATTGACATGATATGTACGTAGCTGTCGGAGTGTACCCTCTCGCACACATGCACACAAAAGTTTTATTCAATTTTCCTTTTAACTAGGTATGAAACAAAAGCGTTTTGTTCGCGCCTGTCTAAATTATAATTACTCTGCCTTTGTTATAATAATTAAACATTCATAGCCGTCGGCCATTCCAACACAGAGTTAGGTGTGTGTGTGTGTGTGTGTGTGTGTGTGTGTGTGTGTGTGTGTGTGTGTGGATATAACACTGCTATACACTACAAGTGGCGTAATGCAGCTTGATATTGAATTCCATGCAGAATAACTACAAACGAAAGTGCACAGAAAAACATTTTTTAGTATACTTTTTATATCAGCATTTAATCCTCAAATTTGTTTTCAACTTTTTGACACTGACGTTTGTTAATTGATTGTGTTATTATTAAAATTACAACTCAATTAGTTGTTATGATACAATGAACATCTCTGACAAAACAAAGTAGAATTTAAACAAATTTTGTATAAACAATGTACAAGAAATGTTTTGTTGGTTGATCAATATATATATATATATATATATATATATATATATATATATATATAAATATTCTTAAAAATAATTAATCTTGCGGTTACATAATTGATTTATATTATTTAACTAAAAGTTGTTTAGCTATTATTAAAAAATATTTTAATACGACTTATAAGAGCATTCTAAGTTTACGTAATCAGCGATTGAATAGAATTTTTGTCAGTTAATTTGAGGTTATGAGATTATCAGTTGGAAAATTTAGTTGGAGCTAGAAAATTTATATTCGGCATTCTTTAATTATTAAAAAAACTTAATTTGATTGTTATTAAAATATTATTCAATAATTAGTTTGAGGTTATGAATCCAACTAATAGTTGGAATATCAAATTGACTTTAAATTGCACTTGTCAACAAAATAATGTTTTAATTTTGTTGTTGCTATATTTGATTTTTTATGAATAGATTTGTGCACTTTTTAACAGTTTATGAAGGGACTTTAGTGCTTTTTGACAGTTCTTTAAAGTTTTGTTGCCGGATTTTGCTATGTTTGACATTCTATGATTAGAATTTTACAGTTTTTAACAGCTTTTGGCCGGATTTTGGTTGTTTTTGAAAATATTGTAATATTCTATAATTGACTTTTTCTATTTTTTACATTTCATTAAAAGAATGTTGCACTTTTCAACAGTTTATGCCGGATTTTTGATATTTTTATTAAAATTTTAATTTTTCAAAGCCGAATTTTGCTGTTTTTGAAATTATAAAAATGTTTACATTTTTTTAAGAATTTATAGCCGGATTTTGGTGCTTTCTAACAATATTTTGTAGTTTCAAGGCTTAATTTTGAAATTTTTGACATTTGACAAATAGATTTTTGCATTTTTAACAATTTATAACTAAATTTTAGTGCAATTTTGATATTTTAAAATCAAATTTGACTATTTTTTACATTTATTATACAAAATTTGCATTTTTTAACAGTTTATGGCCGGATTTTAGTGTTTTCTGACAATATTTTAATATTTAAAGTCCGGATTTTGCTATTTATGCTAATTAATAAATAATTAATTTAAACTTTTCAACAGTTTATGGCCGGATATTGTTTTTTTTAACATGATTTTACCATTTTTGACATTCCATAAAAATAACTTTGCATTTTTGGAATTTTTATAATTTAAAGTTACATCTTGAGCTACTATTCAGCAAATTTCATAAAAATTATTTAATTGTTTTTTGTTTTACAATTAATTAAAGCTATATTTAACCGGTTTTTTTGATAAATCTATTAAAATTAATTTTGTAGTAACAATTTTTTAAGTTTTATAATTTTAATATGTTTAGTAACATCTTATGCTATTAATCAGCAAAACTCATAAAAAATGACCAATTGGTTCTCATTTTACAATCAATTTAACCACAAATTTACCGTTTTTTTGTTGTAACAAGTTTTAAAACGTTTTAAAATGTTAAAAATATTCCTCCAGTGTGAATTTTTTAAAATATGTTTTAGCTGACAAAAATATATGTACATAGTTTAAAGCGTTTCTAAGTTGACAAGTTGATTAAATAGTTTTTTAAGTGTCAAAAGTTTGAATTTTTTGACAGCTAGCAAACACTTTTGACACATCCAAAACAGCTCATAAGCATTTTTGATAGCTCAGACAATGTAAACTGTCAACACTGTCTAAAATATACTTGAACTATAAAAAAAATTACAAAATGTCACGTTCGAAATGCCTTCCAATGTCAAAAGACGTCTTACTCGTCACAAATATTAACAAACTCAAATAAACATTTATTACACTTATCTATAAACTTATCAATGTAACAAGTGGCCTGCTGGATTAATAAAGGGATTTAAATAAAGCACGTGATCTATTAAGCCTGAATAGTATTAACGGAACGGAGCAAATAAAATCAAAGTTATTTATGCTACCGTTGCTAGGTAACAACAAAATGTTTATTGATTCTGTTAGTTTAATTAAATTTTTATGTTGCTTTTAAAATAGTAATTACCATCGGTTTTCAATTACTATATCTGAACGTAACTCCAGAACTGCAAAAATGCAAATCAAGGTATGATGTGTATTGCAATGATTGAAAAATGATTTTTGCACATATTACTAACCAATTTTGAAATATTTAAATACGTTTAATTGTTTATATAAGTTTTATTTATAATTATAAAACTTGAATTCGTAGCACAATTCATTGTGATTCTCCTAAATTAATTGCTAACTTCAATTTGTAGCACTATTCATTGTAACTCTCCTAAAATAATAAATTTTTAATTTGTGTTAAAAAAAAATGATGAAAGAAAATGAAGACGACATTAATTATTTTGCACTCAACATTAAGATTCCGAATGAATCGGAGTTTTTAATTCTGACCTGCGGAAGTGGTGTTAACAGCAGCAACAAAAGAAACTTGTTACTTAACACAAGGAAAAATTGAGTTAAATCTAAATGTGTGTGTGAAGAGACATAGATCTAATAGTTGTTGCGAATTCGAAACACGCTTGCTCGCCGGTTTCTTAAAAGCTTTTCGTTTCTCTGCGCCCCGGAATAATTGATAACGTGGTCCTATTCCATACTTGAATTACCATCCAATAAATAAATTAGTTTTGCAATTTATAAAAAAAAAAAAACAAATGAATTCAATCAAATTTGTTGGTACTACTAATGAAGCGACCTTATACATATTCAATGTTAATAAATTAATCATTTTGTGTTGTTTCTTTGCATTAAACTATAAAAAAAAAATATATAATCATTTGACTTGCAAATGGCAGTCCCTACAGGGTCCTTAATTTAACCCGTTATTAGATTAAGGAGAAAGATGGTGCTAGAGGCAGAGGGAGAGAACGGGAAAAAAGAAAGTGATGTATTGCCTGTCCGCTTGTACCTTTACAAAGACACCCCGAGGTCGGTCGGAAAAGGTGTGCGGGAAGATTTTTCCCGTTTCTGTTTGTTTTTGTTTTGGGGGGAGAACATTTTCGGACATGCGCTCGCACCGCAGGACGAAGGATTTCTACAAAGCCGCGCTACCACCACCAGTCTGTCGGCACTCGCGTGTTCAACAGGATCGCGTTTACCCCTTCTCAACTATCCTGAAAGACATGTGCGTTTTTTAATACACGAACAAATTTGAAAAAAAAAATTAAATTGCGATTAACGGATTATTTTATTTAAATTTGGTGAGTTTAATAAAATTATAGCCCGGCACCTCCACCATTTATTTTTTTCACTTAAAATATTGCAATTCTATACATTCTAAATAAGATGTGAATGTAAACATTATTATATAGCCTTCTGTCGCGACTCGATAAAGGTATTATGAAAATTGTAGTAGCACTGTGCATCTGGTTCTTCTATTCAATTCCTATTTTTCAATACAGTTTCCATCGCTTCAATTTCGTTGATGGCATGAAACCTGAACTCACTTCAACATCTTTTATCATAATAAATGTCATAAATCATGAGACATCCCATGAAGAGAACAAACAGGGGGCGAAATGTATTTAGGATGATATGAGTTCCGTTTAGAAATTAATTGATTGATTGATTATATGTAAATAGTTTCGATTTAGGAGGAAATGCAATTTTTTCGACTGCTACTACTTTCCGATAAAATGCGTCGTGAATATAAAGTGTTGCGATCAGTTTACGAAATGTTACGGTCATTAAGGCCGGAATAGTTGTAAATCAACGTCTCAAATTGTATTTTTTATTTATAAAGTTAAATCTATCAAATGGAATAGCTAATTTTATATTAATTAAACTAGTTAGTATTTAAACCTTACTTTGTAGTATTTGTCTCTTTTTTAAAACTTTGTAAAAGGTTAAATATATTAGTAATACTACATCATTCAATTTTTAATTAAACATTTTTTTGTAATAGAGTTTATCAAAGCCTTTGACCTTTGCGACCGGAACACAATTGAAACTTGAAATAATTTAGTTTGTAATCGGGTTATAGAACTTTAACAATTATAATCCTATTATGTTTATAATATATAAAGAGCAACATTTCTAAAATAGTTGCGACCGGACCGGATTTAGCGTGATTTAATACTGTTCCGGTTACCGCAAAGTTTTCTTCATATTATCCAAATTAATTATAAACAGCATTGCCAGATCGTTATTCCCTTTACAGACAAATTCAATTCGGATTGTTTGCTGATACCCGAATTAATCTCAAACATGATTACGTTTTCATAAGAGTGAGATTAGTTGGATTTATATTATTTTGATGAGCTCGGGGATTCAAAACTTTAATCTATTGGTATTATGAGAACAAGTGTCGGGGCTTGACAAATAAATTAAATTCAGCCGCATACGTAGAGAACACAAAAAGGGAAATTATTCATAATAAACGTGAAATAAAAAGCAAGTTGAGTGTATGCGTGTGTGTCATATTATTCATGGGTCGAGATAAAAAGGAGAATTAAAATATTTAAAAGAGCAGCACGACACATATCCATGGCAATAAATCCACGGTGCAAAAAAAGCGTACACAAAATACATCGGCCAAGAGAAAAGGAGGGCAAAAAACATCAACCAACCATACTATTTATTACTCCGGGAATTATTAAAGCCCCTCGTTTCTTGCCATTTAAATCAAAAGAAATGTCAGTCACTTTAAAGTTGTTTAAATTCTTTTGGTTGGTTGGTTATTGAATCAATTCAGTATATTTTATGGTAATCTCTGTCATATAAATACGATATCCAATGGGCCACTTGAGAATGAACGTTGTCAATTTGTCATATGTGAAGAAGCGGCGGCGGCGGCGTTATTATTAAACGCATAAAATAAGTTTTCTTCCTTCCTCAAAAATAAATTCCAAAGTGTCTGGCCCCGTTTTGTGCGGGCCATTACTGCCGTGGCGGATGATAAAGGGACTCGGGGCTTTATTAAAAATGTATAAGCAGTGATTTTTCTCTCTTCTCCTCCCATTTCCTTCCCTCATCATGTCTCAAATTTATTGAATCAATTCCTACTGCTTACTACTTATGCATCTCATTATTAATAGTATTGAGTGTAAACCGATCGAATTTTATGGCCAATATATTTCACGAAACTAAGATTAGGGGAGTTCATTAAAAAGTCATTATTATTCATGAAGGAATTATAAACTATGTAACGGAATATTTGCAAGTATAATAAGTCATTGGCGAAAATAAAACGTTTAATAATGCGACCGACGACTTCGCGAGGCGTTTAATATCACGTTTTACCTAGCTCGTAACACCAACTATTGACTAATGTATATTTTACAATACCCGATTCCACTCATTTGTATTCGAGCTAGTTTAAAACTGTAATTTAAAACATCAAGACAACTATGATTTATTTTGTTATTATCAAAGAATGCCACGAGTGTAGCACATTTATAATTTGATAAACATGTACTTAAGTAACTACTTTGACACTTCATTTGCAAACTATCAATTATCTGTCAAATTTTGTTTACAAACAACGTCAAGATAACGTTTAGATATATCATTGACAGTTTGTAAAAGTTTTTTAACATTTGCGGTAGCTCAGAAACACTTTTAATCTAAAACTGTCAAAATAATCTAAAAAATTTCAAATTTGATACCAGATGTTAATGCCATACATAAAGTGAATTTAATAAAATCTTTTCCAGCTGTCAAAAGTGACAAAATTGTCTAACAAATTTAACTGTCAAAAGTGTCATAAATATTCAACAAATTTGATCAACTGTTAAAAGTGTATCAAATCTGTCTAACCAGGTTGTAAAAAAATGTCTTAATTGTTTACAAAAAGCTGTCACAAATTTTCAACAAATTTATTGAACTGTCAAAACTACTATTTAAGTTATCACATTGTTCTTGAGAATAAAATACTATCTTATAAACTGCCAAATTGTTTGTCAAAATTATGAAAATGTCACTCAAGTTGTGATGCAGCGCCTGAAAGTAGAATGGTATATCAGAAACTGATTTTAAAACTGTCAAACTGTTTTCAAAGCTGTCAATTTGTTATTTAAGTTGGCACTTTGTTCCTGGGAGTAAAATATTATTTTAAAAGTTTTCTAAATTATTTTTGAAACTGCAAAATTGTTTTTAAACTTGTCAAATTGTAACACATTTGTTCTTGAGAGTAAAATATTACTTCAAAAACTGACAAATTGTTTCTAAAATTACCAAACTGTTTATCAAAGCTGTCAAATTGCCTTTAAGTTTGCCTTATTGTTTCTAATTATTTGTCAGAAACTATCAAAACTGTCAAATTGATTATTAAAGCAATAAATTTATTATTTAAGTTGTCACATTGTTCTTAAGAGTAAAATACTACCTCAAAAACTGTCAAATTGTTTTCAAAATTAGCAAAGTTTATGTCAAAGCTGTCAAATTGTCTCTTGGTTTAGTAACATGTTTTTGAACATTCAAAATTTGTTATTTAAGTTGATAAATTGTTTTTGGAAATAAAATATAACTTCAGAAACTGTCAAACTGTTTGTAAAACTGTTTGTCAAACCTTTCAAATTGTTCTTTAGTTTGCTCTGTTGTTTTTAGAAGTAAAATGATTGTTAGAAACTGTCAAAATGATTTTAAAATGTCAAATTCAAGTTCTTGAGAATAAAATATTACTTTAAAAACTGTCAAATTGTTTAAAAAATATCATTTTGTTTTTTAAATCTGTCAATATAATAGTTAGTTTGCCCGATTGGTTCTAGGAGTAAAATGTTTATCACGGACTGTCAAATTAATTATAAAAATTGCGAGTTTGTTATTTAAACTGTTTTTAGAAATAAAATATTATATGTATAGCAACTGTCAAAATTGTTTTAGGAGTAAAATATTATTAATTGGCAATATTTTGAAAATGCAAATGACACTTTAAAGAACATAATATACTTTTTTGAGATTTTCTGTCATTTGTTTGACAATTTTTGATATTTTGTTTGCACTTTGTCAATTTAAATGTATTTAGATTACTTTTTTTTGATTGATATTTTTAAACATTTTTAAAGAAATTATTTTTGTTTGACATTTATTAGACACCGTTTTTAGACATTTTTAAATATTTTGTCTGTATTTTAAATATTGTTTAACCATTTTTAAATTTTATTTAAACTTTTTTATTTTTGTTTGACGTTTTAAAATATTTTGTTTGTGCTTTGATTTTTTGTCAAATTTTAAACATTTCTGTAACATTTCTTTAACATTTGTAAACATAATTACTAAAAATGTTAAATTTGGTCATTTTGTTTACACTTTTAAATTATTTTTTGACACTTTTAGTAAGTTGTTGACATTTTTCAATATTTGTGTGACATTATTAAAAATTGATTTGACATTTTTAGTCATTTGTTAATACAATTTGTTTGCATTTAACATATTAGAATACATTTGACCATTTATAAATTTGTGTTTGACTTTTTGAGACATTTTTTTTTATTTGACACTTTTAGACAATATTTTTTAAAAATATTTTAGAATTTTTTTAACTTTGTTTAAGCACTTTGTGTAATATTTTAAACAATTTTAGTCATTTGTAACTCATTTAGTTTATTTAGACATAATTTGACATTTTTACACAATTGTGTGACATTTTCAGACATTAGTTATACAGTTTTAGACATTTCTTTAACTTGGTTTGCATTTAATATATTGTTTGAGCATTTTAAAGTATTGCTAGATTTTTTTAGACACTTTATTTTTGTTTGACACTTACAGACAATAATTAAAAACATTTTGTTTAAACTTTGACATTAATTTTATATTATTTTATTACATTTAAACATTTTTGTGATAATTTTATTAAACATTCATTTGACATTTTCTGTAAAAACTTTTAAATGTTTTTATACATATGTAGACATTTTGTTGCTTTAGAATGAAGTTTGTATCATTGTATCATTTTAAATATTGTTTAGCTGAATTTGCTGTTATTTTTTTGATTAATATGTTTAGACATTTGTAGAAGTTTCAAAATGTTAGTTTGACATATCTAAATATTTAGTTTAAATTGTTTAGCTGTTTTTTAACATTTAATTGTTTCTGCTTTAGCATTTAATGATGTAACATAAACCTTGGCAAATCAATCATTTGAAGAAGTAACTGTCAGTTTGACAACACATCTGTCAACTGCAAACTTTATTCTCAAAAAATCCGTTACATAAACAGTCAATTTGACTATGAATTGTTGATTTTTAAATGAATAATGTGTTAGTTTGATAAACTGCATAATATTTAATATTATTTGACCAAATCATCAATCTTTTTGTACCACCCTGTATATATTTATTATTAAAATTTAATTTGACATTTATTATGTGCTTGACAAATCACTTTACATGTAAATCAATATGTTTCCGGATGTTGTGGTAATGGCCAATAATATTTAAGAGGTAAAATGAAGGAGAGACATTATAATGTATGATGTGTGCCAGAGTTGGAGCGGCACTTAGTATTATGTACCATTAATTTTCGCGGTGCTTGATTCTCTGAAATACTGCTTGGAACAAGTTGATCAGCCGGATGGAAAGCGACGATTTAAGCTTATAAAGCACCACCTACTATTCATCGATGGTTCATTTTAAATTTACAGCTTCATATTCATAAGTTTACAAACACCTGCGTAACATAACAATCACAAGTTTTACATAAGCCGGGAATTGTATGAGGGGGAAGGAAAAGTTTTTCTTTTACACACAACACACATTATTATATGTCAACCATAATATGATGTTGCTTGTCGATACATCAAGCCTCCTCCCTACGTGTTATATCTTTGACAAGATGACTGATATTTTGCCTTATTTTCCGTCTACTTTATGTTTCGTGCACACGCATTTCCATCTTGAAACAACATTTTAATAATTATTAACAATTTCTTCTTCCAACAAAGTTACAATTATATTGGGTCAAGATGGAAACTAACTTTTCAAACTATATAACAAGTGGCGACTCGTTAGCCGCTTCTGTCGGGAACATGTGCCATGAGTTATTACTCACAGGAATTACCGATTAAAATCATTAAAATTAAATAGTTCTCAATTCAGTTTGGGAGAAACAAAAGTTGCAACAATTCCATTTCGCTATCTTTAGTTTTCTATTCCATTTGCTCTCACTATCATGCTCCATTAAGCACACCATTATTTTTACGGGTAGGACCGGGGCGAATATTTTATTGATTCGTAAGCAAGCGCCCACAGTGATGAAAATAAAATTATATATAAACACATAATATCATCGGTTCTTATGCGAGGGTTTTCTTGGGAAATTGTTCGAGTGATTCGAGGTCCCTTTGATGATCCCCGGCCAGATTCAAATCGATCACATCCTCCGGTTTATCCTCGATGCAATTGAAATTGTACCACCAGTCGCAGGTCAGAAGCTTTTGATTGAATGCGCTACCAATAGGACAGAGGAATGATATCTTTGAGTATTGCGTTTCGCAAACGTGAAAAGCCTGAAAACGGAAATTTATTTAAAAAACTTGAAAATATATTTATAAAAAAAATAAAAAATACCTGACATCCTGCTTCTACGTCGGCATAGTAACCCCAATTATCTCGACCGGAGCAAGAAAACGAAGTCTTTGGTACAGTCGTATAAGTAGGATAATCCGCCTCTGCTTCCCCCGGGATGGTCTCGGCCAAACTATTCACCGAATTGTGATACTTGCTACTATAAAATCCCGTATTTTCAAGCTCATTATTATCATGCTGAAACAAAAAGTAATGCATTTCAAATACATCTATAATCTACTTGTTTATTTTTTCCCTTTTCGCTTCAGTTGAGCAGGGATTCTAGTTGTGGAATCGTGACCAGGCATCCTAAACGCGACAAACAAGCCCGGCCTTACTTTTTGCAGTTCGATAGAAATGGTAGAGTTTCCGCAAAATTCAGACACAGTTATTAATTCCATACAATTGATTCTTGTTTTATGAACCGATTCTATTTTTAAATGTGAAATGTATGAGGGGAATATGTAATAAATTTACATTTAAAATTTTTATTTTCTTTCTTACTTACTGCGAATTGGCCTGAAACCATCAAACGGTTAACGAGGAACGTAATAGTAAAAATTCCAGTGTACATTTCAGCCGCACAGACTAGCTAGAGTGAGAAGATGTAGCGCCACTGGTCGCATCTTATATACGTGTGTCTCCCGTGTATTCAAGATAAATATCAAGAGTCTCTTGAGAGGAAGGAAAAGCGAATTAAAAAAATATGGGAATTTTCGCAACGGCGCATCTTCATGTGTGCGACGGCACGAAAACCAGTTGGTAGTTTCAATGTAACACATTTTTATCGTTTGTAAATGGCGCCGTCGTGATCACGATTTCAATACGGCTTCCATTTACATTTAAACTTCAAAAAAAGTCAATGAATTGCTGTGTAATTTTATATTGAGGAGTTGGTCGGATTGGATCTTTCCAATCAATTAGAAATAGGTTGTTGAAATAATTCAATCGTTGTACGTATTTATTTTTAAGATTTAATATTGAGGAAGGAAAGAAAATAAATGTAAGCAGTAGTTGTAATTCTCATCATATATTTCTATTGATTCGCGTTGGCATTTCAAACAAATTTCTCCGCTCTCTTTCTTCAAAGACGTTGCGTCACTTGGTATTTACTATTTACAAACCGAGATGTATTAATGTCTTTACTTTACTGCACAATGGCACGGATCAAAGGTTAACGCATAGTCTTCCTGGAAAATAATTATAATTAATTTATATTTATATGATACTAATTACTTATTGCATCAATTTGATTACCATCTACTAGAGATATATAAAAAAAAAAAAAATTAAAATGCTTTATACAGAAGAAAATTATTGAATTTTCCAGCTCATTGATGGAAATTTGGAAACAAAATATTACAAAATGTTCTGTACTAGTTAAAAAGGTTACAAAATGTTTCTAAAATGTAGCACTTAGATACAACCTATCATTGTTGCCAAAAATGTTACAAAATGTTTTTAGTAGTTTAAAGTGTTACCAAAATATTTATAAAGTTTATCACTGTTATAAAATGTTCTGCATTGTATTTGAATACAATCTGCAATACCTAAATTGTTCGATAAAATTGTAACTGGTCAGTTGCAATGGATGAGCAAAAGCATCTTAATAGAAGAACAGCATGGATTTTGTAAAGGGCGCTTTCCACACTTACTAATTTACTCTGTTATGAAAATGATATTTTAAATGCATTTGAATTTAAAGTACAAGTTGACTCAATCTACACCAATTTTTCAAAAGCGTTTGATCGTGTGAGTCATAATATTTTGATTGCAAAGCTCAGTGCTCTGGGTTTTCATCATTTCCTGGTTATTTAGCTTTTTGAAAAATCGCACGCAATGTGCAAAAATTAATAATTTTTTGTCACAGCCCATTCTTGTTTCATCAGGTGTTCCTCAAGGACCTCATTGTGGACCAATTTTATTTTTGCATTTGGATATAAACTATTATAAAATGTTTTAAAATAGTAACAAATGTTATAAATTGTTCTCTAGTATTTTAGTGTTACAAAATGTATCTAAAATGTTGAATACAAACTATCATAAAATGTTTAAAAGTATTAAAAATGTTCTTTAATAGTTTAAAGTATTTTCTTGAAATGTGTCAATTGAATACAAACTAGCATAAAAGGTTCTAAAATAATAAAAAAAGTTACAAAATGTTCTCTAATAGTTTAAAGTGTATATATCGTGGGCATACTGCCAAAAGTGAATAATCATAGTTTCTAGATAATTGAAGTTGAAAATTCTCGTTTTTTCATACTATTTTTTTTCAGAATATAGGAAAAGTACTGCAACATTTTTTTTATCAAGATATTAAATATGTTTTTACTGATTTACAATAACTCTTCAAAACGTGTTTATGTGTTCTGGTTTAAAAAAAAAAATATGACTTGGTCATTTTTACATGTACTAATTTAGAAATTTTTCTGTCTTGGTCAAATTATCGGGAATATTTATTCAATAAAAAATACAAAGAAATTAATATTACTTATTTTATTTCTTTACAATGTAATGCTAAATACAAAAAGAAATTATTGGAAAAAATAAAAATAATGGAAATGCGGTACCGTATACGATCATTAATCCGAATCAGAATCAGACCATAGTAATGGCTCTGGAGCTACATCTTTTTTTTTACCACATGCTGTTATAGACTGATACCAGCCATAAAATTCAGAAGGAATTGCACCCGTTTTGCATAGCTTCAAAAGATCTTGCTTTTTCTGGTGAGAAATAGGAATTTCTGTCAAATACAAATGCGGTATTTTTGTTGCCATGATATTGCTGGATGTTCTATTACGCCCACCTGCATTGAGCACAAGGAACTCTGGATCACTATAATTATACTTAAACAGCACGTGCTGGGGTTTATCTCTTTCATATCGCATAGTTTTAATTTTTAACCAATTAACACGATTTCCATTTTCGTCTATAGTTCGATTTTTAAAAGTCTTAGCAGCTAGTGCCTTTAAGTCAAGGAAGTCGTTGTATCTTAACTCATGTACGTTGTATGGCGCACTTCTTTTATTTCGAACTCGATTGGAGCGTGCTAATCGAAAAATGTTTAACCAGTCATGCATAGTATATACTGGAATTTTTTTTTTCGCATTTTCAATTGCACTATGCATGGAATCTACTTCCATGTAGGAATGGCCACTCTCTAAAAAATTGTGCTGTATAATATTTAAATTCCTGTTTTGTACTATGAACATTAATAGCGCTGCAATAAACTGGTTCCTATTTTGCCCACTACATGTATCTGAGAACAAACTTATTTCACTGATAATTGGTGGCAAATTTTGTATCCATTGAATCAGACATGTGCCTATTTCTCAACTGCCTCTCTGACCATTTATTTCGGTCCACGTGTAGCAATGAGCATTTTGCGAAGCTGCTTCATAAATTGTTAGATTGTACGCACATAGCTTTCTGCTATAATACATTAGCGAGACATCTGAAGATGGTATTTGCAAAACACTTTGTAAATCAAATGTTACGCTTACAAAACTAGCATCATTCAGTGCACGCTCCTTATCTGCTTTTTTTGCTGCATTTGCTTCGTCTCTTCTTTGAATATGAGACTGATAGTTTTCTTCTAAATCAGCTGATTTTGTCTTCATATAGTTTGTACATATCAAGCACTGATCCTTTTTAGGCTTAAAGAAGGACAAGTTAAAATTATTACCAAATTCGCGGCGGTAAGTTATTTGTGATGCATATTCCTTATCAGCCTTCTTACAATCTTCTGCATATAAGGCGTACATTTTTGCGATAGATAAATTAGGATCTAAATACTCTCGATTTGTTGATGCTCTACAATAATGAGAGGCCATTGTAGGAAAACTTTTTATGTGATCATTGATTGATTCTATGATTTCTGGTTTGGTTTTATTCATAGGCACACGTGTACCACGTTTGTCACTTCTATCAAATATTCCATTTGCATTTGCCCCAGAATAGGCGTTATCTACTGGTCCATGGCTTATACACAAAGTACGTAAAAAGAATAACTTACAAACTCGAACTTTTGTGCCCTCCTTCAAAAAATAATAGTACCTGCTGCTAGTTCTTTGTGCACCTGCTCCAGATCGAATTCTTCTACAGACAGGTTTTTTGCTTACAACACAAGAGAGAATAAAATCCTTTTGGCGAATGTAATCTAGTCTAGTGAATTCGGAGCATAAATTGTTTCTCAGTTGATCATCAAAATTAAGTGAGCATTTGTGTTTGCAAGAGTTGCAATTAATAAATTTAGGTTCCTTTGCTGGCCTAACTATTCCTCTGGATTTGTATGGCAACCTCAACTTTTTGTTTTTCTTATTAACATTCTTTTTCCATTCAGTAGGATTTGATTTATTCCAACGGCTTCGTTTAGATAAAGGTTTGTCGTTATCACAAGATGATTCTGCATTTGCTAAGACTTCATCATCACTCGGGATATAATTATCACTACTGCCGGCAGAAAAATCTGAACCACTTCTTTCAGGTACATTTTTCTCCAATGAATATGTCGGAAGGTCATCATTTACTTGATCAACCTTGTTGCTCTCTTTATGACTTATTATTTCGTCGGCCGAATTATCACCGTCATTAACAATTGTAATTAAACACTCCTGCGCTGGAGCAGTGCAGAATGTACCTACTAAAAAAAGTAATTATTAAGTAAGCATACAAAAATCAAACTTAAATTATTTACCTTCGACAGTGCTGCTCGCCGCAGATAAAGTAGAAACATTTTGGGTCGTACATTTTGAGGATAACAGATCTAGAAACCATAGATTACTATTAATTTTGTAATTATTATATTATACAGTAGTAATCATAATAGTTATTTATGTACCAGAGGGCGTAAAAAAGGTTATAATGCCCGAAATCTAACGCATCACAGGCATACGGTTTATTTACAAAATATTTTTTTTACTTAAACATAACCTCAATATGGTTTTTTGTGTAAATAATACGAATGTAAGCACTTACCGGTATTCTTTTTCTTTAAAGTACTTGCTTCTTCATTATTTAAACACATTTTCACCATTAACTTTCCCTTGGAAGCCATAATAACTCTAACTAATTTACTAAACAAATTCCATTGCTAGCAGCCAACTAAAATGTGTAACACATAAATATACATATAATTCATGAAACAGTAAAATGTGACCAAGTCGTGATAGTCAATTATTGCTGATAGCTGATATGCTTTAGTTAAAGTACATTAATTGACCAAGTCAATATGATCACTTTTGCTTGTATAGAACCTGAACACTGTGACTTGGTCAAAACTGTTTTATTTGTGTGACGCATCTAATTGTCATGATATTAACTTGGACACTTTTTCTATATAATCGGCAACATCTTACTACTCACTTGGACATATTTGCTTAAAATCATGAAAAAGTGACTTGGTCACTTTTGGCAGTATGCCCACGATATAAGCAAACAATTTTATGAATCAAGTTTTGCACTTGTCAACAATTTTTGCCAAACTTTGGTTCTTTTTAACAATATTTTTATAACTGAATTTAGCTATTTTTGACAAAACCGTTTTTAACCGGATTTTAGTTCTTTTTCAAATAATTTTATATTTTTTGACAAAATTTTATCATTTTTGACTTTGTCACTTTTTAAATTTTTTATGCAGTATTTTGCAATTTTTGACATTCTATGAAGAGAATTTTTATTTTTTTGACATTATTTTGATATTTTATAGCCGGATTTTATAATTTTTTACATTTTGCTGTTTTTGAAATGTTTTAATACTAGAATTTGCTGTTTTTGACATTGTTTAAATAAAATTTTGGATTTTTTAACCGTTTTTGGCCGAACTTTAATTTTATTTAAAAATATTTTATTGATTTATGATCGGATTAAGCAATCTATAAATAAAATTATCATTTTTATATTTTTTGGTTGGATTTTGCTATTTTTGATATTTTATGAAAATAATTTCAACAGATTATGACCGGATTTTGGTGCTTTTTGACAATATTTTAAGAAACATTAAAATATAAACTGGATTTTGATTTTTTTCATCTATATGTTGATACTTCCTGGCCGGATTTTGCTGTTTTTTGATATTTCATGAAAAGAATTTTGCATTTTTTAACAGTTTATGCTAGATTTCGTTTTATTAACAATATTAATGATATTTTATAATAAAAATTTTATGTTTAAGATTTTATAAAAAAAAAATTACATTTTTTAACAGTTTTTGGCCGGATTCTGTTGCTTTCTAACGTTTGATTGAAATTTCAATGCCAGATTTAGCTATTTTTAACATTTTATTTACAAAATTTAGCTTTTCCAAATGTTTTTGGCCGGTATTTGATTCTTTTTGAAAATATTTTTTTTATTTTATAACTGAATTTTGTTATTTTTGATAAATAAAATGTTGCAGTTTTTAACAATTTATAGTAAATTTAAAACTTTCTGATAAAAAATTTATACTATATAGCCGAATTTTGATATTTTTGACTTTTTATAAAAATAATTTTGCATTTTTTAACAATTTATAGCATCATTTTAGTAATTTCTAACAATGTTTTGATGTTTGATCATACTTTTTATATTTTATAAATATAATTTTACACTTTTAAAGAGTTTTTAGTTTTTTCTGAAAATATTTTACTATTTTATAAACTGATTTTGTTATTTTTGACTTTGATGAATAAAATTTTGCACTATTCAACAAGATAAAAAAAAATATTGAAAAATTGTGTGCAATTGTCTGAGGGAAGCTCAAAAATTTTAGATACTTTGCTGGTTCTGGCAGTCAGTAATGTTATTCTTTAGTAGTCCTGTAGACTTACACATTTCTTTCTTTGAATTATTAGATTTATTTCCTAACAGACAAAAAAAATAACAAGTACAAATCTATTATACAATTCAATTTTAACATTAAATTTATAAGCAGCTTGGTAACATGTGATGTCACGTCACATGTTACCAACTGCAGTATTTTAAGATTAAAGACTAAAAAAATCATTTTTAACTTCTGACCGGAGTTACGCTGTAACAATATGCAGAAAATTTGGTTAAATCCTATTCTTCTCATTTTAATAAAATAAAATAAAAAACTATCAATCCAGCATTATTACAAATGCGTTTATGATAATCAAGTAAGCAACATTTGACAGCAATGTCAATCATCTAATAAAATATTTAACAATTTGGGAAATTTATTAAAACTAATTAAGGTATATTAATTAATAATATTGCAAAAATAATCAAACCATTCAAACAGTTGGGGTGTAATCCAAATTAATTTTCATTCAGCTGGAAAATATATATTTCAAACGTTTACAATATATATTTTTGTTATTCAAATTCTATCGTCTTTTCTGCAGCATCTTGCAGTTTTGGTGGAATACACTCAAACTCAAACTTTTTTGTAACTTCTTGCAGTTCTCGTGGATTATTCAATGTAAGTCACAATGTTTATGAAAATGATTGATTGTAATTATGTATATAAAAGCAACATCAACGTCAACTGACAGAATCAATAAACATTGTCACGTTGCTTAGCAACACCACTAGATAGATCTCTTTGATATAATTAAATCATAATAATAAAATTGTCAAAATTAATTAATTAACTAGAAATAATTACACATTTTTGTTTAAAAGCAATTAAATTTGCATAAATTCTAGTTTGAATGCATAATTTTTTTTTTGTAATTAATTATGATGGAATATTTGTTGCTAACCTAATTTTGCAATGCAATCTTGTATTATTCAATGTAAATCATAGTTTTTTATGAAAATGATTGATTGTAATTATTTAAAATAATTTAAACTGACAGAATCAATAATTGTTTTGTCACGTTGCCTAGCAACATACTCATAGATCTCTTTGATCAAATAAAATAGCCAAAAAGTGTTAATAAAATGAATCAAGTGTTGTAGACCAAAGAAGTAATTATATTTGCATAAATTCTAGTTTCAATGTTGCATGCACATTTTTGTTTTGTATATAATTATGGTTAAGGTTAGTAACACGTACCGAGAAGTGATTAACCTACTTTGATGCAATAAATAGTAAATGAAATTACATTTACTCATCAAATGATAAATGTTGGATAAGTTTGATCATAAATCAATTGGATTAATCGATTAAATAAATTAAAAAAAGTAATAATTTATAATGAAGGGGTGGTCGGTATTAATTTCTCACAAGGTTCAATGTAGTGTGATTAAAAGTTTTTCTTCGAAACTAATAAAGATCAATGTTATAATTAAACAAGACGCATGCAATATTAACTCATAGTTATTTCTGTGTGTCAGCGTATTATTATTATTCACTTTACAAGGTGAGACAAGAAGTTGCCTTGAGAAATGATCATATTAAATGTCTAAACTAAGCAAAAAAGGATCGTTATGCTTATGCAATTCGCAAGATGAACATAAACACAATTTATATGTTCCCAGTTGTACGATTCATTTTGCCGCCGCAATGGAATTGCATTTCTGAAACAAACTGAACGGAAATCATCTTCGTTCTACCTGTGGAATGAATAAATAAAAAAAAAACTGATTCTTTTATAAACAAATAAAGCAAAACAATTTATTTACATGCGAATAAATAACATTTACACAAACATTCACAATTTATTATTAACGATTCAACGTCTTTGATGCTGAATTCTGCGGATGATCTTGGCTATTTCCTCTCTGGGTATCTTGTCGGCCTGACGATGAAAGACCGGAAACTCCTTATCAGTAAACCAGGATTCCTTGGCGAGTCCGGCCGCGATTTGTGGGTTCTTGTAAAACGGATTGATTAGTTCTTGCGGTAGTTGGGATTCGATGGCCGCATTCTCGACGACGGCCCTGTGGGCCAAGTTCCTTGGATTCGGGGCTGTCGGGTCATAAGCGACACCGGCGGCTGGGGCGGCGGCTTGGTTCACATATCCGTGGGGTGCGACTAGGTTGTACGTTTGGGAATAGTGTTGACCGCTGACCACAGCGACAAATGCCATCATTGCTAAGATTGATTTCATGTCTCCTAAAACAGAAATTATAAATTTATAAATATGTGCGCAACATGTTTGTTACAAAGATGTTGTGACACTTGACACTTTCATCCATTATTCATGTATCACACGAAAAATGCAGGCAGCAACATGCAAAAATTCGGCCGGAATAAAGCCAAACACTTGTTACATCAGCACAAGCTCTCCCTCTCAATCAGCATTGGTCTTGATCGATGGTCGTCGCGACCTCGCTCTTAAATTTCGATTTCGATCGTGAGTCTGCTTGACTCTGAGTTCATTCACTCGATACGGAAGGTCCGCGAAATATTCAAGGAAATTCAAATAATTGTGTCAGCAATTAACATTTTTTTGAATTATTAATATACTTTGTTTAGGGCAAGGTGAATAATTAGTTGAATCATCATCAAACGCTCTTTAGTGGACTTAATTTATATCTTTATTCTTACACGGCACGTGTTGAATATTAGTTTTTAAACTTCGAATTTTTAAAATTAAAAACGTTTTATGGTAATTTAATTTTAATAAATAATTTTATTAGTTTTATCGAAGAGATCGTTGATAGTGTTGCTAAGCAACGCCACACAAAGTTTATTGATTCTGTCAGTTGAGTCAAATTAATTTTATGGTTGTTGCTTTTATATAATCGTTTTCATAAATGATATGTTTGATAGTGAATTAAAGTGGTGTAACATTATTTTAGAAAATTGGTAACCAAAAAATGCATTTATGTTTAGTAGAGCATAATTGCTTCATGGAGCTTATGACAAATTTAAATTAGGCCTAAAACAACAATATATTAATTATGTTTTAGGGAATGTTTTGAAAACGTCACTATGCTCATGAGCGTAGACTACGGAAGGGAAAACTGGATTCAGATAGTGAAAAACATTGTCTATCGCTTTCTTTCACAAATCGGCAGTTGACAGTTTATGTTATACACTTTCTCAGAAAATTGACAGTTAATTTACTTAAACTGACAGTTGACAGTTTATACAACAGAATTATAAAAAAAAAGTTAACAGTTTATATGTTGGTCAAATTGACAGTTGACAGTTTATACAACAAATTTGTACAACTCGACTTTTTATTATTTTACAAAACTCTTTTTGTCAATTAGAACCATTGTAGTAGACATTTTTTCTAACTGCAAAATTTACATATTTTGACAGTTAAAAACTATTTTTCAGAAATGCAAATCAACTTATAATGTCAATTTGACAATTCATACTATTTTTAAATTGAAAAGTTCATTTTTAACAAATGCAGATCACGTCATAATGCAACTTTTGACATTCCACACAATTTATTTGATTAAAATCTATATGTAACAGTTTTAAATTTACTTTGACAGTCTAAAATCATATTTGACAGCTACACATAAAGTCATAATGACATTTTTTACAATTTGCTTAACGTTTTTGATTAAAAACTATTAGTGACAGATAAAGATTATTTTGACAGATTTATATTAAGTCATAATGCAACTTTTGACAGTTTACACATTTTTTTAATTAATATTAATTATATGTAACAGTTTAAAAAATTACTTTGTCAGTTCAAAACCATTTGTGACAGTTGAAGATAATTTTTGATAAATGTAGATTAAATCATAATGCCACTTTCAACATTTTTTACAACAGTTTTGATTAAAAACTATTTGCAACAGTTTTAAATTTACTTTGACAGTTCAAAACTATTTTTGACAGTTAAAAACTATTTCTGACAGCTGCAGATCAAGTCATAATACCATTTTGACTGTTTTATAGTTAAAAATTATTAATGACAGTTCCAACTATTTTTGACATTTTGACAAATGCATATAAATGCATAATGTTATTTTGACACTTAATGCATGTTTTATGGCAGTTTATGAATGTTTTAACATTTTAATGACAGTTGAACGTTTAATGCATATTTTTTGACAGTTTATAAACAATTTGTTATTTTTGTAACAGTTGATATATTTTTGTTAATACTTGATACTTTTGTTTAATTTATGACTATTTATTAATATTTTGACTGATAGAAAATATGCATATATTATAAAAGTTTCTAAATATTTTGACAGTTTCCGATTTATATTTTCTGACAGTTTATGAACATTTTGATAGTTAAAAATAATGTTTGACACTTACTGAATGTTATATGACATTTTAATGACAGTTGAAAATAAATTTAATACTTGATGCTTAATTTATGATAGTTTATTAATGTTTTAGCAAATACAAAGTTTGACATTTGCACAATGTATACATTATAAGAGTTTCTAAACATTTTGACAGTTTATGGGGTGTACTTTATATCAATTTAATTAACTTTTTGATAGTTTAAAGTCAGTTGGAAATAATTTTTAACATTTGATGTTTTATGACAGTTTATAAATACTTTGACATTTTAATGACAAATCAAAATAATGTTTAAGACTTAAGACATACATTATGACAGTTTACAAATAATTTGTTATTTTAGTAACAGTTGAGAATATTTTTTTAACATTTTGACAGTTTATGAACGTTTTGATAGTTCAATGACAGTTGGAAATCATTTTTGATACTTAATGCATGCATTTATGACAGTTTATGAATATGTTGACATTTTAATTGACATTTCAGTAACAGATAAAATTAATTTTTTAACAAGTGATGCATAATTTATGACAGTTTATGAATATTTTGACAGATGAAATAAGTTTGACACTTAATGCATGTATTATATTAGTTTCTAAACATTTTGAAGGTTCATGATGCATATTTATGACAGTTTATGAACTTTTTGATAGTTCAAAGTCAATTGGAAATAATTTTTTTGAAAAACAGTTGGAAATAATTTTCAACTCTTAATGTACGTTTTCAGACATTTTAATGACAGTTTAACGTTTTATACGACAGTTTATAAACAGTTTGACATCTTAGTAACAGTTGAGAATAGTTTTTTAACATTTGATGTTTAATTTATGACAGTTTCTAAATATTTTGACAGTTCATGATGCATATTTTATGACAGTTTGACATTTTATAGACAGTTGAAAATAATGATCAATACTTGATGCATATTTTATGGCAATATTTTGACGTTTTAGTGACAGTTGAGAATAATTTTGAGGTTTGAAAAATAATAGTTTTTGAAGCTCCACTATTTAATAGACAAATTAACAATTTACAAAATGAGCGAAATATTAAAATAATTATTCAAAAATTTAAATAAATTATAATTCATATTGTTTTAATAAATTAACAAAAAATATTTATTTTGTGCATGGAATCATTCCAATATTTATTTAATTTTATCCAATTGATGCGTGATATTTGAAATGAAATTATTTGATTAAAACATTAAAATGCAAACAATAAAATGTACAATTGAGTAATAATAATGGAAGAAATTTCTAATTTTGTAACATGTTTACTTTCCCATAAACAAATCAGGGTCACAATTAACAACACAAAGGTAAATGTCAGATGAATACCAAACAACTTTTTTGTCTGTAACGCGGAAGAATAAACTGCAAGCAAGACAACCGGTTTATTTTCAAGGCTATTCGGAATTAATTAATTAATTAATCATAAATGCTTAAGTAAATGGCCATTAGGATTTAAATGTATAATGAAATAATTTAAGACTCACTTGTTTATTATATTGTTGATAATAGATATCAATAAGTGCACTTCACTATCACTAATAAACTGAAGCTCGTGTCTTGGCTTTATATTGAATTCTGGACATGAGCCTTGCCCGTACGAGGAGGGCGCGTCGACCTTACCTTGAGGAAAACAGAGTCAAGGGCATGACCGCTCAGCTCAGCCACTCCGAAACAGCATCCGCGATTATTACCGTCTTCCGTCATCTCGTTTCCACGTTATCATTCTTATTTTATCTTTATCGCTCTGTTAACATGCGAAAACTTTTCCTTAAATATTCATATTCCACTTTTCAATCAATTAATCGGCAATTTGAGTGGTCGGTTGGAGGTTTATACTAAATCCTCGTTTTAATGGGTGGTAATTTTCAATGCAAGCTCTCCGGAATTGGCACAGTTTTGCTTGAATATATCATTAACAGGGAAGGAAGGAAGTTCTATGTGCATTGAGTCTCTATGTGTGTGGAGGAAATGGATTTATATGAATAGCTAGTTATTTCCTCTACCCTCTTCCCCCCAATGTACAAAGTTGAAAATTACGGTCAGCACCAAACCGAATGAAAAGTTTCCGAGAATCCCAACACGGCGCGAAAGTGGGCTCCTTTTTCTTTTCCATTCAATCTCACTGAATCATTTATTCCTGTCGAAATCTCATTCCTTGCAGTTGACACACGCGAAATATTAAATTAAGTAAAATTGAAAGAAAAACTTGCTTTGATTTATGTAAATGTGTTTCCGTCATTGTTACATTATTTAGCAAGCAAGCAAGGGCTCCGTCTGTTTTCCTTTATTAATCCCATACAAAGAGGAAACATAGAAACTGTCCAGATAGTAATCTCGGGAAACAACGCCGGGATTAGAGACGTCTGTCACCGGGAGGTCCGCAACATTCAACCCCTGTTTATATTGGGTAATTAGATGAGTTTTTAGTTTTGTCTTTTGCTTTTTTTGCCCATCACCGACCTGATTTACTGATATTACAACAAACGGAACTTTTGCGACGACGACGACGACGTCGACGACGAAACCAGATGTAAGTTTTTCGTCTTTTGTTTTTTATTGTCGCTCCAGAAGACATTAAAATCTATGCGAGTTTCTGGCTGCATTATTACCAGGCTATAACGAAACTTTTTAATTGGAATTATTTCTATTCAATAATATCCTACAACAATAAACTTTCTTTTTTTATTACTGGCAATAATATTAAATTATACGAAACATGTAACATAAATAAACATAACCTTTAATTAACCAATTGTATACTTGTTAACAATAAAGCTGAATAAATTCTCTCAATATCATAAAAAGTTTTAATCAACAATATTAACTCTTCAGCAGACAAAAACCTTTTTGATTTAACAAATATTATTAAAGTTGTTCTAAATTGTCACTGTCAAGTAATATGTTTGTGTCAAACTGTCATAAATATCACAAAACGTTTCTAAACTGTAAAATTTATTAAGAATTGAATGTAATTTAAAATAAATTGCCAATGTTGATTAAAGTAAATATAAAACTATCCAGCCTACAATTTAAATGTTAAATTTCTTTTTTACAAATTGTAATGTAGTGAAAGGGTTTTGGTCCTGTACGGCCGACTAATTACAATTAAGGATCGCTGCTAACCACTAACAAAACTGCCCCAACTTGACCACCGACAGTCCGCTTTGTGTAACTTAATTGAAATAGTAGACGGCCTGTAACATAGTTCGAAGGACGTCGTCGTCGTCGTGATGAAAGAGCAGGAATAATAAAAGCAAAATGACGGTGGTTTAACTCTACTACTGCTCTGCCCGTCGCCGCCCCTCCCGCAACAAATGTTTAAATAATGTAAACAGCCGTTATAATGAATGCAAACTGGCCAACCAACCAACCAACCAACCAACCAACCCTGCGTTTCCTCTGCTTCGCTTGTTGAAAATACTTTAATTAAACTTTCTTTTGTGGGTGCTTTTAGCACGTCTTTTTCATCTTCAAGATATACCCCTCAAATATTAATAACTCGCTTCGGGTTAAATTCGCTTTAATAATAAGTGAAAGAGGGCTACGTGAAAATAATGATGGATGGAATACTTATTGACTAAATAAATTGTGTTTTTTTTTGTTGTAATTATCCACTTTCTGTGAATTAGGAAAAAAGATATACAATAACATTGTGTGGGTGTGGAAAGGACAATCTAATTGGAAGTGGGAAATTTTTATTTAATTCAGTTAGTGTGTTTCAACCCAAACTAACTTTTGTTTATTAACTGATTACAAGGGACAACATATTCACATTAATGGAACCTCTATTTTACCTTAGTTTAAATAGAATTAAATTTTCTTTTTTACTTCTCTTCTCTTAAAGATAGTTAAACAATATTTTGACAGTTTAAACAAAATTTGACAACTGGAGAATTAAATGGCATTTTAGACTATCAAAAATTACTTTATGCATATAAAAATTATAAGTTGGCAACAACGTCGCAAATCTGTTCAATAGATGGGAACAATGGAGAAAGTATCTGAAACAACAGTTTAGGACAGTTTAAAAGATATTATGACATTTATGACTTTTTTCAAACATTTTTTATGACAGCTCAGTTAAAGTTTATAACACTTTACAGACATTTTATGACGTTTATGACACTTTACAAACATTTTATGACGTTTATAAAATTTTGCAAACATTTTATGACAGTTCGAGAACATTTTATGACGTTTTTTGACACTTTCTATGACATTTACGATAAATTGCAAACATTTTATGGCAATAATGACATCTTACAAACATTTTAAAACAACTCAAGAATATTTAATAATGTTTATAACAAGTTAAGAACATTTTATAATGTTTACAAGCATTTTATGACGTTCATAAAATCTCGCAAACATTTTATGAGAGCTCAGAAACATTCTAAGATAGTTTTGGAACATTTTATAACGTTTTTGACAGATCATAGACATTTTATTACGTTTATTACATTTTACAAACATTTTATGACATTTATGAAATTTAAATACACTTTCTAACAGCTTAAAAATATTTGATGACGTTTATAACAATATAAGAACATTTTATGACATGTTACAAAGCTTATAACGTTTATGATAACATAGAAACGTTTTATGATGATCATGACGGCTCATTTCATGACTGTTATGACAGTTCACAATTTACAAACATAGTTTGACAATTCCGGAACATTCTGTGACGTTTGTAACAATAATGACATCTGTCAAACATTTTATAACTGTTATAAACGTTATCAAATGTTTTTAAATTGCTTTAAACGTTAGCAATCATTTCTATGTTGTTATAAAATGTTTGTATAATGTCATTATTGTCATAAAATATTATTAAGCTGTTATAAAAGTCATAGATTGGTCCTGAATTGTCATACAATGTTTGTGAGCTGTCATAAATATCATAAAGCGTTTCTAAATTGTAATTGAGTATTTTTGAGCTGATAGACAATGTTTGTAAGATTTCACAAACGTCATAAAATGTTCTTAAATTGTCATAAATCTTCTTAAATTGTGATAAATCTTATCAAACATTTTATGACGTTTATAACAGTTTAAGAATATTTTATGACATTTATGACAACTTTTTATAACAGTTCAAAAAATATTTGATAACGTTTATGACAATTCAAGAACATTTTATGACATTTATAACAACTCACTAATATTTTGACAGCTCATGAACATTTTATTACGTTTATGGCAGCTTAATAACATTTTATTACAGCTCACAGACATAAACTTTATGATTTATTTAAAAAAAAATTATGATAGCTCAGAAACACTTTATAATGTAGCTCACACACTTTTTATAACTTTTATGACAGTTCAGGAACATTTTATGACGTTTATAACAGCTTACAAGCATTTTACGACAGCTCAAAAACATTTTTTGACATTTATGACAATTTAGAAACATATTATGACGTTAATGACAACTAAAGAACATTTATGACAGTTCACAAACGTTTTATGACGTTTTTATAATAATTTAAAATTTATTGTTGACATTTATTACAATTTAAAACATAACGTTTATAACAATTTAGATATTTATACTTTTTATAACTTTTATGACATATTTCAAACATTTTATTACAGTTTAAAATCAATGTAAAGCATTTCAAAAATATTTTAACGTTTATGACAGATCACAAACGTTTTATGACTTTTAGGAACATTTTATAAAATTTACGACAACTTACAAACATTTTACGACAGCTCAGTAACATTTTATGACGTATATGACAGCTCAATTTAAATTTATTATAATTTACAAACAATTTATGACGTTTATGAAATTTTACAAATACTTTATAGCAACTCAAGAACGTTTATGTCAACTCATATACATTTTCTAACAGCTCAAAAACATTTAATAACGTTTATGACAATTTAGAAACATATTATGATCTTAATGACAATTCAGAAACATTTTAAGACATTTATGACAGTTCACAAATATTTTATAAAAGATCAAAAACGTTTTATGACTTTAATAACAATTTGCATGTATTTTATGACAGCTTAAGAACATTTTATAACTTTTATGACAATTTACAGACATTTTATGATTTTTATAAAATCTCACAAATATTTTATAACTGCTCAGGAACATTTTATGACGTATATTACTGTTTACAGATTTTTATGACGTCTATTACAATTGAGGAACGTTTACGACGTTTATAACAGTTCACAAATATTTTATAGCATTTATGATAGTTTAAAAATATTTTATTAAAGTTGAATAACACTTTATGATGTTAATGACAATTTAAGAAGAATTTATGACATCATTTATGCAGTTTACAAACATTTTATAACGCTTTGAAACATTTTATAACGTTTCTGACAGCTCACAGACTTTCATAAAATCTCTCAAACATTTTCTAACATTTCAGGAACATTATATGACAATTATGACAACTTACAATTATTTTAATACGTTTATGACAAATCATAAACATTTTATGACAGCTCAAAATTTGTGACAGCTCTTAGACATTTTATGACTTATTTCAGATTGTTTTTATGACAATTTAGAGATATTTTATAACGTTCATGACAGCTCACACACGTTTTATAATTTATATTACATTTTACAAACATTTTACGACAGCTCAAGAACATTTTATAACATTTTTGACAGTATACGTATATTTTATGACGTATATAATAGCTTACAAACATTATTTGATGTTTATGACAGTTCACAAACAATTTATATAGTTTACAAAATTTTACAAACACTTTTTTGCAATTTAAAAACATTTTATGATGTTTATGACATCTTACAAACATTTTACGACAGCTCAGAAATATTTTATGAAGTTTATAACAGTTTAGGTATATTTTATGACGTTTATGACAGCTCACAATATTATTTGATGTTTAACACTTCACAAACAATTTTTAAGTATATAAAAACATTTTTAACAATTCAAAAACATTTTATGACGTTTATGATTGTTTATAATCATATTATAACGTTTATGACAGCACCAAAACATTTTATAACAGCTCAAAAATATTTGATAACGTTTATGACAATTTAGGAACACATTCTGATGTTTACGACAATTCAGGATCATATTATGACGTTTATGTCAGTTTACAAACATTTTATGGCATTTAAGACAGCTTGCATGCATTTTAAGACAGCTTACAATCATTTTATGACGTTTATGACAGTTTAAAAATATTTTATGACGTTTATGACAGCTCATAAATATTTTATGGTGTTTATAGAATTTTATAAACGCTTTATAATAGCTCAAAAACATTTTATGACGTTTATGACAATTTACAAACGTTTTATAACACCTCAATAGTTTTTGATGACGTTTATGACAGTTTAGAAACATATTATGATAATTACAATTCAGACACATTTTTTGACATCAACAAAAAAATTATAACGTTTATGACAGCGCACAAAAGTTATAAAAAAGTTTTATGACGTTTATTAACTACTTTATTACGTTTCAGAAACATTTTATGACAATTTAAAATCAATTTGCGCTATTTCAAAAACATTTTAACGTTTATGACAAATGGTGAACAATTTATGATGCTTAGAAACATTTAAAAAAGTTTATAACAGCTCACAGACATTTTATGACAGCTTAAAAACATTTTATGACAATTAAGAACTAATTTACAATATTTACAAACGTTTTATAACGTTTATGACACTTTAGAAACATTTTTTGACATTTATGACAGATCACAAACGTTTTATGACGTTTCTAAAACTTTACAAATACTTTATAACAGCTCAAGAACATTTTATAACGTTTATAACAACTCACAAACATTGTTTAACACTTCAAAAATGTTTAATGACGTTTATGACAAATCATTTTATGACATTTATGACACATGACAAACATTTTACAATGTTTATGTTACTTTACAAGTATTTTATGACGTTTGTGACAGCTCACAGACATTTTATGACTTTTATGACAATTTGAAAACATTTTATATAATTTATAACACTTTATAGATATTTTTAACATTATATATGACAGCTAATGAATATTTTACCATAGCTCAGAAACATTTTATAACGTTTATGACAACTCACAAAAATTTTAAGCACACTTTGATTATTAATTTAATTTATATTTTGTAGTATTACTTTTCGATTGTTTGCCAGGTCACTTAGGTGTTGTCCATTGCGACAGGAGTGGTTTAATATAATATCATGTCGGTCTGGAGCACTTCATATATCTTCTCTTCACACTTGAGGATTTTGTTGTGTATACGTCTGCGTGAATTATTGTCCTTTTAACACTATGGCCCTTGCCTGAATTTATTGCGAACAGTGGGTGCGGAAAAGGGTTTTGTGTTTGCAATGGCTAATGCTATTTTATTTATTATTGTATTTCGAGCGCATTACACGAACGTATAAACAGTTTCAAACACACCTTTTTATTTATAATTTTGTTTATCGCCATCTACCCACTAGTTTGCATTGATTTTAATTTTTAAGAATGACCTTTGAATGTGTGCCATTGATTTGAATGATTAAATACGAGATAATACGAATGCAAAATATGTGGATTATTAATTGCAAATATTGACTCGATTAATTAGCTGAAATTGGCGGGCGGGCGCACACACACAAATCCTCATCAATCACAGCTTTTGATGAAAACTCGTTTTGCTTTAATTCGGTGATGCCTGCGGTCACAACCGACCAAACAACCAACCAACCATCAATATTCCAAAAAAAAAATCTAATTCAATAAATTTCGAATTGAAATTTCCCCAATAAGATTATTATTAAATTCGGAATGTCGACATATTTCTTTTTAACCAAAAAAGTGTATTTGTGCGTCAGGTGTTTACACGAAGACGGTGGCGCAAGGAGAAAACAGGATAATGTGTTTAAAAATATTTGCTTTCTGGCTTGGTTCCACCCTTGGTGTGTTTTCGTAAGACGAAGATTGTTATTTCACCCCTGATTGTTTATTCTGCACTTGCCAAAGACATCTGGGATGAATGCGTACTCAAAATTATCAAAAAAGATTTTCATAATCGGAATGGGTTAAGTGCGGCCGTAACTCTGTGTTTGCGAATCGGTAATGAAGAAGTACGATCGGAATGTTTTTTCATCTTGATATTAATTTCTCTACGGAACGGAATCGGAGAGGGTGATTTGTTTAAATCGCCCTGTAATATACCTTACTAATATTCATTGAGGATTTGTGTGTTGAAATCTGTTGTGTGAAATATGTAAGTATATTGAACGATTTATATAATAATTTTGTTTAATTTTCAGTGGCTATGGAATGTTACCATTTGTCGGCATCATGACGAAACAAGGGCCCTATTGTAATGATGCGAGGAGATAATGTAATGGAGGTAAGGATTTTGTTAATTTAATTGCTTCCATAAAACCTTTTACACTTACTCACATATGTAGCACGGTCGGTTACGAAATAACTAGTAATAACTTTTTAACTACAAAGTTATTGTTGCGCAATTTTGGGATTAGTTGGGCCATAATATTTGCTAAAATTAGTTAATTTTTAAAAATATTTGCAAATTTACCAAAAAAAATAAATGTTGCAAAGTTACTCAATTAACTATAACTTGCTTAATTATAAATCTATCAAGTGCAGTTTTGGGATTAGTTGAGCTATACATTTTCTATAAAATTTATTTAAAATAATTTTTAAAATTTTTATTGACAATCTAATAATATTGAATTATTTGAAAGTTTTATGATACAATTTTTTGAACACAAACACTTGGGTGGGTGTGCAAGAACCAAATTTAAATGATGTAGGCATATGGTTTGGATTGAAGTTGCTCACCCACCCACCTAAGTGTTTGTGATGCAATATCTTGAACACAAGCACTTGGGTGAGTGGTTGGAAACTAAATTTGATTTTTTTTTTTTTTTTTTTTGGTAAAATCTTCTAAAGACTGGCAAAGTGTCGGATTCGTTTCCTCTCAGCTTGAAATGCCTACCGACTAAAAACCGCCCAATAATGAGTGCCTACGGAAGTTTGAGATCTTACGGCTCATGTACCTTCCTTTTGGAGATTAGTAGTGTGGAGATGGTTAGGTTACCCCCTATAGGCTTGTGCGGTATTGGTTTAGGATTGTTAGTGGGTTAGTGAAGTTAGGGTGCGGCTACTTGGTTCACCGGTCTCTTATAAAAAAAAGTTCTCCCTGTCCGGCTCGGCGAGTCGGGCCAGATCAGGGTTGGAATGATTTGCGAGATTTTTGAAGTACTTTGCGACCAAAGCTTCAATGTGTTGACGTATCGGAGGTAGTCCTAGGTCCGCCCGAATCTCTCTGTTTCGAACAAACCACGGAGTCCTGTGGCTCAGAGTTTTGTTTTGAAAAATTTCTAATTTGTTGAGATGACAGTTAGCTGCTGTTTTGGCTTTATCGAGAACGGACTGCACGTGGAGATTGTACGTGAGTCCCTTGTCAAGATTAACCTCCAGATATTTGGCAGAATTTGACCACGGTATAGGGACGCCGTTAAAAAAGACGTTTTTGTCGGGTTCGATTTGCCGCTTTGTGAAGAGTACAGCTTTGCTTTTCTCTGGGTTAATAGTGACTTGCCACTTGTCCAATCATTCTTCGAAGTCGTCGGTGGCCCTCTGAAGCCTCAAAGTGGTCATTTCGGGCGACCTGAAAGAGTAACGAAGAACCGTATCGTCAGCGAATTGTGCCATTTTGACCCCGCACTTACATCCCGAAAGTATGTCGGCAACGTATAGGTTGAATAGCAGCGGAGAAAGAATGGAGCTTTGTGGAACTGCTACCGTTATCTCCTGAGGGGTTCTGCTGTCTAGAAATGAGGCTATCAACCTTACAAGTCGAGGAGGATAATTAGCTCTATGCAATTTAAAGATAAGTCCCTCGTGCCAGACCTTGTCGAAGGCTTTGTGACGTCGAAAAAAACTACCCCTGTGACCTTTTTGACTTTAAAACCCTCAACTATAAGGTCCGTCACGCGGTTTAGTTGATGAACTGACGAGTGCTCCCATCTGAACCCGTGCTGGTGACGGGGGAGAATGTTGATCGATTCAGTGTGATCCTGGAATCTGTCCAAGATCACTCTCTTAATAACCTTGCTTATTGTGCTGAGAAGACCGATGGGCCGATAGTTTTGAGGAAACGTACGGTTTTTACCTGGCTTTGGAATATTAATTACCAAGGAGCTTTTCCAATCTGAAGGAAAATGTTTGATGATTTCTCTGATGCGAGAAGGTCGCACGCTTTCCAGCGGCTCGTCGTCGTCAGAGTCATCCAACAAGTCCTCAACCACTTGTTCGACCCTTTCGACGTGCTCCGTGTCCGCCCTCTCCGACGGGGAGCATTGGTGTTCCAGGCTGTCGGCAAATGCCTCGGCCTTTCCCACGATATCGAATTGAAGCCCATTTTTGCCGAGAATGGCTGGAATGGGGGTTCGTCTGTTCCGTAACGCTTTGAAGATCTTCCACATCAGATTATCATCGTCTGTGGTCAATTCCAGGCTGGTTTGCCAACACAGATTTTTGTGCAACCTTATAGCCCTACTAACTTTGCCATGAAGCGAGTTTAGGGTTTTGCGATCTCGGGGGTCGCGGTGCCTCTGCCATTGGCGTTTGGCGGCATTTCTTGTGCGGATCAATGCCTTAATTTTGCGTGATAGTCCGAGTGGATTATCTACCCGGACCTGATGGGTCTTAGAAGCCCTTTCTGTGGCTTGGTGGATTTGGTGCGTAAAATTTTCGACGGCTCTTTCGATGTCGTCTGCTGTTCGTACTGGAGCAAGTCTGCCAATGCTTTTTTTCAGGGATCGAGAAAAGAGAGTCTAATTTGTATGTTTTACAAATTTTCCTCTCTCCCCGTGAGACTCCTTTCCGTAGAGCTCCAGTATTACTGGGCTGTATACTGGTAGTTGATGTTCTTTAATATTGCTACGTCTAGAACGTCCCCTACGTGACCCGCGGCGCTGTAAAAAGTGGATTCGGTAGGACCCAAGATCTGGAGATTTTTTTGTTCGGCGTAGTTAAACAACGCTCGACCATTGCAGTTGGTCCTCAAGCTGTTCCACGCCGGGTGCTTTGAGTTAAAGTCCCCAGCGATAATTGTGGGGTGAAGACTGTCGAGAATCGCATCAAAGTCCGCTGTTTCGATGCGATTTGTCGGTCTTATAAAAGCCGATGCGAGTTTGAATGTGCCCAACCCCGGCACATTCACCACTATTGCATTTGACTCAAGCGAGATCGTGTCGGGGGTATCCACTTCGGAATGGTCCACCGATTTTTTTGCAAAGATCAGTGTTCCACGCCTCATGGGTACCGGCAACGTTCCCAAATACATGAAGATATTTGGGATTCTCAGCGCTTGATTAGGTTTGTGGAGCGACTCGGACACCAGCATGATGTCGAGTTCCTGTTCGATAAAGAACGCTTCCACTTTGCCTAATTTATCTGTAATGCTGTTAGCATTCCAGAATGCGGCATAATACAACGGATGTATTATCCATTATTGATTGAGTTGTTCGAAGATGTTTGCTATGAGCCTCATTTGAGACTCGTTTATTTCTTTTAAAATGGCGGCAATTTTTTTGTTAGAAACCACTGGTTGCTTTTTGGAGGCAATTGTGTTAGCGAACGTAGTGTTTGCTGATAGTGCTGCAGGTCTGCGGGGACCTGAAGGCAGAGAGGAAGCCTGAGGGGCTGGGGCGGGTTGGGCCGGTCTAAGTTTTTTGCCGTTCGAGGCCAACATTCGAATATATACTTTACATCCCCTGTCGTTCGCGGGATAAGGCCCGTTGCATAGGGCGCATTTGGCAGGAGTGCCTCTGGCGCAGGACCCCGACTGGTGGGACCCCGCGCAATTCCGACAAACATAAGCCGTGGTGAAACAGCGATTTGCTGTGGGCCGTGCTTCTGGCACTTTTGGCATTGGGGGATGCCGCCACTGCGCTTCTTGCGCTCGACCGAAACCTTGAAGCTGCAGAGCACATCGAGATCCATGATCTCTGAGCTCTTTTGTCCCTTTGGAAGTTGAACAGATATCATGTGGAATCGGATGAACTGATTCTCCATGCGGTGGACATTTGACGGGCAGAACCCTAGAAATTCTAGCGCCCGCCACACGTCATCTTCAGAGAGGAATTCTGGAACATGCTTAATTACTACCTCTAAGCATTTTTTGTCGGCTCGTGCCCACGTATGAAAGTTCGCCTTGCGAGCTTGATGAAGATCTGTTGCTTTCCTGTGGTCGGCAATGGTGGATGGCATCATGCAAATGCCTTCGTGGGTGTTTCGCACCGATAAAATAAGAATATTTTTTCCCTGAACGCCTTTGAGAATTCAGGGTAGAGCTCTTTGTCGTCCAGGACGATTGCCGGAGACGAGCTTTAGAGTTGGCGGCGGCTTCGGAGTTAGGCTCCTCGTCCGCTTCCAAGATACCGGCGGGGTCGACATTCGAGGCGGCAGGCCTGAATCTCACCTCGGTGTAGCCTTTTCTGGCGTTTTCCTTTTTTGCGGGGGCGGCGCTTTTGGTGGCAGAAGGCATTAGTTGCTGGGGCCTCGACGGTAAGGTCCATGGCGGCGGAGTTAGACTCGGCAAACTGGAAGTTGCAGGTTACGTCTTTGTCGTTGCTGCTGACTTTCTCCAGTTCCATTTCGCTTTCCGCTGGTGAAGCGGGGGCGGAGATGGGTGATTCAGGAGAAGTTGCATTAAAAGTTTTCTTCTTTTTCTTTTTAAATTTGCCCTTCTTCTTAAGGGACTTCATGGAGGCGGCAAGCTGGTCTTGGTCTTTGTCCTCTGGTGGCGGCGGCAAAGCGGTGGGAGCCAGGGCGGCTGACAGGGCTTTGATGGTGGCGGCCTGTTCCGCGTTGGTCGCGGTTAGCGACGCGATTGTCGCCTGGAGCGCTTCAAACTTCCTTTCGAAGTTCTCCACCATGGTCTTCAGCTGCTGCTGGAGCTCTGTCAGCTGGCTCTTTAGGTGCCTGACCTCGGCCCTGGACTTGGAGTAGCTCTGCTCGAGCGACCCCTTCCTGGAGCGGTGTTCGCCCTTGGACCTGGACCTTTTCTGCCGGTCCAGCTCCAGCTGCTGAGACGCGGCGTAGTCAGACGTCTTTCTATCGCCCATTGCAACGATGGCGGTGCTAGAAAAAAAATATTTTCTGTTTTTCCAAACTTGCGCTTGAAAAAACAGAAAATTAAATATTAATTGAGTATTAATAATTATTAATACCAATTGGCACTAATAACTATCAACACGAAATTGCAATAATAATTGCAGTTAAGTTGAAGTGTAGGTCGTTGTGGCTGGCTGGTAGCTGGCGTCTCGGATCTAAGTGCTGCTGTGTCGGCTGCTTGCAGTCGACTCTGAATTTGTGATGTACTAAGTTTGAATAATGTGGACATGTGAATTGAATTGGAATTACCCGCCCGCCCACCCCAGTGTTTGTGATCTAATTTCTTGATCACAAACACTTGAGTGGATAGGCGGGAACAAAGTTTAAATAATGTGGACGTTTGGTTTGGATTGGTATTCTTCACTCACCCACCTAAGTGTTTGTAATCAATTTTTTTATTTGAATGGGCGGGAGGGTACTAAGTTTAAACTTTGTGGATTTGTGGTTTAGATTGGTACCGTCCAGCCGCCTGAGGGTTTGTAATCCAGTTTTTAGAACACCGTGAGCGTATGGATTAAATTGGAATTACCGTGTTGGTGATCCAATGTCTTGAATACAAACACTTGGGTGGGTGGGCAAGAAGTAAGCGTAAATGTTGAGAGAGTATGGTTTGGGTTGGTGTTTTCCGTCTACCCGCTCAAGTGTTTGTTATCCAATTTCTTGATTGCAAACACTTGGGTGGGTGGCCGTGAACTAAGTTTTGAATAGTGTTGGCGTATGGTTTGAATTTATCTTTTTTGCTCACTCACCTAAGTGTTTGTGAGTGTGAGTAATTTAATAAATTAAAAAAAAAAAAAATCAAAACATAAATTTGAAAAATCAATTTATTTGAAACAAAAATTATTCTAAACTTTGATAATTTTGAAAGAATGTTTAAGAATTTTTGAAAAATTTCAAATTTTAAAAATAAATTAAACAATTAACTTTTAATCTATGTTGCAAGTTTCAGAAAAAAAAATTAAAAATTAAGTCGAAAAATTCAATTTTAATAATTTTGAAAATATATTTAAGATTAAAAAAAAAACCCAAGTATTAAAAATTTATTAAATAACTAATTTACAATCTGTGTAACAAATTTCAGAAAAATAAAACTGAAAATTAAGTCGAAAATATCAATTTTTTTTGAAACAAAAACATTAGATATTTTGAAAAATCTGTGTTGCAAATTTCAGAAAAAAACTTTACAAATTAAGTAGGAAAATTTATTTTTTTTAAACAAAAATTGTTTTGCACCTGTGTCCCTTTATAGAAAAGCCCGTCTCTGATATGTAGAATAGACATTCAAAATTTAATAGCTGAATGCATTTAACTAACCGAGGCCATTCTATATGTAAACTAACACACCGAAAATTACAATTGCGAGCTCTCCAAACTCTTCATTTATTTACGAAGCTCACAGAAGGAACCAAACAGCAGCAAACAACATGAACTAAAAAAAAAAAAAAGAAGTTTTAATTGGTTGCAAAGCAAAGTTGCTAGTTTACATTATCTTTGTTGGTTTTTTAATATAATTGGAAGCTTTTCATGCCCCGCAGGAATTGTGTCTCCTTGTTATAACGTGTACCGTGCAGTAGTAGTTCATTATCTAAGCAAATCTAATTTACTTTTAATTCGTTATGATTGTAATCTACGTACGTTTGTATTGGGAATTAAATTGCGGCGCGATACCCTAATGAAAATTACTATATAATATTACCGTTTTGTAGGAGAGACACGTAGGTTTTCGGTTCTGCGTTTGTTGTTTGCGAGCATATGGAAATTACATTCCGTGTATGTGTACCGAATTGCTAGCTAGAAAGCAGGCAGCAACGGGAGATAATACGAGTAACATTATTCGAAGCATTTTCGATTGATTGAATCCTTTGTGTTTTGTGTGTGTGCTTACATCTTACATATCTCTAGAAATTGTTGGGGCATAATTAATTTATAAATTAATTGGATGTAATAAAATTTATGTAAATAACGAGGTTTGCACTGCTGCCGCCCACCACCACCAACCGCCAACCGCATATATTTATCTATTAATTTCGCCTGATAATTCAGTTGTAAATTTGTAATCTAATCTGGGAACATGGGAACACATTGTATATGGTAAGAGATAATCGGAAATGGTTATTACACCATCAATTCTGTTTAACATGGAGGGGGGTTTTTAGCCACCCCAACATCGCATGTTTGGCCAACTTAAATCGAGATACAGACCATGTGTTACTGCCGTAGAGCTATATTTACAATCATTCGTGGCTTGGCAAAAATTATTGCTGGATATTGACCGTTCGATTGTACGATAAAATAAATTAGACGGGGCCAGCTGGTTACATTCGGAGGGTATTTATATAGAGGGCCAGCGATAATATTGTCTTTTATATTGTATGTGGCTTTGGCTGGCTGGAAACGGGCAGCCAGAATAACATTGGATGTAGTCCCCTTTTTTTTCTTATTTTCTCCCGAATTTATTCACTTTTAAACGAAACCAACTAAGTTATAATCAATTTTGATTCAAACCAAATTAATGTGAAAGTTATGCAAATTGATAACATGTTCAGTAAATATCGAGGAAATAATAGGATTTTCTAGATAAAACATTGCTTTAGCATTGATTATACAAAGTCATATTGTAATCCATTTCTACATGTTTGACTTGCTTATTTATTCTGCAGAATAGTTTTATCTTGTATAAGTGGAATTACACAATTCATCACAAGACTTAATTATTGCATCAGTAACTTTACGTTTAACACATTTTAAGCAATGTTTAACACTTGAGGTATATTGTCGTTGTTTTTAATGTTAGAATATGTTAGTAGAATAGAAACATATTTGGCATATTTAAGTCAAAATCTATTACTGTACAAACATTATGAGCAATTTTTTGACGTTTTATAATACTTTTAGAAAGAATGAACATTTGTTTGACAATTTACAATTAATTATATAAAAAAGAAAACATTTTGAGCATTAGAAATATTTTTGACACTTATTTTATTTGGCATTGGTTTCTTTTGACATTATTAATCAATATTTAGGGCATTAATTGTCATTATTAGGAGATTTGAAAATTTTTAAAACAATGTTTGACATTTTAATAACATTCAGCAACGTTATTTGAGAGTTTAAAAACTAGGTTTGACACTTTATTAGGTTAATAAGTAGAAAAAACTTGTTTGTTTTGGAGGTTAATCAAAAAATAATTTGAAAGAATTGTGACATTATTTGTAGTAGCATTTTTTAATAATTTGATGTTTAACAACAATGTTTGACAGTTGTGGATTACTTTATAATATTATTTGACAGTTACAAAACGTTTTGTTTTTTGGAATCAATTTTTGACAGTTATAAAATATTTTGAAAAAAATATTAAACATTTTTAAAGCAATAATTAAAGTTTAGTGACTTTATTTAACAGTTTGATAAAATAAAAATCTATTTGATATTTTATAAACAATGTTTGACATATTTAGATTATTATTATTAATACATGATTTTATTTGACAGTTAAAAGATATTTTGGAAGAATAGGAGTATGTTTTGAGAACAGAACTTGGCGCTTACTTTAATGTAGAATAAAGACATATTTGACATATTTAAATAAGACTTTACAAACATTGAAACATGATTTTTTTTTAACCAAAATTTATTTGACAATTTATGAAACATTTTGAGCATTAGTAAGACATTTGACATTTGACATTTTTTTTTGTTTGGCAGTGAAAGAATTGTTTTTGAATGAAAAAACACTTTCTGATAGCTACAAAGTATTTTTAAGAACATTATTTGACATCCTAAAAAACATTTTTTAGAAATTTGAAACACTTTAGAAGCAATGCTTGATACTTTAACATTATTTGACAGTTTCAAAATTAGGAACATGTTTGACACTTTATGGACATTGTTAATAAGTGGAAAGCTAATATCAAACATTAGTTTTAGAAGTAGAAATATAATTTAATAGATGTATAACATGTTTGACATTTGTGGATAATTAAGTAACATTTTAATATAAGAAAAATTTAACAATTTTGGACAAAAAAATATGTAGTTGTCTTGTCAAAAGCATGGGTTTAAAAATTGCTAAACTATTGTTGTAAATATTTAAAAATTATAAAAAATGTCAAATAATTAACATTTATTAAATTGTTAAAGTTCAGTCTATAATAAAAATACCAAAATAATTTTAAAACTAATTTGTCTGCTGCCAAACTGTCAAAATATATCAATATAACATGATTTTAAGTAAATAAATAATTTTAAATGTCAAAATAACAAAATAATTTAAAAACTAATAAAATTTTAGTTATTATATTTTAACAATAGTAACAAACGTCCAAACATTGACATCTGTCAATATATTTTTTTAGATTTTTAATATTACAAAATTTAATTTTTTACTTAAATTGATGATAGTTTGTCATTTTTTTTTTTGGTTAATTTAATAATTTTTTTTGACATAATGTGATAATTGAAAAAATCAATGTGTATTTCATTTACAATTTGACAGTTTTGGAATTAAATTGACTATTGATGCACCTATTTGTTTGTTTTAGATTTCAAACTGTTTAACATTTTATTATTTGACAGTTTTAATTAAATTTTTTAGATATATATTCAAGTCTTTTGGAGTTTAATTTGATAAACTTAAGAGTCATGCATAACTGAGTTATTTTATACATAAACTGACAGTTTGTAAAATCTGACATTATTTAGTTATTTGGTTACAAACTTAAACACAGTTTGACAGTAAATACAAAATTATTTCTAAAATTTGGCAAATAATTATTAATAGTTTTGATAAAATTGGTAAACCAATTTTGACGTTTATTAATAAACAAACAACTTTTAAAATTTATTTGACATTTTATAATATAAATTGATACATTTTTTACATTAAGTGACAGATTTAATGTGTTAATAATATATGCATTTATTGTTTGACAGTTTTCGAATTGAATTGACAGTTGGTGTTTGAAATTAATAGTTTATGAACTAGTTAAACAACTAACAAGATATTTTGACATTTTTGGATTTTAATTAACGTTTTTATTGCTTAATCTAACTAAAAATCATTATTTGACAGCTCTGGCATAAATAAATATACATAAAATATGACTTTTTGATAATTTAACATTTTTTTACTTAAATTGACAAATTATAATTTTTTTTTGACATTTTATAATTTAATTTGACAGCCTAAATATGTTAATATGTTTTCCGTTTATTATTTGACAGTTTTGGAATTATTTAGCTGTTTTAGATTTAATTGACATTTTATTATTTGACAGTTTTGACCATAATTTTACATTTTATAGATTTGGAGTTTAATTTGTTAAATTTAATAGTTAAGCGTAATTGACAGTTATTTTTTATATAAACTGTCAGTTTGGAGAGTTTAACATTATTTAATTAATATTTAAAATCATAATTTGACTACAAACTGTCATAAATGTCAAAAACGATCACAAACTATCAATATGTTTTTAAACAATTATTAATATTATATAACGTTTTTTTACTTTGACATAGATGTCATAAATATTTTTGAGCTATCATAAACTTTTTAATATACTCCTGAGCTACTGCAAATGTCAAAAATGTCAATAATATTTTTAATCATTTATAAATAATATAAAACATTTTATTTTATTTTGTCATAGATATAAATATTTTTGAGCTGTCATTAACGTTATAAAATGTTTCTGAACAAAATGTCAAATGTCAAAAAACTGTCAATAATACTTCTAAACATTTATAAAGCGCTTTCTTACTTACAGAAATAAATTTCATATTTCAAAGATGACAGACAATACTTTCTAAATGTCATTTTTAATACATGTTAATTTTTGACAAATTTAATGATTTTTGACAAATTTGTCTTTTTTTTTTTTGGTATAACGTTTTTGACATTTGAAATTTTAGAACAGATTGTAATTATCATAATTGACGTTTAGTGAATTTTTATTAAAATGTCATAACTGACAAATTGTTCTGACATTTAATGACAACATTGTTATTTTTGATAGATATTTGTTAATGAAACTAACATTAAACTGATAGCATTTAATGTTACTTTATAAAGTTGACATTTATATATTGACATATATTGACAGATGATATTAAAATATTTTGACAAGTTATTGTTAGCAGTTTACACATTTTTTTTGACAACTTGCATCGTTTATTGACACTTTACAACTATTTTCTGACGTTTTTGTCAGTTTGCAATATGTTTTTAAATTTAAAACAGTTGACAGTTATCATATGACAAATAATTGACATTGACTACAGTTTTGTTTTTGACAATTTTGATTTGTTATACGTTTGATAGTTTGAAACTGTCAATGTTGGCAGTTGACATATTTCTTTAATAACTTTTTAAACATATTAACAAATTAACACATGTTTGACAGTTTATAATATTACAGTAAAATACATGAACAGGCTTTTGAACTTTTTACATAATTTTTGACCTTTCATTGATGTTAAAAATGATCTTATATTGATTACAGTTCATTTTTTGCAAAGTTGACTTTTAATGTGACAGTTGTTGATGTTTTACAAAAATGCCAGTTATGTAAGTTAGTCAACAAATTCAATGGCAGTTAACAGATTTGTTAAAAAAATCGTGCTAAATGACATTTTTGGACAATTAAGTTTTTAAAGTATTGACTGAAATGTCAACTGATGGATGCCATTTATTGACAGTTAACACAATATATTTTGTCATTCAATGACTAAATTATCATATTTAAAAATATATTGATATGTTAAAAGATTTTGTTTTTTCAAATGACCAGAGGCTATTTAAATTGTTAGATTTGACATATACTGAATGTTGACTTAAATATCAACTAACAGATGACGTTTTTTTAACTTTTAATGACAGTTGACAATTTATTTTATTTTTTTGACAATTTTTAACTATTTTAGTGTCATTTATTAATATACTTTGACTTTTTTAACACATTAAACATTTTCTGACACTGTTATGACAATTAACAACAAACTGTCAAAGTTTGCAACTTTTTTGACATAATTCAAATTAATTTTTTGAAAATTTGAGAACTTTCTTAGTAATTTTGAACTTTTTATTGAATTATTTTCAGAATATGTAATGCTATTTTTACGTTTACAAACATAAACAATTTAACTTTACTTCACACAGTCATATTAGTCAATTGATTTTAGTAGTAGTAACTTACTTAAAACGTGATATTAAACGCTTATTTTAATACAAATAAAGTGTTTTAGATTATTTTGTCATTTTAATTAAATTATTTATTAATTAGACAAGTTTATAATAATAATGAAAAATTAATTAGTATTATCTTGTACGTAGTTTAGAGGTGGAAATGTGAAGCCATTAGATGATGTTTTAAAATGCGTAATGTAAAGGCTCGGAACAACACGGCATTGAATCGAGCCTCGCTAATTAAAGCTCATTAATTTCTCTTGAAAGCAGGCAAATGTGTTAATAGCCTCTTATATCACAATTAACGTTGGTAATTGTGGCAAACAGGTATCCTTAAATCGAGCACAATAAAAACGTAAATTAGAGGCACCCTCTCTCCCGAAAAATCTTGAGATTCGAGCAACCAACCAACCAACCAACCAACCAACCCCTTATTCTTTATCCTTTATGTTAAGAAAATACATTAACAAACTTTTTCTGCACCGGAATAAAACGATATTTATGTAGTAAGCGTTCTTTTTTGCATATAAATGATTACTGGAAGTTATTGAAAGTTTGCAAGGAAATTAAATCACTTGTGCAGATCAAGAGATGATAAGGTTAAGTGTGTTTATTTCTGGAGCGCTTTCAGTACGTGCCGGACGAGTTTTGTTTGAATAAATCATATATTGGATAATAAATAAAGAGCTTGAATAAACACAAACACACACACACGTAATGTTTGCTGAGAAATATAAATGGCGTTGGGATTTATTAAACGATTGATTGCTCCACGAAACGTTACGTTATTTATTTGAACATAGTAGAATCGATCGGTTCAAACATTAAAACCATTCTTTCATACATGAATAGCGTCGAAAACAAAAAAAGAGAATTCAATTCTGCGTTTTTGCTAATGCGATGCCTAGATAAGAGGCTGAATGCAAACAAATGTATTGTTCACGTTTGGCTTTATACGCAGCAATAATTGTGATGTAATTAGGTTTTAAAAAGTATACGTAGAGATTGCACTCGCAGAGTGAAATTGAAATTCGGAAATGGAATCCACGACAAGTGCTTTCTTATACCATGATCAAACCATAAAACCGAGGATTTTATCTAAGCCGGGTACAAATCGGATCGCGTATCCTTTGTGCATAATGTAAGCCTGATTGGGGTCCAACGTAATCTGATAATAAGTAAGAAGAAGTGGTTTAATTTATTCTAAAACCAAACTACATTTTATTTTCTAAACGGATACAATGATAAGCGTAATTGTATCATTCGGTTTTTGCAGATATAAAATACGCACGGCACCAACAAACAACAACCCTTGCTTGTGCAAATTAGTGTTGTGCTAATTCCGCCGGACTCTATCGTCCGGTTCACTTGATTTTATAAACAATATGGGTTCGTTGCGGAAGGATCTTTTACGTGACTTCATTTCAAATTATTATTAATCCGCAAATCATATTTACATTGATTACGGCTTCGTATTCATTTGCGGCACAATGCGTTCAAAACTTTTCTTTCCTCATACAATGCGTGTAGATGAAAGGGAGAAAATTAAAAAAAAAAAAAAACTTTGATAACGTCTCCACCAGCACCCATTTACAAAAGCACAATCTTTATTATGAGCCAACTTATTCACTTGGCAAACACGCGTCCATTATTAATAGCACAAAGACTTTTCTGCACACACACACACTCACACACATTCATAACAAGTTAAATTCTTGCAGTTTATTCCTCTTACTTCCCCCATTTCTGTGGGAGGCAAGCAAAGAAACGAGACAAGTCGGTGGCGGTTTTGGCGGCACTACATTATAAATACGTAGTGTACGACAGTATCAAAGTGTTCCCCGTTTTAATAATGTGCCTTTATGTGGTGTAAGGAGTTTCACGTCTCTCGTAAAGTGCGAGCAACATTTTAATTTGCATTTACGCCCGAAATCCGCCTGGCTGGAATCCAGGATACGTAATCGTAATATCCTCCACCCCTTCAACCGTTCCTCCCAAATTCCTCACCATTTGCATTATTAAACGATGCACCTTTCTAATGTTGCACACCTTTTGTGAAAATTAATTAATTAACTACTCTCTCGGGTAAATAAAGCAATTAGTTTTATTAATGAATCAGTTGCCATTTAACTAGCTAACAAGTGGCAAAGAGATATTATATATTTACAGATTCAAAACTATAGCAATCTGTCAAACTTGTGTATATGTCATTTTATTTGCAAAATGCATAAATTGTCAAAATAATTATGATAAATTGTCAAAGTGTGTCTGTCCATAAAGTATCAAACATGTTCATAATTTTTCAACTGTCAAATAATGTTACTCAATTTAGTTAAAAAGTATTTTCAAAAAAACATTTTGTAAAACACAGTAAAAAAGTGACATTTAGTTTATCACTGTTTTTGGGTCGTTATGTCAGAATGTTTGCATCTTTAATGATATTATTTACAATAATTGAAAATATCGCTAAATAAACTCGGGTGACCCTTGCTTGCATTTTCACGTTGCATCGACAATGTTTGTAGAAATATTTCAATTAATCCATCAGATTATGTATTATACATCCAACGAGATTGGTATAATAATACATTCCCTTCAATGTTTATTCATTGCGATGCGTTCGTTCATTTTGTTTGCGTATGTATGTTTGTATATGTATGTACGTACCAACCATTGGAATATTTAATATGAAAAACGAGTAGAGAGCAGAATAAGCTTCTGGCATATTATCAGTTATAATTTGCGGTGATGTAATTTTTCCCGCGTGTGCAAAACCCATCAATCACTGTCAGTTCAGTCGTTGAAAATAAGATACGTATGTAAACATTCGTTCGCAATACGGAAAGATTCCGCTTTTATGCCTGCAATAAATACTGAAACTAAAATAAAATTGAGCTCGTTTTATACTTGAATGTAATAATATTTGTTTTTATTGTTTTCAGGTGCCCTTATTTTTGCTTATATTGGAATTATATTTCGCCATCGTTGGAAATGCTGTCCATCCAGGTCAGTAAACTTTAATTAATTCTTTTGTCGGGATAGTTTCGTTTACATTGTTTATTAATTAATGTAACCCGATTCTGCTCCTCCCTTTTACCCTTATAACTTATTTCCGGATGGTAAGGTAATTTTCCCACCTGAATAATGAGCGACTTGTAAAGTATCATGAATCTCAAACTAATTAAACGAGAGAGAGGCCGAAACCTTTAACGAGTCTTGAAACAATATACGGATGTGTCGCTGAGGTGCAGAACAGATAGTAACTGCATTACAACGTTCGCAAACTAATTTCAATTAGGTGTAGTTCCACTAATTATTAATCTATGTGTTCTACATTACTCTTGTGTTTGTTTGGAAACGTGTTTTTAAGTCATTATTACCTGAAGCGTAAAAATGTTTTATTTTTTACAAACGTCTTAATTAATTTATCAAGTCAGTTACACGCGTTTAGAAGCTTTGATGCGGATATTGTAATTTGTTGACTCAATATTTTATATTATGCATTAATACTATTCATTTTGTTATTGTTTTTCGTTTTTAATTAAATTTGGATATATTGGTTCTGATGGCTGTCAAGTCAAGGAGGTTAGATAACCTTAATTTAAGATACAATACAATACTAGATTATAAATTATAATTTACTTACCAATTGGAAGGTATAATTAAAACTTTATATTTTACACATTTTCAAGCTCAGAATTATTGTTTTCATACATTTTGTGTGAATTTAATTAACAAACTTCTACTAAACTAACGCACAATGAAACTCGGACGGAATCAACAAAATTTGTTTATTATATCACAGCAACCTGTTGATAGGGTTGAATTATAATGTGTATGAAAAGTACCAACTTGATTTTAAAAATAAAATGAAATATTTAATTTAATTAAATTGTTGACGATTTTAATATGTTATTTAGACGTTTATAATTTTTGACATTTTTCATATTATTTTGTCAATTACCGTTTTTGACTTTTTTTTATTGTTGACGTTTATTTGTTTTACTGTTGAAGTTTGTTGTTATTACGTCATTTTGACGTTTAACGTTTTTGACTTTTTTATAAAAAAAATATTGTTTTACTATTAACGTTTAATCTTCATATTTACCATGTTTTTAAGTGACATTTTGACGTTTATGTTTTGTAATGATTTTGACACTCATTTTAGTAGTGCTGTTTAACGTTTTTTGACAATGTTTTTGCTTTTTTCCGTTAATGTTTTACAAACATTTTTGACGTTTATCATTTATATATTTTTAATATTTTTGACATTTTTATTGTTAATGTTTTTCTGTGTACTGCACAATATTCACGTTTATCGTTATGTTTTTCATACTATTGACGTTATTATTTTTATCGTTAACGTTTATCATTGTATTAACGTGTAACAATTATATTTGTTTTTTGACGTCTATTATTTTAATTGTTAATGTTTTGCGATGTTTTTTATTTATTTTTTTAGTAACATTTTTCACGTTTAATGTTTATTTTCTTAGATTTTGACAGGTTTTGACGTTTTAAAATGTTAGTTACAATTTTTTGATGTTTATAAAATAGTTTGACGTTTGTTGTTTTTCTCATTTATGTATTTTTTATGTCATTTTGACGTTTTTTTGTTGTAATTAATAACATAAGTTTACATTATTTTGACGTTTAATGTTTGTGACAGTTTTATTTAAAAAAAATGTTGTAGGTTTTACTGTTAACTTTGTCGTTTGCTACAAAATTTTAACACGTCGTTTTGACGTTTATTGTTTTTAAGATTGACGTTTATTGTTGTAGGCGTTTTTGACATTTTCATTTTTTTATTGATTATATTAGTTTAACTGTTGACATTTTTTAATAATATATATACGTCAACAAAATGTCAAAAACAGAAAAAAATGATAAATGTAATAATATTAAACTTAAACATTGATGAAAGAAATGTCATAAACAATACATTTTAAAATGACACGTTAAAAATGTGTATTAAGCAACAAACGACAACAGTAGTCAAAACAACTGTCAACTGTCAATTTAGTATTTTGCAACTGTTTACAAATTTGCTAAAATAATTGTCAATTAAATAAATTAACTGTCAACACTAAATAACTATTTTACAAATCTGTTAGATAAACTGTCAAATACCAATTTAATAAAGCAATTATTAACTGTCAATTTAAAGTTTGCCAACTGTTTTACTAATCTGTCAGATAAATTATCAAACTTCAATTTAACGAGCATCTGTCAACTGTTAATTTAATATCTGCCGATTGTTTTACAAATTTGTCAGTTAAACTGTCAAGTGTCAATTTAACAACTCATCTGTCAACTGTTAACTGTCAATTATTATCTATCGACTGTTTATAAAACTGTTAATTTAGTAAGTCAACTGTTACTTTAACATCTGCCAACTGTTTTACAAATCTATCAAATAAATTGTCAAATGTCAATTCAACAAAACAATTGTCAATTTACAAAACTTCTGTTTTACTAAATTACAAATAAACTGTCAATTTAACAAAGCAATTTTACATTTGCCGACTGTTTCTCAAATCTGTCAGATAAACCGTCAAATGACAATTCAAAAAATAACTGTCTACGTAACATCTGCCGACTGTTTCATAAATTGTCAAATGTCAATTAAAAAAAACTGTTAAATTATAATTCAACAAAGCAATTATTTTATGAATTTGGTACAAACTATCAAATGTCAATTCAACACAGCAACTGTCAACTGTCAATTTAACATTTGCAAACTATTTCACAAATCGGTCAGATAAATTGTCAAATATGGCATTAATTTATTTTTGTCAAATATTAATTAAACACAGCAACTGTCAACTGTCAATTCAACTTTTGTCAACTATTTTATAAATCTGTCTACTCTGTCTGTGCAACAAAACAATTGTCAACTGTCAAATTACAGATGAACTGTGAATTCAACAAAGTAACTATCAACTTTCAATTCAATCTGTCATAAAAATTGTCAAACGCCAATTCAATAAAGAAACATATTTATTAGATAAACTATCAAATGTGAATTTAACAAAGCAACTGTCAATTCAACATGTAGTAATTGTCTTACAAATCTGTCAAATAAACTGCTAAATATTAATTTAACAAAAGTACTGTCAATTTTACAAAGCAACTGTCATAAATTTATAGATAAACTGTCAAACGTCAATTTAAGAAACTAACTGTTAACTGTCAATTCAATATCTGCCAACTGTTTTAAAAATCTGTTAAATGCTACCTCAATAAAATAACTGTCAACTGTGAATTTAACATTTGTCAACTGTTTCACAAATCTGTCAGGTAAACATCAAATGTCAATTTTAACTGCCAGTTTTACAAAACAACTTACAAATTTATAGATAAACTGTTAAATATCAGTTTAACAAAGCAACTGTCAATTCAACATTTGTCAACTGTTTTACAAATTTACAGATATACTGTCAAATCTCAATTTAACAAACCAAATGTCAACTGTCAATTTATAGTTTTCCAACTGTTTAATAAACTTGTTAAGTAAACTGTTAATTCAACAAAACAACTGTTAACTTTTAATTTTACAAAACTAATAATAATACTGTCAAATGTCAATTTAACTAATCAATTGTCAAGTGTTAATTTTACAAAGCAACTGTTTTACAAATGTACAAATAAACTGTTAAATGTCAGTTTAACAAACCAACTGTCAACTGTCAATTTAAGATTTGCTGACTGTATTACAAATTTACAGATAAACTGTCAAATAACAATTCAACATTTGTCAACTTTTTTACAAATCTTTCAGATTAACTGTCAAACGTCATTTTAACAAAGTGAGTCTTTTAACTGTAACTCAATATTTGTTGACTGTTTCAAAAATCTGTCAAATAAACTGTCAAACGTCAATTCAACAAACTAGTTGTTAACTGTCATTCAACTTTTGCTGACTGTTTCACAAATCTGTTATATGAGTCGTTTGACATATAACTAAACTTTAATCTTGACAAATCTGTCATATAATCTGTAAACTGTTTGTTCAACAAAATAATTGACAACTATTTTACAAATTTGATTTATAATATGTCAACTACCAATTTGACAAAACAACGGTCAACTATTTTATAAAAGTTGACATGTGTGTGGCAATATTATTTTCGACAAATCTATCATATAAACTGTCAATTTGACAAAGAATTTACTGTCACTTTTGACACAATAATTTACAAGTATAACCATTAGTTTTGGCATTTAATAAGAGTAATTTTGACAAATAATAACAAAAATTTAATTAAAAAAAGTTTATTTATTATCTGTCAAAACTATTTTTCAGATCTAAAAACTGAATAACTTGATGACATTGTTAATGATTAGTTAACTGTCAAAATATAATTTTTTATCAATTGACTAGCAAAATATGACACATGTTAAAAACTGTTTGACACATAATATTAAAAAACCATACTTGATGAAATGTTAAAACCAATAAATTATTTAACTTTAATTAATTTGTAAATTATTTTGTTTTATTTGACATCTAGTAAACTGTCAAACTTAATTTTCAGACATGATTAATTGTCATAATTGACACCTAATGTCTGTTAATTGATAAATTTTGATAAAATTAGTCAAAATCATACTTAATGAAATGCAAAAACTATCATAAACTATCTGACAATTAGACAGTCAAATTTGTTGTAGAGCTTTTAATTGACAAATTAACTGTCAATTTTTTAAAAACATTTAATTAAACCATTTTTTTGCATCCGGGCTTTATAGACAAATCCGGCCCTGCCTAGTATTTATTTCTATAATGACAAAATAATGTAGTATAATAAATGAATAAATTTATAAAATAATATTCTCCATAATAGGATAAGTTGTATTCTTTCAATGAATACCAACTAATGATTGAATCCTTTACCATATTGTACGAAATCATAAATCACACACACAATATTCCGTTCCAATTATTCACTACTTTCCCGCTTTCAATAGCTAGCTAGCTACGCGACAGTCAAAGGAAAAATATCAATATCAATCGCGTACAAATAAATATTTTTTTAAAATTGCTATTCCTGTTTACCAGATAGATTTAATGATGCCTCCACCGACTCCGCTGCTGTTATTCCTAACCGAGCTTTATGGCGGTTTTCAGGAAGAAATAAAAGAGGGGATGCCTATAAAAATTGCTCAATCTAAGGAACGCAAACAGTTTACATTTAAATATTTCAATTTGATCGTGTAATAACAAACTAATTTATCATTAGAATGTAATTGTGTTTGTTTTGCTTTGGAAATAAATGTGTCTTTGGGTAGCACATTTATAGAAATGAGGTGCTAGCTCATATTGCACGCCGCAAGAAACAAAAGGGGCATCATAAATTCGCGCCGGTTTTAATAAAATTTCATGGAGAATCTATCCGGATGAAATATCCCCATCATTATCAGCAGCTGCAGCAGCATTTTTAATAACGTTTTATTTACGACGTACGCAGGCAGCCTAGCTAGCTAGTTAGCTAAGCCAGTAGCGAGAACATAGTTTCTTGAAAAGTGTCGTACACGTAATTCGTTGCTCATTAGTTCCGTCGCCTTAATTAACCGTCAGACTTGGCTGTAAATTGAGAGCGTGTGCACTTGCGAGTGGCGTCTTTATTGAAGGAAGGCGCCCCTCGTTTTGTATGATGTATGAATACATCGCGCATCCCTTTAGATCAAGTCGTTAGATGCAGTGAGGTAGAGGATGAGATGAAGAAGATGAAGAAGAAGCGCACACTGTGCGGATCCAGAGCACGAATGTAGCAGTCAAGTGTAAAGTGGTTGAAGGCTCCTTTGGACGTGGAGTGCTGCTGCAGCTCGCTACCTCGTCAGCACAATCAGCAATGAGTGGCTCAACTGCGAATTGCGCGGGTAGTTGAGGGATATGGCAATTACCATAGATATTTTTGCAATTTGCAATTGATGTGGGTTTGCTGAATATTCGCTTCATTAATTAAAAGCCATTAATCATGGATGGTCGTCGTAGTCGGAAGAACAGTCTAGTTTGGTTTGGGTATTAAGATTATTGGTGGATATATACCATCCATATTCACCGGGGGATATTAGTTAATCAAAGTTTGTGTGGTGGTGGTGAAAATTAGAACGGTTTGTATCGTATGCTCAATGTAATTGATTCGCCACCGATAATAACGTCATTGGCGGACGGCGTCCCCGTTCCGAAAGGATTCGCCCCACCGATCGCATCTCCCATGACAGGACATCACTCATGTCGGATCGCTCGCCCTTTTGTGAATAGTTTACGGCTAGCACATCCGCTCATGTGTACTGATTTATCGCTGTTTATTGTTGAAATCTAAACTCTTTTAACTGCATTACAATAATTTGTTGATGCTGCTTTAAAATGTTTGCAATAAAATACGAATCGGTAATGAGGCTCCATTCCGGTAATCGATTCCCATGTTGTGTTGAAGCTTTTAAAGTAATTTTTGTTTCGAGTGCCTAAACAGCACACTCACACACACACACACATTCGTAGCTTAAAAGCACGAGAAACTTTTATGCTCCCGCGCGCAATTGAATCAGACGGGAAACTGTGTAAGCCGTTAGTGCTTAGGCATGCGGGAAACTTAACATTTAATATAATGAAGATAATTGTCGGAATGGGTGTCGAGTTAATGATGCTTGCATGTTAAGTGACTTTAAATTGTATTAATACACCTTCAGCAAAGCGAAATTTTCAAAACTTTTCTTCCCTTCAACCGGCGTCGACGTCGACATAGAATCGGTGCCGGTCCGGGTAGTTGTAGTATTCACAAGATGGGACTTTGTTCTGGTGTGTTGTTGGCTCAGCAAATTTAACGGTGGCACCCCAACGTTTACGACCACTTTAAACTACTTTGTGCACGAATAATCGCCCAGTTTCTTAATGTTCTTTAGAGAGTAAAGCTTTTCCGCTTTTTTAATGTTGCACATTTACATTTTATACTTGCATTGATTATCAATTTGGTTTCGTTTTATTATGTCAATAAAATGTAATTAACTTTAAAAACAAAATTTGACAGCTAACCTGATGTCAACATTAACAATTTTTGACAGTTATTATGTCAGATTTGACTAAAAGTTAATTTAAATAAAATGTTTTTATTCTTACAAACACATTACTAGTTTTGCTCAAAAAGATAATTAAGAAGCTATAACATTCATACTTTGACAGTAAATAAAATTTAATTAAATGTCAAATTAATGATTTGTTTAACTGTCACATTTGTAAATTATGTCAAATGTCAACATTTTCAAGTGTTAATTGCCAACTTATAAATGTTAACGTATGAAAATATTGATTAACATAACTTTTCCAATTGTCAAAAATTGTTAACTGTCAAACTGTAAAAAATAACTTTTAAAAGTTTAGTAACTATTAAAATTAGTAAAAGTTTTAATTGTGTTAAACTGGGGAAACATTAAACAAATTTTGTATTATCTGTCAAATTTTATACTTAATAAACTGTCAAAATAATCATTAATAACTTTTATTCTACCATTCCATCATAGCGCTTACAATTTAAAAAATAATCTCGAACTGAAATTTAAATTTAAAACTGTTATAATTTTTCAAAAACTCTGCTATCATAAATATAAAGCTCTCAAACAGTCAGCAACCAGAATTATTTATAAACAGTGATATTATGTTAACAAAATGGCAATTTAAGCATAACAATCTGTCATAATTTCCATACAAACGATTAAACATAATGTCCTTAAACAGTCAGAAAGTAGAATTATTTACAAACTGTCACTCTATGTTTACAAAATATCAATTTAAACTTAAACTACTATGATTTACCCATAATCTGTCATGAATTGTATATAAACTGTCAAACATAATGCTCTTAAACAGTCGGAGACCAATCAGTCTTTCTTTAAAAACTGTCATATAAATCATGTAACTTTGACAGTTATCTTTTAAATTTAACTGTTTGTGTCTAACATTAACAGATTGAGATTTAATCTTAAAAACTGACGTAAAATGTAAAATATAAATAAACTGTCAAACTATTTATAAACTGTCATACACTGTACAAATTGTATTAACTGTCAAAGTATTTAAAAACTGTCAAAATGTTTTGTTTTATTTGTAAAATGTATAACAAAATAAATTCTAATAACTTGTCAAAATATCATTAACAGTCAAAGTATTTAGAAACTGTCATAAACTGTAAAATATAAACAAATTGTCAAAATATTTATAAACTGTTCTACACTGCAAAAACTATAAAATTGTCTGCAAACATTAAAAATATCTATAAACAAACTGTCAAAATAATTTTAAATTGTCGTTTTAGTTGACATTTAGTCTTTATCTGTCATAAACTTCTAAAGCATTTACTAAAAACTGATGCAAAAATAAGTTTTTAAACCGTCGTAAACTGTCAAAATATCTATAAATTGTCATACAATTTACAAACTGTCAAAATATTTATGCATAAACTGTCAAAATATAAATTAAATGTCATAAACATTTAAAAATTTTAAAATCTGTCAAAAAATTTATAAATAAACTATCAGAATATCAATAAATTGTCATAAACTGTCAAAATAATTACGAACTGTCATACAATTTACAAATTGTCAAAATATTTATGAATAAACTGTCAAAATATAAATAAAATGTCATAAACATTTAAAGTTTTTATAATCTGTCAAAAATTTTATAAGTAAACTATCAGAATATCAATAAATTGTCATAAACTGTCAAAATAGTTACGAACTGTCATAAAATTTACAAATTGTCAAAATATTTGTAAATAATCTGTCAGAATATAATTACAAATTTAAAACTGTTATAAACTGTCATAAAATTTAAAAACTGTCAAAATATCTACATATAAACTAATAGAATATTAATAAAAAATAATTAAATTTACAAACTGTTAAAATATCTATAAATAAACTATCAACATATCAATTAACTGTCATAAAATTTTCAAACTGTCACAATACCTTTAAATAAACTGTAGAATATTAATAAACTGTCATAAAGTTTAAAAGCTATTATAAACTATCAAAATATCTATAAATAAACTGTCAGAACATTAATAAATTGTCATAAACATTTTTATAACTGTCAAAAATATTTTAAACTGTCAGAAAACTTATAAATTGTTAAAATGTTTATAAATAAATTGTCAGAAAAAAAATAAATTTTTATACGCAATCAAAATTGTATTTTTAAATTGTCAAAATATTTATTAATAAACTGTCAAAATGTCAATAAACTGACATTACAATTTTACTATTGTTGTCACTTGCTAATTTGTCATGTTAATCATATTTTTAGTAGTTTAGCAACGTTTTAACAGTCAAAATGATCAACTCTTAACTGTCAAAATAATATTAGAAATATAAACTGTCAAAGTTTCTAATTATTAAATGTCAAAATCTAGAATTGTCAGCTGTCAACATTGGTAAATATTTAATTGTCAAGAGCTGTTAACTGTCAAACAATAAACTGAGTTTGATAATATGAAAAAATTTAAGACACAATACAAAGTTTGATAGTTTGCAAACATTTAACTTAACTTAACTAACAAAATCATTATTTTTTCTATATTCACAATTCAATGAATACATTTAAAGTATTCTTTGTAATATTGAATAAAATCTATCGCTAAAACTCAGATTTTTAATTAACGAATCCAAAATAAAAGGTCAGGAATTTCCTCCAAGCATTTTTTTTACGAATGCAGACGTTGCGCTTAAATACTTTTATTGTATTTATTATACGCCGATCGTGAAGTACCGAACGATGGAGGATATGAAACCATTGTTTTAAATTCCGGTGTATTTTTTTATTTTATTTTTGAAATGGAAAACCGAACAGCAAACATCGCAATTATGCCGGTACACGGTTCAGAATCGTTCGATGAAAAATTAAAAGCTGCAATACCGAATGGAACACATCAGAATTTAATTTAAATGCAAAACTGTTTAATGTAAGCTTTGTTTTCAATCACATAAATATTTGATCCGGCTTTGTGACGTTTCCTTTCAGGAATAGAATATGATTGCATCGATTCCTACATCATCATCATTATCATCGCTGAATATGAAGCAATAATACAGCTCGAATAAAAATCTTTTGTATTGTTTGGACGCAACACAACACAACACAACACAACCGAACCAAACGCAACGCAACGACCGTGGTGTTACATTAATAATGAGTGAATATCATGACCAGTTCAATTACCAATGTTGCGATTTGATTACACACATAACTTTTTTGCTGTTAGAATCGTATTTCTACATACACGGAATAGAATTGAACATGAAATTGTAATGCACGTCGAATTAAAAACGTTTAAGTGCCCCCCGCGGCGCCATTATGTTGCAATAATTGAATCAACGTCGCTTTTTACACGAGAGCTTAATAAACTGAAATCATAAAGTTTTCGGTGAAATATTAATGTGCGCCGCCGGATAACGTTTCGTGCACGTGACGTCTGCAAAGTGATGAATGTTTGGGGGAAAATGTCATGCACATTGTGCACTTGATCCAGCAGAACAGAACAACGTTTTCTTTCTTCTTGTCGCGTTTAAAAATAAAAATACCTTGTTACAGTTGTATTAACATTTTCATTTATTAATATTGTGCGTGTGTATTCTGGGGGAAATCTAATAAAGGGCCGCTTTATGTTCCCTTAATTTCCACTAGGAAAACCGGAAAGACGTTGCAAACGTGGTCGGAATAAGAATGCGTTAATGAGCTCCTAGCGACCAGAATTACTACTTTCCGATTATCCATTAATTTCGGTTCTATGGCAATTATTTTTAGCAAACTTTTATGATTTCCCTTGTAGGAAACAAAAACTAATTGCCCCGTGATTGGAAAGAACAATGTTTAACGTTGGAAAGGGTCAAGAGGAGAAAAGTTTCGAGAGGAAAAGTTGGGTTTATAACCGAAAAAAAAAATATATAAAAGGAATCGAGTCTGGCTTTGTGGTATAATGAGCTCCTATGCATGTTCACTGACTTGCAATAACCGACCGACTGATGTGCTTTTATGAATCTGGTAAATTCAGTTCCGGCACAAACGCGCGGCCAAATACCAAAGAAAAACCGGACGGAACGATTCCGGCCCTGACGGGAACGTCGCCTGCCAACTCTGTAAAAAGGGAATTATCTAATCTCTCGCGCGCGCAAAGTGAAGGCATCGTTTGCACACACACCGCATAAGAAAAATTACGAGATTCGCGTCTGGAATATTTTATAATTTTCTCTACATCTGCAGCTGTTGTTATTCTTTTTCACAATTTTGATCACGTTTACCAAACTTAAACAAATCTAAAAACTATTTCAAATTAAAATTGAAATTAATGCTTGAAAATTACTTCTTAATCTTTAATAAAAACGGATGAGAGTGGAAACGAAATTTTCATTAAAAAGGGCGAAAATGCGGGTCGGAGTATGATGATGGTCGGGGAGGTGGCGATGCGCACACGAACCATCAAAGAGGAATTAGATGCATATTAAGTCTGAAGAAAGCGAAAATGGAAATTTGAAACCGGCTGAATGCAATATCAAAGGTAAACGCGTGGTGGGCTTTCATTATATTAAAACGGTTTTCTTATATCGCATCGACCTTAATTTCTATTGAAAATTGTAACCACTTAAACAACAATAAAGTGTGCTATGGAATGATAATAATTACATTTCTCAATTATAGATAATTCAATTTTAATGACTTATTTATTAGAACTGAGGCCAACTTATTGAAGATCAAATAAATAACTTAACAGTTGATTGATAATGATAAATTTATATAATTTGACAGTTAATAATTATATTTTGACAGTTGCTAAAGTTATAATTAAAACTTAATATTTGATTGACAGATATTTAAATTTTACAGACTTTAAATTTAATGTTGTAATATAAATTGTTTGTAAAAGATATTACAGTTTGTAGCTCTAAAGTTTGACAGATAATAAAATGTATGCAAACTGTCATTCTTTGTATTATCTGTCAATTTTTCTCAAATAATTTAACACAATTTTATAAATATTTCAAATTTTTAGTAATAATAGTTAAGAATTTTGAAAATTATTTGTTACTATTTGACAGCTTTTGACAATTAAAAATGTTCAGTTATTTAGTTAATATTATTTACCAGCGTTGACAGCTAACAATTATAGATTTTAACATTAAGAAATTAGAAACTTTGACAGTTAGATAATTTATATTTTTAATATTATTTTGACGTATGATTGATATATCAAATTGGCAGCTGACAACGATGATGTAATTGTAATGCCAGTTTATTGACATTATGACAGTTTATTAATAAATATTTTGACAGTTTGAAAATTTTATGAGTTTTATTATAAGTTTAAAATTTTTATGACAATTTATTGATATTGTGTTATTGTTTATTTATAAAAATGTTAACAGTTTGCAAAGTTTTCTAATAATTTATAGATATTTTGACAGTTATGAAGCTTTAAAAACTTAATTTTGCAACAGTTTTTAGTGAATGCTTTGATAGTTTATGACAGATAAAGACTAAATGTTAACAGAAAATTAAAATAGTGTATGACAGTATTAAAACGATATATTGACAGTTTGTTTATATTTTACAGTTTATGACAGTTTCTAAATATTTTGACTGTTAATGTTATTTTGACAATTTATTAGAATTTATTTTGTTATACATTTTACAAATAAAACAATTTTGACAGTTTTTACAATTTGTACAGTGTATGACAGTTTATTTATGTTTTATATTTTATGACAGTTTTTGAGATTGAGTTTAAATCTGTTAATGTAAGACATAAATTGTTAAATTTAAAAGATAGCAACAGTCAAAATTACGTTATTTAAACATGATGATTTTAAAAGAATGACTGATTGGTTTCAGACTGTTTGAGAGCATTATGTTTGACAGTTTATATGCAACTCATGACAGATTGTGGGTAAATCATAGTAGTTTATGCTTAAATTGACATTTTGTAATCATATTGTGACAGGTTGTAAATAATTCTACTTTTTGACTATTTGATGACATTCTGTTTGGTAGTTTGTGTGAAAATTATGACAGTTTGTTGGAATATTACAACAATTTGTGTTTAAATTGTCATTTTGTTAACATAATATCACTGTTTATGAATAATTCTGGTTTCTGACTGTTTGAGGGCTAAATATTTATGTTTGATTATGAGAGTTTATAAAAATTATAACAATTTTAAATTTAAATTCCAATTTGAGATTAATTTTTAAGTTGTAAGTGTGCGTCATGATGGAATGGTAGAATACAAGTTATTAATGATTATTTTGACAGGTTTATTAAGTATAAAACTTGACAGATAATAAAAAATTTGTTAAACATTTAGCTCAGTTTGACATAATTGAAACTTTTACTAATTTTAATTGTTAATGAACTTTTGAAAGTTTATTTTTATTGTTTGACAGTTGACAATTTTTGACAATTAAAAAGTTTTAGTTATGTTAGTCAATACTTACATACGTTAACATTTAGAAGTTGACAATTTACACTTGAAAATGTTGACATTTGACATTTTTATTTTGACAGTTAAGAGTTGATAACTTTGAGTGTTAAAAACTTTAACAAACTATCAAATTGTGCATTAAAAGTTATAGATAATTGTTTTGGCAGTTTATTAGATGTAAAGTTTGACAGACAATATAAAATTTGACAGTTTGCAAATTTAATATTTATTCAGCCCAGTTTGACAAATAATTGAAAACTTTACTAATTTTAATTCTTAATGAGCTTAAAATGTAATTTCTTACTGTTTGACAGTTAACATTTTTTAACAATTTTGTTAATTAATATTTACCACCATTGATAGCCAATAAGTATCAATTTTGACTATTAAAAATTGTAAATTTTGACAGTTTTTAGTTTTAATTTTAGTTTGACAGTTAACAGTTGATAACTTAAATAGAATAAAAATTATTAATAATTGTTTTGACACTTTATTAGGTGTAAAGTTTAACAGATAATACAAATTTGTTAGTTTAACATTTAGCCCAGTTTGACAAATAGTTAAATTTTGTGTTAATTTTAATTATACTTTAAATGTTATTTGTTAACGTTTGACAGTTAATTAATATTTACCACCGTTGACATATATAAATTGACAGTTAACAATTACCAATTTTGACACTCAAAAATTGTAAACTTTGACAGTTTATATTTTTAATTTAATTTCACCAAATAAATTTGATTGTTAAGCTTTAAATAAACTGTCAAACGATTGAATAAAAACTATATATACTATAATATACCATAAATTTGACAACTAATTTTAAACAAATGTAATTTTGACAGTAATTAATAAATATTAGTCGTTAATTTTAACTATTGCAATATGATTTTGATAGTATCAAATTTGACAGATTTTATAAAATAGTTTTAGTTTTTTTAATTATTTAATTTTGTATTAAATTTGACAAAAAATCCAATTTTTCCAATTTTGACAGTTTTTATCATTTGACGTTTAATTGCAAATGTTATACAAAATATGACTAATTTAATTGATAAAATATTGTTTTTTAGTTCAAAATATTTTTACAAACTTTGTAACTAATTTGTTATTATTAAAATGTCAAACTTGATAGAATTGGAATGTTTGACATTTTAAATAAAAAAAGTAGTTATATTCTTGATAGATAATGAGAAGTTTGACAATAAACTACCTATCAAACTTTAAGGACATTTTACAGCAATTTTTTATTTAATGTATGACAGTTTGTTAAATATCAAAGTTGATTGAGAATATAAATCAAATTAACAATTATTAATTAGTTAAAAAAATTAAATTTGACAATTATTATAGTTATTATCAAAAGCTTGTTTAGTGTTTTTAGAATCCAAAATGCGTAAAACATTTTATTTTTACTGAACATCCTTTAACTGTCAAACAAAATCACTTATTATTACTCAAGTATCAAACGTTGCTTTAAAAATGTCAAATATTACTGACCGTCAACTGTTTTTTTAGCAAATTTGTTGTATAAGCTGTCAACTGTCAGTTTGACAGATCGGAAATGCGTAATAGAACTATAAAATTTGACAAATTTAGTGTAAATATTTGAAAAAAATGTATTATTGTTTGACATTTAACTATTTTTTTGACAAATCCGCTTGCAAAACTGTCAACTTTCTAAAAAAAATTATAACTATCAATTTTTTGAAAAAATTACAACTTTTCGTAACAAAACTTAGTGTTGAATTGTTAACTGTCAATTTGATAAATTAATTATCAATTTTTTGATTGTATAAACTGTCAAACTTACAAATTAATTGTCAACTAATAAAGCATATTGCAGTCTGACATAAACTGCATAATATATAAATTGTCATTTATTTTTGACAAATTAATTATTCAAGGTTCACTTTAATAAACAATTGTCAACTTTATAAAAAAATATTTAACTGTTTGACATTTAAAGCAATTTTTTTCAACAAAACTATTGTGTAAACTGTCAACTGTCAGTTTTACAAATCTGTAATAAGTCTTACATACCTGCTTTACATATAAACTGTAAACTTTCTTCTTGGCAAAATCTGTTATAAAACTGTCACTGTCAGTTTAAAAAAAATAACTGTCAACTTTCTAAGAAAGTGTCGAATTGTTTGACATATACTTTACATTTACAATTATTGTAACTGTCAAATGTCAAATTTACAAATCAATTGTCAACTAACAAAGCGTACTTCGATCAGTTGCTTTACATTATTATCTGACAGATTTGTAAGATAGTTTGTAGAATTGACAGTTAAAAGTTATGTGATAATTTGTAAAATAGTTTTGTTGACAATTTATCAAAAAGCCCAGTTCTGAAACAACTAGATTTTTGTAATAAAATGATAAGAATCGCTTCCTGCTTTTAATATACAATTCTTATATTTTGTTGGTATTATATATGTTTGTATGAAAATTTCATGTAAATTTATCGATTGAAAAAAATAAAGCTTCTTTTTTTTTCTTTCCCTAAAGTATTAAAGTTTGGTAATGTCTTGAAAGCTTATACATATTTTCCTCTTCTTCTCGTGGCCCCGCCGCAATCACGTCTTATTATTGTGTAATCCATATTTATGTAATACGACGTTAACCCACCCGAAAGAAATAAAATGAAAATGGAAAGAAACATAACTCTGATTTTTTACAACTCTTAAAACGGAAGAGGGCTGAGCAACGCAAAATTAGCATTTTGATGCGGCAATCACATTTTACTGATATTTTCTCATGTCTTATAGTTCTTATACGATCGCTATACTACAACAAATAAAATGATATATTCTGTTTGATTAAAAATGAATTCCCGCAAGGAATAAACTAATTTACACCAATATTGATTTATAATCCAAAGCGGGGCAATTATTTTCTCTCGTCCCGGTTTTAATATGAAACCCGATTTATTATTGACGCCTTGTCAAATACACTTGAAGACTGATTGTTCCCACAACGCGATACGTGTGACCTCTCCCGTGAATTTATAAATTGGCGGGACTGCAATCAATTCCGGCTGCGGGGTAGCAGGTGGACTAACTCGGCCAATATCCCTGATTTATCTTCATTATTATTATACATTTTTTTGCTTAAAAATTCACGCATCACCATATTAATGGGGGACGAAGGGCAGGCAGCCTCAGCCTCTGTAGTAGCTATTGAACTCAACCCCCCCGGAAAGACATCATTTATCACGCCTCTGTACTTTTATGAGCTGATAAATCGATGTCTGAATTTTCGCATCATCACTTGCAGAGAGCGAGAGAGATGAGCAATGCCGTTTCTCTATTAACGCATCAATTAGGTTGAATGAATCACTTAATCAATTGATTTTAACCGTGCGTTTAATATATTTTTTTTGCTGTGGTGAGGTTCCCGTGGGATTTCGACCAGATTGAACGGAGATGAAAAATGCATAAAGAACCCTCTACAAATTGCTCTTTTTAAATGTGAATACCGTGAGACGTTGATGTCTTTATACTGCATGAACGGATTTTTTACTTTTTAGAAAAGATAAAAAAATCCACCCACCCCGCATTAATGACACCCATTCATCCGGGAACCCGCTGGGAATTGCAATCAGAAATATATAATTTAATATAAGGAGATATTTCTTTTGTAATGTGCAAAACTGTAAATATCTCTGACGTGCTGGATCCATTAAAGCGTTTGATGTACGGCATTGTTTTCCTCTTAATGGTCGCTGTGTAATTTGTACAATGTGTTTTGTCGGTTTACAATTTTTTTTCAGCCCCTCCGTGCCAATATTGTATAGGCACCATACTACCAACCAACCAGAATTAAAAGCCATAATAAAAATCGCATGCCTTTATACGATTAACTCTGGCCGTTTAAAACCGGCATAAATTACACTCTAGCTAGATCGTCTAGTGGGGCTGAAGAGAAGGAAGGGGGGATATTAGCAGGACTGAAATGTAATAAAGTGTTATCTTGCGTGTGCTTGTGATTGTGCAGGAAAAAGAAAGAAAATATTTCTTGTACTTTGTAATTTTAAAACAATTTTAATACATTCGATTCGTAATTTAATTAAATTTGTTAACCAAACGTTTTAATTGAGTTTAATTGTTGTTAATTTCTTCAACTGTTTAACTGAAAAACCATATTTAAATAGTAATTTATGTAAATTGTTTTCATGTCAACAATTATTACGGTGTGGAATTTGATTTTAAAATTGTTTTATGTTATATTTGTGTTTAGTTATAAATTATTCAACGACCAATTTGTTTGTGTATATATAACAATTTTGTAGTTTTATTATTTATAGCTTTTCAAAAATATGACAATAATACATTTATTTTTTAAGTTTATAGTAAGTTTGTGAAACAATTGACAGTTTATACAATATTTAAGCAGTTTATGTCAAACTGTAATACGCTTTGTGAGTTGACAGTTTATATGTAAAGTATTTTATATGATCTGTATCTGACAGTTTTACACTTTCTTAAAAAATTGTCAGATAATTTATCAAACTGATAGCTGACACTATATACAAATAATTTGTAAAATTGACAGTTGACAGTTTACACAATAATTTTGTTAAAAAAAAGTTGACGGTTTATATATTGTTTTAAATGCCAAACAATAAAACGTTTTTTTTTATAAAGTTGACAGTTGATTTGTTAAACTGACAGTTTAATAATAAATGTCTAAAAAAAAATTACAGTTTATATACCTATATAAGGCAGTTTATGTCAGTTGGCAATTAATTTGTAAATTTAACAGTTTATAGAATAAATTTACTAAAACATATTGTATGAAATACAAATTAATTTATTATATTGACAGTTGACAGTTCAACAATAAGTTCTGTTAAGAAAAGTTGACAATTTATATGTAATGTCACGCAATTATATTTTTTTCAAAAAGTTGATAATTTACAGTTAAATTTTTTTTAGAAAGTTAATAATTAATTTACCAAACTGAAAGCTGCCAAAAAAATAGTTAAATGTCAAACAATAATACATTTTTTTTCAAAAAATTTAGACTAAATTTGTCAAATTTGATAGTTCTATAACGCATTTTTGATCTGTCAAATTGACAGTTGACAGCTTATACAACAAATTTGCTAAAAAAATAGTTGACTGTCTGTAATATACAAGGTTAAAGTTGTTTGACATTTTTTGAACAACGTTTGATACTTGAGAAATAATAAGTGATTTTGTTTGACAGTTAAGGGATTTTTAGTAAAAGTAAAAGGTTTTACTTTTTTAAAAATACTGTAAAATAAATAAACAAATTTTTGACAGTAATTATAATAGAATTTTTATTTTGAATTAATTAATAATTGTTAACTGGATTTATATTCTTACTCAACTTTGACACCTGACAAACTGTCACACATTAAATAAAAAATTACTGTAAAATTTTTTTAAAGTCTGACAAGTAGTTTACTGTCAAATTTCTTATTATCTATCAAGAATATAACTAACTTCTTTATTTAAAATGATTTTAAAATGTCAACCACTCCAATTCAATAAAGTTTGACTTTTTAAGAGCAATTTGATGATTATATAACTTATAAAAATATTATCTGTCAAATTTGACAACTAAAAAACAAAAATTTATTCATTTGGTTAGTCATATTTTGTATAATATTTGAAATTAAACGTCAAATGATAAAAACTGTCAAAATCGTAAAAATTGGATTTTCTGTCAAATTTAATACAAAATTAAATAATTAAAAAAACTGTTTTAAAACAATTTTATAAAATCTGTCAAATTTGACACTATCACTATCAAAATCACATATTAACTAATATTTATTAATTACTAAACTCTGTCAAAATTACATTTAATCAAAATTAATTGTCAAATTATATGTGTTAAATGTGAATAGTTTTTATTCAATTTTTTGACAGTTTATTTAAAGTTTAGCAGTCAAATTTATCAACTTCTGACTATTAAAATTAAATTAAAAATATAAACTGTCAAAGTTTACAATTTTTAAGTGCCAGAATTGGTAATTGTTAACTATTAATTTATACATATATGTCAACAGTGACTAATGTTAATTAACTGTCAAACGCTAACAAATAACATTTAAAGTATATATTAAAATTAGTACAACATTCAACTATTTGTCAAATTGAGCTAAATGTTAAACTAACAAGTTTGTATTATCTGTCAAATTTTTATATTTTAACTGTCAACATAAAAATAAAACTAAAAACTACCAAACTGTCAAAGTTTGTCATTTCTAATGTCAAAATTTTTAATTGTTACCTGTCAACATACAAATATTAACGTATGTAAGTATTGACTAACATAACCAAAAATTTGTTAAATGTCAAATAGTAACAAATAACATTTAAACTATTAAAGCTAGAAAATAAATTAATTGTTTGTTTAACTAGGTTGAATGTTAAATTTGCAACCTGTCAAATTTTGTACTTAATAAACTGTCAAAACAATTATTAATAACTATCATTTCACCACTCCACTATGATGTTAACAACTTAAAAAGTAATTCCAAAAAGAGGTTTTAATTTACGGATTGTCATGATTTTTTAAAAACTGTCATAATTTACATTTAAACTGTCAAACATGATGACTTTGAACAATCAGACACCAAAATTATTTACAAACTATCATGATATGTTTACAAAACATCAATTTAAGCACAAAATGTTATAATTTTTCAACAAACTATTCAAATTTGCTTATAAACTGTCAAACAGAAATACTGTCTCAATATATTTACAAAATGTCGATTTAAGCACAAATTGTTATGATTTTTCAACAAACTGTTATAATTTGCATATAAACTATCAAACATAATGTCTTGTTAAATTGACAGTTTACATTTATTAGACAGATTTGTCAAACTGACAGTAGACAGTTTAGTTGAAACAAAAAGTTGATAGTTTATATGAAATGTTTTAAATATTTGAAAGTTATACATCTTTTTTTTTTTTAATTGACAGTTAGTTTGTTAAAATGACAGTTGACAGTTCTACAACAGGTTTGTAAAAAAATGACAGTTTTTTAGTGAGACGATTTATATTAGAACGTTTTGTTAGTTGACCATTAATTTATAAATTTGACAGTTTACAGTTTAACAATAAGGTTTGTCAAGTTGACAGTTTATTTGTAAAAAGTTTGAGTCAAACTGTAGTACGCTTGTTAATTTTTACAATAATTTTAATGAAAAAAAAAAAAATTTACATGTTAGACAGTAATACACTTTCTTAGAACGTTGACAGTTAATTTAATAAACTGACAGTTTTACAATAAATTTGTCAAAAAGAAAGTTTACAGTTTATTTGTAAGGCATTTTAAAACAAATTATAGTACGTTTTTACAATTGATAACTGAATTTTAAAACTGACAGTTGACAGTTTGTGCAACAATTTTGTTAAGAATAAAGTTGACACTAGAATGTAGGAAATGGTTTAAACGTTATTTTTTCAGGAAGTTGACAGTTTATTTGTCAAACTAACAGTTCTACAACAGATATGTAAAAAAAAGTTGACAGATTATATGTCAGTTGACATTTGATTTGTTTGACAGTAGACAATTCACACAAAAGTTTTGCTGAGAAAAGAAAATTAACGTGTAAATTATAAATTTATTTAGAAAATTGACAGTTTTTAGATTAACAATTTTTGATAAACTTTTGACACATTTTTTTTTGTATCTGTCAAAATACTATTTAAACTGTCAAAATGTTATCTGAATATTAAAATAATCAGTTGTAAACATTATTTTGACATTCACATAACGTTTTGACCGTATGAATGTGAATCTGTTGATTTAGGGTTATCAAATTGACAGTTTGTATAATAAATTTGTTGAATGTCATTTGATAGTTTATATAGCTAAAACAGTTAACAAGTATTTTATCAAGAATAAATTTTGACTTTAATAAATTTGTTAAACACTTTACAGTTTTTTTTTGTCTTAACAGATATTTATATGTTAAACAGCTCTTGTGATAGATTTGTAAAACAAATGACATATTTTTGTCAAACTAGTTAATGACGTATTATAATTCGATTTTTTATAGTTTTTTTTTTGTTAAAGTGACAATTTATTTGACAGATTTGTCAAGCCTAAAATTCACAGTTTATATGTCATAAGCCATTTGACAGATGTACGATTGACAGTTTATTTTAAATGTTAGACAGATTTTAGAAAGTTGACAGTTTATATTTGATGTTGTAAATGTTGACAAGTAATTTGTCAAACTGTCAGATCTACAACAAGAAAGCTGGCAGTTTATATGTAGACAAAACATAGTACGCTTTGTTGGCTGACAATTGATTTATAAAATTGACAATTGATAATTTGACAACAGATATGTCAAAAAAAGTTGATATTTTATATAGCATTGTATATGTATGACAATTATACGTTTTTTTTTATAAAGTTGACAGTTAATTTGTCAAACTGACAGTTTGCATTACACTGTTTCTGAGAAAAAAACTGACAGTTTATGAGTTAAAAACTGTAAGACAATTGACAGTTGTTCAATCAAATTAAATTGAATTGACAGTTTGTTTCAAATTTGTCAAAAATAAGTAAAATTTTTAAAATAATTGATTTGATTTATAAAAATTATAGTTTGCAGTTTGTATGTTAGAAAATTCAAATGATAGATGCCAAATTGACTGTTAGTAGTTTATATAAAACAGTTGACAGATGTGTTTTTAAACTGGCAATTTTGTCAAGTGTCATATTTGAGTTTATATGTCAGACAGTTTACAATTGACAGTTGATTTGTCAAATTGACAGTTCTACTAATAGACAGAACAAATAACTGATTTGTATAGTAGTCAAGAATTAATATTTTATCTAAAAGGTTTGTAAGGTAATTGACAGTTATTTTGTCAAATTAAGACAGTTGATAGTTAATAAAGTTGACAGAACATCTGTCAAATTATTATTAATTATAAATTTAAATTTTGAAACAATTAATTTCATAAATTTGTAAGCAGGTAATTTTATTATCTTTAAAAATATAAAAATTTAACATTAAATGAAAAGAAAACATCCAATACCAATGAATAAATTAGTAATTAGTTTTTTTAGCGTACAGCTGCTAAATTTTATTTTTGAATTCTTTCCTTTAAATTAATTAAAAATTCCACTTGAAAAAAGAAAAGCAATTATTTCGGCATTAAACACTTTCCAGGACAGATTAGATGTGATTAGAAATTAATTAAATAAAACATTCCGTTCCATACTCTGAAAACAATAAATTATGTCTTGGCATCAATGGAAATTTATCCCGACAAGAATTTTATTTATACATTTTGTTATAGGGTGCGAGTGCCTAGTGTTTTCTGCTACCTACGGAAAAGAGAAGGGGACATTCAAGAGTCCCGACTTTCCCAAACCCTACAGAACCGACATTGATTGCCTGCTTTACACATTCATTGGCAGCGTAGACGAGATCATTGAGATTACATTCCTCGACTTTGACGTGCAGAAGAGTCGTCTTGAGTGAGTAACTAATTATAAAATTTAAGCAAAATACAAATTACGATCATTAGCTCCTTTTAATCCATTAAACCGGAACAAAAAAAAGCGAAAAGAATCATTTGTATCAATTAATTTTATGATAAAATTTAATTAAATAATTTAAACAAATCTTTAATAAAATGTCTGTGTTTGCCAGTGTATCCACATACATACTTGTAGTTATTTATGAAGATTTATGAAACATTCAAGTTTGTTGATGTATGCGGTGGTGGCAGCGGTGGTGTCGGTTGTAGCTGTGATGTAATTCCTCGGTTTAAACACATCTCTGACAAATTTACGTCGCGGAAAATCCTCTAGGATAATGTTAACACAATAGTAATCATCGAATTGGGTTGCATTAAATTTTAATTAAAAAAATGTAACCCGGCGCATTCACCATTTTTATAATGCAAAAAATAAATGTCAAATTGCAGTAATTTGATTTGTAGTTATGTGAAATGATTGCGTTTACGTATTTATTGTCAACATTTTACAGTGTTCCATTAACAAAATGAAATTCCATTCAAATTGCATTATCATAAAATGTAATAATATATCGAGAAATATTTTAATTGAAAAATTAATCAATTTATAATTTATTTTGTAATGTAAATAATACAGAATATATAAATCGATAACAATCCAAATAATATTTTATATTGCCGGTAAGAAATTACAGAATATAAATGCACAATTCCATTTCGAACGGACTTTATTATTTTTTTAATGTTTTTATAACTTATTAGTAGCCTTTTGATTGGATTATAAGGATATAAAACTTAAAAAAAAGTTCTACTAATTCTACTAGTTTTACTAATCTTAAATGTTATAATCTACATTATTATAACAAAATGTAGCTTTAGATCTGGCTTTAAAACATGAAAAATCTAATTTTAAATGTCAAAATCCAGTGTTCTCGCCCACCCGCCCAAGCGTTTGTTATCAAAAAATTGTTTACGTCATCACTTTTTTGTACATTAATGACTTCTGTCAGTTTTTCTGTTAAGTTTTTTAGCTGCAGAAACACGGCAGGTGGTGGTAACTTTAATTTTTTTTATAACAAACACTCGGGCGGGGGGCGTAAATACAGTTTAAAACTACCGGTCTAATTTTTTTAACTGTGTTTCCGCCTGCTCTCCCAAATTTTTGTTAATAAGAAATTGTTTACGTTATTACTTTTTTGTACATTATTGACTTCTGTCAGTTTTTTTGTTAGGTTTTTTAGCTGCAGAAACACGGCAGGTAGTGGTAACTTTAAATTTTTTTATGACAAACACTCGGGCGGGTGGGCGGGAACACAATTTGAAACCACTGGTTAAATTCTTCTGAATGGTGTTTACATTTGGCTTTGTTGTATCAAAATGTTGCTATTTTTGTCAAAATTATGTTTTAAAATGTCTAAATCCGGCTTTGTAATTTCAAAATTTGACTTTAAAATGTTAAAACTCAATTGTTTTGTTAAATTTATGTTTTAAAATGTAAAAGTTTGATTTTAAAGTCAAAATTTGGCTTTGTAATGTTAAAATCTAGCATTAAAATATCAAAATAATTTTAAAAATTAAAATCCAGCATTAATCTGTCAAAATCCGGTTTTAAATGTCAACATTTGACTTTAAGATATCAAAATTTTGTTGTTTTTGTCAAAATTATTTTTTAAAATGCAAAAATCTGGTTTTAAAGTAATAAATTTAGTTTTATAATCTCAAAGTTTCACTCTAAAATGTCAAAATATAATTTTTTTGATAAAATTATGCTATAAAATGTCAAAATCCGGCTTTGTGATTTCAAAACTTAACTTTAAAATGTCAAAATTCAGTTTTTTTTTCAAAATTATATCTGAAAATGTAAAAATATGGTTTTGAATTCAAAATCCGGTTATATAATGTTATAATTTGGCTTTAAAATGTCAAAATCTAGCTATTTTGTCAAAAATTAAAACTTAAATATCAAAATTCGGCCTTAAACTGTTAAAATGCTGTCTTAAATGTCAAAATTCGCTCTTAAAAGATCAAAATTGTGTCTTAAATATCAAAACTCAATTTTGAAATATTAAATTCAAATTAAATTGTGCTTTAAATATTAAAAATATAAAAACTTATTAGATTTTTTTAAGTAGCAATAAATAAAGTAATGACAAAGAATAAAGTTTATATTGCTGAAAATATAACAAACTCATTGAATCTTCCATTCTACTATAACCATTATGTGTTATAATAGATGTGACTATAACACTCCCGAAAATCCCAAAGGAATCACTTTTCAAATATAAACAGTTTGCGCAAATGTTAATATTTGTATAAAAACTTTTTCCATCGTGATAGATAGATGTTGAAACGACGACGGCGACATAGAGAGACAATGATAAAATAAAGTAAACGCCCCGCGTGCACACCGGATAAGCATCTCGGCGTGTAATTCGAACGCAGGGACCACAATTTCCATGATGGAAATCGGTCTCGGAGGGTGGTAGTGAGCCGCAACACTTCTGCAACATCGGTTTTGATAACTCTAATGTAATGGTTTTCATATGGCATTATTAAAGTCCGAGTCCCGCTACACAAACAAAAATTTACTCCACTTTCCGTTATTAATGTTGCAGATCATCATGTTAAAGTACACGTTTTAATAAAGCATGAGAAGAATTAAATAGTTGGAAAAATATTATGAAACTTTTCTATCCGTAAGCTTAGAAACTTGTGTAAAATTGCCCATGAGGGATGTGCAGATATAAAGAATCTTGCAGGCTAGCGAGCAGGCAAGGAGAGCGTCATCATCATGGAACAAAGTCTGCATATTTAAATTTGGGCACCATCTATCACGTTTAGGGGTTTCGCCTTTCAATTTAAAGACCAATATAATTCCGGTTCGGTCTTAAAAATAACATATTACCATTTCTCTTTGCTTTAAAGTATCATTTTTATCTTTATTATAGTTTTTTACTTTATTTGCTTCATTTGGAAAATGGATTTATGCGAATTTAAATGTGGATCGTAAAACTTTCTCGTGTACATAATATATTTTTTTTTTTTGTCACAAGAAAGGGATTGAAATATTGCCAAAACTGTGGCTGTATTCCTAGCCACCAGCACAAAAGCGGAAACGCAATAAAGTTTCCCCAATTCCTCCGATAAAGATTTCACGAATAAGTCGTCGTGTGTGGTGTCATAACTAAAAAATGGCATTAATCGATTTAAACCAGTTTAGTATATCTATGATAATTTTCTTTTAAGCGTTTCCCAATTCCAATAAGATAGAGTCGTTCTCCCCACGTACGACCCTATTCGTTGGAGTTTATCTCGATATCTTCGACTAACTTTTCTCCTTTATTGGCTTAAGAAACAAAGTTATATCAACAGTGTGCAAGTAGTAGCTGGGGGTGAGCCGTCAGGGGATGTTGCATGCCGAGGATTTAAACCGGTTGCGTGTCGATCCCGGGGGCACAGGTTCCCCACTACATGATTCAATGCATAATCTTTGCAAAATAATTAGGATGGAAACGAAAAACTGGATCAAAACGTATGTCAATTTTATTGGGCCTCGCTGTGTTAAATAAATGGGGCTTTAATTAAAGAGGGAAGCGGAGCCCTTTGTTCGTTTCATTACACCGACAAAGATAAGGCAATTTAAAAAAGGTTTTTTTTGTTATCCAGTTATTGCTGTAGCTAGTCCTAATTATTGCGTATTTATTTTTAAATTTTTTCAAAGTGAATCTCTTTGTTTGGAGTTGTATAAAATTGTAGTTGGCGTGTTTAAAGCATTATAATTATAATATCTGTAAACTTATAATGTGGACTTAGGAGTAAATCACACTTAAGACTATTGTGGTTTCGAGATTGCCGTTTTCTCTGAGCTTTACACTGTAATATACTCGTGTAGTGAATAGGGGGGAGTAGTAGGAAGCTCTCTACTCTCCGGATTTTCAACTCGATCGAGAGATAGAGAAGAGGGCGACGCTCGCTCTAACACGCTTTAAAGAGCCTCGGGTAAAAAGCCAACGTCGACCGATACGGAAATGAGGAAATTGAATCTTCAGACAGGTGAAAAACCCATTCGTGCACACGTTTTAAGCGAAAATAAAATTATTTACACATTTCCCACTAAAAGGTTATGGAATTAAATTATTATCATTATCTCTCCGCTTAAAATAAATTGTTTCTTTTAAAGAAACTTATTCGCATTAGTGTTGGACAGATTTCGTAAATCAGTCTCCGCACCGCACGTCGTCGTAGCAATCAGTCGTTCGCAACATCGACTTCTTTGGCACTCTTTTTACACAAATTGGGATTCGTCTTAGTCGACTGCTTTTGTGTGTATTTACGACAATTATCGGCGACCGAACTTGCATTAAAAGTAACTTTTTAAATAAAAATAAATGAAACGGACGGCAGATGGCTTGCATTTAATAGTTATTTATGCAGCAAGCGCAATTACTTCTGGATTGATTAAATTATCCTCAGTACGAGTTAATCGTTTTGCACATTTTTTAAACAGTTGAAACTGTTTTTAGTATTGATTGTTAATGAATCAAGTCTAGTTTACTATTTTTTTTCTCCTCTGAATCAATTGAATTTTCATCGGCACTCATTTATTTTTTACTTACAAATCAAATTTAAATTAACGATTTTATGTTTTATTGACATTGATCCAAGCAAGTCAAAAGTACTTGTAAATATAAATGGTAAAATTGAGCAAGATGGTTTTACTTGGAAAAATTTATGACATTTGTAAAACATTGTGTAAATGTTATTTGTTATAAGTTTGACACTTTTAGACCAATATTTGTTATTATATAAATATTATTTGACATTAGCAAAATATTTTGAAAGAATTAGAATTTGTTTGACACTTTATCAACATTGAGCTTAATAAGTTAGGTATGATGGACACCTTATGAATACTATTTGACATCTTTTTTTAAATTAAAATAAACGTTATTTAACATTAAAAAAAAACACTTAACAGCTTAAACCGGATTTTGACATTTTAGGCTACATTTTGACATTTAAGACGGAATTTTAACAAAAAAACTAAATTTTAAAGCCGGGTTTTGACGTTTTAAAAAGGAATTTTGACAGTTAAAACCAGATTTTGACATTTTATGGCCAAATTTTGACATTCGAAACGTGATTTTAACAAAAAAACTAGATTTGAATATTTTAAAGCCGGATTTTAATGTTTTACAAAAGAATTTTGACTGTTAAAAGCAGATTTTGACATTTCAAGGGCAGATTTTAATATTTAAGATATAATTTTAACAAAAAAATTAAATTTTAAAATTAAAAAAAAAACTTTGATATTTTAAAAACTTGATTTTAATATTTTAAAGCGCAAAGTGGGTATTTTATATAAATTGACACAGTTTCAAACCACATTCAGCCAAGTAAACTGTACAACAACTGCAGATACGTAAAATATTATTTATAATTAAAAATATTATGGTTTTTAATTATTTTAACAATTGAACAAAGTTTCAAACTAATTTTAACAAAGTTGCAAACCCAAACATTTCAAACTTTAGCTGTAAATAGGCGCAAAATGGTTTATCATCATAAAACTACTGTTATCGGCCAATTTAAACTGTTTCATATAGTTCAGAAAAGTTTCAAACCAAATATAATAAAATTGCAAACTAAAATATAGTAAAACTGAACTATAAATATGCAAAATGTGATTATAATTAACAATAGTAATGTTTTTGTCTATTTTTAACAATTGGACAAAGTTTTAAACCAAATTTAACCAAGTTGCAAACCCAAATACTTTAAAAATTTAACTGCAAATAAACACAAAAAGATTTATTATTTATTTATTGATATTTTTAATTTTTTTTGATGGAATTAAAATTTAGAATACATTTGACACTTTATAAACAATGTTTGACACTTCATGGAAATAAAATATATGTTTGACACTTTATAAACACTGTTTTTTTACTTTTATAAACGTTTCATAAAATTAAGAAATAAAATATGACATTTTATGAATATTGTTTGACAGTTTTTATGGACGGAAACGTTATTTGACAGCTACAATAAATACTATTTGAAAAAACAGAAATTGAATGGAAATTTAAGAAAGATATATGGCACATACGTAGAATTGTTTCCAGATGCAAAAACAATTTTTTTTTACAGTTATAGAAAAATAATATGTTTAACGTTTTTGGGATTTGGAACATTTTTTGACATTTTAAGGAACATTTTTGTGATAGTTTGAAACATGTTTGACACAATTTTTAACTAAATTGAGTAACATTATTTGACGGTTAGTAATTTAATTACTTGTTTGACACTGTATGTCAGTAAAAGACTATTATTACACATTAGTTTTGAAGTTGGGAACATAATTTGACAGTTATTCAATATTTTGAGAAACAGAAACATATTTGAATATTTAAGAACTTCGTTTATTATTAGACATTAGTTTTAGAGATAGAAAAAACATAGATATACTAAAAAAAAGTTTGACATTTGGAAAAAAATTACTAATATTATTTGACAGTTTGAAAATTATAAACACGTTTGACACTTTCTGAAAATTATTTCTCATTGAAAAAATATTGGTTTTGGAAATGAAATAATTTTTGTTAAATATTTTAGATTGTTATAAACATTTTTGACATGTTTAGAAGAATGTTTGACATTTGAGGAAAATTGAACCATTTAAATATAATTTTAATGACAAAGCAATATTAAATATGTCAAACTCCAAGTAAGGCACTTATAGAACTTAATATATAATTTGAAAATGTGACAAATGTTAAATTTAAAGTTTAAAACAACAACAAAAAATGCCAAACTCTCAAAAAATTGACACTGAACTGAACAAAATTTTGTTATAGCAAATATATCAAAATTTTAAACAATTGTTAATAAATTATATATTAATTGTCAAAACATTATTACAATCTAGCAAATAAAAACATGTATAGCAAGTTAAAACTATAGTAGCTGATGACAGTTAGAAAAAATTGGCGGTAAGCGGCATTATTAACTTAAATGTTTGATGTGGTGGTTGGGTGGATAAGTGTTGGATGGATAAGCAAAACAAAAATCATAAGTGTTCAAACTATTGCAATTAAAAATAAAGAATAAATACAAAGGCTATTTTGACAGTTGTTAATGCATTGTTTGAAATTATTTAACACAAATGTGTAAAAAATGACAATTGATAAGAGTACTCGTAAAATTTAAAATTATTTTGACAGTTGATAATTAATATTTGTCATATATAAAACAATTTGTCAGTTTTAGACACATTTAAAAAACTTTTTGATAGTTTAAACACTTCTAGACAATCTAATGACTATAGTAGGTAATGTTTGACAGTTTTTAAAAATGTTTAGGTCAATGTTAAAGTTGTTTTTACATATTCTGACAAGTTTAATAATAAAAATGCGTTTTATGACTGTTTTAAGTTTTGTAAATATTTTTTGACAGTTGTAGACACATTTAGATTTTTTTTTTGGCACTTTTAGATAATCTTATGACGTTTGTAAATAATATTTGACAATTTTTTATAACGTTTGATTTTGATATATTTGATAAACATTTTTTTTAATAACTTTGACATTTACAATACATTTTTTGACTGTTTCAAACATTTTAGATATAGTTTTGTATCTGTTTTAGACACGTTTAAAAAAGGTTTGACAGTTTAGTCGCTTTTAGACAATCTAATGACTTTTGTAGAAATTTATAATAATTTTTAAGTATATGTTGAAGTTATTTTGTCATTTTTTAGCCGTTTTTTAAAGGTTTTAACATTTACAATGCATTTTTAACCGTTTAAAATAGTTTTTGATAATGTTTGACAGTTTTAATCACATTTAATTTTTTTTAGTTTAGACATTTTTAGATAATCTAATGACGTTTGTGGACATTGTTTGACAGTTTTTTACAATGTTAAGGTAATTTTTATGTTATTTTGACATTTTCTAACATTTTCTTGACAACTTTGACATTTATAATACATTTTTTTTACTGTTTCAAACGTTTTTAAATATTCAATAATTTTTGTAGATATTGTTTATATTTAATTTAAGAACAGATTGAAGTTATTTAGACATTTTCTAACATTTTTTTGATAATTTTTGTTTTCAACTGCTTTTAGAGATTGTTTGTCAGTTTTAAACACATTTAGAAATTTGTTTGACAGTTTAGACATTTTTAAACAATTTAATGACGTTTGCAGATATTGTTTGACAATTTTTTTACAATGTTTAGGTAATATTAATGTTATTTTGACATTTTCTAAGACTTTTTTGACAATTTTGACGTTTACAATACATTTTTTTAACTGTTTTAAACGTTTTTAGTATTGTTTATGTTTGTTTTAGATACGTCTGAATTTTTTTTAACAGGTTAAACGTTTTTAGATATTTTAGACATTTTTAGACAATTTAATGACGTTTGTAGATATTGTTTAACAGTTTTTTATAATGTTTATGTTATTTTGACATTTTCTAACACTTTCTTGACAATTTTGACGTTTACACTAATTTTGATTGACTGTTTTCAACGTTTTTTGATATTGTTGGTTTGTTTTAGACACATTTGAAAAACTTTTTGACAGTTTAGACGTTTTTAGACAATCTAATGATTTTTGAAGATGTTATTTGGCAATTTATAATAATCTTTAGGTACAGGTTGAAGTTATTTTGACACTTTTTAGCAGTTTTTTGACAATTTTAACATTTACAATGCATTTTATATTTCAAATGTTTTTAAATATTGTTTGTCAATTTTAAACACATTTAGAAACTTTTTGACAGTTTAGACATTTTTAGACATTTTATTGACATTTGTAGATATTGTTTGACAGTTTTTTTTACAACGTTTAGGTATATGTTAATGTTATTTTGACATTTTTTTAACACTTTTTTGACAATTTTAACATTCAGTCAGTTTTAGACACATTTAAACTTTTTTGACAGTTTAGACACTTTTTTAATAATCTTTAGGTACATGTTGAAATTATTTTGTTATTTTCTGGCAGTTTCTTGACAGTTTTAACATTGGCAATGTATTTTTTTACCGTTTTGACTGTTTTTAGATATTGTTTGTCAGTTTTAAACACATTTAAAAAGTTTTTTGACAATTTTTAAATAATTTAATAATTTTTGTACATATTGTTCGGCAGTTTTTAACAATTTTTAGGTACATGTTGAAGTTATTTTGAAATTTTTTGGCAAATTTTTGACAGTTTTAACAATTACAATCTATATTTAGCTGTTTCAATTGTTTTTAGATATTGTTTGACAGTTTTAAACACATTTAAAGTTTAGATTTTGTAAATATGCTTTATATCAATAAAACAATTAATTCGACAAATCAATTTTAAACTAAAACTGTAAATTGTTTCACATATAAACTATTATTCTTAACCAATTTTCTGAATTATGAATTGTTGGTTGTGTATGAATATTTACAACTTTTCCATGTCTTGGAATTGTTTAATATGTGTATAAATTTAAAATGCACTTTGTTGAGTATTTCATATTAAGAGTTTCTCTTAATGATGAGTTGGATACTTGATGTAATATGGCTTTTCACATTTCAGGTTGAGCATTTCATGGGATAATTCTTGGTGCACTTGTGAGTTTAATGGGCCTCTCTGCATTTATTGCAATTATTGCATTTAGCGGGAGCATTACATTTGCCAGTAGTATGCGTAAACAAACCACAATGGTTGATGGTGGCGAGCCTAGCATACGTACATGGCATAATATAAGTGCTCAACAATTTCTCATGTAATGTAATACTATACAAATGAAGTGTGTGACTTTTAAAATTGACAAAACAATTATAATCAAAGTTTATTATAAATTATTATATATTTTTTTATGATAATAGTTACAGTATAGTATAGTTGATTGTGTGTGTATTAAACCTAAAGTCAATATTGACATTAATTTATTATAACTTAATCAGTCAAAACTGTGACGTGTTTTGTCAATATAATGTGACAGATTTTTAATGACATTATTTGCAAAATGTAGGAAAATAATAATCTGAATTATGTAAAGCTAAATATGAATTTTGATCTTTAGCTAAATTACCAACACAACAAAGCCGTGAATTGTATAAAAAATATGAACAATAACTCGTTAAATGACGGGACAATGAAGATTTCACTATTGGTGCATTATGTAAATTTTGATTGATCAATGAAAGCGTCCGATACGAAGCAATAAAATATGAATTATCAGCAATTGAACAGTCGATGGCTTTCGAAAAGGTTGGCGATCCATCAATAACAATTCCGATTCGGTGCCGGTTATAAATTCTCAATGGCAATTAGTCAATTAATTCCATAACTGTAATGCGAAACAAACCAATCGTTAATCCTTGATTTATATCAAAAACAAACAAACACGAATGGAGAATTAAAAAAAAAAAAGTAAAATAATTAATCATGTTTTTTATTCAGTTTTAAAGTTGAGGTAAAGCAAACCGTGAAGGCATCATCATCCGAGCACACATTTTTTCTTATCAATTTCGTAACGAGATATATGTCGCTGTAAACTTTGTGCGCACTCTATCATTGTCAACGGGCCGTTAACAAGCATCCTGGAGGAGGGTGCAAAACGAATGTCATAACGGTGAGGGGATTGGAAGACGGAAACGATTTGTTAGATTTTAACTGAAAAGTGGTGGAATTGTATTCGGTAATAAATAGTAATTGTTTTGTTGGATATTAAGGTTTGTCCGTCCCGAAACTATGGATGGAAATAAGAGTCAATATTGGTGGAACGCTATACAGAATAGATAGCGGGAGCATTGTGTTTGCGACCGTTGTTGAAACATGCCAAATAAACGTATTTACTACACATCTCTTGCAATTGTAACCGGCAAACAATATGGTGCGCTGAACAATTTTCATGTTTCATGGAATTTTCGCGTTTCGAATACAAAAAACTGGTACAAGCGACAGGTTAAATTGATACACCATGTTATGCGCTTTTGTTTTGTTCATTTCGACTACATGTATTCAATTGTTTCAACTAATAACTGCACAACAATATTAATTAGTTTCATTACTTATTTTATAATTTAATAAAAAAAGTTTCTAATTGACATTGATTAAGGATTGTGTGCAAATGTAAATGGTCAAACATTGTTTCAATTGCTTTGCAGTCTTGTATGTTATAAATCAACGCTGATGGCCGTTGTTCATCGTGTGCAAAGCAAAAGGAAGGAGAAGTGGTGTATTTATCGTTTGCACGTGTTAAAATGGCCATCGGCATTGATTTACTTTCGTTTCTCCTCTCTTGTCGCAGAAATATTGTAAATCTCTGCGGACCGTGGCGCGAGGATATACGTGTCAAAACTGTCTATGCGACTATAAAAGCTGGGGGATGATCAATGCGGCCGAATAAAGAATGCAGCGAGTCTTCCTGACTATGTAGTATGTACCCACTACACTCTATTTATATTTCAAAATTGTCTCCCGGGGAAAATAAAATGTGGCGGATCGCAGTAATAGCTTGTTTAACATCTTTGCCATTTTAAATATTTCATTTTTACGATCGTCAATCTGTCGTCGCCCGCCCAACTGAGCCACTTTAACTTTAAATAACAATCTTATTTTCTCTAATTACCTACCTACGAATGTAGAAACGAGAATGTAAACCGGCTGATATTGCTCCGTTTCTTGTTAATACAGTTCCGTTTCAGACATGTTTTCTTTGAGGAAACGAACCGTGTAAACGCGCGTGCAAGTATCGTTGAATTTACATAAGTGCGCATTTATGTCGGGAGAAATGCACACATAAAGGATTATAAATTTTCATGGCGCTTCCTGCGACACGCGAATTTTACAAATCCCATTTCGTATACGAGTGTTGTCGACGACGATAATTATTTTCATAAAAATCTAATAACAATGGAACAATCAAATGATGGGACACACACAAAGCCGAAACGATAATATTTAATCCTATTATGATGGCAAAAAATAAAAGGAAAAATCCGCTTTTAACACTTTATTAAATCCCATTGAATTCGACGTAAACTTCAAAAGGGCAATTGGGTTTGTGTCCTATCGTTTTGAAAATTAATTTATTATTCTATACTTTTATATCAACTTTTTTTAAAGCATTTGCTAGCAACAGACCAGCTACTAAGCGAATATAATATTATTAACATTTTATTATTAAATAGTTGGCTTTGCTAACACTAAGAATAGAATCAAAATGCAAAAAAAACTATAAAGCAATAGCTTTTTTAAAAATTACATACCGTCATTTTATCAAATTGGCAGTTGACAGATCATATGACAGATTTGTTCAGAATAAAGTTAGCAGGCCATCTGTCAAACTGACAGTTTATAAAACAGATGTGACATGTCAGATTTATGAAGTTAATAATTTTATTGATGTACAGCATATACACAAAACAATATTTACTAAAGTAATAAAAAATAAATGTGTTTAAAACTGACAAACAATATCAAAAACAGTTAAAACAGTCAAAAAATACAAAAAATTGCCAAAAAATGTTAAAATAACTTCAACCTGTACCTAAAGATTGTTAAAAATTGCCAAACAATATCTACAAAAATTATTAGATTGTTTAAAAGCGTCTAAACTGTCAATTTTTTTTTAAATGTGTCTAAAACAGATAAACAATACTAAAAACGTTTGAAACAGTCAAAAAAATGTATTTTAAATGTCAAAATTGTCAAGAAAATGTCAAAATAACATTAACATTACCTAAACATTGTAAAAAATTGTCAAACAATATCTTCAAAAGTCATTAAATTGTCTAAAAATATCTAAAAACGTCCAAACTGTCAAACAATTTTTTAATCGTGTTTAAAACAGATAAACAATACTAAAAACGTTTAAAACAGTTAAAAAAATTAATTGCAAATGTCAAAATTTCTAACCGTCATCAGCTACTATAGTATCTACTTGCTATACTTGTGATAATTTTTTGACAATTAATATATAATTTATTAAAATTTTGATATATTTGCTATATCAAAATTTTGTTCTATAGTGGCTAGAGTTGTTGTTGTTTTAAACTTTAAACTTAACATTTGTCACGTTTTTATATTTTATTTTAAGTTTTACAAGTGTCTTATTGCAGTTTGACATATTTAATATTGTTTTCTCATTAAAGTCATATTTAGACGCTTTAATTTTCCTCAAATGTCAAACATTCTTCTAAACATGCCAAAAATGTTTATAACATTCTAAAATATTTAACAAAAATTATTTCACTTCCAAAACTAATATTTTTTTAATGATAAATAATTTCCAGAAATTTTAAATGTCAAACATTCTTTTAAAAGTGTGTTTATGTTTTTTAATATCTCCAAAACTAATGCCTAATCATAAACGGTGTTTTTAAATTGTCAAACATATCTATTTTCTCAAAATATTGAATAACTGTCAAATTATGTTTCTAACTCTAAAACTAATGAGTAATAATAGTTTTTTACTGACATACAGTGTCAAACAAATACCTAAAGTCAAATAATGTTACCCAATTTAGTTAAAAACAGTCTATAAAGTGTCAAAAATGTTTCAAATTATCCAAAAATTGTTTCTTAAAATGCCAAATAATGCTTCAAATCTTAAAAAAATGTTGATCATATTATTTTTCTATAACTGTCAAAAATTTGTTTTTGCATCTAGAAACAATTCTGTGTCTTTCCCAAATTAACATTCAGCTTCTATTCTTTTAAAACATATTGTAGCTGTCAAATAAAGTAACATAAAAACTGTCAAACAGTATCTATAAAATGTCAAACATATTTATTTGATTCCTTATTTTATAGAATACTTATAAAAGTCAAAAAAGTGTCAAACATATTTTTTTAACTCAATGTTGCTGAAGTGTCAAACATAAATCTAAACCCTGCTTTATCTTTTGATGTCACAAATTCTTGGAATTTTTCTATTGTGCCTTGCTGGCTTTCGGTTGCCCGTTGGGCTGTTTGCATCTGTGTGTGACTTACTTCCTTGTTGTTAGGTCACGATGCATGGCTTTTGTTGAATTGTTCAGGTGTGTTTGGCTGTGGTGACATCAGCATTTCTGCCTTCGACAGGGTTGCTACTTAGCTTTTTCTTTTTTTTTTTTGGTGGTCAGGGCGGTAAAATCTTCTAAAGACTGACTCAAAGTGTCGGATTCACTCTCACGAGGAAAGCGCCTACCGACTAAAAACCGCCCCATTTTGAGTACCGGGAAGTTCGAGACCTGTGCTCATAAACCTTCCGGAGAAAATTAAGGGGGTGAATAGAGATAGGAAGCCGTATAGGCTGTGGGGTGAGGTTGTAGGATGTGGGGTGAACCCACCTGGTTAGATTAGGTTGACCGGTCTTCGATAGAAGTAGCCCTGTTTGTCCGGTTCTGCCAATCTGGCTAGATCGGTGTTTGAATGAATCGCTAAATTCGTAAAATATTTCTCGGCGAGCAAGAGTGATCCCTAGGTCGTTGTGAATATCTGCATTCCTAACGTACCATGGCGCTCCTATAATCCAACGAAGAGTTAGATTTTGAAATGCGTCGAGACGCCTTATATGACTGTTTGCCGCCGTTCCCCAAATTGGGTAATCAAACGTCAATTGCGGTCTAATGATAGACGTATACATTCGGAGTTTGTTCTGAAGCTATAGCCCGCTGTCCCTGCGGAGCATTGGGACTAGCAGGTTTTTTCAAGAACAGCCTGAACGTGCAATTCGTACGTTAGACCTTTATCAAAAGTGATCTCCAAATACTTTGCAGCATTTGACCATGGAATCGGTACGTCATCGATGAAGACGTGATCGTGCGGTTTAGAGAACAGCAACGCTCTTTTCAGGATTGACCTTAAGCTGCCAATCATTGCACCATTCTTGGAGATTGTCGGTTGCTTTTTGAAGCCTCATGGTGACCACCATAGGCGACCTTGAGCTGTAGAGAAGTGCCGTATCATCGGCGAATTGTGCCATTTTTATCCCGTGCATCCAGCCCGATGGCATGTCGGCAACAAAAAGGTTAAGTAGCAAAGGCGAGAGAAGAGAACCTTGAGGTACCCCTGCCGTAATCGGCCAAGAGGTCGAAACATGATTTTGAAGCTTTACTGCTAAAGTTCTGCTGTCAAGATACGAAGCTATCAGCTTTATGAGCCGCAGTTGAAATTTAAGTCTATGTAGCTTTAGAATTAACCCGTCGTGCCATATCTTATCAAAGGCCTTTTCGACGTAGAAAAATACCACCCCTTGGGTTTTTCTAAGTCTAAAGCCCTCGGTAATGTGATCTGTCGCGCGGTTTAATTGGTGTACTACAGAGTATTCACGCCTAAACCCATGCTGATGAGATGGTAGAAGAGAATTTTCTTTTGCGTGTTTTTGGAGGTTATCTAAGATTACTCTTTCTATGACCTTACTCAAGGTGCATAGAAGACTGATTGGCCAATAGTTTTGAGGAAACAGTTGGTCCTTCCCAGGTTTTGGGATATTAATTACGTGTGAGCCTTTCCAAGCTGAAGAAAAGTGCCCTGTACGTAAGATTGCATTGGCAATATTGGTCAGAACCATTATTGCTTTGTGCGAAAATGCTTTAAGAGCTTTGTTCGGAATACCGTCAGGACCTGGCGCAGATCGAGCTTTAAGTTTAGATAAGATTCCTCTGATCCGTGACGGTCGAACGTGGTTCAACGGGGTGTCGTCGTCAGGGCTATCCAAAAGGCGTTCTACCGCTCTTTCAACCCTTTCGACGTGCTCCGTATCATCTTCCTCTTTCGAGGGGGAGCATTGGAGTTCCAAGCTGTCAGCAAACGCTTCGGCCTTTCCCTCTATAGAATATTGGAGCCCGGTTTCACCATGGATGACTGGTATCGTGACTTCTGTTTCGTAAGGCTTTGGCAATCTTCCACATCAGATTAGTATCCTCCGTGGTTTATTCCATCTTTTCCTGCCAGCACTGATTTTTGTGCAGCCTTATTGATAATCTAACTTCCTTATGAAGGTCGTTTAGAATTTCACGATCTAAAGGGTCGCGATGTCTTTGCCATTGATGTCTGGCAGCATTTCTTCTGCGAATCAATGCCTTTATTTCGTGGGATAATCCAAGTGGATTATTTGCCCGAACCTGATGGGTTTTAGATGCCAGTTGTTTGGCCTTATAAATGAGTTTGGTGAACTTTTTGACGGCTCCTTCGATGTCAGCAATCGTTCTTATTGGAACAATCCTTTCTATGCTATCTTCCAGGTATCTCGAGAAGAGAGGCCAATTCGTATGGGTAACGAATTGTCCTCCTTCTTCGCCAGATCTCTGTTCATAGAGTTCCAGAACTACCGGAATGTGGTCGGAGCTTAAGGCATTGATTGTTTTAACTTCAATTTGCGAGTTGACGTCCTTCAGGATTGCTATATCCAAAACGTCCCCTCGGTATTCTGCAAAGCTATAGTGCGTGAGATCGTCTGTACTCAGTACTCGATACCCTTTAGATTCAACATGACCTTGCAATACTTGGCCTTTTGCGTTGGTTACCCTCCCGGGCAGCAGGTGGAAGTTCCCCTTTGGCTGCCATCGCAGTTGAGGGGAGCTGTAAAAAACCTTTTTCTGTTTTCTCAAGCTGGGCTTGAAAAAGCGGAAAAACAGAGATTAATAAATAATATTAATAATCATATTCACCTTTTGGTGTTATAATTATTAATATTGTGTAGCAATAATAATTGCTTATTCAAGTTGAATCTTGTAGTATCAGCTTGGCTCTCGCTAGAAGATGCTTGTAGATGCGTTCTGGTCGGCTGCTTGCAGTCGAATCGCTCGCTCGCTACTTAGCTGAAGGGCGTGATGACTTTTGTAGCAGTTGTGACGGAGGTTAGGATGCTGGTGCCGGCCCGCGGCCGGTACAGTAAACTGTATGTCATTCTGTGGATGGTTTCCACTGCGTCTTGTGTCATTGCTGTGTAATTTTGTTTTAGTTGGGTGCTCAACATTTTTGGCATTTGTCAGCCTGGTGGACTGCTGACTCCGCTCTCTTCGTACTGCTAGGTCGCCTCCTCCTTGTCCTCCTCTCCCTCTCCATGCGTTGTTGTCGTTGTTGTGGGTGGTGTTCTCCCGGAGTGATGTTCTCTCCTCTTAAGCAGCAAACGGGCTGCAACGGCGTGGGGTCTTCGTTGCTAGGCGCTGTTGTTATGCGCGACGGCCGATGTTCGGGCCGCCGTGTACACCTCCGTCTCGGACGGAAGCACAGTGCTCACTGTTGTTACATTAATCTAAAAGTATCAAACATTGTTTATAAAGTGTCAAATGTATTCTAAAATCTAATTCTGTCAACAAAATTTGCGTCTGTTTGCAGCTAAAATTTAAAATATTTGGGTTTGCAACATTGTTTTAAAAACCAATGTTTTTTCAATAATAAATAACTTCTAGAAAGTGTCAAACATGTTTCTAATTTTCAAGCTGTCAAATAATATTACTCATTTTTTTCCAAATGTCAAATTTTTTTTTTGATTTATATATGGTATTTTCTATCTCTAAAACTAATGTCTAATAATAAACGGAGTTCTTAAATTGTCAAATATATTTCTGTTTTCTCAAAATATTGAATAACTGTCAAATTATGTTTCCAGCTTCAAAACTAATGTGTAATAATAGTCTTTTACTGACATACAGTGTCAAAGAAGTACCTAAATTCCTAACTGTCAAATAATGTTACTCAATTTAGTTAAAAATTGTGTCAAACATGTTTCAAACTATCACAAAAATGTTCCTTAAAATGTCAAAAAATGTTCCAAATCCCAAAAACGTTAAACATATTATTTTTCTATAACTGTCAAAAAAAAAATTTTTTGCATCTGGAAACAATTCTGTGTGCCATATATTTTCCCTAAATTTCCATTCAGTTTCTGTTTTTTTAAATAGTATTTATTGTAGCTGCCAAATAACGTTTCCGTCCATAAAAAATACTGTCAAACAATGTCCACAAAATGTCATATTTTATTTTTTAATTTTATGAAACATTTATAAAAGTAAAAAACAGTGTTTATAAAGTGTCAAACATATTTTTTATTTTCCTGAAGTGTCAAACATTAATCTAAAAGTATCAAACATTGTTTATAAAGTGTCAAATGTATTCTAAATTTTAATCCTGTCAATAAATAAATAATAAATCTTTTTGCGTTTATTTGCAGTTAAATTTTTAAAGTATTTGGGTTTGCAACTTGGCTAAATTTGGTTTAAAACTTTGTCCAATTGTTAAAAATAGACAAAAATATTACTATTGTTAATTATAATCACATTTTGCGTATTTATAGTTCAGTTTTACTATATTTTAGTTTGCAATTTCATTATATTTGGTTTGAAACTTTTCTGAACAACATGAAACAGTTTAAATTGGCCGACGACAGTAGTTTTATAATGATAAATCATTTTGCGCCTAATTACAGTTAAAGTTTGAAATGTTTGGGTTTGCAATTTTGTTAAAATTAGTTTGAAACTTTGCTCAATTGTAAAAATGATCAAAAACCATAATATTTTTAATTATAAACAATATTTTGCACATCTACAGTTCAGTTTTACTAGAATTTGGTTTTCAACTTGACTGATTTTAGCCTGAAATTGTGCTAAATTATATAAAACTGTCAATGCTGTTTGACTGTTTTTAATTATGTCTAAATCATTTCCAACTGTCGAAAATGTATATGAACTGTCTAAAATGTTATTCAGCTGTCAAAAATATTAGTTAACTGTTAAAGAATTGTCTAAAATGTCATACATGTTTTTCAACTCAATCAATTTTTTTCCAAAACTGTCAAAATAAACTTGTAAAGATGAGTCTGAAATATTTTTAAACTGTCAAGAATATCTAAAGTGTTTTTTAATTTGCAACCAACATTTTTCAATTGTATTTAAATTATTTGCAACTGTCAAAAGTTTGTCAACAATTTTTTAAATGTTTCTCAATAATAAGCTGTCTAAAATATATCTTATTTGACAAAAGTGTTGAAAATGTTTTCAATAAATAAATTAAAGTGCAATGTGTTTAAAAGAGTATCTAAAGTAAATGCGTCTAAAGAGCTTTTTAATTGTCAGAAATGTACATATAATTTTTGTTAATTAGTAAAAATACTTTTCCAATCATATATGAAATATAAATGTTTTAACGATTTTTGCAAATTTAAATAATAACCTTGCAAAGAAATAGTTTTGTAACAGAATATAAAATATAATTGCGGTGTTAAGAAACACGACACGAAGTAATAACATCGAATGCAAAAGAGACATTAAAAGTTGCAACGAAACACGCTTTTGATTTTAACCGGAGCAAGAGAAAACGCGCGACATTTCTTATAATAATAATTTGGCGCAATGCAATTTGTGAAAAGGAGTATTATCGGATCAAGTATTATGTGAATTGAAAAGCGAACATCTATAGAGCAATAATTCAATCTTATTATATGGCGGCGACGTTGCGTTGGAGGGCGGCTTATGTAATGTAATTATGCGATAAGCCGGATGCTGTTTTGATATACTCAGCACACACCATAGCAGCAGGTACAGTACTAACCGAGTACTACCGACCTTACCTATCGGTGTGCAAACATTTCTATGATCATAGTATAATGAGCAAGGATTCATGAGCATAGGCAAATACTAAATTAATCATTGGATAACAAACAAAAAATTATGTTAATTATCAATTAGAACAACATGTGTTGTATGATGTGCAGGAATTTAATATTCCAATGTGGCGAGGCAATTAAAATTAGAATGTGTGCGTTACACCCACACAACGCGTGGCAGTTGCGGCTATAAAATAACGGCATCCTCTCATTTTTTTTAATAACATTGTCATTTATTGCAATAAAAATATTAATGGGACGGATGCGTAGTACGAAACAAACATATTTAATGAGGGAGTTGCGGGTTACATACAATCATGGCCGAAGCGTGCCATTATTTTAATGAAAAATAATACATAATATTTGCAGCAGTAGCAATGCGCTACTCCTCCTCCATCCACCACCATATATCAAATGCGAACTGAAATTTACAATTTCCCATGTCGCCGCACTGAATTGTATCGCTGGCAATAAAATGATTATTTTTGAAATTATGAATCGGTCGTAAATATATTTAAACAAGAAACACGTTAAAATATATTACAAGTAATGAGGATTTTATTCCAGGATGTTGCAAATGTTATTTATTCATGACAATGGGAAGGGAATGAGGGAATGGTGTAACTCGATATGAAAATTATGTTATCGCTTGCCGCGGGCTTTTGTATATATATATATATATGTGTGTGTATGTGTGTATCTAACGAGCAAAACTCTGACCTCGACAATTAAGGGCGTAATTAGTTAACCATGGGTTTCAGTTAAGTCGCTATCGATAACAAGGGAACCGTAAGTGGTGGTGCGAAATAATATTGAGAGAGAATGTATGTAACATTATATACGCAATATACCTACAACAAATTTGATTAATTAATTTTATGTAAAATTGTAACAAGCTCTCAAGTCAGCTTTAGACTCTTAAAGAAGTAGTCACGCTAGCGTTGAATGCAACACGAAGAAAAGCCTTTAGTGTAACCTAAAAGTAAGTTGCAATTGTATTTCAATCTGAAAGAGATCAACGACAGAAATAAAGTAAGTTGTTAAAACAATTTGAAGTAAACAACTTGACATAAACTTTATGAAACAATTGATATATTATAAAATTACAGTTACTAATTGGCAGTTTTCTATTGTGAAGAAGTAAAGTTCAAAATCATTATTACAACTGATATTAACAAATATCTACAATCTATTATTGTATAAAATTAAAAAAATGTTTAATATTTGAATAATTAATAACATGGAACATGTGTCGATATATTTTGAGAATATTTTTAGACAATGTATAATTGTAAAAGATTTTTCAAAGATTATGCTTGATAGTTTAGCCGAGCTAAACTTTGCCATAGCTAAGTTCAAATTTACAAAATTAAAAAATTAAAAAATTAGACAATTTTTGACAGTTTTGAAAAACTATAACATAATTTTGACAGTTAAGAAACACTTTAGACACATTTTTGAATTCATTACAGTTTAGAAACATATTTGACAGTTTCGGAAAATTGTTGGTAAACGTTTAAGAAGACACTTTAGTTTTTAGACAATTGAAACAAAATTTTAACAAATTATGAATAAGTTTTTCAAAACTTTTATGAAATTTTTGTTGGCTAACAAGCATTTTAGATATACATTCAAAATATTAAAAACATGTGACACATTTTTGACAGTTTTGCAAACTTTTAAGCACAGTTCTAACAGTTGAAAAATTTTAGACACACTTTTGACACTTATGAAGTATTTTAGACACTTTATTTTTTTTATACAATTCAGACACGCTTTAACAAATTGTTGTTTGACACAGTTTTGAATTTGACTGTTCTAGAAATTATTTGACACGTTCTTGACTGCAGTTTAGACACACTTTCAAAAAATCAGAAACATGTACACAGTTTTGGAAAATTATAGGTACACTTTTGACAGCTAAAAAGCAATCTAAACACATGCATTTTGAAACAATTTCAGACTCACGTTTGACAGTAAAAAAAAATTTTAGATAGATTTTTGACAGTTAATAAGCATTAACACACTTTTAAACATAACACAATTTTAAACACAATTTTTGACAGTTCACTAACATGTTTAACAGCTTTTAATGGTTTTATGCACACTTTTGACAGTTTGAAAAAATTATATGCACATCTCTGACAACTAAAAAACGCTTTAGACACACTTTTTATTTACAGTAAATTACAGTTTAATTTGACAGTTCCGGAAAATTTTATGCATATTTATGACGTTTAAAAAACAATTTTAGACACATTGCAATTTAATTAGTTTTTTAGACAATTAAGACAGAATTTTAACAAAACAAAAACAAGTTTAGCAAACATTTTAGACACATTTCTGACAATTAGTATTTGACACACTTTTCATAACTTTAGATACAAATTCAAAGACTAAACACATCATTAACATGTTTGACAGTTTTGAAAAAAAAAATAAATACTTTTGACAGCAAAAATGCGTATGAACACAATTAAAAAAAATATACAACTGAAACACATTTTTGACAGATCAGAAACGTGTTTGACAGTTCCAAAAAAATGTTAAATTTTTGACAATTAAAAAGTATTTTAGACAAACTTCTGACAGCTAAGAAGATTTTAGATAAGTTTTTGATAGCTTAGAAGTATTTTAGATTTACTGTTGACAAATCAGTAACATATCGACAGTTCCCGAAAACTTGAGTCACATTAATTGAATTCATTTGTAAATATTGAATAAAATTTCAAAGCTGCTCACATATCTTAAAGATAAAGATAATTTAAATAATTACAATTGTCAAAGGTACACAAGTCAAAAACTATTTTTACCTATCAAAAAAATTGACAACTGTCAAACATTTTTATAAATTGAGGTTAGAATAATTAAATAAATTTGGTAAATCTTATGTGTATTACATGTTAACGACGTACAAATGTTTACCGCTAAACAACATGTCATTTTTGTCATGTTTTGACAGTCTATAAACGTAATTTCTGACAATTAATAAACATTTTTTTTTGTTTGTGACAACAATTTAATATAAACAATGTTTTAACAGTTGAAGTTAAACTTTTGACAGCTTAGTTTTGAGAAAAAGATAAAAAGCTTTTTTAGCTAAACAATAGTCAAAACCTAACCTAATCTAACTTAACATTAAAGTCACTTTTAACAATTTTTTTTTTCAGTTTGTGACAGTTATCGAATATTTTTGACATCTAAACAATGTTTAAATTAACTTTTTTGATAACTAAACAGCCTAACCATAAAATGGCGGCCGGCAAGATGGTCGGGTCAGACGTAAAAGAGAACGCTCCTGAAGTAAAGAAGTGTAAATGTGGTGTATTTGCAGTAAGTGGACTCAAATGTGTCACATGTAACACTATTTATCATCAAAGTTGCGTTAAGAAGTTAAAAGAAGTTCAATTTCTTAATGAATCGGATATAAAGTGCTGTGTAACCGAAGATAGTGAAAACCCGCGTGTTTTTAAAGTGGAAATTACGTATCTAAATGAAATTATTAAAAATAAAGACATAATTATCGAGTCAAAAAATGCATTAATTGAAGGGTTAAACGATAAAATAGCTCTCTTAGTGGAAAAAATTAATTCATTTAAAAGTATACAAAATGATAGAGTTTTACAAAAACCGCCAATTCAGAGTTCAAAAACCTCTAAGATAATAAGTTCTCTGAAAGATGACCCTCAAATAAATAAAAATATGGAAACAAATAAATGTGAAGAGATATCAAAAGAAATAACCCACAAAAACAATATTACATTATTAGAGAAACAATCTGAAGAAAAACTAACCGATATTATTTATATAAATAAGGATTTAAAACAAATTAACGAAAAATGGACAAAGGTAGTACGAAAGAAACCCAAACAATTAAAAACAGTAGTTGGTTCGTGTAAAGATATGAATAATGAATTAAAGGCGTCCGAAAAATATGCGTGGATATATATTGGAAAATGTGCAAACTCGGTATCAGTGGAAACTATTAAAACATTTATGTCAACTAAACATCCTGAAATTAAAATTAAAGAAATTGATGAGTTATCTACTAAAGGAAGAAATAAAGCATTTAAACTGGGAGCAGATTATACATACCTGGACAAGTTAATGAATCCGGACACATGGCCACAAAATATTGCAATACGCAGATATAATTTTCCCAGTAATCCAGCTGATAAAAATTTTCGATCAAAGGAAATCTCACAAGAAACAACTTAACATCATTCAATATTAACAATAACATAAACACCCAAAGCACAAACATAACGGGACCTGAAAGGAATTTCTATCTTCTTCACAACAACATTAGATCACTTGGAAATTGTACGGGGGAATTATCAATAATTACAGACGAATGCGAAATTGATTTTCTCTGTCTATCGGAGCACTGGAAGTCTGAGGATCAGATACATACCCTCAATATTGTAAATTTCAACTTAGCATCATACTACTGCCGTCAACCTAACACCCACGGAGGGGTGGCTATTTACTGTAGGGAAAGAATAATATATAGCTGTCGCGAGGACATCAACCGTCTATCTGTGCTAGCCGACTTCGAGTGCTGCGGCGTTGATATCAATACAGGTTGTAACAAAAAGATAACTATTGTAAACCTTTATAGAACTCCCACTAGTGACATAAACATATTTTTTTCTAAATTAACAATACTGTTAAATAAATTATATATTGATAACAATACATACTTTGTAACGGGCGATTTCAACATAGACGTTCGACTTGATTCTAATTCGACATTTATATTTAAAAATCTTGTCGAATCTTATGGTAGTAACTTATTAATTAATGATTACACAAGAGTTACATTCAAATCTAAAACATGCATTGATAATGTTATAAGCAATTCTAAATTGGTATCAGAGGCCACTGTGATAGATACATATATTTCTGATCACAAGGGACAACTCGTTAAATTTAAACATGCAGGCAGATCTTCAACTGAACCTTGTCTATATCGCAACTTTTCTGAACAAAATGTTAATGCATTCAATACTACTCTTTTAGAAGAAGATTGGAATTATATTCGATCTGCAGACACTGTGGACAATAAATTTAACTTATTTATTTCAAAGTTTTGTTTCTATTACAATCAAGCTTTTCCTGAGAAAAAATTACTTAATTCTAGTAAACGACTTAAGATAATACCAACTCCTGAATTAATCGATTGTAAACAAAAAATACAGTTATATTGCACAATTTGTACTTATAATCCTGAATATGGACCAGTATTAAAATACCTAAAACAAAAATATCACCGTCTTCTAGAATCAAGTAGAAAACTATATTATAATAATAGAATAAGTAATTCCCATAATAAAACAAAAACGGCGTGGCAGATGGTTAAAGAATTAACGGGTGCAAAAAATAAGAATAAATCTATCAGTGAGAATCCAATAAATGAGCCTAACAATTTAAATAACTTTTTTATAAACGCAGCAGCTAACTTATTAAACGACACGTACTCGAATACTTCAAGTTGTGACATTAATATAAACAACTGCATCAATAATATAGAGACCAACCCATATACCATGTTTATATCCCCTGCCACTCAACAGGAAATTTTAAACACAGTTAACCAAATGGATGGCAAACGAAGTACTGGCTTAGATAATATACCTATGTTTATTCTAAAAAAATGTATATATAGTATTATTGGACCTGTCGAATATTTAATAAACGAGTCATTGCAAAAAGGAATATTTCCTTCTTGTTTAAAATCAGCCATTGTAAAGCCAATCTACAAATCTGGAGATACTCTAGATTTTAACAACTATAGACCGGTTAGTCTATTGTCATGTTTCTCTAAAATCATTGAGACAATTATGGCTGTTAGATTAACAGATTTTTTCACAAAATTTAACTTATTGTCAACATCACAGCATGGTTTTATCAAAAAGAAAAATACTGATACAGCTCTTTTTGAATTTAATCAGCTAGTGTTAAAAGCTTTGGAAAAAGGAGTACTTCCTTGTGGCGTATTCTTAGATCTCTCTAAGGCATTCGACAGCATTAATCATAAAATATTACTGTCAAAAATGCATAAATATGGAATTCGCGGAACGGCGTACAAATGGTTTGCCTCATATCTTCACAATAGAAGTCAGATGGTAGTTCTTAACGGAATTAATGGTAAAGTGTTGTCGGAACCATTAGAAGTTTATCTGGGGGTGCCACAAGGAAGTGTTCTGGGCCCATTACTTTTTAATATCTATATAAATGACATTTTCAAAATAACACAAGAGTCTAATCATAATATCATAAGTTACGCTGATGACACAAATCTCTTAATCTCCGAGCCTAATTTTGTTGATCTAGCCGATAGTAGCTCAAGGCTTATAGTACTAATAAAGAAATGGTTTTTTAACAACCAATTGGTATTAAATGTGAACAAAACTAACTGCATTCTTTTTAAAACTAATGAAAATACTGATACCCCAGTTAGTATTAAACTGGATGGAAATGAGGTAAAATTTCAAAAGTGTACAAAATTTTTAGGTATACAAATAGATGACAAACTAAAGTGGACCGAGCATGTAAAGTATATGTCAACCAAACTTTGCAAAATATGCTACCAATTAAGAGTATTAAAACAAAATTTGACATTTGAAGTACTGAGAATGGCGTACACTGCAAATTTTGTCTCCATTTTTCGATATGGCATTGTATTCTGGGGAAACATGCCAAACTTACAAAAAATATTCATTCTACAAAAGCAAGCACTTAGAATCATTCTTGGTTTCAAACCAAATGAATCATGCAAATCTCATTTTAGAAAAAATAATTTACTTACTGCTCCTGCAATATATATTTTAGACTGCGTCCTTTTTCTGCTCAAAAATAAACATAAGTATACGAAAAATCAAATTTCTCATTCCTATAACACAAGGCACAAAACCGATCTAATGTTTGAGATTCATAGGCTAACCAGTACTGAAAAAAGCGTTTACTATACCAGCATTCGGTTTTTTAATCATCTACCACCTGAATTAAAATCTGAAGGTAACATTATGGCGTGCAAAAGAAAACTGTCACTCATATTAATTAATTTAGAACCTTATTGTATAGAAGATTTTCTCAATAACAAATTTTAAAGTCTATTTTTGTTTATTAATGCTTTTCTGACACTATTTTATACACTAGGTACCCATTGTAATCTGTTTGTTGTTGTGATGTTGTACATATGTAAAAAATAAAGAGTATTATTATTATTATTATTATTATTATAACCTAACCTAACCTAAATATTATTTTTGACAGTTAATCAACGTTATTGCAAACAAACAGTTTATTTTGACAGATAATTAAAAGTAATTTAAAAACGTTTTTTACAATCAAATAACCGTCAGTTAAACAATGTTTTGACAGCTAATGTTAAACGTCACTTTAAAACATTTAGTTGAAAAATAAATGAACTGTCAAAAGTGACGTACGAATTAAATATTAATTATCCACATTGCTATTTATTTATCAGATAAAATGTAAAAGTGCAGTTATGAGGTAACTGTCAAAAACAATATTTATCAGTTACAAAAAACATAGTTTAGTTGTTAAAGAGTCGGTTAACTGTAAAAAAAAAATTAAAAGCGCAAACAGAATATTTCATATATTGTCTAAGTGTCAAACAAAAAAACTGTCTTAAAAAATTAAGATATATTTATAATTAGTCCAATATATTCTAATATATCAAATATAAACAAATTATATTAACTATAAACGTCAAATAATTTTTTGAAAGTATTACACAAATGTTTTAAAAGTGTCAAACAATGTTTATAACAAATGACATCTAACAAATTAAATGCAAAAACAGAATGTTAAAAAGTGTTAACAACTGACTAAAAATGTCAAAAAACATTTGACAGTGTAAACAAAATGACCAAATTTAACATTTTTAGTAATTATGTTTACAAATACAGAATTTATAAAGTTCTACAAAAATATCTGAAAGTAGTCTTATGATTAAAGTTTTTTAACTATTGCATTAATGTGTCAAACAAAAGTGAAAATCTAAAAGTTGTCAAATAAGTTGCATTCAGGATGTTTAAAAATATCACAAAAAATGTTTAATAAATGTCTAAAAAGTCAAACAAAAACAAAATTTAAAAAAATTTAAAAACGTCAAACAAATGTTTAATAATTTTAATAAAATTTTGAATAGTTCTAATTGAATCTAAAAGTGTCAAACAATTATATTATTTTGTTTTTAAAAGTGCCATTTAAATTTATAAATTATTGCTAGTTATCTGATGCTGAGGCAACAATTTTGAAAATAACAAAATTTTGAATAAACATAATCTATTATAGAACACTTGAAAAGCTAACATTTGAACAGCTCAGTTGGCAGTCGGTTTTTATAACAAATATGTCAAAAATTTTATTAATTCTTTATTCATCAAACTTATGAAACAGTTGACAGATACATTTTTAAATTGACTGCTGACAGTTTATTTGACATATTTAAGAGTTTGCAGTTTATGCGTCAGATATCTTTTATAACAGATTATGAGATTATCAGATATTAAATTGACAGATTTATAAATCAATTGTCAGTTGCTTTGTAAAATTGATATTTGACAGATATGTAAAATAGTTGACAGTTACTTTGTTGAATTATAAGTGTCATATGATATAATAGATTTGTATAAATTAAAAGTTGATTGTAGTAGAAAGTGCTGCAAACTGTTCTGGTTATGTTAACTGTTAAAGAAAATAGACTAAATACATCAATGTCAACTGTCAATGAAATATACAAACTTTTTCAAAATGTTAATTGTAGGAGAAAATAGACAAAATTGTTGTTAACTGTCAAAAATTTGCAAACTGTCAAAAATTTAACAACAAAGTGTTTGCAAAATGTCAAAAAATATTTGCAAACTGTCAAAAAAACGCTGCAAACTTTAAAAAAGTATAGTTAACTAATGAAAAAAATATAAAAATTTGTTCAAAACTGTCAAAAGTATTGCAAACTGTCAAAAAAGTATTGCAAACTATTGAAAAAATAAAAAAATAACTGTTAACTATTAAACAAAGTATGCAAAATTGTTGTAAACTGTCAAAAAATGTATAAACTGCAAAAAATTCTGCAAACTGTAATAAACCATTGTCAACTATTCTAAAAATGTTAACTTAAATATCCAAAATTGTTGTAAACTATTAAAAAGTAGATATTAACTGCAAAATACAGTTGTAATCTGTCGAAAAAATCCTGGAAACTGTCAAATGTATTGCAGATTGTCAAAAAACTGTTGCAAACTGTCAAACAAGTGCTGCAAACTGTGAAAAAGTATTGTAAACTGTTTTGAAAATGTTAAAAGTTGAAGAGAGTTTGCAAAATTGTTGTCAAAACAATGTTATAAATTGTAAAAAATCTTGCAAACTGTCACCTGTCAAAAGAATCCAATATTTAGTATTACATACAATATTAACCAAACTTTGTCGTTTAAGAACACAAACACAAACACAGGTTGTACCCTGAAATCAAAGTACAAATTACACAAAAGACTTTTTTACCAAAACCCTTCGAACCGAGTTTGCTTTTCAAGACCTATAACAACTTTTAGAAGACGAGCCGGTAACACAGTTAACTTGTCTTTTAAAAGTTTAAATAAATGTTTTATTATTCAATTATGCAATCATTTGTTTCAGTATGTTTATTGTGAGTCGTTTTTTGTTTCCGTTGTCATGGAAACAAATGCACCTACTTTGATATATTTATTTTCGTTATTCGAACTGTGAGTGGTCGATTGTTGTTTTGTAATATTTATTATAAATTCGGTTCACGTGTTTTAACAAATATCATTGGTTTAATGAAATCAATTCAAATAAAATATTATTGTTGAAAATGTAACGCGTTTGAATTATTATTTCAGTATATTATAAACATGCTATTAAACCCAACATAATGCGAAAGATAACGCAAAATGAAACTAATATTTTAAAAAGGGAGGCGAGTTCGGAGGGCAAAAAATAAAGAGAAAAATTGCTGCGAGCAGGCAGAAAGGAGCCGCAGAAAACAATCATAAATCCAAATAAAAATTTAAATTGGCTCCGGCGATTACGAACTTATTATCTCTGATAATATTAAACTTTGTAAATCCAACAAGTCGAATGTTGTAACATCACAACTTTGATGAGTTCTCTTCTCGGATGAGGCGCGTTGCGTATGACCTCTTAATTAGCTGGAAATGATGGCCAATAATAATGTAGCGGCAGTAGTTGAACCGCTTTACGACTTTGTCTGAACTTTTCCACTTGTATTAACTTAACTGCATACATATATTTCGGTCTGATCTCGTTGCTGCCGCCGCCCATCCGCAATACTCGTTGTTTTGCCGCCTTACATGTGCAGTAGCAGCGGCAACGGCGGCGGGTCCTTGCATAAAATGCAGGTCCTGCATCTGACAACTGCATAACTGCATGGTATGTATGTTCCGTTCCGCTCTTGCTGCTCTGCCGGATATTTTAATGGAATGTCATGAGTTAAATTATTGTTGTGTGCTCGTATTAATATTTTATGCTCACTTTATCATCATATTAAAAGAAAAAAAAAAAAAAAAGTTTCTTTGATTAGTTTTATTTTCAAGACCATAAATTCACTCGGCGCGGCTAATCTCCGAAGGCTACAATTTTATATTTTGCACGAAATTTATAGTTTCATAATGACGATGGCGGCGGCGGCGGCATTGTTTAATATACTTTCCATGCGCTTTACGTTGCATACAATGTTTTTATTATTATTATTATTATTATTATTATCATATAGTTTGCACGTTATTAAAACCATAAATTCAATTGTTTTTCACTGGTATTGCCCATGATTCACTCACTCGCACTGCAAATATTTCATCATTGGTTGTTGATTTTTATGCAGCCGTAAAGATGTTTGCCATGCTTCGATACGTGTTTACCCTCACGGAACCGATCAAAACGGATTTAAGATATCGTCGATTTTAAATTTTCCATGATTAAAGCGAAACCCTTCTTTTGCTTTTGCTTGCCTCTCTTACACTTCCGTTTCCGTTTCCATCGGCTAAATGGAAAGTTAATGAAAACATATTGCAAATGTTAGCGAACGCTTTCCATTTTTAACGCGATTAAAATGTAATTAGAGGCTGATCCGAGGCACATGAATTCTCGCCGATCAAACTGATTACCTGCCCGTTTAATTAATATTCGCTCTGCACCTAACAAACTAGTTTGAAGACAAGCACAAGCAAGCAAGCAAGCAGAGGCGCCCGAACATCTTATTAATCAGATTAAACTTAACCTGTTAACTGGGATTAGAACTTTAATATGTCAACGAAAAACAAGAAGGAAGGGGGATGGGTTTGGAGTAAATCGGGACTGAAATCCTTTCAGTCAACTGTGTTGGAGTTAATGTTAGTTGGGTACATAGTACATAGTACATAGTACGTACATACATACATAATAAGTCACGCACGAGTAAACGTAAAATTAAAATGATGTTTATCGTCGTAATGTGTAGCCTAATGGATTATTTGTAGATGCCAACTACGATGAATGATTTATTAATGAATGCCGCTCACTGTAATTGTTCCTCCTGCTGCACTGTGACAGCTGTCTCCGGCAGTTTAATTTGTGATGAACTGCTGTGACACTTGATTTCAGAACTAGGGAATTATTGAAAATTACTTCATAAGGTTCACTGCCAAATTACAAATTTCCCTCTCTTGGCTTACGTATAATTTTAAATTTAAAATTAATTCAAACGTAATATACTCTATTACCGAATTATAAATAGTATGACGTAATTATATTTGAATCTTATTAATGTCATTATTTTTAAAGTCAATGGATCAAATCATAAACAGTTAAAAAATACTTTTAAAATTTAAGAAATATATTTGACAGTTTGATAGAACAATTTTAGATAGCATTTTTGACAACTGTCAAAATTGGTTGATACTTTTGACTATTGCAAAACATTGAAAACAACACTTTTGGTAGTTGAAAAATATTTTTAAAGTTTACGGTATTTGTTTGACAGTTAAAACAATGTTTTACAACATTTGACAGTTTCAGACTCACTTAAATAACTGTCAAAATCGGTTAACAATTCAAAAACACTTTTGATAGTATAAAAATATTTTTAATATTTACGAAATATGTTTAACAGTTAAAAACAATTTTATACAACTTTTTTGACAGTTTAGGATACTCTTGAGTAACTGTCAAAACTGGTTAACACTTGACTATTGTAAAACATTGTATATATTTTTGGCAGTTAAAAAATACTTTTAAAAACTATTTTAGACAACATTTTCAACAGTTTAAAATACATTTGAGTAACTGTCAAAATTGGTTTACAGTTGCGAAATACTGTTAACAATTCAAAAACACTTTAGACAATTGAAAAATAATTTTACGGTTTACAAAATATGTTTGATAGTTAAAAACAATTTTAGACAACACTTTTGATAGTTTAAAATACACTTGACCAACTGTCAAAAACGGTTGACGTTTACAAAATATTGTTAATAATTCAGAAAGACTTTTGACAGTTGAGAAATAATTTTTGCGGTTTAAGTAACATATTTGACAGTTAAAAACAATTTTAGAAAACATTTTTGACAGTTAAGAATACACTAAAGCAACTCTCAAAATTGATTGACATTTGTGAAATATTGTAAACAATCCAATTTGATAGTTTAGAAACACTTTTAAAAACTACAGAATATGTTTGACAATTAAAAACAATTTTAAACAACATTTGTGACAGTTCAGAACACTCTTCAGCAACTGTCAAAATTAGTCAACAATTTTGACTATTGCAAAACATTGAAAACAAATCAGTAACACTTTTGGCAGTTAAAAAATAATTTTAAGGTTCACTGAATATGTTTGACAGTTAAAATAATTTTATACAACATTTGACAGTTTGAGGCTCACTTAAGTCAAAACTGTCAAAATTGGTTGACAATTCAGAAACATTTTTGTCAGTATAAAAATATTTTTAAGATTTACAAAATATGTTTAACAGTTAAAAACAATTTTATACAATCTTTTTGACAGTTTAGGACACTCTTAAGCAACTGTCAAGACTGGTTAACACTTGACTATTGTAAAACATTGTACAACATTGTATATATCTTTGGCAGCTAAAAAATACTTTTAAAAACCATTTTAGACAACATCTTCAACAGTTTAAAATACATTTGAGTAACTGTCAAAATTGGTTTACAGTTGCGAAATACTGTTAACAATTCAAAAACACTTTTGACAATTGAAAAATAATTTTACGGTTTACGAAATATGTTTGACAGTAAAAAACAATTTTAGACAACACTTTTGATAGTTTAATAATTTGACAATTAAAAACAATTTTAAACAACATTTGTGACAGTTTAGGACACAATTAAGTAACTATCAAAATTGATCAACAATTCAAAAACACTTTTAACAGTTTAGAAACGCTTTTAAAATTTACGGATTTATAGTTTAAAATACACGAGTAACTGTCAAAATTAGTTGAGAGTTGCAAAAATAAGCTTTTTAGAAAATTTACAAACTATGTTTGACAGTTAAAAACAATTTTAGATAAAATATATGACAGTTGAGAATGCACTAGAGCAACTGTCAAAATTAGTTATAAAATATTGTAAATGATTCAGAAACACTTTTGACAGTTGAAAAGTACTTTTAAAGTTTAATGAATATGTTTGCCAATTAAGAACAATTTTAGACAACATTTTGACAGTTCAAAATATACTAGCAACAATTTTGACATTTAATACTTTTTTTAGACAATTTAGATTGTTGATGACAGTTCAAAATATACTTGAACAACAATTTTGACATTTAATAAGTTAACTGCATTTTAGACGACTTTGTTTGACAGATTCAGATTATTGAAAGTATGTAACTTAAAAACATTTTGATAGTTACAAATTGGCTTTGACCGTTTGTGTCTATTATAGCCATGTGACATCAAGTTTGACTTTTGCTGTTAATGAATAATAGCTGAAGATCATTTTGACAGTTGTACATCAAATTTGAATAAAATTAATTTGATTTTGACAGTTATAGTTTATGTTATATTAAAAGCTGTCAATAATACTACAAACTATTTTTTGACAACTATAACTTACGTTCTGTCTTGTCCCATGCAAAAATTTGACAGCTGCAAAGCATTAAATGGCAACTCAATTTTGTATTAATTTTGACAGTTGTACTACTTGAATTAATACCTTTTTATTGAAAAAAAAAAACTTTAAAACTATTTTGAAAGTTATAAACTATGTTTGACATTTTATATTCAATTTTTTCATCTTTGACTTTAATTGAGATTACGTTTGACACTTGTAAAAAATTAAATACAATTAAAAATATTTTGACAGTTTCAGATTGATATTGACAGCTTGTGTTTATTTCTGTCATGTTTAAAGTCAACTTAAGATCATATTGACAGTTGTACATCAAATTTGACAGAAATTAATCTAGTTTTGACAGTTATAGCTTATGTTTACTGATAACAATTCTTCAAGTTAAATTTGACATTTACAAATCATCAATGACAGCTTAGTTTTGTATCAATTTTGACAATTGTGTTATCAAAATTAAAACTTAAAACATTTTGACAGTTATAAATTATGTTTGACAGTTATATTATTATTTATGGCTTGTTGTGTACATTTTTGGCATCTCTGACACTGTTTTGAAGTTTGGCATTGCTTAAATCAAAACTGATTTAATAGTTCTAAACTATATTTGACATTTTTAAAATACATTTGTTATATTTTGAGTAAGATCACGTTTAAGAGTTATATAACTTAAATGATCACTTAATAGACATACTTATAAATTATGTGTACTTTTTGTAAAAAAATTAATAACAATTTAAAAACATTTTGACAGTTACAAATCAATATTGACAGTTTGTGTTTATTTTATATCATTATTTTTGACATTTTGACAGTTATTTTACACTTGCAGATAATGAATAATATTTTAAGATTACTTTGACAGTTGTATATCAAACTTGATTTGACAGTTATAGTTTATTTTTATAGTTGACAATTAGTTAAATTTTGTGCAACAGTTTACAATTAATGTATAAAATGTAAATTATATTTGACTTTATACTTGAATTAAAACTTAAAGACTTATTTATAACATTTTGACAGTTGTAAATCATTTTTGACAATTGTATATTATTATTGATGTACATTTTTGCCATCTTTGACATTAAATGACAACAAGTTTGACAGTTGTAATGCTTACATTATTATTCAACAAACTTATTTTGATTATGTTTGACGTTTGTACAAATTAGTTGGGTTTTAATATAAGATGGCCGGATTTTGATGAAAAAACAGGGTTTTAATATACTTTAAACACAAATGCAAAATTAAGTATAATTTGGCTAAATTTTAGCATAAATTGGCCGGATTTTAACATAAAATTACCGGATTTTAATGTAATAAGGCCGGATTTTAATATATTTTTAAAATAAACACAAAACTTGATGTAATATTGCTGAATTTTATTCAATTAAAACTTGGTTTTAATATATTTTAAACGCAAATGTAAATTTTGATATATTTTGGCCGGATTTTAACGTAAAATAGCCGAACTTTGATCAAACAAAGCCGGGTTTTAATACATTTTAAACAATATTACACAATGTATTATAATTTGACCGGATTTTAACATAAAATGGCCGGATTTTGATATAACAAAGCCAGATTTTGATTAAACAAGGCCGGATTTTTAATATACTTTAATTAGAAATGCAAAACTTGATGTAATACCGCTAAATTTTGATTAAACGAAGCCGGATTTTAATATATTTTAAACGCAAATGTTGAATTTGACGTAATTTTTGCAAAATTTTTATTAAAATTAGCCGAATTTTATATAAATATAGCCGGATTTTGTATACTTATTGGAATAAAACCAGTCAAATTATAATGTTTACTAATAATTAATATGGTGGCCGGATTTTGATTAAATTAAGCAAATTTTGAATAAATCATATTTTATAGTTTATTTAGTTAGATTATTATTATACTAAAACATATTTTACAAAAAATAATATATTGGCCGGAATTTTATTAAATTGAGCTTGATTTTATTTAAACATAGCCGGATTTTAAGTAAATTTGGTCAGATTATCATCATATATTAAAGAAAACTGTTTTTTAGTTTAAAAGTTGTTTCAAACTTAGATTCTAAGTATGGTTTACTATTAAGAAAAATTTTGTTAATTTTTTTATTTATTGGGCTGGATTTTAAATAAATTTAGCTAAATTTTGTGTAAATCATGACAGATTTTAGCTACATCAGACGGGATTTTAAGTGAATTGGCTAAATTTTATACAAATCCGGTCAAAAAATGACTGATTTTTTTGTAAAAATATAAACGGTTTTAAAACAAAAAATCTGATTTTAAACTACAAAATTCAAGATTTAAAAACCATAAATCCGGCTTGAAACAAATAAATCCGGTCTGGAATATCTAAATACAATTTTAAAATTAAGAAATTCAACTCAAAACACACAAAACCAGTTTTTAAATTAAAAAATTTGGACATTTTAAGCATTTACAATTATTTACACAATTTAACCACACTTTTGACACATCAGAAACATGTCTGACAGTTCTGAAAAAAAAAATAGACAAACTTTGACAGCTAAAAAACATTTGTATAATTTATTTCAACACTACCTAACCTATCAACAATATCTAGCAATCAAATCAAATGTGAAATAAGTAATGAAATTGTTTTATAACTGTCAAATAACGTTTTTAAACCATCAGTACATTATCTAAAAAGTGTCAAACATGTTCTATTCTGTCTAAAATGTGTAGTTTCTTTAACTAACAATTGACAATAATACAATTTGACAGATTTTATTTTATATAATAAAAGATAACTGAAGATGAATTAATTCAGTTTTGATTTATTAAACGAGGGGGATGGATTTCTCGTCTCTACTACCATCGATGCCTCAATTACAACAACATTAATACTTGAACCGAGCGTACTAATTAACCGCGAATTCAATTGTGAAGGAATAAGAATAATGAGACGACGGGTCTTTTTGCCGAGCATCGAGTTTTCAATCAAATTAATCGTTTTAAATTGCTCACTTGGGATAGATAGAAGGATGGATGGAGTTGGTGGTGGATTTAAAAGCCACTTAGGCAGTTTAATCGATTAACGTCGGCTTGTTAGCCTAATATTGTCCTGTTTATTTGCCACTAAAGGAATTCCTCCGAGATCCATACCCATAAATCATGACGGATCATTAGGAGGAGACCGGTGTGTTGGCTGGCTCGCTCTCCTCTCCGGATCCAGAACTAATTGAGAGGTATCAGGCACTCCGTGTGGCACGCATCAATCAATCTGCTCGATGATGATAACATTGCAATGTCTGTCAAATCACTCGGATCACTTTGTCTTGCGCAAATTGGATGATCAATCGGACTCGCATTTATTATAATAATTAATTAATCATATTACAATGTTTGCGAACAAAAAAAGGGGACAAATCCAATCCAAGTTATATCCTTTGTCAACTTTCATCCCCTGTGTGTCGTGATGTGCTTTCACGTTAGAGCACTTACACTACGTTAAAGTATCGCTCAATTTTCTTTTTATCGAAGCCTCCGTCGCGTACCTTCAAACGGTGCTTTTATATGCTTTATCTTAACGAAATGAGCGGACGCTGCTGCGACGGGCGCATCTATAAATTATATTAACACACGCAAAAAATATCCAGCTAATTTCCTGTCCCGGGAATGAGCCGTTCCGAGCCATGGGAACACTCAATCATCGAACGGTACGCGCCTTTACATTTATAAACTGCGGGGATACGAAACGGACCGGGATATCATTCGAATTAGTATTCCTCTAACATCTCTGTTTTGCTAAGGTTTTTTTCATATATATTGAACGTGAGCAGAAATTAAATCCAATATTGTAATTCTTATTGATATATAGAGCGAGAGAGAAAAGAAAAAATCAATCTAAAATGATCAGAACGAAAGAAGCATTTTTGGATCATATTGAAGCATAATATTGGTGGAGGTGGAGGTCCTGCTTCACATGCATGGAGTTGTAAAACGAAGGGATTGATTTAAATTTCGTTCCGGCTCGTATCTTTTATGGGCGCCGGGATAAAATAAACAGCGAATTTAAATGCCGTTTAATGCAGCAATCGCTATTTGCGACGGAATTAACTTCCAGTTTCTGTTTTGGAAGATCAACGCTTACGGCGGCTTCAGCACATGGGTCTTTAAATAAACCCGGTCGGATTTATATTGTTGTTATACTGTCTCTCTGTTTGTCTGGCTACATATTAATTAATTTGTTTCTAATTGTTTTCAGTTGCGTTAGAGGTGATTACGTCAAGCTCTTCCTACATCTGGAAGGTGGCGAGGTGAACGAGTATACCCCGTGGGCGGCCCTGCTGTGCGGCGGCTTGTCAGACATACCGAACGTTCTCTATTCTTCCGGGCCTGGACTCGTGCTGGAATTCCATTCGGGTCCTCGCTCTACAAACGCCACCGGCTTTTCCGGAACGTTTCGCTTCATCGATAAAAGTAAGTTGCGATATTTGTGTAACTATGTATGTATGTATAATCCATTTAATCAATTCAATACACCACCCCCTCCCTTGCAACAAGGAAACAAATTTCCTGCAGCCCGCAGGTGGCAACCCATAAATAAAACCGGTAGGGGAATTAAACCGTCGCATTTACCTGCTCCAAATGTATTAAGGTGCACGTCAAGTCGGTGGATATTGCAGCACATATAACATTCGTACACACAATTTATGAATAATCTTCCGCGAAGGTAGTAAATCATGTAAAGTCGGAATTGCAGGCATGCAGAAATGTTTTGATTATTACTATTAGATGACTCGCACTAATCCACTTAGTTTTCAATCCCATGAATTTGCTTCGAATAAGGTTGATTCGTGCGCTATAATCACCATTAAATTTGAATTTACCTACAACAAGAAATTGCGTAACTTGAGGGTTTTATGTAATTATAGACTCAAAATTTGGTTTCAGAAAGCTTTAATGCGTTGTGTCTAATCATTGAATAAAATTAAATCATTTGTATCATAAAATTGACAATATTTATTTGATTTGGTTTGCAACTTTGCTAAATTTATTAAAAATTTGCATTCAAAGTATTGTTGTGTTGATCAATCGAGGTTAATTTGTAGTTTTAAGGATTGCGACTTGGTTAAATATGTTTTGCTACAAAAACAAAAAATAATTATTTTATTAAAATTAATTTTTTACTTACATTTTTGGTTTAAGGGTTTGCAGTTTGGCATATTTGGTTTTTATTGAAATTCATTTATTGCATCCAAAATATTGTTGCGTTGCTCAATTAAAATTAAATCGTAGTTTTGAGAGTTGGCTAAATATGGTTTGCAAATTGGCTAAATTATGTTTGTTTGTTTGAACTTAGCATTAAAATTTATCTATTCCATTTTAAATGTTGTTTTGTTCTTAAATCATGATTAATTTGTAGCTATGTATAAGGTTTTCGACTTGGCTAAATATGGTTTGCTACAAAATCAAATTATCATAAATAATTAACTTTAAATATTTGCAAGTTGCAAGTTGCAAACCAATGTAACAATGGTTTGCAACTTGGCTAAAATTGGTTTGCATCATAGCTAAACTATTTGCAATTTATTAAAAATAGGATTGAAGTTTATGTTTTATAATATTTTACTTCGCTAATAAATAGAAACAATTTTGAAATGTGATGGTTTGCAACTTGGCTAAATATGGTTTGCAACAAAACTAAATTACTAACAATTGTTTAAAATTGGTATTAAGATTTATTTATTTCATTCAAAAAGTTGTGATGCTTATAAATATCAACATAGTTTAGTTTGTAAGCAAGTTACTTTGTCTATTGTAAACTGTCAATCAAATTGTTATGTAGTTGTCAATAATATTAAAGTTTTAGTGCTGTCAAAAGTAAATTTTTTATTGTTTAGATGTCAAACGTAACTGTCAATTAAAACATTATTTAATCAAAAAATATGAGTTAAAATTTGACAGTCAAAACAATCTTTTAGTTAAAAAATAAATTAACTGTCAAAAGTGACCAACAAACTGCCATATCAAAAATAGAGTTTAACTGTCAGTAAATCCATTTGGTTCATAAAACTATAAATTAACTGTCATATATCTGATTACAAAGTTTTATGTTGTCAAAAGTAAAAATACGTTTTATTTTTTATCCAAAAACTAACCAAATGTAAATTGTTTGACAGTTTTTAATAACTTTTTGACAGTCATGTTTTACAGATCTTATTAAATTGCTGAAAACTATTTGACAATTTTAATAATTTTTGGCAGTATTTTTGATAATTTAAAATAGTATTTGCCTATATTTTTGCCAGAATAATATATTAGTGTAAATTGTTTGAAAGATTTAAATAATTTTAGTTACTTTTTAGCTAATGTAGTATCATTTTTAACAACTTAGAATACAATTTGACATATTAGGCAGATGGTACAAATTTTAATACATTGTTAAAAATTGTTTGACAGTTATACTAGGTTTTTGAAGTTTTTAGTAATTTTTTGACAGATATAGTAATATTTTTGACAGTTTAAAAAATTATTTAGCAGATTTATGCCGACTATCATATTGCTAAAAACTATTTGACAGTTTTTTGTAGTTTTTTGATAATTTAGAAACTTTTTGACAGATGTACATACATTTTTAGACAAAATAGACTACAATTTATAAGTTACTTAAAAAAAAAGTTGTAAATGTTTATAAACTATGAAGCATGTTTTTGTTCATACATAACGTCTTTTAACTGACACAAAATATCACTTAGTGTTACTTAAGTGTAAAACATTATACCTAAAGTGTCAAACATGTTTTCTATCTTTCTGTCAAAAAATGTTATTCAAGTTTCTTAAAACGTAATTTTTTTTTTGTCTGACTGTCAAATTATGTATCAAATCTTTTTTATTTACGTTTTTTAAAACTGTCAAATTATATTCTCAAAAAAACTTGTTTGACATTTTTTAAATTTAAAATGTATTAAAAACGTTTTTATTTTTTATCAACGTCTGTTAATAGTCAAATAAATTTGATAAAAAATTAAAGATTATTTTATAAATGTCAATACGTTTTTATTCTTTAAAATGTCAAACAATAACCCATTAACAATGCATTAAAGTGTCAAACATGTTTTTATTATTCTGTAACTGTCAAATAATATTAGAAAATAATTCTCAAACGTCAAACATTGTTTTAAAAACGCCTCTTCACAGCCTTACTAAATAATATTTAAAATTTATTCCCTCAATTGTCAGATACAATTACTTAAGATAAATTAGAACAATTGCTTAACATTCCTTAAGTCTCAAACATTGCTCTAAAAATGTCAAACAAATGTTTATTTTTGTTCACTGTCAAACAATGATCTCAAAATGTCTATCATTAATATCTTTCAATATTTAAAGTATTAAACAATGCATTTAGTGTCAAACATGTTCCTATTCTTCTATAACTGTCAAATAAAATTATAAAACAATCCTAAAACGTCAAACATTTTAATGTTTCAAAATTAATAAAAGTACCAGAACTCTAATTAAATAATAGTTCAAATTTATTCTAAAAGTGTCAAAGACTGCCTTTAAAATGTCAAATAACAAGTTTAAAATATCAGACATGTTTTTTATTTACATACAACATCTTCTAATCGTCAAGTAATCTAACTTAATGTTTCTCAAATGTCAAACATTGTCTTAAATTGTCAAACATATAACTTCAACAAATAGTGACATTATTTTTTAAAATTTAACATTTTTTCTTGACAATATATAAAAATTACTTTAATTATTGATCGTCAATTTATTTAATCAAAAATGGATTGAAAATTAATTGAGAATGTTATTTATAACTTATTGCAGTTGTTAAAATAATATTTTCTAAAATTATATCGTCAACTGTCAAAAATTGTTTTTTATTTGACAGTTTGCCAAATGTCAAAATAACGTTTAATATAATTTATGTCAAATATCAAAATTACATAAAGCATGTCAAAAATTTATATAAAGTTTATATTTACACATTTTTATTAAATGTCAAAATTTAACAATTTTTAAATTGTTGTAAACTGTCAAAATCTTATTAACTGTCATAACTCGCACACTTGTAATAAACAGTATTAGCTACTGCAACTGTCAAAAATTGACAATTTCCTTATTTGTTATAATTTGAAATTTTACTCAAGTAACTCTTATCCTCCTAACCACCACACCAAGCATTCACGTCGTGTATTAATTAGTTAAAGTTATATATGTTTTCACTTTAGCGGCCAATGCCATTTATTGCCAGTTTCTTCTAACTGTCGTCAGCTGCTATTTTATTTGTGTAATTTTAAGAAACGTTTTTGACAGTATTTTACTCTTTTTGTAATAATAAGTAGGTTTTCAATGCTTTGTGACATTTTTTGTGCTTTTTGACAATTTTTTTAAATTATTGGACAGTTTTTTGTACATACTAACAATTTTTTAATATATTTTTGACAGTTTCTTTTTGTACTGTTTTTAATACTTATTTAATTTTTAAAATTTGTTGACAGTTTTTTATTGTTTCTTATATTTTTAAAATTATTTTTGAGAGTTTTAAATTTTTTCTGTATTTGACAGTTTTTTCTACTTTCTGACAATTTGTTTTTTATAGTTTCTAACAGTTTTTTTTTTTTTAATAATTTTAGAAAATATTTTTGACACTTTATTATTTTTTTTCAACTATTTAGTAGGTTTAATGTTTTTTTACAGTTTTTTGTTTTTTCTGATGTTGTTTTTTATTTTTTTGTCAACTTTTTTGAAAGTTTTTGTTGCTTCTGACATTTTTTTGACTAATTGCCAAAAGTGTCATTTGTAACATTTTACTTGATTAACTGTCAAAGTAGTTATATTAATTACAAAACAAACTTGATTATTTGGCTGAATTTTTAAATAGACTAAAATATATAGATCAAGCTGTTTTCAATCAATACCTAATTTAGGGAGCTTGTGACATTTTAAGCAATTATTAAAATGTCAGCTCAAATGTCAATAAACAGCTAATTACACAGATTTGTAAATGCTATCAAAAAATCATTAATGAATAAATAATATACGTATAAATATAAGTAAATTGAAATATAGTATTACGGTTTACAACAAAGCAGTTGTAGTATTTATAAACGAGTCGTCTAGCTCAACATCAATAAAAGTATTTACGTTGGAAAGCTTCATATTCCATTTCTTCGTATTATACCAATTAATTTTGTCATCATTTCCTCATATAATATATATGAAGTAATATGCTCAATTATTTTCAGACCACTCAAGTTTCCCCACTCAATGCTGGCTATCCACAACACACACACACAGAAACAGCAAAATCGAGTCTATATTAACGTCATAAACACACATGGCCCCCTTTTATTTCAGACTCCGAGCATCAATTTGTCGAGTCCGCCGCGATGGGGGTTTATGGGGTAACTTCGACCTCATATTCGAATAGTTCTGAAGACTATTACGCTCGGCATTATGAGCACACAAGTTCTAATACAATGTTTTTACTCGTTATATTGCTTCACTGTCAATTCGTCTTCTCTGTCACTCGCACAATCCCCTCAACTCAGCGTCGTTTTCCGTTTGCCACCAGATGCGGTATTGAAAAGTAATATCCTAGCTAGCGCAAGCTCCTTACAAAAGTCTCCGGGGATTTGTTTACCTGTGCATGGGAGCAGCGATTCCCCAAAGTAAAATATTATATCAAGCAAATATGTGATTTGTACACACAATTTGGGAATTGAAACGCTCGCGAACGCAATGGGAGTTTGCTTGCTCTTGCTCGCCTGCAATGATGAATGAATCGAATATGTCGGAATAATGATTTGGCGCCGCCATTGGATTACTAATAATTAATATTAGTAGATGGGTGATTATAGTAATGCAGGCGTATCGCATCTATTCATACAACTAATGAAATGCAGTCATGTCTGAATAGGGCTTTAACACATTCGTACGCATTAAACTTTCAGTGACGAGATCAAACATATGAGCGGAGTACCGCGCCAAGCTCATTATACTCATTGATCGGAATCAGCTTTTAATTGACAATACGAATTTCATGCTCAAAATAATAACAGCAGTTCTTATTAAACGATCAAATTCCCGATGGATTTCCGGTAGTAGTTGCCAATTAATTTTTATCTCGGTATCGTAATCAACACCGCAGGATTGTTTTGTCTGCTTTCTTGATTGTGATCCAATTAACAAAGCCATTGGAAAAATAAACATGTTGTCAACATGATAAATCGAAACCAGTATGTTCTTATAATTACTTTAATTAATCACCGCTGAGAACACAGGTTAATTATGCTGACGTAAAAAGGGGTAATATTTTGCCGCATCATCGGATCGAATACACTTTTATTTGTACAAAATTGATGCAACATGCAATAACAACACAACACAATGAAGTGTAAATATTGAATCAATCAAAATCGTAATTCAGCATTATAAAATAATAAAAACAATAAATTCAATTTATTATTAGATACTTTAACAAGAGATCACTTTTTTCATTCTACTTCTTCTTGATCGGGATCGTTTAAAGTTGATTCGAGTTCTCGAAACAAATCTCTCGCGAATCTCTTTCCAATTGCGGAATAATTTAAGGAAAACTTCATTCCTCCGAATGGTGCGCTATTGATTTTCTTGGTCGTCGGAGAGTTATGTTTTAGTTTTGAAACTATGCTATTGTTGGGAGGTCTCCAGTCAATTGAAAACAAGTTAATGAGTTTGTAATACCATACAAGAAGGGGGGTGGAGGAAAGGATGAGAAGATATGCCCGCCATGTATGTTCAAATATTTGGATCAAATTGAAAAGTTTGGAATATTTGAGGTTACTATCAAGTTTTCAAAATAGGCACATGTATTGATTACCTTAATTAGTTTATTTTTGATAGAATGTGTGTCGTTTGCGTATTTTGAAAACTTATAAAGTTGCATGAGTTAATTTTTGTTTTAGTTTTTGGTAAATTGAAATTTATTAAATGTCAAAATGTCAAAATGTGTAAAAAATCCGCAAAAAAATAACGTCAGAAAGTATAATAACTGTAAAAAACTATTAAAAACTATAAAAAAGTTGAAAAAAAAAATGAAAAACAATGTGAGAATAAAACAAAAAAACTTTCAAAAAACCTACAAAATAGTTCAAAAAGAATAATAAACTATCAAACATATTTTTTTAAATTATCAAAAATAATTAAAAAACGCTAGAAACTGTCCAACAATGTCAAACAGTACAAAAACTGTCAAAAAAGATTAAAAAACTGTCAAAAACATATTAAAAAATTGTTAGTATGTACAAAAAAGCTATCAAATAATACAAAAAAAACTGTCAAAAAGCACAAAAACTGTTAAAAAGCATTAAAAACTAATTATTAGTACAAAAAAATCAGAAACTGTCAAAAACATTTTTTTAAACTGCACAAATAAAATAACAGCAGACGACGGTTAGAAGAAACTGGCAGTAAGTGGCATTTACCGCCAAAGTGAAAATATACTTTAACTAATTAATACTCTACGTGAATGCTTGGTGTGGTGGTTGAAAAAATAAGTGTTACTTGGATCAATAATTAAACAAAACACAGTTGTACAAATTATAACAAATTGAAAATAAATTTAAAAATCATTTTGACAGTTAGCAATTTTTAACTTAACTTTAAAAATTGTCAATTTTTGACAGCAATAGTAGATAACATTATTTATTATATGCGTGCGAAGTATGACGCGCTATTTTGACAACTGGCAACAATTTAAAAATTTAAATTTTGATATTATTTAACTCAAATGTGTAAATATTGACAGTTTTAGATTACACATAAAATTGAAAATTGTGTAATTTTTAAAGTGGGTAACATCATTTATTGCAAATGTGCAAATTATAATAAAATTTAGAAAATTGACAGTTTGCAATCTGTTAAATATAAAACATTTTTTTGACAGTTTCTAGCATTCTTCTATATTAAAAATAATTTTGACAGTTGGTAAACTGTCAAACAAAAAACAATTTTAGACAATATTATTTTAACAACTGCTTTAAGTTATAAATGGCATTTTCAGTTTAAAAGTTTTGTTATTAGCTTATACGAATTGACAGCAGTTATTGTAAAATTTAAATCCATTTTTGGTTTTTGTTAACATTGATTAAATTGACTGTCAATTAAAGTATTTTTTATATATTGTCAAGAAAAATGACATTTTAAAACAATGTTTGACGTTTGAGAAACATGCGAGATTATTTGACGATTCGAAGACGTTGTATGTAACCATAAACATGTCTGATGTTTTAAACTTATTATTTGACATTTTAAAGGCATTGTTTGGCACTTTTAGAATAAATTTGAACTATTATTTAGTTGGAGCTGTAGTACTTTTATTAATTTTGAGACATTAGAATGTTTGACATTTTTTGACGTTTGAGGATTGTTTTATAATTTTATTTGACAGTTATAAAAGAATAGAAACATATTTGACACTAAATGCATTTAAAAATATTGTAAGATAATATTGAAAGACATTTTGGGATCATTGTTTGACAGTTAACAAAAATAAAAAATTGTTTGACATTTACTTAAGTAATTTTATTTGGCAGTTGAGGGACTTTGAGAAAAAATAGTAACGTGTTTTACACAATTTTTGACACTTTTAGTATAAATTTTAAACATTATTTAGTAAAGCAGTGATGAGACGTTTCTGGAACAGTGTTTGACGTTTAAAGATTGTATTATAATATTTTTTGATAGTTACTAAAGAAAGGAACATGTTTGACACTTAAAAGCATTGTTTAATACTTTAAAAACATAGTTGGTAAACATTTTAGAATATGTTTGTCAATTAAGAGCATAACAAGAATTTGTTTGACATTTTTAAAGCAATATTTGATACTTGAAGAATGCTAAGTAGTTTAGGAGTGTTTTACACAATTTGGAATTTAAAAATGTCGAACAAGTTTTTATTTTGAGGACATAATTTGACAGTTACATAGAAAGTTATTAGAACAATAACACACTTGACATTTTGACATTATTTGACAGAATTGTTTTGGGAGGTATATGACACTTTAGACATTTTGAATGACATTATTTCTAACTTTACGAGACATTGGTTTTGGAGGTGAAAACATTATTTGCCAAATATTTTAGAAAGATATAAACATTTTTGACAATTAAAAAAAAATTGACGTTTGACATTATTTGATAAAAAGATGTTAGATATTTTAATGCAATTTTTCATACTTTAGGAACAATGTTTGACACTTTAAAATTATTGATTTAGATTGTTTGACATTTAAAGAACATTGTGTCTAACTTATTCTTTGACATTTGAAATGCATTGTTTAATACTTTAAGTATATATAAATAAAATTAATATTATTTGTTAGGGTTGGTGGTGTTTTTTAAACTTTTACATATTTGAAACAATATTTGACGTTTAAGAATTATTTGACAGTTACAGAATAATAAAAACATGTTTGACACTTTAGAGCATCGTTAATGAGTTATTGTTTGACAGTTAAAAAGCATTTTGAAGAATAAGAACGTATTGACATTTTTAGACTAATCTTTAATTTTTGAAGAAAGTTTATTAATTTTGTTGATTTTATTTGACAGTTCACAGACGTTGACAAAAACTAGAAATGTCTTTAACACATTTTAAGTTTAAAAAATATCAAATAAGTTTTTTTGAGGACATATATTGACAGTTTTAGAAAACGTAAGTAGAACAGATTTGTTACATAATTTGACAGTTCAGAAGTATTTGACACTTTAGAGAGGACATTATTTGTTAGTGTAAAAACATTACGAAGCATTGGTTTTGGAAGTGGAACATTATTTGATAAATATTTGGGAAGACATAAACATGTTTGACATTTTTAGAACAATGTTTGACGTTTGAGGATTGTTTTATAATTTTAATTGACAGTTATAGAAGAATAGAAACATATTATATTTGACACTTAATGCATTTAAAAACATTGTAAGATGTTATTGAAAGACATTTTGGGATCTTTGTTGGACAGTTAACAAGAATAACAATGTTTGGTACTTAAATAATTTTATTTGACAGTTGAAGGATTTTGAAAAAAAATAGTAACGTGTCTTACACAATTTTTGACACTTTTAGTATAAATTTTAAACATTATTTAGTAAGGCAGTGATGAGACGTTTCTGGAACACGTTTAAAGATTGTATTATAATATTTTTTGATAGTTACTAAAACATGTTTGACACTTAAATGCATTGTTTAATACTTTAAAAACATAGTTGGCAAACATTTTAGAAATTGTTTGTAAATTAAAAGCATAACAAGAATTTATTTGACGTTTTTAAAGCAATATTTGGTACTTGAAGAATGCTAACTAGTTTAGGAGTGTTTTACACAATCTGGAATTTAAAAATGTCAATCAAGTTTTTATTTTGAGGACATAATTTGACAGTTACATAAAAAGTTAGTAGAACAATAACACACTTTGACATTTTGACATTATTTGACAGTTAATATATGACATTTTAGACATTTTGAAACATTTTAGAACATTATTTGTTAGTAAAAGAACGTTACGAGATTGATTTTGGAGATGGAACAAGGTGGACAAATATTTTGGAAAGTTATAAACATTTTTGACAATTAAAAAAAATGACGTTTGAGGAAAATTAAATGACATAGTTTGACAGAAAGATTTATACTTTAGCGACAATGTTTGACACTTTAAAACTATTGAGTTAAATTGTTTGACATTTTAAATCAAACAATGATACTTTCAGTGTATTTAAATAAAATTAATATTATTTGCTGAGGTTGGTGGTGTTTTTTAAATAAAAAAAATAATATTTTTTACATATTTGGAACAATAATTGACGTTTGAGAATTATTTTATAATATTATTTGACAGTTACAGAATGATAGTAACATGTTTGACACTTTAGTGCATTGTTAATGAATTATTGTTTGACAGTTAAGAAGCATTTTTGAAGAATAAGAACTTGTTGACATTTTTAGAAAAATCTTTAATTTTTGAAGATTGTTTATTATTTATTTTTAATTTTATTTGACAGTTGACAGACGTTGATACAAATTAGAAAATGTAATACATTTTGAATTTAAAAAAATTTAAACTAAGTAGTTTTTTAAAAAAACATAATTTGACAGTTTTAGAAAACTTAAGTAAAAGACATTTGATACATAATTTGATAGTTCAGAAATATTTGACACTTTAGTGATATTTTGAGAGAACTTTTTTGGACATTATTTATTAGTAAAAAATCATTACGAAGCATTGGTTTTGGAGATGGAACATTATTAGACAAATATTTTGAAGAATATAAACATTTTTAGTAAAAAATGTTTGTTGTTTCAGGAAAATTGAATAACATTTTTTGACAGACAAATAGAAAACATGTTTGACACTTTAGGAATAATGTTTTAAAGTTATGTAACATTGATATTTTGTGTCAATTAGAGGACGTTGTGTATGAACAAAAACATGCTTTATAATTGTTTTACATTTTAAAAGCAACATTTACAACTTTTTTTTTAAGTAACTGTTTAAAATTGTAATTTATTTTGTCTAAAAATGTATGTACATCTGTCAAAGAGTTTCTAATTTATCAAAAAACTACAAAAAACTGTCAAATAGTTTTTAGCAATGTGATAAGTTGGCATAAATCTGCTATATACTTTTTTAAACTGTCAAAAAGTTATTACATCTGACAAAAAATTTTAGTAACTTTAAAAACTTAATGAAACTGTCAAACAATGTTCAGCAATGTATGAAAATGCGCACCATCTGCTTGATATGTTAATTTGTATTCTTAATTGTCAAAAATTATACAATTTGTCAAAAAGTAAATTACTTTATCTGTCAAACAAGTTATGTTGGCAAAAAAAATTAAATTACCAAAAATACTGTCAAAAATTATTAAAACTGTCAAACAATTTTCAGCAATTTATTAAGATCTGTAAAACTGGATTTTATATTATTGACTAAAACTGTCAAAAAGTTATTAAAACTGTCAAAAAATGTACATTAAATTAGTTTCTTAGCTAAAAGACAAAACAACGTATTTTTACTTTTGACAGCATACAACTTTGTAATCAGATATAAGACAGTTAAATTATAGTTTTATAAATCAAACGGTTTTACTGATGACAGTTTGTTGGTACGTCACTTTTGACAGTTAATTTATTTTTTAACTAAAGAATTGTTTTTGACAGTCAAATCTTAACTAATATTTTTTGACTAAATATTTTAACTGACACTTTTGACAGCTAAACAACGGAACATAAAAATGTCTTTTGTGACAGCTCTAAAACTTAAATCTATTATCAATAACTATATAATAACTTGATTGACAGTTTACTAACTCAACTTTTAAGTTGATAAAAATTAATTTACCTTATTTCACTATTGACACTTGAACTATTAAATGTCAATTTGATTAAGCATTATTCACTCGTTTAACTACTACAAGCTTGTATATATTTTTATTTTATGCATTTTACAGTTATTTTACATTGCACCCAAGTCTTGAGACATATTTTAAGGAGGTTTTTGACAGATAATCTATTTATAAAAACGTCAAGTTGACAATTTATTTTGCAATATAAATAAAGGTCTAAAAAAGATTTTGATTGGTCAGTTTCTTATTTGTAATTTACTAATAATATTTTAGCAAAGAATTTGTATAATAATATTGATGTGAAACAGCTAATTGACAATTTGATTGATATTTAAATATTACTTACGAGCAATTTCACTTTCGATATTTAACTTTTTTTTACGACTTTGATGAGCAGTTTAATATTTTTTTGCAACTTTTGACAAGTAACCAATAAATAATAAATTAACAATTATATTTTATTCGATTCTACGGTAGAAACCAGCAAAATTTTGTATCACTCAATAATTTTTTATTGTTAATAAAATTATTTTTCGTTGTTATGGAAATAATTTGTATCTACCCACTTTGATATATTTATTTTTTGCCAATGGAATGAATCATTATTGAATTTTCAAAGCAATCTCGATAAAAGTATTTTTTTTTTTTTATATTTATATTCAATTATCGCATCCTTTGTTCTTTGTTACAACAAACAATTCAATAATTGATTATGTTTTCAATAAATTAATAAAGATTTTTGATAAAATGTTTTGGTTCGGTTACGGGAATGTGCGCGGCGGGGTATATCCTCGTGCAACCCCATCACGTCGTCGAGTGAAACCAATAAATTTTCACTTCACACCCTTTACTGTAATAAAAACGTTCCTCCGGGGATGCGGCCGTATATGGGCAAACAGAATGCATACAATATGCACATCACGAACGGAAAAATTTATCGTCGACGGCATTTCCCCCTTCTCAGCATTCTAATACGGAAAATAAAAACGCGATCCAATCACTAAATTATTATCAATTTAATGAATGCAAAGTAATATGATAAAACAAAGTTTTTTTTTCCCTCAAACGATGTTAAACAAGTCCGTAAAAGTGGCTTAGTTTGGAATTGGAAACTAATTTTGTCAAGACCCTTCCTTCCATCGGAATAGAATGAAAATTCGAGAGATTGTTAAAACTTGATGTTTTATCACCCGACCGCCGCTCTGTTTTATGTAATAATAAATAAGTTTTATCTCGATGTAACTCAATCGGGCCGCAAAAGCATTAATGAACTAAATAAAGTTGCTATCGCAAACTATTGTGATTTTTTTTAGGCCATTAGTCGACGTTTTTATATTTTTTTGCGTGTCGTTTTGTATCACGGTTAGCAGGACCGTATCTAGACAACAAAAAACTTTTTTGTGTATATTAAGTTGCCTATTATACCGGCTGTATTGGGATTACTATAGTCATCTGTCATCTGTTATCAACTGTCAAAAATTTATATAAAACGTATAAATGTTTTTAAGCTGTCAAAAATATTAGTTAATTGTTAAAAGTTTGTTTAAACTATCTAACAACTGTCAAACATATTTTTTAAATGTTTTTTAACTGTCAAAAAAACGACGATCAACTGTCAAAAATTTTCAAATTGGTTTTATGCTGTCAAAAATATTTGTCAACTGTTAAAAGTTTGCTCAAATTATCTAATATGTTTCTAAACTGTCAAACAAATTCCCCAACTATGTCTACATTTTTTTGAACTGTTACAAAAGCGTCAATCAACAGTCAAAAGACTCCAAATTGTTTTTAAGCTGTCAAAACATTCTATAAGTGCATCTAAAACGTTGTCCAACTGTCATAAATACTAATAAACTGTCAAAAAAGTGTCAAATTTTTTAATTATATTTTTTACAAAATGTTTCTAAAAGTGTTGATCAACTGTCATGTAATTAAAATGTTTCTAATTTGCCAATAACATCTTTCAATTGTGATTTAAATAATCTCCAACTGTTAAAAGTATATAAAAACTATCTAAAATGTTTGTGAACTGTCAAAAGTTTGTTAAACTGTCATACATATTTCTCAAATGTGTTCAAGTTTTCCTTCAATTGTTAGAAACTAGTCAACAGTTTTTTAAATGTTTCTCAGCAATCAAAAATAATAATAAACTGTCAAAAATGTTGATCAACTGACAAAAGTTTCTGAAATGTTTCTAATTTGCCAACAACTTTTCTCAATTATGTTTAAATTATCTCCAACTGTCAAAAGTGTATATGAATTGTCAAAAATGTTTCTGAACTGTCAAAAGTTTGTCTAAACTGTCATACATATTTTTTCAAGTGTGTTCAATTTTTTCTACAACTTTTATAAACCTGTCAACAATTTTTAAATGATTTTCAGTAATCAATCAATAAAAAATAATAATAAACTGTCAAAAATGTTGATCAACTGCCAAGAGTGTCTTAGATGTTTCTAATTTGCTAACAACTTTCCTCAATTATGTTTAAATTATCTAAAGTATATATAAACTGTCAAAAAAGTTTGTCAGCTGTCAAAAATATTATTTAGTTATCAAAAGTTTAAGCTAGAACTGTCATACATATTTCTAACTGTGCCCAACTGTCAAAAGTCTGTCAACAATTTTTTAAACGTTTCTCAGATATCAAAAATATTATTAAACTGTCAAAAAATTGTCTAGTAAACTGTCAAAAGTGTTAATCAACTATCAAGAATGTCTAAAATGTTTCTAAATTGTCAACAACTTTTTTTAATTGTAATCTAAACATTTCCAACTGTCAAATTTTGCTATAACTGTGAAAAGTTTATCAATATATATATATATATATATATATATATTTACATATATTTTCCAACTATGACTAAATTATCTCATAACTGTCAACAATTTTTTAAATGTAAAGTTGTCAAAAATGTGTCTAAAATATATTTTAGTTGACAAAAGTGTTGAATAACTGTCAAGAGTGTTCAACATAATTCTAATTTGCTAACAAAATTTTTCATTTATGTTTACATTATCTCCATCTGTCAAAAGTGTATGTAAACTAGTTAAAACGCTTGTCAGAAGTCAATAATATTAGTTAACAGTCAAAAGTTTGTCTAAATTATCATAAAAATTTCCCATCTTTGTCAAAAAAATTTACAACTGTCAAAAATATGTCAACAGTTTTTTAAATGTCAATAGTGTGTACAAAAGTATGTCAAAATTGTCTAAACTAACAATTTGATAATTATTTATAGAGTTAAACAGATATTTTGACAGTTTAAGGATCATTCTGATACTAAAATATTTATCAATTAGTTTAAAAAACTTTTTGACAGTTATGAAATTGTTTAAAGTCATTCTTACAGCTATATAAATGAATGGGATTATGTAATCACTTTAAATGTGCCGCTTTTGTTAAATTGTTTACTAAACTATTTGTTTTGACAGCTGTCAAGCAAACATATGAAAACATATGTAGTATAGTGGACAATTTTAAAAAGGCGGCATATTTAAAGTAATTACATAATCCCATTCATTTATAAACTCCCTGTATATAGTTTGAAGATTTAGAAAACACTTTGACAGTTTACAAGTTATTTTAAATAGTTTGAATATTATTTTGACAGTTTAAAGATTAATCAGACAGTTTAAAAATAATTTTTACTGATTTTGACAGTTTGCGTATATTCAGGCAGTTTAAAAATTTAATGCCAAAGATGACGTTTTTTTATGGTAGGGGGAGGTACGGTCTTAATTTTAATTCCATAAATAATACAGCGTTTAAATAGGTACGTTTAATTAATTCGTAATAAAGGTTCTTCCTGAGCCGTTTTGAAATAATAAACTCCATTCGCTTTCGTTGTGTGTTCTCCGAATATAATTTTTTCGCTTTCATTGCATTTATCCTGATTGAATAGTTCCCAGCTTGAACATTTACTGGCTTCAATTTTTCTATTGATTGATTCTATGAAAAATGTAACCGAAGTTAAATGGCTGCAGAATTCTGTAAGAAATCATTTATTGGTTGCAATTTAATTAAACATTTCTTACTATCGCTTGGCGAAACCCAACTGGATAAAAAGTCCACATTTGGAATAAAATCAAATCCACCCAAAGATTTACAATTAGGTTGCAATCTTTTACCTCCATTCGGATAAAAATCGATGGATCCTAAAGGATTTTTATATCCATAAGCACCTGCATCTGTATGTACCAAATCCACCATTTCTGCATCCTTTAAAGTTAACTTATTATGCCATAAGAGACTTTCAAAACCAGGTCTGGCTGCATCCAAACCTGTTATTCTGGCCAAGTATGAGTTTGTACTATTATAGAAAAATTTACCAATGTAGCCAGCAACTTGTGCACCCATACTGTGACCTATTACGTGTAAATTGGATGGAGGGACATTTAAATTTAATACTAAATGAGTTAAGAATTTAGCAATAAATTTACCTAAATTAATTTAATTAGTATTTTTATCAGTTTATAAATAGATACTTACCAACAGCTTCAATTCCGTTACTGGCCCTAACATAATCCAAATTAGTTGTTTCGGAATAATCAATTCTGATAATATTATAATCACCAAAATTTAAATAAGTTTCAGCCAACTTTACATAAGAACTAAAATTGGCATTTTCTGTCCATCCATGTAGTATCAATTTATACGGAACATCTTGCTTCAATTTATCTTCATTGCGATTGATTCCAATTGTAATATTTTCTGATTTAGTTGTTAGGTATAAAGTGGCCGGATCGGTCGCTTTAATAAATTTTAATAAAACTAAAAAAATACAGACATGGAGGTTCATCGTGTCGAACAAATCCGTTATTGATAGACGCCATACTTATATTAGAATTTTATCGCGCTAATTGAAAATTGCGTTTTAATCCTGAATTTATGGTAATGCTTTATTGTTGATTCCAATTAGTGCGTGCTTATGTATACGGAATTGTTAGTAAAACAGATTAGGCTGATGGCCTGTTTAGTAATTTATCGCGTGCGCATTTTCAAGTCACACGGAACAAACGAACGTGTCATTTGAATATAAAAAAATGATATAATTTATGGCGGAAACGGAGATAATATTGTAATAAAAATATTTTATAGCTAGCACCAATGGATGTTAATGAAGTGATTAAAGCTATTTTATTTCCCCCAAATTTGCATATCACTTGTAGGCTTGTGATAATAGTTTGGATCTACGGAATCTGTATAATTAATCGGAAACTATTTAATGAATGACCCGAGGGAGGAAATTATTGATGCAAATTAAATTGAATTTATTTATTGTTGACCCGCAATTTTAAACTTACTGGAAACTTAGTATTCCGCCTTTATACCTACAAACCACTTACTTCACAAACATGTGCTGCTGTTGCTGCTGCACAACTTGCCAACTCGGACGGGGGAAGAGGGCCGCAATGTTTTGGTTCTCCGGATTATACTCTCGAGCACAAACCGATGCAACTTGCAGAGATAATGTTAATATTTGAATGTTGTCTTAGTGGACAAAGCGAAGAAGTTTAGTAATTTGTTTTAAAGTTTCTATTCACAAATGTAATACCACTATTTTCGTTAATTTAAATAATTTTTATAAAAAAATGATTTAAATAAATTTAAGGATTCTGGAATTTTTGTTGATAATACTTTGATATTATTATTGACAAATATTATTAAATAATTTTAAAGAAAACTTTGATCTTATTTAACTTTCATTATTATTTAACATTTGTTAATTAAAGCGCACGTCGCTTGGTGGATATTGCAGCACATATAACATTCGTACACACAATTTATGAATAATCTTCCGCGAAGGTAGTAAATCATGTAAAGTCGGAATTGCAGGCATGCAGAAATGTTTTGATTATTACTATTAGATGACTCGCACTAATCCACTTAGTTTTCAATCCCATGAATTTGCTTCGAATAAGGTTGATTCGTGCGCTATAATCACCATTAAATTTGAATTTACTAACAACAAGAAATAGCGTAACTTGAGAGTTTTATGTAATTATAGACTCAAAAGTTGGTTTCAGAAAGCTTTAATGTCTAATCATTGAATAAAATTAAATTATTCGTATCATGAAATTGACAATATTTATTTGATTTGGTTTGCAACTTTGCTAAATTTATTAAAAATTTGCATTCAAAGTATTGTTGTGTTGATCAATCGAGGTTAATTTGTAGTTTTAAGGATTGCGACTTAAACATGTTAAATATGTTTTGCTACAAAAACAAAAAATAATTATTTTATTAAAATTAGTTTTTTACTTACATTTTTGGTTTAAGGGTTTGCAGCTTGGCTAAATTTGGTTTTCAACTTGGTTAAATTATGTTTTGGTTTAAAATTACTATTGAAATTCATTTATTGCATTCAAAATATTGTTGCGTTGCTCAATTAAAATTAAATCGTAGTTTTGAGAGTTGGCTAAATATGGTTTGCAAATTGGCTAAATTATGCTTGTTTGTTTGAACTTAGCATTAAAATTTATCTATTCCATTTTAAATGTTGTTTTGTTGTTAAATCATGATTAATTTGTAGCTATATATAAAGTTTTCGACTTGGCTAAATATGGTTTGCTACAAAATCAAATTATCAATAAATAATTAACTTGCAAACCAATGTAACAATGGTTTGCAACTTGGCTAAAATTGGTTTGCATCATAGCTAAACTATTTGCAATTTGATTTAAATTTATATATTTTATAATATTTTACTTTGCTAATAAATAGAAACAATTTTGAAATGTGATGGTTTGCAACTTGGCTAAATATGGTTTGCAACAAAACTAAATTACTAACAATTGTTTAAAATTGGTATTAAAATTTATTTATTGCATTCAAAAAGTTGTGATGCTTATAAATATCAACAAAGTTTAGTTTGTAAGCAAGTTACTTTGTTTATTGTAAACTGTCAATCAATTTGTTATGTAGTTGTCAAAAATATTAAAGTTTTAGTGCTGTCCAAAGTAAAATTTTTATTGTTTAGATGTCAAACGTAACTGTCAATTAAAACATTATTTAATCAAAAAATATGAGTTAAAATTTGACAGTCAAAACAATCTTTTAGTTAAAAAATAAATTAACTGTCAAAAGTGACCAACAAACTGCCATATCAAAAATAGAGTTTAACTGTCAGTAAATCCGTTTGGTTCATACAACTATAAATTAACTGTCATATATCTGATTACAAAGTTTTATGCTGTCAAAAGTAAAAATACATTTCATATTGTATCCAAAAACTAACCAAATGTAAATTGTTTGACAGTTTTTAATAACTTTTTGACAGTCATGTTTTACAGATCTTATTAAATTGCTGAAAACTATTTGACAAATTTAATAGTTTTTGGCAGGTGTAGGTATTACTTTCTGACAGTATTTTTGGCAATTTAAAATACTATTTGACAGATCTACTATATTTTTACCAGAATAAATTATTAATATAAATTGTTTGAAAGATTTATATCATTTTAGTTACTTTTTAGCTAATGTAGTATCATTTTTAACAACTTAGAATACAATTTGACATATTAAGCAGATGGTACAAATTTTAATACATTGTTAAAAATTGTTTGACAGTTATACTAGGTTTTTGAAGTTTTTAGTAATTTTTTGACAGATATAGTAATATTTTTGACAGTTTGAAAAACTATTTAGCAGATTTATGTCGACTTATCATATTGCTAAAAACTATTTGACAGTTTTTTGTAGTTTTTTGATAATTTAGAAACTTTTTGACAGATGTACATACATTTTTAGACAAAATAGACTACAACTTATAACAGTTACTTAAAAAAAAAGTTGTAAATGTTTATAAATTATAAATATGTTTTTGTTCATACATAACGTCCTTTAACTGACACAAAATATCACTCAGTGTTACTTAAGTGTAAAACATTATACCTAAAGTGTCAAACATGTTTTCTATCTTTCTGTCAAAAAATGTTATTCAAGTTTCTTAAAACGTAAAACATTTTTTTTGTCTATTTCAAATTATGTATCGAATCTTTTCTATTTACGTTTTCTAAAACTGTCAAATTATATTCTCAAAAAAAACTTGTTTGACATTTTTTAAATTTAAAATGTATTAAAAACGTTTCTATTTTTATCAACGTCTGTCAATTGTCAAATAAAATCAACAAAATTAATAAACGTTCTTCAAAAATTAAAGATTAGTCTAAAAATGTCAATACGTTCTTATTCTTTAAAATGTCAAACAATAACCCATTAACAATGCATCAAAGTGTCAAACATGTTTTTATTATTCTGTAGCTGTCAAATAATATTAGAAAATAATTCTCAAACGTCAAACATTGTTCCAAAAACGCCTCTTCACAGCCTTACTAAATAATATTTAAAATTTAGTCCCTCAATTGTCAGATACAATTACTTAAGATAAATTAGGACAATTCCTTAACATTCCTCAAGTTTCAAACATTGCTCTAAAAATGTCAAACAAACTTTTATTTTTGTTAACTGTCAAACAATGCTCTCAAAATGTCTATCAATAATATCTTACAATATTTAAAGTATTAAACAATGCATTTAGTGTCAAACATGTTCCTATTCTTCTATAACTGTCAAATAAAATTATAAAACAATCCTAAAACGTCAAATATTTTAATATTTCAAAATTAATAAAAATACCAGAGCTCTAATTAAATAATAGTTCAAATTTATTCTAAAAGTGTCAAAGACTGCCTTTAAAATGTCAAATAACAAGTTTAAATATCACACATGTTTTTTATTTACATACAACATCTTCTAACCGTCAAGTAATCTCACTTAATGTTTCTCAAATGTCAAACATTATTTCAACAAATAGTGACGTTATTTTTTTAAATTTAACATTTTTCTTGACAATATATACAAAAATACTTTAATTGATCGTCATATTAACCAAAAATGGATTGAGAATTAACTGAGAATGTTATTTATAACTTATTGCAGTTGTTAAAATAATATTTTCTAAATTATACCGTCAACTGTCAAAAATTGTTTTTGTTTGACAGTTTGCCAAATGTAAAAATGACTTTTAATATAATTTATGTCAAATATCAAAATTACATAAAGCATGTCAAAAACTGTCAAAAATTGTTTAAAATTTGACAAGTAATAATTGTTATTAACATGGTTTTCAAGTTTATGTGTAATCTAAAAATGTCAATATTTACACATTTTTATTAAATAATGTCAAAGTTTAACAATTTTTAAATTGTTGCAAACTGTCAAAATCTTATTAACTGTCATAACTCGCACACTTGTTATAAACAGTATTAGCTACTGCAACTGTCAAAAATTGACAATTTCCTTATTTGTTATAACTTGAAATTCTACTCAAGTAACTTTTATCCTCCTAACCACCACACCGAGCATTCACGTTGTGTATTAATTAGTTAAAGTTATATATGTTTTCACTTTAGCTGCCAATGCCATTTATTGCCAGTTTCTTCTAACCGTCGTTAGCTGCTGTTTTATTTGTGCAATTTTAAGAAACGGTTTTGACAGTATTTTACTCTTTTTGTAATAATAAGTAGGTTTTCAATGCTTTGTGACTTTTTTGTGCTTTTTGACAATTTTTTAAAATTATTGGACAGTTTTTTGTACATACTAACAATTTTTTAATATATTTTTGACAGTTTCTTTCTGTACTGTTTGACAATTTTTTAATACTTATTTATTTTTTAATATTTGTTGACAGTTTTTTATTGTTTTTTATATTTTTAAAATTATTTTTGACAGTTTTAATATTTTTTTGTATTTGACAGTTTTTCCTACTTTCTGACAGTTTGGTTTTTATAGTTTCGAACGGTTTCTAATTTTTTTTTTGATAAGTTTAGAAAATATTTTTGACACTTTATTATTTTTTTTTCAACTATTTAGTAGGTTTAATGTTTTTGACAGTTTTTTGTTTTTTCTGATGTTGTTTTTAATTTTTTTGTCAACTTTTTTGAAAATTTTTGTTGCTTCTGACATTTTTTGAAATTATTTCTGACTAATTGCCATAAGTGTCATTTGTAACATTTTATTTGATTAACTGTCAAAGTAGTATTTTTTTAAATTTTTTGACAGTTGGTAGTTTAATTTTTTTAAGTTTTTAACAACTGGCACATTTCAGAATTGTTCAAACTCAAATAAAGCTTTATTTTTATTTGCTTTGTTATTTGGGTTGCCTAACTTAAAATTCAAAAATAGTTTGACAGTTTATATTAATGGCAGATAGTTTAATATTTTTGAATTGAATTTTCAGCCATTACTTTGATAGTTTTGAATAGACTTTCAGTGATTTATAAAAATTCAAACCTTAATTTGATCAAATGATAATGGATTTTGACATTTTTTCATTTAAATTTTGATACATTTAATTTATTTTGATATAAATTTTAATTTGTGAAATATTACACTATATCACGATACAAATAGGTTGACAGCTATAAATTTTAGTGACATATAAAATTGACATTATATTTCAATAGAAAATATTTTATGACTATTTAAAAAGTTTCTATAAAAATTGAAGACATTATAAAAGTTTGGAAATATTCTATCTTAATAGAAAATATTTTTTGACAGCTTGAATACTTTGACAGTTGAAAACATTTTATGACAGTTTAGGAACATATTTTGACATGATATTATAGTTAAGAACATTTTTTAATAGTTTTAGAACATTTTGTGGCAGTTGAGAACATTATACAAAATTAAAAACTTTTTATGACAGTTGGGAACGTTTTATGACAGTTTAGGAACATGTTTGTACATTTAAGAACATAATGTGATAGTTTAAAACGTGTTTTAATAGTTTCAGAACTTTTTGTGTTAATTGAGAACATTTTATGATAATTTAAAAACATATTCTTAGATTTAAGAATATGTTATGATAGTTCAGAACATTTTCTAATAGTTTCAGAAAGATTTGTGACAATTGAGAACATTTTATGACAGTTGGGAAATTTATATGAACTTTTTATGACAATTAAAATCATTTTCTAACAGTAAAAACTTATTTTTACGTTTAAAAACATGACGTGATAGTTCAGAACATTTTCTAATAGTTTTAAAACGATTGTGTTAATTGAGAACATTATATAAAACGGAGAACATTTTGTGACAATTTAGAAACATATTTTTATTTTTAAAAATATGTTATGAGAGTTTAGAACATGATTAAATAGTTTTGAAACAATTTGTGACACTTGAGAACATTTTCTGACAGTTTAGGAACATATTCTTACATTTAAGAACATGATGTAAAAGTTGAAAACATTTTCTAATAGTTTTAGAACAATTTGGAATGTTTAAAAACATTTTAAAGTTGAGAACATTTTATAACAATTGAGCACATTTTCCGACATAATGTGATAGTCCAAAACGTGTTTTAATAATTTTAAAACTTTTTGTGGCATAACAAAAAATAAATATGTATATCAAAGTGACCACATTTGTTTCCATAACAACAGCAAAAACAATTCATAATAAAAAAGTTGTTTTATTATTAATCATAATTGAGATTGATGTGCTTTCGGTATCTGTTGAATAAATTTAATTGTAATAATAATTATAATTCATTGCCGCTCAGGTAAACAAAGTTAAATTTATTTCTAAATAGTTTTATTTATAATTTTAAAAATTTAAGTTGGCAGAACAGCAGTTGTCAATAGGGCGGCCATGTTGATTTTTAGTCTATGACAGCTCTAATATAGTGTGATTCGGTAATTTGTATTTTTATTCAAATATTATATTAATCGATCGATTTGAGTGCTTTAACTTGTAGAAAAGTTGATTCAATACGTATTGGTCAATTTTGTAACATAATATTGACCGCGGAAGTGGGCGCCGATTTGGAAAATGTGTCAGGATACTAACCGTCAGGTTTTTGAGAAAGGTAAATTATTTACTAAAATATTAGAATAAAACATTCTAATAATTGAAACGCAAAATATAATTAAAATTATCTTTATTTTAAATACCGAAAGGAATATTCGGGCAAATTCGAGCAATTTTTATTATATTAAAAATCAAGTCAGCATCTTTTATAAAATTAAATCTTAATAATCCGTTGCTATGATACCATAAACAAATTTGTTGATTTCATTTGAGTGTCAAATTATTTATTTACAACATTTTTGTTGAATATTAATAAAAGCAACAATTCTGAGCTTGAAATTGGGTAATTATTAAAACAATTCAAAAATAGATGGAAATTAATATTAAATTAAAGGTAAAGCAATAATTTATTAATTAACAATGTAATTAATGGCTGTTGTTGGATAATGCGAAAACAATTACAATATTAAATATTTATATTTTCATTAACCATTTATTATTGTAAATTGTGTTGTATTGTTCTTGAATAAAATTAACTTCTTTTATAATATAAATCCTTGCATTGTAATCTCAAGTACATTGGAATCGATAGGGCGCTTATCATCAATGCAGAGATATTTTTATACATTTAACAAAAAAATACAAGCAACGCACGTCTCTCATTATACGTCTCCGATGGCTGCATTCAGTCGGGTGAAAATATTGTTTGCGGAAGCTTTAACATTGCTTTAATTGATTTGTGGTTAAAATTAAGTGAAGTGTGCTTTTATTAATTAAAAAGTATGATTGGGTTTTATTATTTATTGATTTAATTGTTTAATTTCCATTAAATTACATACGTTAACAAACTGCTTTAGGCTACATTTATTTTATTTATTTTCTAATATCAAACATGATATAATTTATACAAAGCCCATTTTATTTACTTGCTTTAAGTATTAACATAATGTACGAATCATTTTATTCCCTGGAATACATGCAAATTGTATACTTGCATAATTACTAATATGCATTGAATGAAAATTAAATTTAATTCATTTATAAATAGATTGCATGCCTGAACGAAGCGAGGACGGTATTGATACTGATTGTTGCTAATTACATCTAATTTGTAATTGTTATTATTGTATACTATGCAATTTGCGTTTATTAGAAGTTGAAATATTTTGATCTATTGTTAGTCTTGTTATTAAAAATAATTTAGAAAAATGTGAATTAACTAATTTTTATAAGTGGAGTAAATTGTTAGTTGGATCATTGACATCAATAGCTTTTTTGAAAACAAAAAAAAATAGTTAGAATTGATGGTTTCAGCTTCATTAACGACAAGAGGAGCAAAAAATAATAAAAAATACTTTTCTTTTTTACCTCTTACACACTCTTTATCTGACTAAACTCAATCAATAATTGGTGGATAGGACAAAAATTTAAAAATAATTTTATAAAACTTTTAATTTTCTATAATCACATTTATAGCCATTGAAGGGCGCATTTTTGAATATTTTGATTTCAAATTTATCAGAAAATTTAAAAATAATAAATTTTTATTTTTTAAAATCACATTTAATGCTACTGGCCCTGCATTTTTAAATAATTTAATTTTTAATTTGTGATATATAAGGTTCAACGTAATTACTAAATAGTGAATAACTAAAAAAAAAATATTTTTATTTGTAATATAATAGATTACTAAGTAAGTCAAAATTTTAAAAATAATTTTTAAAACATTCTGGTGGATGGGCCGGGCTCAATAGTATCAATCTCAATTCTAACTACAAAATGTACTTTAAAATAGTTAAATAAATTGGTGCAAACAAAACATTGTGTAAAATACAACTAAATTTGTTAAAAATATCTTGTTGAGTGCATGTCGTAAATGATAAATATAAATGCATTGTAAATACTCCATAAATATTGGGATCCCCTAAATGTCAGTGAGCTTATTTAAATTGTAAATGATGACCGCGGATTTTTTAAACTTTGCCATGCAAATTAAGAAGAATTCCGTGCGGCCATAAATTAATCCGCTAACCAGAAGCAAGAAAGAAAAAAAAAAACCGCCACCGAACTCATAGATTTTAATTGAATTAATGCCCTCTTCGGTTCGGTTTTGTTTTGCGACCATAAATTTTATTTATATATTTAGAATTGAAATGAGTTTTTTGTTTTGTTTAATTTTGAGATGTTTATATAAATAAGCGCTCAAGTTTAAACTAGTCGTAGAACAAATATTCATGCTAATTAAATCTCATTTTGAACGCTTCAACGGATTTTATGAAATGTAGGGCTAAGGCTGAGAGATCTTATTGCGACATCATTTGATGTTAACAACAAAGTAGTAAAGTTTCCGATACTTGAAATCTCGTAATGAAAATCTGTTTAGCGCTGGAAATTTCCAACGGCACTAAAAGTTCATTTTCGTCATCGCTTAATCAACCCTTCGCTTAGAACTTTTCGCCTTTTCTCATTCTACGACGAAACACAGCTGATGGAGATCCTTTTTTTATTTTGTTTTTATTACCGCTCGCCCCATTCACATATATATCGGTGATTAATTTATACCATGGGAATAGACAAAAGCTGCTTTATTAATGTGCGTCACACGGCACTTTCAGAGGTCACCCATTATAAAGGGATCTTAACTCGTAATCTTAATAACGTTACGAACAATGCTCCGGCAATTTCAATATTTGCGCACCTATTACGGGCGTATGGAATGTTTGCTAATTACAAATTAAATTAATTCAGACTATGAATCCATATTTGCTGAATGTATTAATTTTAGTAATGAAAGTATTGCATTAATTGGTGCAATTAAAATAGATTATTGAATCCCAGCAAGTGAGTAAGTAAGCAACACTGAATGGTGACTGGTGGGTTCGGCAGTGTTAATGTGCCTAATGTAGAATTCCCTAATGCTTCATAAATTATGCGGTCAGGATTAGTGGAGTGTATTTGTCTTTGTGCATCGCGGGCTTAGCGTCACGCATGAGTTACAACTTCCATCCCCATACCAAAGGCAAATTTATTTCCTTCTTCGATATGCTTTTAAATCTGGCGACTGGTTTCCATCAGTGGAATGTGTGTTATTTACTGGTGCTCTCTCAATCTTTTTCTGTATTATATTTACACACTTATCTATACAATAAAATGAAATTATTGATCAATTTATTAAACCCAATAACGTATTATATGAAGAACATGATGTGGTTTTTTTAATAAATATAAATAATTAACACTACAGTTAAGTCATAAACTCAAATAAAGAAGTTGTGACATCTAAGTTAATAAATCCTTAAATAACCAGAAATTTTAATTAAATCACCTTAGTTGAATATTGCGCTCAAGTACCCGAGAGCAATTTAACATAATTAAAAGATAGCAAGCAAATTGTATTGTTTAATATGTTGAAAATTTTTAATCCACCAAAAAAGGGTAGTATTAAACCTCTAGTTATTTTCTACCGAAAAGAAAAATCAATTTCCCTAATGGGATTAATCAAAACCGCTATCTTAATTAACCCTTTATTTAAATAAAAGTGTTTAAATGCCCCTTTTCGGGTCGCCTTGCAAAGAGAATCAATTTTTTTAACGAGATATCTCGCGATGAATTTAAGAATGTGTAAGGGTTAACAACACGCGCGACTCCCCAATGTAACGTTCCCGAGTACTCAGACAATATCTTAAAACGAAATCTGCATGCCCCCAACATAATTGTTTTAATTCCATTTATATACCTAAACAACTTGTATTTTCTCTCTCTGTTACACTCACTGCTGAGTGACTTGAAAAGTGGAATGGGGTCCTTGCGATAACAATCTCTTAAATCGCGCCAGCAAAACTTTGTTAAGACTGGAAGAAGGAAGGTTGGTTGGTTGGGCATGCATTTGATTTATAATTATAAAAGCAATGCAAATGCAGTCAAAATGTTGATGCAGTTTCATAGAATATCATAGAAATTTGTTTAATTGTAAACAATTTTATAAATCAAATGTATTTGCAAAAATATCAATCTGACACTTGTCTAATGATAATTCTATTGCATGTTAATCAATTAATTGTTTACAAAACATAAGCTGTCAAATAGTGTAACTGTCAACAAAGTAAAATTTCAAATAAATAATTTATTCAAATTCAGTCCAACAATAATAATAAAAGTTATTCCGTTTATTATTTAGATTTATTTAAGCTATAAAAGTTAATAATTTAAATAAATCTGTCAAATATAAATCACATATTTTTTACTTGTCAGTTACATTATGATAAATGATAGATATAATTGATCAAAAACAATAAGCACGCACGGTTAGAATGATAAGCTACTCCTTAAAAGGCAATCCGACATATTTATACGAAATTAGTAAGTGAAAATAGTTTTTAAATCATTTGAAACTAATAATAGCAAATCTTTTATTAAACGCAAATTGCATATTATACAATAATAATAATTACAGATTAGATGTAATTAGCAACAATCAGTATCAATACCGTCCTCGCTTTGATCCGGCATGCAATCACTTTATTTAATAAGTTATCGTTTTCATTAAATGTATATTATGCAACAAATTGAATGTATTTCAGAAATGGATAAGATTTAAATGAGTTTTTTTTTCAATTATAATAATATTAGGTATTAGAAAGTGTTTATGTAAACAAGCTTAAACAAATTTAAACAATTGGATTACAATACTTATTGTTTTACAATGTAAAGATTTATTATGGTTTTTACAAAAGAAATAATATTATTCTAAAACAATACAAATTATAATTTGCAATAATAAATGGTTAATGAAAATGTAAATATTTAATATTGTAATTGTTTTTGCATTATCCGACAATAGTAATTAATTACATTGTTAATTAATAAACTATTGCTTTACCTTTAATTTAATATTAATTTTTATCTATCTTCAATTTTTTTTAATAATTGCGCATTTCAAGCTCAAAATTGTTGCTTAAATTCCACCAAAAATTTAGATTTATTTTTAAGATGCTGACTTAAGTGTTGAATTTTTTGATGATTTTTCTGATTTAAAAAGATTGAAAGTTGGTTGTCAGCGTTTTCCAAAAAAATATTGAATTTTTGGTAAATTTTTTTGATATTCAATATTGAACATTTTTGCTATGGATGGCTAAAATGCAATTTTGTCTGTTTTGTAAGGTTTTGAAAATCTTCTACATTAGATTATCTTTTCTGATTGAATTCAAAACATTTTTCTAGCACAAATTTTTTTGCAGTTTATGGCTTTTTTAGTTTGCTTTGGAACAAGTTTAAGGTCTTGCAATCTCTGGGGTTGCAATGCTTTTGTCATTGATGCTTTGACCGCTCGGGATAATCTTAAAAAGTTATCAGCGCAAACCTGGTGAGTTTTAGAAACTTTTGTTGTGACTTGGTGGATTAGATTAGTAAATATTGCAACGGTTCTTTTGATCTCTGCAACTTTTCTAATGCTTTCTTTCTGAAATTGTAAGTAGAGAGTCCAATCCGTACCTTTTACAATTATTTTTTCCCTTTTATTTGATTTCTTTTTGTAAAGCTTTAGGTATTACTGAGTTGTTGTGATTGGAGTTAAGGTTATCGATAGTTTTAAGTATTGCTATGTCAAGAACGTCTCTTCAGTGATGAGCAGATCTATAGTCAGTTGGTTTATCTGGACTCAACACTTGAAAAAGTTTTTGCTTAACGTGGCCGAGCAAAGCACAACCGTTAGTGATGGTTTAAGTCTATTCTACGTTGGGCGTTTTAAATTAAAGTCCTTATTAGTTATTGTGGAATGAGAGTTTGTGAAGACCGTTTTAAATTCTGCCGTTTTAATATAGTTGGTGCGATTTATGTAAGTTAATGTTTTTTGCATTTCAGAAGCAAAGTTAGAGTAACACATCAGGTGTATTATCTATTTTGTTAGTTTGAAGATGGTGGACATGATTTTCCGTTGAAAGTCATTGAACTCTTGCTAGAAAACCGAATATTTAATAAAGACATAACTAAAATACACAATATTTAATAAGGAAGTTTTTGGGGCTGGTAACGCAAAAATGTTTGCAGACAATGTGTTTGCTGTAACAGTAGCGCCAGGTTTTTGGGAACTTGGCATAGTTAGGAGCTGGTTTTGTTTTTTTTAAATTTTTGGTTGGAGGCCATTATTTTGATATTTTAGCTTTGCATTTATGAAATTAACGGGGTGAGGGCCAAAGCACACACAACACACACAGTGTCTTTAGGGCAGAACACCAATTGCTAGAGTCCCGAATAGTTGCGGCATATGATATGTTCAAAATGCATTTTTGGCGGTGTACCCGTGACGTATTTTTTATTTAACAGTAATTTTTAGACTTATAAACTTGGTTAAATCTTTGCTTTTTGCTTCTTTTAATAGTTGCTCAGAGATCATTGGGAAACAAATTCTGTAAACGTTGATTGAAAGCAAATTTTAGAGATTTGAATTCTAGGCCAACTTCTCAACTTCTGTCTCCGTTAGGTATTCTGGTTGACTATCTTTTTTTATGGTTGACACTAGTAGATACCCTAGTGGGTGTTACCAGCGGAGATAATTGCAATTTGTAGATTTACAGCAGCAGGCTTAAATCTCACTTTGGTTAATGTTTTTTGTATATTTTTTGGGACTAGATGCAGAAGCTGAAAGTGATTGTTTGAGATTGTTTGATGACCCGTTCTTTTTTTGTTTTTTTTGGTACTGTAGTATATTCTTTGACTTTTGCATTTGTAGCGGTGTTGATTGCTTTTTCTGAAGAAAAGAGTTTCTAGGGTGTTGGCTGCATTAGTGTCTTCTTCAGACATTTGGAGGTGAATAGCAGATTTGCTCTTCTTGCGGAGACATTAAAATTGAAGGACATTAAGGCATAAAGTTTGTTGCTATTTTGTATATTTGACCATAGTGCAAGGCGGGTCATGTCTTTCTTCTTCTTTTCTTTTTGAAGAGCGCGGACAGTTTTCTACAAGTTTTTATTTTTGATATTAATTTCTGGTAGCTGCTCGGACGCGGGTGTCATTGCAGCAGCTGTAAATAGTTTTTTATTACTTTTCTTATACAGGGTTGAGTAAGTAAAGGAATACTAAAATGCTAAGAAAGCTCTTGGCCTAGTTATTAGATGCTAGCAACTTGTTACATATTTTATTTAATTTTTGATTAATTTTACTTAATAAATTTTTAATCAATTTTCTAAAATAGTTTCATTTTTAATAATTTAAAAAAATCTTAAGACATTTTATGTGAAATAAGATTTTTTTGCTAATTTTATGTTATAAATGTCAAGTACAATAGAATTTTAAGGTTTTTTATACAAAGTGAATGTTGTAAATGAGTTATCTACTTAATATTTACGTTATAAATATAATTTCTAAATTTTTTGAATTATATGTTATGCTATAAATATATTATTATAATATTTTTTGGGTCAATTTTGATAATATTTATGTTATTTTCGAACAAATTTTATGCTATAAATGAGTTTTCTGCTTGATTTTATGCTAACTGTCAAAAAACGACGATCAACTGTCAAAAATGTTTAAATTGGTTTTAAGCTGTCAAAAATATTTATCAACTGTTAAAAGTTTGCTCAAATTATCTAATATGTTTCTAAACTGTCAAACAAATTCCCCAACTATGTTTACATTTTTTCGAACTGTCACAAAAGCGTCAATCAACAGTCAAAAGATTCCAAATTGTTTGTAAACTGTCAAAACATTCTATAAGTGCATTTAAAACGTTGTCCAACTGTCATAAATACTAATAAACTGTCAAAAATGTGTCAAATTTTTTAAATATATTTTTTTCAAAATGTTTCTAAAAGTGTTGATCAACTGTCATGTAATTAAAATGTTTCTAATTTGCCAATAACATCTTTCAATTGTGATTTAAATAATCTCCAACTGTTAAAAGTATATAAAAACTATCTAAAATGTTTGTGAACTGTCAAAAGTTTGTTAAACTGTCATACATATTTCTCAAATGTGTTCAAGTTTTCCTTCAATTGTTAGAAACTAGTCAACAGTTTTTTAAATGTTTTTCAGCAATTAAAAAATAATAATAAACTGTCAAAAATGTTGATCAACTGTGAAAAGTTTCTGAAATGTTTCTAATTTGCCAACAACTTTTCTCAATTATGTTTAAATTATCTCCAACTGTCAAAAGTGTATATGAATTGTCAAAAATGTTTGTGAACTGTCAAAAGTTTGTCTAAACTGTCATTCATAGTTTTTCAACTGTGCTCAATTTTTTCCACAACTTTTGAAAACCTGTCAACAATTTTTAAATGATTTTCAGCAATCAAAAATAATAATAAACTGTCAATAGTGTTGATCAACGGCCAAGAGTGTCTTAGATGTTTCTAATTTGCTAACAACTTTCCTCAATTATGTTTTAATTATCTAAAGTATATATAAACTATCAAAAAAGTTTGTCAGCTGTCAAAAATATTATTTAATTATCAAAAGTTTAAGCTAGAATTGTCATACATATTTCCAACTGTGCCTAACTGTCAAAAGTCTGTCAACAATTTTTTAAACGTTTTTCAGATATCAAAAATATTATTAAACTGTCAAAAAATGTCTAGTAAACTGTCAAAAGTGTTAATCAACTATCAAGAATGTCTAAAATGTTTCTAAATTGTCAACAACATTTTTTAATTGTGATCTAAACATTTTCAACTGTCAAAAGTGTGTGATGAACTGTTTAAAATGATTTGCAACTGTCAAAATATTTGTGACCTGTTAAAAAAATGTCTAAACTGTTATACAAATTTTCCAATTGTGTTCACACAACTATAAAAAAACATTGATATTTTTTAGCTATCAAAAATAATATAAACTGTCAAAAGTGTTAATTAACTGTCAAAAATATTAATTAACTGTCAAAAGTTTGTCTAAACTGTTATACATATTTCCCAATTGGTTCCAAATTTTGCTATAACTGTCAAAAGTTTATCAACATTGTTTTAAATATTTTTCAATTATCAAAAATGATAATAAAATGTCAAAAATGTTTCTAAACTGTTTAAAGTATTTATCAACTGTCAACAACATTTAAAATGTTTTTAATTTGCAAACAAAATTGTGTCTAAATCATTTCCAACTGTCAAAAGTGGATATGAATTATCTATACTGTTTCTCAGCTGTCAAAAATATTAATTAACTGTCAAAAAATTGTCTAAAATGTTTCATAACTGTGTCAAAATTTCTCCACTCAAAAATCAAAAATTAAATTAAACTCTTTAAAATGAATCTAAAATATTTGTAAACTTCAAGAGTGTCTAAAGTGTTTTTTTTTTAATTTGCAATCAACATTCTTCAATTGTGTTTATTTTATTCTTAACTGACAAAAATGTATATGAACTGTCTAAAATGTTTTTTAAATGTCAAAAATTTTATTTAACTGTCAAAAGTTTGTCTAAACTGTCATATTTATATATATATATATATATATATATATATATATATATATATATATATATATATATATATATATTTACATATATTTTCCAACTATGACTAAATTATCCCATAACTGTCAAAAGTTTGTCAACAATTTTTTAAATGTAAAGTTGTCAAAAATAGTTTCATTTTTAATAATTTAAAAAAATCTTAAGACATTTTATGTGAAATAAGATTTTTTTGCTAATTTTATGTTATAAATGTCAAGTACAATACAATTTTAAGGTTTTTTATACAAAGTGAATGTTGTAAAAGAGTTATCTACTTAATATTTACGTTATAAATATAATTTCTAAATTTTTTTGAATTATATGTTATGCTATAAATATATTTTTTGGGTCAATTTTGATAATATTTATGTTATTTTCAAACAAATTTTATGCTATAAATGAGTTTTCTGCTTGATTTTATGCTAAAATAATTGGAATTATTGAGCAAATTTGATTTTCTGTGGAATATTTTTTATAAATGAATTTTCTTGTTTAGGCGTTTTTTTTGCTAAAGATGAGTATTTTGAATTAAATTTTAAATTATATAAGTTAAGTTTTTAATGTAAATTTTATGTTAAAATGTTTTTGAGCTAATTTTATTAAAATTAGTATAATTGAACGTGGCAAATATAATTTTAAAGCAAATTTTATGTTAGAAATGTAATTTCTGCTTAATTTTGTGGTAAACTTTATGCTATAAATGATTTTTCAGTGCTTATTTTGATAACATTTATGCTATAAATTAGTTCGTGCGCAATATTTACGTTATAAATGCAATATTAAAGCTTTTTACATTAAAAGATTAATTTGTCAACGTCGGTTGTCAGATAATTATGTAGTTGTATGCATTAATTTTTTGAAAATTATTTAAAGTATTCATTGCTAAAATACAAAAATCCGGCCACAAAACATTTATTTAATAAACACTAAATTTAGCATTAAAATTTGAGAATTACGTACAAAAATAACAAAATTAAGCTATAAAACGTAAGAAATCTAACAATAAAATATCAAAAATTTGACCAAAAACTTCAAAAACTGTAAAAAAGTACAAAGTTTGGCCATAAAATGTCAAAAACATTAAAATCCGGCCACAAAATTTAAGAATCAAGTAAAAACATATTAAAATCTAATTATAAAATGTTAAAAATTTGGTCAGAAGTCTTAAACATTGTAAAAAAACAATAAATCCAGCAATAAAATAACAAAAATATTAAAATCCGGCCACAAAACATAAGAAATACGTACAAAATCTGGCTATAAATGTCAAAAACACTAAATTAAAATTAAACTTAAAAATTGTTAAACAAGGTATTACAATCTAGCTATTAAATATTAAATTGAAAAGCTCACCCAGCTGCTTAAGTTTTGATCAATAAGAGATTGGATGTTACTTTTTTTTACAAGCGTTAGAGATCTCTATATTCAAATAGGAGGTGGTTATACCAAAATTTGGGTGAGCGGGTGAGTCACTCTAAATTGTAAATACTAATTAAATAGAGAAGTTTAAACTAGAGTGCTCACTTATTCGCCCATTGTAAACATCCATCATCTTCTCTAACATAATAACCTTATTTTTTTTTTTAATTTGTTGCAAAGTGTCAAAATGAACAATTTAATTATTATAGTTTTATTAACAATTTAAGTTTTATCAATAATTTGACAGTTCAGTGATAATTTGACATTTTATCAACAATTTGACAGCAATCATTTGTTATAATCGTTTACACTTAATCAAAAAATTTCACATTTTTGTCAACAATTTTACAGTTTTATCTACAATTTGACATATCATATTGACAGGTTTACTAACATAAACAATTGGCAATTTTTACAATGTGTCAGCTGTCAATTTTAGCAAATATTTAACAGTTTTGCCAACAATTTGATTTTAGAAACAATTTAATAGTATTTTTGATATTTTTAATAGTTTTGGAGCATTTGATGACATTTGTGAAAATTCAAAAACATGTTTTGTCAATTTAAAAACGTTTTAATAATAATTTCAATTATTTAATAATTCAGAAGCATTTTATGACAATTAATGAACATTTTCAATAATTTGGGAGCATTTAACAACATACAACAATTTTATAATAGTTCAAAAGAATTTTACGGTATTTTTGATAGTTCACAAACATTTTATAATATTTAAATAGTTTTGGAGCATTTGATAACATTTGTGACAGTTTAAAAACATTTTTTAAAATACATTTTATGATTGTTTAATTTAATTAGTTTTTTAATGACATTTGTGACATTTCAAGAAAGTTGCGAATATTTTATGACAATTTAAGATTATTTTCAAACATTTTCAATACTTTGGAAGCATTTTGTGACATTTATGACAGTTTAAGAACATATTTTGTTAATTTAAAAATATTTGAAGACAATTTAAGACTATTTTGATAATTCAGAAACGTTTAATAACAGTTTCAAAGTATTTTTGACAGTTTATAAACATTTTAAGATAGTTTTGAAGCATGTAATGACTTTTGTTTCTAAATTAATGGTTAACATTTTGACATTTGTCAACATTTTTACAACAAATCAAAATATATTTTTAATCAATTCAATAACAAACCTTTGTAAGTACGTAGACAAGAGTTGAATACATTGAAAAATCCACCAACCATTGATAGAAGGGATAGAATCTTAAATGTATAACGTCCAGTAGCGATACCTGAGCAGTTTTCAGAACCACATCAACGTTTCTGGGAATATGGAAAGTATCTACTGAAGATTTTCCATTCTGCTGCTGCGTTTTGTTGCTTTTTTTCGGATTTTTCTCAATTAATCTAGCCCTAAAAGAATATTTATTTTTTTTCAATTTATTTTGTATATCATACCTGTACCAGCAAATATTTATATCTTTTTCAAGTTCTTCAGACTTTTGTTGGAATTTAATTTGATTTTCGCTTCAAATGGCTTTTAATTTCACTTATGGATAACTATATTGTTATTGATATTGAGTTTTCAATACATTGTGTCAGTATCAAATTTTTGTAAGACTTTATCTAAATAATGTGAGGATATTGTTTGGTTTTTGGGGGTTCGATGCTACCTGGAAAATAATTATATGCGTTTGTATACTATAATACTATTTGACAAATACTTTTATAAATTGTTTAATTTTTTTGTTTACGTTGCTATGTCACGGTCTTGCTGCCACCTTACTTTTGGCAAATTATTGCGTTACTATGGCAACCTAAGCATGCTAGATTTTTATTTAAAAATTTTAAATTGAATTTTCTACATATTTATAGTTCCAATAAAAATAGATAACAATTTGCATTAATCATTCCCAAAGAGGAATAATATTCACTGCAAATTTTTATTAGTCCAATGTGGGTTATAAAGCTATGGAAACCTACTCAATCAGACCGGCTGAATAATAAAAACGTTTTACCATTTCCACAACAGACAACACAATAATAAATATAATTTTATTTATATATCGTAAATGTTTGCCCTCCCATTCCCCATCCCCATCCTCATCGTCCCAGTCCCACCAAGCGTCGAATGCTTTATTGTGGTTGAAATTTTACGAGCGATTATTACGTTCCTTTACTGCGCCAATAAAACTTTATCGTCCAACTTTAAATATTTCCTTCGCGCCCAGTCCGCGTTTTCTCTAATGGCTTCTATATATTATATATATAAAAAAAATGATTGTAATTATCAAGTAGAAATATGTTTGTTAAATAAAATCAAAGAATTCGTATTAGGTTTCACTTAGCAGAGGCGTTTACGTAATTGGCGTAACGCGCCCCTCACCTCCAATTAAAGGAAGCGCTTTTTCTTTAAATAAAGTGGATTTTTCCCGTTCGATTTTAAATTAGCCCAAAGTAAAACGGTCCGCGGGGAATTTTTCTCTCATCCAGGGAGCAATCATTCCGATCGAAGATGGAAAGTTCGTTCGCAGCAAGAGGAGTAATTGTTATTGCGAGTTTACTACACCGTGAATAATTGTAGGGGGGTCGGATTACGATTGCGAAGCGCATTGCAACGTGAAATAAAAAAAACATCGCCTCCTCGTCGCCTTACTTTGAGAGAATCTTTTGAATTAGTTACCAGAAAGGAATAGAAACGGATGGTTGAGTTTTATTATTTTTATTATTATTATTTCTAGGTAGTAGTGGTAGTAATGTCATAACTGTTGGCCCTACGGACGGGATTCAGAAACGACATGAATTTACACTCCGGGAGTCCGAGTTACGATCAATCTCGGTCCGCCCGGAGGCGAGGTCTTCCGTCTTATCAAAACGCACTATAACCATTACAATCGTAAAAAGATTTTATTGTTTTAAATTATTAATTGTATAACTTATTTTCAGGATTGTTTCGTACCGAAGGGCAAAAGTTGACGGGGACTATGTGCGATTACCAGTTCAGCAGTTCCGATTATTCCCCCGGCTATGGGACATTCTATTCGCCGAGGTATCCTTCAAGTTACCCCAAGAACATCCGCTGTTCGTACCGCTTCCGAGCAAGGTTGGTATTTCTGGGCCATTAACCTTTCGAAGCTCATTATTCCAAGAATATCACTCGCCTCATATTTCAAACAAGGGAAACGGGTGGAGCAAAGTAAGAGTAACTCAACAATTTGCATATTAAATAAATTTTTAATTAAGAAAATTTATTGTGTAATATTACATTTTTTACCAAACCGGCGAGGAAACTTTATTATTTCTGTATAAATTTTGTTTGAAAAAGTTTTCGTGTGTTAATTCTATTAGAAACTTCAACTAATTATGAGGATGAGTACACAGTCAAAGAACATTGCAATTTTTCCATTAGAGAGGCTTGCAAAGGAAAAATGAAAAAAGATAAAATCAAAGGGAGTGGAAATGCATGTAATTATATTTTTTCTGAATCAAATTTTCTATAATTAATTAAACTGATACCTAAATTGCAATTAATTTCCCGTGGACGATTCCCAGTGATTATCTATGATTTAGGTCAAACTCTGAGGGTTTGTGGCTTAGTTATTTTATGGCATAATTGTGATTATGCAAGATTTATCTCCAATAATAATCCAAATAAATTTCGTGGCTTTGCATTTAGATTAAACAGAATTTATGAGTGCATCGTAGTTTTTATTCCCTTTCCATTATATCGATCGAGTCTGTTAATAAATTACTTTCTTACAGGTTGAAGGAGAGGATACGAGTCGTCTTCGAGGAAGTGACCTTACAAAAGGGCGATTTAAGGTAATATAATTTTACCCAGTCGCGCATGTAGTATGTATATACGTACAACATTCATTGCTTGCACAAAACTTAATATGAATTTCCAAGTAATTTCAATTTACTCGAAACTGCAATAAAGCAACACTACCCAGCTGCAATAAAGCAGTGGTTGCGGGTCTCTCGAGGAGAACCATGATTTTATATACACAATTAATTATATTTTTCTATTTTAATGTAAGAACGTCGGTAAATCTTGCATGTTCTGAAAAATATCGCTTGAAAGATATGTAAATGGTTCGGATTCTGCTACTAATGTATTAGCCGACTGTAATGCAATATGCACGTGAGGAATAATTCAACCGACGATTTTGCCTCGTATTCCGCAACGCCCCGTGTGCATGTTGCGGATTTATGACTACAATATTTCCTGCGGCAAAATTGAATCGCTATTACTTCGTTACATCGGGGTATCGGAAATGTATTCACCTGAAAAGAATGGGCTATAAATTTAATCATCGACTGTATTGTGTTAGTACAATAGTTTTTGAAAGATAAAAATTTATAAAAAAATGAGAAAGTTCTGTGGATTTTTTTAAAAGATTGCTAATGTCAATTCATTACACAAATATATACTACAGAACTCTTCAATTAAGAAAATGGAAGCGCTACAGATACTGTCAAGGCCTAGTTTTATGTTTACCCTAACACATTTATATTAAATGTAGTTATGGTTATTTAGTCACTAATAATGTACTTATCTAATAATTGTCATATTTTCTTTAAACGTTCTATCGGAGCTGAGGCTAGTAACGTTTTTAGTTTTGCGCTGGTAATATTTTAAACTTAATCAATGCTAGTCGGCAAAAAAATGGGGCAACATTAATGGAATGAATTTTGAAAATTTAGATGAATAAAAATGTTTTTCTTAATTCTAATCTTTTTGGGCAATTGCATAACTAGAACTATTAAATTACCTAAAATACACAAAAGTTTTATTATTTTATTACAATATTTAATAGAAAAATAACTAAAATACACAATATTAAATAAAAAAATGCGGTAGTTAGCGTGCTGTGGTACTTTATGTTGCACAAAGTGTTTTTCTAGTTGTGCAAAGTACACAAAGGGGTTTTATAGGCTAAACCGTCAAACCATTTAGGTTGGTACAGGTAGTTGTGTCTATGTTGTAAGGGAGCATGTGTGTGCTTTTGTCAGTTTTGTGGTTGCTTGTTTTTGGACCATGGGTGCTTCATGTAGTTGTCTTTTAGTTTTGCTAATGATCTGTTCTAAAAAATTCTTCTTGAAGGTGTTGTATAATTGTAAAAACACCATGCTTTAAATTGCCCCATGTTGGGTGTCATTTGTTACCGACTAGGCACGGAACAAAATACGCAAATTGGTATTTGTTTAGTTTACACGGGTTATGGTTTTGTTTTTGGTAGGATTTAGAAACCCATCGGTGGTCTCCTGTAGTTTGGAACCATTGGATGCATTGATCAGAGTTCATGCATTTAAAGGTCAAGTGCCACCTGGTTTGACTTGAAGCCGCGTCGATAATACCCAGGGAAAGTGTATACCTAATTATTTGTAATTGTTTGTAATTTGTCCCAGAGTTTGAGGGCAAGTCGGCGGCAAGTGGTGCAAAGTTACTAACTGCGTGTTGGTTCAAAAGCGTGGGGTGTCAAGTCTATACTTGTTGCAAAGGTTGTTGGTCTTCTGCAACAAAAAGTAGGGTTAATTTTGTACAGAGTAAAAGGTGCAAGATTGCAAAGTGCATTGGGGCTGGGAAGCAAAGTGAAATGGTTATCTTTGCCAGTGGTCATGGCAAAAGTCAATATTTTGTTAAAGTTGTCATAATGTATTAAAAACATTTTGGTTTTTTCCTTTTTCTAACTTTAGGCCTGTTACACAGTGCGAGCTAGCATTTGAGCTAGCCTAGTCAGTTACTGCAGTGCAGCTACTCGCACCGCAGGAACATGACAGGTGGTACTAACTTTAAATTTTTGAACAGCAACCCTTTGGGACGGGTGGTTGGGAAAACTAATACAAGCTGATTGACATCTATAAATTATTCTCTTATATCTTAGTTGCAAGTACACAATAAGTGGTGGTAACTTAAAGTTCCTGAATGACACTTGGGCGGGTGAGCAGGAACACTTTTTTAAATTACCGGTCTAGTATTTATAAACTGTGTTCCCGCTTACCCACCTAAGTGTTTGTTGCCAAGAAATTGCTTACGTCATCTTTCTCTTCTAAATTAACAACATTTGTCAGTTATCTTCTTTGTTTTTTAGCTGCAGGAACACTATAGGTGGTAGTAACTAAATTTCTGAACGACAAACACTTGGGCGGGTGGGCAGGATCACTTTTTTTAAATTTCCGGCTCAGTATTCATAAACTGTTTCTCACCTACCTACCTAAGTGTTTATTCTTATGAAATTATTTAAATCACTTCCGCCTTCTAACTTAATGACATCTGTCAGTCATTTTTTAATGTATTTTAGCTGCAGGAACGCAATAGGTAGTAGTAACACTTTTTGAAATTACTGATCTAGTATTTATAAACTGTGTTTTCGCCCACTCACCCAAGTGTTTGTTGTTAACAAATTGCTTGCGTCACCTTTTTCTTTTAACTTAATGACATTTACCAGTTATCTTCTTACGTTTCTTACACTTGGGCGAGTGGACGGAAACGTTTTTTCAAATTACCGGTCCAATATTTAAAACTGTGTTCCCGCTCACCTACCTAAGTGTTTGTTTCTAAGAAATTGTTTACGTTTCTTATGTTTCTTAGTTGCAGGAACACGACAGGTGATACTAGCTTCTAAATCTTGAATAACAAACACTTACTTGGGCGGGTGGCCAGGTACACTAATAAACACCCAAATAAAAAAACTTTTTCCACCTACCTACCCAAGTGTTTATCAAAAAAATGATTACGTCATCTCCCTCTTTTAACTTAATGACATCTGTCAGTCATTCTTTTATGTTCCTTAGCTGCAGGAACACGATAGGTAGTAGTAACTTATAATTCCTAAATGACAAACACTTGGGCGAGTGAGCAGGAACACTTTTTTAAATTGCCGGCCTAGTATTTAAAACTGTGTTTCCGCTTACCTACCCAAGTGTTTGCAGCCAAAAAATTGCTTACGTCACCTCCTCTTCTAACTTAATGACATCTGTCAGTCATCCTTTAATGTTTTTTAGCTGCAAGAACACGATAACTAGTAGTTTCTAGACGACAAACACTTGGGCGGGTAGGCAGGAACACTTTTTTTAAATTACCGACTCAGTATATATAAACTGTGTTCCCGCCCACCCAACCAAGTGTTTGTTGCCAAAAAAAAATTTAAGTAAACTTCCTCTTCTAACTTAATGACATTTGTTCTGTGCTGCAAGAATACGATAAGTGATTGTAACTTCTAATTCGTGGGTGACAAACACTTGGGCGGATGGGCCAAAACACTTTTTTAAATTACCGGCTTAGCATTTTTAATCTGAGTTTCCGTCCACCCACCCAAGTGTTTGTTATCAAGAAACTGCTTACGTCATCCTTTTCTTTTAATGTCACTTGTTAATTATTTCTTATGTTTTTTGCTATTAGAACACGAAAGGTGGTAATAACTTTTAGTTTTGGATGACATTTTTTTTAAATTATTGACTTACTATTCATAAACTGTGTTTTTTGATAAATACTGATTGATTTATATGCATTTCAAATCAAAGTTATCTTTATTATTATTTTTGACAGATGTTCTATATTTAAAACAATTTTTAACAGTTCTGTGCATTGTTTGACACTTATTGAATCATTTCTAAACGATTTAATTAAAAGTAATTTGATTCACTATTATTTTTGACAGTTTAAAGTAATTGCTTAATGTTTAAAACAGTTTTTGACAGTTTTGTATATTTTATAGTACAAACAATGTTTTTTTAGCAGTTATTTATTGATTTGTATAAGTTTTAAATCAAAATAATTTTACTTTTGACAATTTTGTTATATTTAAACAGTTTTTGACAGTATTATGCGTTTTTTTGACAGTTTATAAACAATTTCTAAATATTTCAAAGAAAAATCACTATATTTATTAATATTTTTGACAGTTTCAAACAGTTGCTCAATGCTTAAAACAGTTTTTAACAGTTATGTGCTTTGTATGATACTTTATAATATTTTTGGACAATTATTGATTCAGTTTTTTTATTGCAAATCAAGGTTATCTTACTTTTTATCATTTTTGATAATTGATTTATGTTTAGAACAATTTTTGACAGTTCTGTCGATTTTTTTACAGTTAATGAATGATTTCTAAACATTTCAAATAAAAATGAACTTCTAATTCTTGGATAACAAACACTTAAACTATTAATAAGCTGCCAAACTACCAAATAGTTAATAAAGTAATTACCTAATAGACTGTCAAACTTATAAACTGTCAAACCACAAAACTTTTGCAAAATGTCAAACTTACGAGTTTGTGAAATAATGAACTGTCAAACTGGTAAACTAAAAAACTGTCAAATTAACAAATTTTTAAACATTTTATCTGTCAATAAACTGCTAAACTTCAAATCTATCAAACTTTAAAACCAAACTACAAAATTGCCGAATTAATAAACAGTCAAAGTTTTGTTAAACTGCCAAACTACTAAACTATCAAATTTTAAAACTGCTACAAAAGTACAAAAGTGTCAAATTAACAATCTTTAAATCTGTCGATAAACTTTCAAATTATAAAACTGTCAAACTTCAAAGATGCCAAACTACAAAACTGTCAAACTACAAAATTATCAAACTAAATACTTGAAAATTTATGATTTGGTAAAATAATAAACTGTCAAACTTTTGAACTGTTGTCAAAATATGGAACTATTAAATTTTGACAACTCATAAATGTCAAATTTTAAAAAAATGTTAAACTACAAAATGGTCAAATTTCAAAACTGTAAAGTTTCAAGCTGTCAAACTACAAAATTGTCAATAAACTGACAAAATAATTTGAGGATTATTGCTGGAGTATGAAATATTTAATTTTCTGATCACAATCAGTCTTTTAAGAATTATGTATTGCATCTTTCTGTTTCAAGTTTTTGATTGACTAACATTAACTCTTTCGTATATCATTTTTGCAGGAATTATAAAATAATAAATAAAATAAATATTTATTTCAATTATTTATACTCAATTGCAATCAATGTAATTAGCCCGTCTAAGTGTTTGTTGTCAAGGAATTCCCTATTGATTTTATCTATTCCATGTTGTTGACAATAACAATCACCTACATATGCATTAATATAGGCGGAAATTACTGTACAATATAAAACTATAATAAATCATATCAATAGTAATCATAAACATTTGCTTTCTATATATTTGTATATTAATTTGATCAATTAATCAAATTCTATTAAAAATTATTTTATTATAATACTATTGGCAACACTGTTCTTTCAGTAGTGTAAAATGTAAGTCAAGATGGCCACGCTTTAACTAGCAGGATTTATTTATACAAATTGTGTTAATATAAAGTGCACCGAACGGGAATCCGGCTATGGAATCACGGGATAGTCATACCCCGGCACGTTTTGTGTAAGTAGTAGTACCCTGCTATCATTAATAAAGCTATAATGAGCGTTTGTAATTTTTACATAAAATGCTTGCTTAAGTCAATACATGTTATATTACATATATTGTATTGGCAGCACTGCTGTTTTGCATAGTGCTCCTGCAATATTGCATATGGCGGACGTCACTACGTGTCCGTGTAATAGTTATGCAAAAATTGTTAATAAAAAGTGCAACAGACGGAGACCAGGGTATGAAATCATTGGATAGACATATCCCGGCATATTTTGTGTGAGTAGTAATACCTTGCTATCCATAATAAAGTTATAATGAGCATTTGTAGTTTTCACATAAAAAGTATGGAATTGGCAATTTATTGTTAATAAATTTCCATTGGTAGCACTGTTATTTTAGTCTCAATCCTGCTACATTGCAAATGGCGGACGCTGTCACATATCAACAATGTAATTATCTAAATATCTTTAATAGAAAGTGTAAAAAACGGGAATCAAAGTGTAAAATCATTTGGTAGACTTAATTCGGATAGTTTTGTGTAAGAAGTGTTGTCAGGTTAGCAGTAATAAGGTAATAATGAACGTTTGATAATTTTGGTTGTGTCAATGTAAATATTGTATAATGAATTGAAATCAATTATAAAATTGTTTTCAAAATACCTGCTAGCAATCAATGTATTTGGTGCCCGCTTACTCGCTCAAGTGTTTGTTGTTGCTTTTGACAAGTAATATTAATTCTTTTGTACATTATAGTGTAGAAATTATGAACAAATAACACATTCTTAATTCCTTGATCTCATACACTTGGGTGGGTTGACGGGATGTGATTAAATTTAAATTAAAGAGCTTGAAATTTGTAACTTACATTAACTGCTGCAACGTTTTAAGATTTCCAATTCTTATAAAATTAAAATGTTTGTTAGTTTATCATAAACTAAGCCAGTTTTTTCCACATATTTAAAGTTAATTTTCACAATTAAAAAGCGTTGTTGCTCTGTGTAATGCTCTACGTTTAATAACTGGGATGTCTATTTGACGTTTAAATAATTGGAGCACAGCATACTTAACTAAAAAAAAAATGGTTGAAAAATTTATCTGCTTTAAGTAATCTCTAAAACAGATTTATAATTTAAAATTTAATTTGTTTTTATACCTGTTTCTGATGACTTCTATATATGTATATATTTTTCTATGGTTTTTAATATGTGTTGGTCACTATCGTTTTCTAATTTTTGCAGAATTTAAGTTTGTACATGTTTTCTTACGCTGAAATTCTGATCACCAATCAATATTTTCAATGTTGCACTTCTCAAGTTCTCAGTAGAATTCTGAAACTGTTTACATTTATTTGAGCTTTTCTACAAACTAATCTTTATACTTTATTCAATTTTGAAACTAAATTTAATATTTGTTCGGTTTCACGATCTTTATTTGCAGAAAATAGGTTCAGAAAAGACAAATGTCATTAAAATTAAAGTTTTGTAGTAAATATATTATTAGTTTAGTTTATTTATGGGTTTTGATTTTATTTACCCAGTTATATCAACAATGTTCACATTATTATTAATTTAAAAGCAATTGATATAATTTACTTTATTAAATAAATAAACAGCTTTTGCTTGTTACGTCAATCCATGAACAAATTATATGCAATTGTATACTTCACCTGGGGTATTTACACTTATTATTAAATCGAAACAGATAATTGCAGCTTCCATTAATAAAATTCACTTTCACTACTCTCCATTAAAGGTGTTCTTACATTTGTCAATTTCTTGTTCAATTTTAAGAACTTACTGACCTTGAAGCCCCTATCAGATTAAATTGTCACTTTACATTTGTCAATTTATTGACCAATTTATTGTCAGATTAAAATATCAGATTAAAACATAACCTACTTTGCTTTAATTTATTGATGAAGTTAAGTGTAGCCAACTGCAAAATATATATGATTCAGTCACAGTGCATCTACCACATAACCTGACGATCAGCTGTTCTATTATACAGTTGGCAGTATTGGAAATTGAACAATAAATTGCCAAGTGTAAAGTGAAACAAATCTACAATAAATTGTCGTAAAATTGACGGCAATTAATGAGATAAATAAGTACTTAAAATTGAACAATAAATTGACAAATGTAAAAACACCTTAATATTATTAAACTTTAAAACACAAATGACATAATTAATTAAATTGAAGTTTTTGTTTGGTCACGTTGCTAAGTTACGATTTCACAGCTAGCTAAATAAATAAAATTCGATTAATGAGTGAAATTGATAATTATATTTTTTTAAATTAAATATATATATTTTATTAGAAAATCTATAATTTAACTAATAAAAATGTAAAGAATTCTTTTCACAGAATAAAACTTTCATTGTTTTAAGTTAGATCAATAATAAAAAACTTGAAAGCAAACGTGAAACTTTTTAATGGACCGTTAAGTAAATTGCAGAAATAGGTGTAGTAGAGAGTTGTAGTGCCGCTTTCAGAGTTCACTTTTAATGCCACTTCTTTTCACTCTATAAAATATTTTTTACGCTCACTTTAATAATAATAATAATAAAAATTAAGTACGCACATGCTGCTGCTGTAGTCAGTTGAATTTGCACGGTTTAAAGTTCAAAAGACATAAAAAACCCTCCGAATTTTTGCTAGGTGAAATTAATTTGCGAGTTAAATTACGGTAGAATCAGATTGCGACACAATGGACTTATTTCATGCAAAACATTGATGTTTTTGTGCTGAGAAGTGGTGGTGGCCATTGTTTCGAGCGAGGTCCGAGTACGAAACGGACGGTTTTTGCGGCGGAATTTATATGAAATATGTCAGCAGTGGGGTTAATTACACCATAAATCTCCCTCTTCGAAAGTGCCAGGTTATTTTTATTTCCTTCTCCGACAACAATTCCGCAAGATTAATAAATAGCATGGTCACAATCTGTCGCACTTTGATGTCGAGTTTCCGTACTGTGTACCATCCCCTTTAAATTTTACGCGACTGGAAGTGATGGAAGGATGTGATTCTATGTCAGAGTCGAGTCGAGGATGTTGAAGGGGTCGAGATGCAGGCAGGGATATCAAGTGGCCCCGATAAGCTGCCGCATGTTATCCTTTCACATCCACACCAATCTCCTCGAAAAAGAAGAAAATCTACCAAGACGTTCCGGTCCTATTCTAATCATACAAAATACAAACATATAAAACGAAAAACAATTCTTTTAAAAATATACGTAAAATATAAAAAAAGGCCTCGACATAAAATAATCCGTCCCGACATAAAGATAAAGTCAAAAATCCCCGATAAATTCATAAAAAAAGGTGTAATTAGGTACCCACCAACCCGTTTTTACGACTTGCAGCTTTTTACGGTCGCAAAACAATCTGTACTTTCGGCCACGGGGCGCGCGAGCAAAAATATAAAAGGGAGTCGTAAAAAGCTCGCCAGCAGATTATTACTTTATATTTAATTATAAGGTCGATTAATTAGACGAGATAACAAATAAGCAGCCGCATCTACATGCATGATGATAATGTATTTGTATTCCGTGTCATGTACGAGTAAATGGTCTAATGGCTCTTCCCTCTGCGTAAGCTTATATTCATTTTTAACGACTCTGACCTTTATGAATAATATAATTAAAAAAAAAAACAAAAATTGCTACCACAGGTCAGAGTTTTAAAGCATTTATGCAAATTGACTTAGAGTTCAGGAAATAATTTGACAGTTGGCAGCACATTTAAGAGTTACGTTTCACAAAATATGACAAATTACCTGTGACAAATCAAAATATTAATTAATATAGAAAAACGTAACATGTAATTTGTGATCAAATAAAGGATTTGAGTGTAATCCGCAGTTTTATAATAATTAGATTATCTTATGATGAAATAATTATCAATCGTTAGATTGGTTTGAAATAGCACGTCATTCTATCCTGTTCCGAGCTGTAGTCTTTATTTTTTTATAGTTGTTGCTTCTTACATTTTCTCTTATCTGTTTTATGTAGTCTCTACATTTACATTTCCCTCTGCCATGTCTTCTATAACTATATAAATAATTTATATTAATACAATTCAATTAATAATAAAATAAATAAACACCGATCAACATAACTGTGTGATTGTCGTGAGATGTGAATGTGACGTCAATCTCCCTCCACTCGCTTATCCTTGCACATCGAGTCTACTCAGTCAGTACGAGAGTTGAATCCGCGCTGAGTACGTTGTGCGTGTAATGTCCTTTAATAATCTTAGATTGCATAATTAGGAAATTTGTATAGTGCCAGTCGTGTAATGTTCCAAACAAATTGCAACAGGTATCAGGAGCATGAGGTAATTATGATTTATTGTCTTTATTGCAAAATGCCGTTATCACGTTAACTCAACCTCACACACATTGCTTATAATGTTTTTATTGATAGAAATAATTGTTTTATACTTAGCGACATTGAATAATTGCTGTTTGTATTATAATAATTTTAGATGGGGACAATTTTACTCTAATATTCTTCATAGGTTATGTCGTGAAATGATCTAAAACGTTTATTTTAACATAATCTATAAATTCGAACTCTTTTAATATAAATAAATTTGGTTGTAATGCTTAATATTAGTAGGTTGTGCAAACTGTTTACAGTTATGCCTAATTTATTATTCTTTTTTACGGTTATTGTGCTTTAGTAGTTAGTAACCAGGCCTGTGATTGCTTATTTATAGTCAATTATTATTACTATTTATAAAATGCTGTTCTTGTAGTCATTTTTATTGCACATTTTAAAGATTAAATTAATAACAAATATTCTTTAAATTTTTCAAATACATTTTTATACAATCACAGATGCCATGAAATGTTTTTAAATTAAATAATCTTTCTATAATAAGTACTACTAATGCTATAAACTGTCATAACTTCTTTCCAGATTAATAAAAAAATACTTCTACACTCATTTTTTGACCTGGTATGCTATAATTATCAAATATTCTGAAACTATGACTTCGATTATTTTGACAATTCAAGAATATTTTATGGTAATTTATTAACATTAATAGTTTCGGAACATTTTATGTCAATTTAAAAACGTTTTAAGGCAATTCAGAAACATTTTGCAAATTATTATGACAATTCAGTATTGAGGCAAATTGGAAATCTTTTGTAAATTATTTTGACAGGTCAATATCATTTTGACGTTTATATCACATCAAACACATTGTATGACAGTTGTTGATAGTTTTTTAAGGTTTTTGTTGCCAATGTTTTAATTTTTATAAAATGTTTCAGATTATTTTAATATTTTTGACAATGTTTTAGGTATTCCACAAGGCTCTAAAATGTTTAAAACTATTCTTTTTGAGTTTTCAAAATGTTACCAAAAGTTTTTACGAGGTTTTTGAGTATTCTCAAATGTTTTACTAAGTTTTAAAATGTTTTAAGGTTTTTTTAAATTATTTGGGTGTTTCACCAGGATTCAAATTTTTTTATCAGATGTTTTAACTATTCTTTTATGTTTTTTTAATGTTACTAATATGTTTTGCAAACTATTTAGTAGTATTGTCAAATATTTTAGAAGATGCTTTTCAGATATTTGGCAATGTTTTGGGTGTTCCACAATGCTCTGAAATATTTTCAAAAGACACAATTATTATTTTAAGTTTCCGGAATGTTTTTTTGTAAAGTTTGAAAGTATTTTCAAACGTTTTAAATTTTTGTTAATTTTTGAAATGTTGCCAATATTCTTTAAAAGGTTTTGGAGTATTGTCGAACATTTTATAAGATTTCAGATATTTTTTTTATATTTTACAATTTTTTGGGTGCTCCACAAGGTTGTAAGTTGTTCTTATATGTTTTAACTATTCTTTTATGTTTTTGGAATAATTTTTAGAATGAATAAAGTTATGTCAAATTTTCTACAAGTTTTTACAATACTCTCTAATTTTTTAATTATATTTGACAATGTTTTGGGTATCCCACAAGGCTCTAAAGTTTTTTAGAATGTTATTAATAACTTCTACAAAATTTTGGACTTTTGTCAAATGTTTTAAAAGGTTTTTTTGACAAAGTTTTTAAAAAAATGTTGGTGGATTTAAGTTTTTAAAATGTTTCTAATGATTCTTATAACATTTTAGAGTGTTATCAAATGTTTTACAAAAATTTCAAAACGTTTTCTAAATTTTTTTATTATATTTGACAGTTTTTTGGGTGTCCCACAAGGTTTCGAAATGTCAGATATCTTAACAATAATGTTTTTATTAGGTTTAAGAGTAATATAAAACGGTTTTAAAATGTTTTTTAGTATTTTTATTATATTTGACATTGTTTTAGTTATTCTGCAGGACTTTGAATTGTTCTCAATTTTTTTTTTTGGTGTTTTATTTAATTGACAATGTTTTAGACATCTCACAAAGCTTTCGCATTTTTTTAGATGTTTTAATTTTTTGAAATGTAGCCAATTAATTTTTGGATGGTTTTGGAGTATTATCAAATGTTTTATAAAGTTTTAAAATGCTTTTAGATTTTGTATTATATTTAATAATATTTTGGTAGTCCCACAAGGCTTTAAAATATTGTTTGTACAATATTTTTGTTTTGAAATGTTACTATTAGCTTCTACAAGGTTTTGATAATTTATGAAATGTTTTACAAGCTTTTAAAAAGCTTTCTCGATTTGTTTACTATATTTAACAACGTTTTGGTTATCTCACAAGGCTCTTGAATGATTTTAGATGTCTTAACTGTTCTTCTTAGTTTCTATAATGTTGCTAATAAGTTCTAAAAGGTTTTGAAGTATTATTTAGGGCCGCTTTTACAACCGTCGGATAAACTAATCCACAGTTATACCTAGTTTAACACGCAAAGCATTTTACAAATGCTAAGTTAGTTTATTCTCTAGAATAACTTATTAAAACGTCAATTGTACCGTAAATTATTTATAAGCAAATTTATATTGTCTTCTCTATAACGTAAATATGTTTAAATCAGATAGTGACAACAAAAAGACAAAAATTGGAGCAACAAACCTTACTTTTTTCCTTATTTATTTTTACCGCACATATCATATTATATGTGCGGCGCTTACGAGGTTATGTGCGTTATACTAGATATAACTACTGCTTGGAGCACCGTATAAGTTAACCACGGGTTATTCCCCTCCAAATCCTAACTATGCTTTAACTGGGGGTTGTAAAAGCGGTCCTAAATGTTTAACTCAGTTTTTTTTTGTTTTTTTTTTTAATTTTTGAGAATGTTTTGGGTGTATTACAAAGCTTTGGAGTGTTCTTAGATGTTCTAACTATTCATCTAAGTTTCTAGAATCTTGCCAATAACTTCTGCAAGGTTTTTGAAGTTTTTCAACTTTTTTAAAGTCTGGAGTTGCCCACTTACCTGCTCAAGTGTTTTGTCATCAAAAGATTTATTTACAAACACTCAAGAGGGTAGATGTACTATTTCAGTTGAAACTATTGATCGTCATCATGCTCTAGAGTTACCCGCCGAGTTTTTGTAAACAATTTTTTTGATAACAAACACTTGGGCGGGTGGGTGGGCAACTCCAGTTGAAACTATTGACCGTCATCATAATCTGGAGTGTCTCACCAACCTGCCCAAATGTTTTTTATCAAAAGATTCATTTACAAACACTTAGAAGAGTATAAGTACAAATTCAGTTAAAGCTATTTATTGTCATTATGCTTCAGAGTTACCCGCCGAGTGTTTGTAAATTAATTTTTTGATAACAAACACATTTAAAAGAGTATAAGTACAATTTCAGATAAAACAATTGATTGTCATAGTGTTCTGGGATTGCCCACCCACCCGCCAAATGTTTATTATCAAAAAAATTACTTACAAACACTTCGGAGGGTGGAAGCATAGTTTTAGTTAAAACTATTAATTGTTATTATACTTTGAAGTTACCCACCCAAATGTTTGTAAACTATTTTTTTTTTACAAACATTTGGGCGGGTCGGTGGGTTACTCTAGTCAAAACTATTGACCGTCGTCAAGCTCTGGAGTTGCCCACCCACCCGCCCTAGTGTGTTATCAAAAAAATTATTTACAAACATTTAAGAGGGTGGGTGGGCTACTGTAATCAAAACTATTGACAGTCACCATGCTCTGGGGTTGCCCACCCAATTGCTCAAATGTTTGTTATTAAAAGATTTATTTACAAGCACTCAGGAGGGCAAAAGTACAATTTGAGTTAAAACTATTGACCGTCATCATGCTTTGGAGTTACCCGCTCAAGTGTTTGTAACTTTTTTTTATAACAAACACTTGGGCGGGTGGGTGGGTAATTCTAATTAAAACTATTGACTGTCATTATGTTCTGAGGTTGCCTACCCAACCCGCCCAAGTGTTTGTTATCAACGTCATTATGATTTAGAGTTATCCGCCAGAGTGTTTGTAAACTATTTTTTTGATAACAAACACTTGTGTGGGTGGGTGGGCAACTTTAATTAAAACTATTGACAGTCATTATGTTCTGGAGTTTCTCATCCACCCGCCCAAGTATTTATCATTAAAAAATTATCTACAAACACTCAACAGGCTAAATCTCCATTTAAAACTATTGACCGTCATCATGCTCTGGAGTAGCTCACCCACCCGCCCATTTGTTTGTTATTAAAAAAATCATTTACAAACAATCGGGAGGGTAGAAGTACAAATTCAGTTGAAACTATTGAGCGTCATTATGCTCTGGAGTTACCCGCTCAAGTGTTAAATTTGTGATAACAAATACTTGGGCGCGTAGGTGGGCAACTCTTAACAAAACTATTGACCGTCATTATGCTTTAGAGTTGCCCACCCGCCAAAGTGTTTGTTATTAAATGATTTATTTACAAACACTTAGGAGGGTAGAAGTACAATTTCAGTTGAAACTATTGATTGTCTTCATGCTCTGGGGGCACTTGCCCAAGTGTTTGTAAACCAATTTTTTGTTAGCAAACACTTGAGCGGGTGGGTCAAAACTATTGACCGTCATCAAGCTCCGAAGTAGCCCATCCACTCGCCTAAGTTTTTGTTATCAAAAGATTCACTTACAAACACTCAGGAGAGTGGATGTACAATTTCAGTTGAAACTTTTAATTGTCATCATGCTTGGGAGTTACCCGCTCAAGTGTTTGTAAACTTTTTTTTTTTATAACAAACACTTGGGCGGGCGAGTGGGCAACTCCAGTCAAAACTATTGAACGTCATCATCCTCTGGGGTTGCTCACTCACCCGCCCAACTGTTTATTATCTAAAATGTAATTTCAAACACTCGGGAAGGTGGATGTACAATTTCAGTTAAAACTATTGACTGTCATCAAGCTCTGAAGTTGCCCACCCACTTGCCCAAATGTTTGTTATTAAAAGATTAATTTACAAACACTCAAGAGGGTAAAAGTACAATTTTAGTCAAAACTATTGATTGTCATCATGCTCTGGAGTTGCCCATTCATCCGTTCAAGTGTTTGTTATTAAAAATATTATTTACAAACACTCAAGCGGGTTGAACTACAATTTCAGTTGAAACTTTGATCGTCATCATGCTCTAGAGTTACCCTCCCAAGTGTATGTAAACTTATTTTTGATAACGAACACTTGGGCGGGTGGGTGGGCAACTCCAATCAAAATTATTGACAGTCATCATGCTCTGTGGCGGCCCACCCACCCGCCCAAGTATTTATTATCAAAAAAATTATTTACAAACTTTTAAAAAGGGTGGAAGTACAAGTTCAGTTTAAACTACCCGACGGAGTGTTCGTAAACTAGTTTTTTGATAACAAACACTCAGGCGGGTGGGTGGGCAACTCTTGTCAAAACTATTGACCGTCATCATGCTCTAGGGTTGCTCACCTACCCGCCCAAGTGTTTGTTATCAAAAGATTAATTTATAATCACTCAGGAGCGCGGAAGTACAATTATAGTTAAAAGTATTGATTATTATGCTCTGGAGTTACCCACCCAAGTGTTTGTAAATTATTGACCGTCATCGTGCTTTGGAGTTGACTAAAAGTTATTCCAATCAAAACTATTGACTGTCATCATGCTCTGGAGTTGACTAAAAGTTATTAAAAGATTCATTTACAAACACTCAAACGGGTAACGTACTACTCTAGTCAAAACTATTGACCGTCAAATCCTTAAAAGTTAACAATAAATTGACAAATATAAAAACAGTTTTAGAGTTTTAGAACTGTTTTATATATTTATAAAAAATATATAATCTAGTACTCTAGGCAACACATACCTTGACGGATTTATGTGTCAATTATTTAGTAAAACTTAATCTAAGAAATTAAAACCTGTTATAATTTCTTGGATAAAAGCTTGCTAAATATTTGAAAAATTGACGAGAAAAATTATTATACTGACATAACTAATTGGTCTCACTTCAGACGGCTATAAACGCTTAATTAATTGAAGTATAGCAAAATTGGCAAAAAAATGTGGTGGCCGTGGTGAACTGACATTTATAAATTTTATTTAGATATTTATATATTTTCTTATTAATAATAATATTTATAAAGTAAAATATTTTCAGTAATAATTATTTAGAATAATTTTTATGCATTTATATTGATTGTTGAACTGTCATTTATAATAAATAAATAATTAGAATTATACATATTTCCTTGTTAAAATTAATATTTACCTTTAATAAATTTGTTGATGTGTTATTCAATTGAACTAATTAACTTCTTAATTATTGTAATTGTAAAGACTGAAAATTGTTTATTAATTACACTGAACTTATAATCGAATTCAAACTATTTTGATTATAAACAACGGTTACTTAGTAACCATTATATTTCAAATTCCATGTTGCTTGGATCCTTTTAGGAACAAAATAGCAGCAATTCATTTAAAGGATCGGCGTGTGTGTAGCCTGTAGTGTGTAGTAGAATAATAATAATAAAAATATTATATGAAACACCCTTGTCCGCGAGGCAAGGGAATAAATCAAAGTGGTGGTGTTATATTATTTTTTCGTGGCGCTTTCACCGTTGCACGACTTTAAATTCTTTCCGGCATAATAAAGTTGCACACAAAACGAATATAATACAATATGTGCCAACCAACAAACCAGCAGCCAGAGCCACAGTACAAGTATTTGAATATAAAGATGAATATTTGAAATTTAAATTTTTTAAGCCAAAGTTGAGAACCCGAGGGGTACAAGACGTATATTAATATAGTATTTTCTTTGCAAGTGACAACTTAATTAATATCAATCAAGCCAGAGTAAATTTAATCATAATTTAATCTATAAATCGTTTTATGCTATTGAAAAATTCTGCTAGACGACAATGACCCGACAAGTGACACTCCATAATAATTGATTGGCCGCATCAGCACCCTTGGAAAGCGCAACTTAATGACGACTAAAAAGTCAACGATGTCTGAAGAGTGGAACTGATCGTTTTATTAACACAAAATACAATTTATGCTTATAAAAAAAAGTTTGATTCAATTCCCTTGCAAACGAAAATTGTATCTTTTCGATTTGGCGCTAGGTTTTAGAGGATCAAGCGTAGATCCCCAAAGTTAGCATAAGTGAAATATAATCATTCAACGAAATCATTTTGCAAACATAGGTTATATGCCTACTTTACAGAATCAAATTGAGTGATGTATTAGAGTAGTAGGGAAAGAAAAAAATGCGTATCAGCAGCACCGGCTCAGATTCTCATCGGTTAAAAGGTACGAAGCGAGCATTCAATCAAGGGGTCACACACGTGATTTATCACCGCCCCCAATATTTATAGAAAGGTCGCACCATCATCATCAATTGAAATATTTTACTAGTTTGTTTATGTTATTGATTAATTCTTTATCTATTTTCAGTTGCCTGAATCGAGCCGATTTAATCCGCGTGTATGATGGCAAGTCGTCTGCTGATCCCGCTATCAGAGTCCTTTGCAACGAAGGGACCGAACTGGAAATCCTGTCTACAGGATCGGATCTCTTTATAGAGTTTGTGGCTAATTCCGATTGGCCGGGACAGGGATTCAAAGCGAGCTTTCAATTTCAGCCAATCGAAGATAATGCCATAGGTAAATTACAATTAATTTTTTCTAATAAAGTAGGAAATTACAAATTATTCCCATGATTGAATGATGATGGTGGTAGTGGTAGTGGTGGTGGTGGCAGCAAAGGGGGGGGAAATATAAATTATTGATGCGTAATCAAAACCGCCCGGCAAGTTGTTAAAAAAGTAATTAAAACTCGGGGCGTAAAGATTGTTGTTTTAAAGTTTTATTTTTTAGCGGAATGGGAAAGTCTTAACGCGAGCTATAAAGTCAATTTGAGCGACTTAATTTTTTATATCTTAAATATGGAGGGAAGCGCTTTTACGATCTTATTATGCATTAAAATTAAGTTATGATTGAAATTACAACAAATATAATAATAACTTTAACATCTTCAAAATTGAAAAAAAAATAATTATTTAAAATATCTTAATTCTTAACCAGTAGCGTAGGTGAGATTTTTGGGCCCTTAAACAAAATATTGATACTTTTTTTTTAATTTTTATTTATTTTTCCTTTTTCTGCAATTTTGAAATAAGAGGCTATTCTTCTAGGTTTTTAAATAAAAAACGTCAGGAGGAGGGTGAGAAAAATATCAAATTCACCATGATTATTTGACATTTAAGAATGTATTTGACACTTTTTGAGAACGTTTGATTGTTATATAACTTTTTTGACACTTTTAGACCACTATTTGGCATTTACAAAACATTTTGAAAAAATTAGACATTTTATAAATAATTTCTGACACTTTTTGACCAACGTTTGACATTTTAGCATAGCCGGCAATGTTATTAGACAGCTTCAGAACGTTTTGGGAAAATAAAAACATGTTTGACACTATTAGATCATTATTTATTATTTTACAAAAACTATTTGGCATTTACAAAACATTTTGAAGGAATTAAAAGTATGTTTGACGTTTTATGAACAATGTTTGACATTTTTAAATCACTGTTTGACACTTTTAAGTTAATGTTTGGTCGTTCAGCAACATTGATTGACTTTGAACTTGGAAAATTAGGAAGATCTTACAAGCACTGTTTGACAGTTTCTGTAAGCAGACATTATTTGACAGCTACAAAACTTTTTGATAAAATAAAAACACGTTTAACAGTTTTAAGTCAAACTTTTCTATGTTATAAACATTTATGACACATTTTGAAAGAATTAAAATATGTTTGAAATTTTTAGATTACTATTTAATACCTCAGCAACATTGATTGACATTTATTTTGGAAAATTAGATATTTTACAGGCACTGTTTGACAGTTTTGAAAAGTTATTTGACAGTTGCAAAACGTTTTTGAGAAAATAGAAACAAATTTAGCACTTTTAAGTTAATTTTTACTTGTTTTCAAACATTATTTAGCATTTAAAAAAATTGGAATATATTTGACACTTTATGACCAATGTTTGACACTTTTAAGCAATATTTGATTGTTTATAAACAATATTTGATACAGCAAAATTGAAATTTAGGAAATTTACAATATGTTTAAAAACTGTTTGACAGTTTTTATGGACAGGAACGTTATTTGACAGGTACAAAATGTTTTAACAACAACAGGAATTAGTTGAACACTTATGTCAATCAAATTTTACTACCTTACAATTGTTGTGGACAATTTATTCTTATAAAATATGTTTGACATTTTATGAATAATTTTGGATGTTTCTGTAACAACTTTTGACAGTTATAGAACAAAATTTTAAAACTTTAAAATAATAATGTATCAAACACTTGCAACATTATTTGATACTTTAAGGAACATTTTTGAGATAATTTGAAACATGTTTGACACTTTACAAATAATGTTTAACACTTTAACAAACATTATTTGACAGTCGGAGAATTTAAACAAACATTTAAAACTTTGTTTGAGAGTGAAACATAATTTGACAGTTATACAATATTTTGAAAGAACATGTTTGACAGTTTATGATTACTATTGTTAGACATTGCTTTTGGAGTTTAAAACATTATTTGACAGTTAGACTAAATTTGAAAAGAACATAACCACACTAATAAAAAGATTGTTTGACATTTGGAGAGACTTCTTAACTGTCATATAGTTGAATGATTCAATAAATAATCTGTCAAATGCCATCTGACAGATGTCATATTTGCTGGTTCGGTCGCATTATTCTTTTAACTGCCTTAAATTTAACTAATTATTAACTGCAAGTGATTTTATTTGATGAACAAAAATAGGAACTTGTTTTACACATTTTGGATACGAAAAATGTCAAATAAAATTTTATATTTTTTACTGAAAAACTTTGACATTATTTGACAGTTAATGAATATTTTTAAAAAATGTATGACACACATTTTGAAACATTTTTAGAGCCAAACATTGCATTTGAGAATTGCTTTATTGTATTATTTGACAGTTACAGAAGAATAGGAACATGTTTGACACTTTAGGCACATTGATGAACATTTTGAGATTATTGATAGACAGTTAAGAAAAATAAAAACTTGATTGGCCTTTTTAGTGCAATGTACTGTACTTGAGGAATGTTTTTTGAATTTATTTGACAGTTTGGGAATATTGAGGAGCTTTAAAAATATTATTTAAGTTCTTACTTTGAAGACATGATTTGACAGTTACTAAAAATGTGAATAGAACAGTAGATAACACAGTTTATGATACTTTAAAGATACCTAAACAACATTTTGAAATTGATTGACAATTTAAGCACAATGTTTGACACTTAAGAAACATTAAGTAAGATTATTTAACAGTTAAAAGACATTTTAAACTCATTTTTTGACACTTTTAGAATGCTGAATAAAAATTGATATTGTTAGCAATTAAAAAAAAATTTGAGACATTAGAAAAATGTTTGACATTTTAAGACCAATGTTTGACGTTTGAGATTTAACAGTTACAGAAGAATAGGATTATGTTTGACACTTGAGTGCATTTAAAAAAAAATGGTTGATGGAAATTTTGGGTTTTTTGTTTGACAGTTTAGAAGCATTTTTGGAAAATTAAAAACTTATTTGACATTTTTGGAACAATTTGCGGAACATTGAATGATTTTATTGAAAATTGACTTGTTTGACACATTTTGGGTTCTAAAAATGTCAAAGACGTCAACATTTTAAAGACATAATTTGACAGTTACAGAAAATATGCGCAACGGAGTTTTTTGGGAATTTTATGAGACTTTAGAAACAAATTTTGAGAAAATTAGGAACAAGTTTGACAATTTTTGGACACGTTCTGTTAGAAAAATGTCAAATAAGTAATCAAATGATGGATTAATGGCTTGTAAACTTTGTTCCCACTGAGGTTTGTCACAGATCATCCAAATTTGTTTTAATGTTTGATGCTATTAAACCAGTAACAGTGGTTTCTTACATTTTTATAAATTTGAGTAACCCAGCTACCTACTCAAATGTTGGTTATTAAGATTTTTTTCTGACTTGGAGACTTTTATGGCTTGTAAAAAGAGAAATGTTTAATCTTTTAATAACATTTATTCGAGCGGGTGAGATAGCACTTCAATTTAAACTACTCAATGGTATGGTAATAAAAAACCCACCCGCCCAAGTGTTGGTTATCAAAAAATTAAATATCAACTTTTTCTTCTTAAACAAAGAAGCTTTTGACGCTTGCTAAATGAAGAAACTTTTAATTTCTTGTTAACTATTTTTTGGGTTTATTTAGTGCAAATTACTTGCTGGTAATCATGATTTGGAGTGACCCACTTAACCGCCCAAATGTTGGTTATTCAGAAATTGTATAATATTTCCTTCTTTTTTGGCTAAAAGATTTTTAACACTTACAGAATCGACATTTTTTAAATTTTTTGATAACAAACATTTAGGCTAGTTGGTAGGCATTTATTTTCAAATTACTCCTTAGTAATCATGATCTAAAGTGACCAACCTACCCACCCAAGTATTGGTTATCCAGAGATTGTATATAATCTTCTCTTTCTTTGATTAAAAATCTTCTAACATTTCCAGAAAGGAGAATCTTTTATTTTTTTGGTAACAAATACTTGGGCGGATGAATGGGCACTCTAGTTTAAATTACTTACTGGTAATTATGGTTTGGAGTGACCCACCCACCCGCTCATGTGTTGGTCATTCAGAGATTGTATATCTTTTCTTTCTTTGATTAAAAGACTTTTAACACGTGAAGAGATAAAAAAATCTAAATTTTCTGATATCAAACACTTGGGCGGGTGGGTGGGCACTTTATTTCAAATTACTTGCTGGTAATCAATTTCTAGTGTGACCCACCCATCAACCCAAGTGTTGGTCATTAAGAAATGTATATAACCTTTTTCTTCTTTGCTAAAATGCTTCTAACACTTGCAGAAAGGAAATTTTTTTAAACAAACAAACATTTGGGTGGGTGGTAGGGCATTTCACTTAAATTACTTGTTGGTAATCATGATCTGGAGTGACCCACTCACCAACTCAACTGTTGGTCGTCAAAAGATTGTATATTACCTCTTCCTTTTCTGGCTAAAGGACTTTTAACAGTTGCATAGAAGACAGACTTTATTTTTTTTTTAGTAGCAAACACTTGGGCGAATATGTAGGCATTCCAATCCAAGCTATTAGCGCTGGTAATTATGGTCTAGAGTGACCCACCCATCCGCCTAAGTGTTGGTGATCCAGAGGTTGTATATAACTTCTTCATTATTTGGCTAAAAGACTTTTAACAGTTGCAGAAAAAATAAACTTTTTATTTTCTGATAACAAACACTTATGCGGGCGGGTGGGCATTTCAGTTCAAACTACTTGCTAGTAATTCTGACCTGAAGTCACCCACTTAAGTGTTGCTTATCCAAAGATAATATATTATCTTCTTTTTCTTTGTCTAAGAGTCTTCTAACACTTGTAAAAAAAAAACAAATTTTACTTAAATTTAAATTACTCGCAGGTAATCATAATCTGGAGTAATCCACTTACCCACCCAAGTGTTGGTCATCTAGAAATTGCATATTACTTCTTTCTTCTTTGCCTAAAAATATTCTAACACTCACAGAGAGGACAAATTTTTAATTTTCTGATAACAAACACTTGGGCGGGTGTGTGGGCACTTTAGTTTAACTTATTTGTTGTTAATCATGGTCTATAGTGACCCGCCCACCAGCCCAAGTGTTGGTTATTCAGAAATTATATATTACCTCTTCTTTCTTTGGCTAAGAGACGTCTAACAGATGCAGAAAAAAGATTTTTTTAATTTTTTGATAACAAATATTTGAGAGTTTGTGTGGGCACTTAAGTTCAAGTTGCTTGCTTGTAATCATAATTTGAAATAACCCATCTACCCGCCGTAGTGTTGGCTATATAGAAATTGAATATTACCTTCTCCTTCTTTGATTAACAGACTTCTAACACCTGCAGAGAGAACAAACTTTAAAATTTTTGATAACAAAGACTTGGGCGGATGTGTTGGTTTTTTAGTTCAAACTATTGACTGGTAATCACGATCTAGAGTGACTTACATACCAGCCCAAGTATTGATTATTTAGAGATTGTATAATACATCTTCCTTTTTTGGTTAACAGACTTCTAACACTTACTGAGAAGACAAACTTTCAGTTTTCTGATAAAAAACATTTGAGCGGGTGCGTGGGCACTCCAGTTTAAATTATTGTATAATAAACATGAATTGGATTGACCCACCCACCCACCCAAGTGTTGGTTATCCAGAGATTGTATATTACCTCTTTCTTTTTTGGGTATGAGACTTCTAACACTTACAGCGAAAAGAAACTTTTAATTTTTTGATAACAAATATTTGGGCGGATATTATCGGCATTCTAATTTAAATTATTTGCTAGTAATCATGATCTAGAGTAACCCACCCACCCGCCCAAGTGTTGGTCGTTAAAGAATTAGTTATAACCTCTTTCTCCTGTGACAAAAAGACTTCTAACACGTAAGGAGAGGAAAATCTTCAATTTTTTTAATAACAAACACTTGGGCAGGTGAGTGGGCACACTAATTCAAATTGCTCACTAATAATCATGATCTAAAGTAACCCAATTATTAAAAAAACTTAATACCATCTTTTTCTTCTTTCACTAAGAGACTAATAACGGTTGCAAAAAAGACATACTTTTATTTTTTTCTCTCAAACAACTTTTTTATGCAGAGCTAAAACTGGACAGTTTTGTAATCATAATTTGTTATTAAATTTGAACTTGAAAGTAAGAAAATAACAAATTTTTTATAAATTACTGCAAACTTTGTTAAAAAAAGCCCAAATTACCGCTAAATGTTTTTCTATTCTTTTCTTCAACAATGATTAATGATATTGCAATAATGTTTTCAATCAAATATCTCATATAAATTGAAGAAATTATTTTACTAGCGACATCTAACAAATTAATCAAACAAACTAAAAATACAGAGTTCTGCTATACAGTTTCCTGCATTGGTAGTTTCATTTATTCATTCCTCCACCTCATAGCTGGCGCCACCAGTACAAATTTCCCAGTTTCCACCATCGGGAAAATCCGAGCTTTACTTTAAATTATCCAGATGGCGCAAACTGTGCTTTCAGTTATATTATTCCTCCTGTCAGGCTATCCAGGCAGCAATAGAGAGGGGATCATGAAAGATTCATTATTTTTACACGCCTCGGAATGCATGAAATATTCATCGGTACGCTGTGCTACGTAAATATTCTTTTTAAAGGGCTGAATAATTATGTTTCGATGCATAATTAAAAGGGCATATAAAACTTTTACAGTATTTATTTAGCTGAAGCTTGGGTTGTACAAAAAATTCATGTAGTACATTTAAAAGATTAATGCAAATAATGAAAACGATTTAAGGCCCGAAATAAATGCCTCGTCATGTGCATGGATTGATGAAAAAGTTTCTAATTGTACGCCCGTTTGTTTGTTGTTGTTTTTTTTTATTTGCAGACTCCGATCGTACAAAAGGTTTCGGCTTCAATTATCCACCGACGGTGATAGGTCCGAGCGTCAGTGAAACGAGTAAGTAATTTCCTCTGAACAGTTTTCCCTATTTTCAACACATACTACATTTCTTTTGTGCGGGCATACCGATTTTTCTTCCAGCGACAATACCGAGCACCACCAACGAACCACAAACCACCCAGCAGATATTCCGATCTGCGGTGCGATTGTGCAAAGGCAAGTGGTGTATGACTTGTGTTATAGAACGTAGCAATAATTTTAGAGTTTAATGGGTGAATATAATCATTATTTCACAAACAAAAATGGTACTAGTGTTGTAGTAGCTGCAATTTATATTCATAATGCGGCCCTTTTCACGAATCATAAAGCGTTAAGACGTTTTTATTTTATTTTTATTGTGCGGATGGAATAGTGCGATTTATTGCGAAGCGCCCACACGATTCAGATTGTTTGCCTTATATTTATAACCCCACTCTCTTTTTGCCGCTGCGATTTCAGGAACAAATTGCTTTTCGTAATTTCGCAGACAAAACAACATTCATACATATTTATTATTAAATGCGTTTAACGTTCAGTTGAGAGAGATACGAAACCTTACTTTTCTGCCTGATTAATATGCACTTCAGGAAACTTTGCCGGTATTACCAACCAACCTTATATTAAATTTTTAAATAAAAATATCATGAACTAGTAAAATGAAAATTTAATAATCTTATTAATAATTCAGAAACGTGTGGCTTTAATACGTATTTTAAAACGTTTTTATTAATTAATTATGGATTTGTACTTTTAAATTTTATTAAAACATACTTATACTAAAATTTTGTAAATTTTTGAAAATTTTCAAATTTTGGAAACTTATTTTCAATGTACGCTGCTAATTTTGGATTTATTTTTCAAAAATTAAGTCCGGAAAATCAATTTTATTGAAACATAATTTGTTTTATTTTTATAAATTCTGAATTTTAAATTTTTTTGAAAAATCTCAAATTTTGGAAACTTACTAAACAACTTATTTTTAATGCGTGTTGAAAATTTTGAAAAAAACAAATATAAAATTAAGTCGGTAAAATCAATTTTATTCAAAAATAGTTTAATTCATATTTTTCAAATTTTGAAAAAAATGTTTAAAATTTTTTTAATAAATTCCAAAACTTGGAAACAACTTATTTTTAATGCGTGCTATTTTTTTTCAAATTTAAATCCAAAAAAATAAGTTTTATTTCAACATAATTTGTTCCGTTTCTAATAATTAAAAAAAAAAAAAAAATTATTTTTTTTTGAAAAATGCCAAATTTTGGAAACTTATTAAACAACTTATTTTCAATACATGTTGCAAGTAATAGATTTTTTTTTCAAAAATTAGGTCCATAAAAATTATTTTTTTTTTAATTTATTCATACTTTTTTTTAAATTGTTTAGAAAGTTTTAAAAAATCTCAAATTTTTTAAATGCAATAAACAACTTATTTTTAATATATTTTGCAAATTTTGGATTTGTTTTTCAAAAATTAAGTGTGTAAAATCAATTTTATTGAAAATTTTTTTATATTTTTTGAAAATTCTAAAAAAAGTTTAGAAATTTTTAAAAAAATAGCAAAATTGTCATTTTAAATTAATTTTCAATATTTAATATAAGTTACAAACCAAATTTAGCTAAGTTACACACCAAATAAATTATATCTGCGCTAAATTGGATCTAATGGAGACTTTTAATGATTATTTAACCGAGTCGCAAACCTTAAAATTGATGAAATCTATCAGTTAATTTTAGGAACTACTTATCTTGGTATCTGGTATTAGTTAAGTAAACCTTAAGAGTAGTAAACTTAATTTCTTGGAAGTTTTTAGTTTTATAATTTGATTAAAAAATATTGTAATAGTTTATGTGTTAAGTAAGCATTTTGGGCTACTCCAACCTAAACTACTGACTTGTTATTATGATATGGAGCGTCCTATCTACCCCCCAAATGTTTGTGCTCATCAAATTAGATATTTGATCTTTCAACAAACGTTAAAAGTTATTTAATCACAAGAGATGGTTGTGATTGAATTTTTTTATAACAAACACTTGGGTGGGGCACTCCAAACTGAACTATTGATTTGTTATTATTTTATGGAGTGTCCCACTCACCCGCCCAAGCGTTTGTAATTAAGAACTTGAATATTGGACTTCTCTATAAGCATCAGAAGTCACTTTACCACAAGAGAAGGTTGTAATCCAACTTTTTGATAACGAACACTTGGGTGGGTGGGTGGGCTACTCCAATCAAAATTATTGATTTGTCATTATTCTATGGAGTATCCTACTCACCCGCCTAAGTTTTAACAAAAAGTTTGTTGTTTGACCTCTCTGTAAGCATCAGAAAGCATTTAATCACAAGAAATAATTGCAATCCAATCTTTTAATAACCAACACTTGGGTGGATCACTTCAATCTATACTACTGATCTGTTATCATGATATGGATTATCCCACCTACCCGCTGAAGTGTTTGTCATCAAGAGATTAGAACATTGGACTCTCTGCGAAGGTCAAAAATCATTTAATTACAAGAGATGATTGTAATCCAATCTTTTGATAACGAACACTTGAGTGGGTGGGTGGGGCACTCCAATATAAACTACTGACTTGTTATCATGCTATAAAGTGTCTCACTCACCCTCCCAAGTGTTCGTTATCAAGAAATGTGATGTTTAATTTTTTTGTTAGCATAAAAAGTCATTTAATTACAAGAGATGGTTGTGATTTAATCTTTTGACAATAAACACTTGGGTGGGTGGGTGGGGCACTCCAATTTAAACTACTGACTTGTTGTTATGTTGAGGAGTGTCTGACCCACCCGCCCAAGTGTTTGTTATGAAAAAGTTGGATGCTTGACCTCTCTGTGAGCATTAGAAATCATTTTGTCACAAGAGATGATTGTGATCCAGTCTACTCCAATTCAAATTAATGACTTATTATCATAATATGGAGCGTCCCATTCACCCAATTAGCTGTTTGTGTTTAAAAGATTAGATATTTGGTCTTTCTACAAACGTCGTAAGTCATTTAATCACAATTTAATCAAACTTTTTGATAACAAACTCTTAGGTGGATGCGTGGGCTACTTCAATCTAAACAACTGACATGTGATGGATTGTCCAACCCATCTACCCAAGTGTTTGTTATTAAAAAATTGAATGTTTGACTTTTCTTTGAGCATCAGAAGTCATTTAATCACAAGAGATGGTCGTAGTTCAACTTTTTGATAACGAACACTTGGGTGAGTAGAAGTAACTTTGTCACAAAAGAAAGTTGTGATCCAACTTCTTGATAACTAACAATTGGCTGACTCGTTACTATTTAATACATTAAACTGCGTTTTATAAACTAAAAAATAAAAAAAAAAAATATGTTTATTGAAGCAAATTTGTTTGGAATTTTCAAACATTTATGTCTTTTAACACAGTTTGCAAACAAAATTACATGTTGAGCTTTTGAAACTAATTTAAAGCTTTTGGAAGTATGGCAGAACTTTTGAAGGTGTGTAAGAACTTTAAGCCACATGGGAAAAGTGTTAGAGCTTTGGATAAAAAAACTTCAAACAATTTTGTAAAAACTCTTAACATAAAAGCTGCAAAATTAATGTTTGAGCTTAAGAAATTAATTTAAAGATTTTAAAATTTTTGATCAAATTTTTTGGGCTATATTAAAACTGTACGCAGTAGTGCAGAGCTTTTTTTGCTTTGTTCAAGCTTATTTAAAAAAAATAAACTGCAAATTTAATTTCTGAGCTTTAGAAATGAATTTGAAGTTTTTGGGAAATATATGACCATATTAGAGCAGTATTTTAGACCTTTTGATGTACGTGGTTTAGCTTTTTTAAAGTGTACATTTTTTTTCGAACAAATTTATAAAATTAAAATTATTAATTGATATTTAACAGAAATAAAGCAAAGCTTTGGAAAGTTTGTCAAAGTTTCATTCTTGTAATTTAAAACAAATTTCTTGGAACTATAAAAAAGCATTGAAAAGTTAAGTTTGGAGTTTTATGAAATATGCCAAAACTTTAGAACATGTTGGAACTTTCAGGCATATTTGTTAGTATTTTATATTTTTACCAGAGCTTTGTTAAATATGTTTGAGCTTTTGAAAAAATGTTGTCATTAAAACAATTCTGTTGTACTTTCTAAAATGCCTTGTGCATTTTAGTTACTTATTTACAGATTTTTTTGGAAATATGTTTTACAGAATTTATTAGAAATTTTGTTATAACGTTGACCAGAATGTTTGAGTGATTTTTTGAAGTTTTTAAATTTATTACGATTTTTGAATTTGTGATCATTTACCTTAATGGTTTCCGAAGGTTTTTATTGACATATCTAGCTTTCCAGTAAACTTTGTTTTAGAAACTAATTTAATTTGTTTAAACTTTGAGTTTTTTTTTTAAGATTTTTGTGGACATTGTTGAATGTTTGGTTACTTTTGAGTACATATGCAGTTTTCAGAGATTTTGAAATTTGTTTATTATTTTAAATTAGTTTTTTTTTAAATTTTTAATCTAGACTTTGTAAATTTTAAACCAAATTTGTTTATTTTTAACAAAATTTGTTAGATTTTAAGACCGAATTGGTTTATATTTGTAATTTATAGACTAAATTGTTGGTTTTGGAACAAATTTGTTGGTTTTGAGTACAAATTTGTTACTGTTGAAGTCAAATTTATTAATTTTTGGCTGAATTTGCTGATTTTGAGGACGGATTTGTTGAGTTTGAAGCAAAGTTTGTTGATTTTGAGACTGGATTAGTTGATTTTAGACTTGTTTTGATTGTTTTTTTAGCTTTTTAAGCTTGATTTATGTGTTTTTAGTCCAGAAAATCAATTTAATTAAAGCATTATTAGTTTCATACTTCTTTAAAAAATAATTTAAAACTTTTTGATGAATGACATTTTACAGAGTAACATATTTTATGGCAGTTGTTTGACATATCTGTGGTGTTTATAATGATGATTATGATATTTGATAGGTTTTATAACATTTGGCATTTTTTTTTAATAATATTATTGACAGTTTGTGACTCAGTTTGTTTAGTGTTGAGAAAAATGTTTTTGTAATTTCTGACATTTGTTGTTAATGTCAACCAATTTAACATCTATTGTTACAATTTTATAGGTAACCAAATATCTGTATAATTTATTTTAAATGGAATGGAATTTAGTTTATTTACATAGAAAAATAAATTACTAGAAACTTCTAGAACAGTTCGATAAAAATGTATAAAGTACACTTTATCAATTTCATTGTAAACCTTTAAATAGATAAGAAACGAATATTCGAGTTGCATTTTATGCATAAACAGTTTTTTACCAAGCGCCTTATCTCTGTTCTCTTCTTCGTGCGCAAGACGAGGGTGCTTAGTCATGCTCTCCTCACACACAGTACCGTGAATCATCTGCATTAGTCGAAATTGTGCAATTGTAAAGTGAATATTTTGGCATTAATTGTAATAATAATTAGTAAATTAACAATAAAAATAAGTGCGTAGTGATTGGAATATAAGGATGAAAGTACGGGACAGGAATGGAGCTTTTTTCCATATTTGGAAAATTCTGAAAAAGTATTAAACATTTTTTAAAAAATTCTAAATTTTGTAAACGAATTGAACCACATATTTTTAATGCATATTTGGAAACTTACTAAACAACTTATTTTTAATGCGTACTAGAAATTTGTAAGAAAAAAAAAATTTAAAATTGAGTCAGTAAAATCAATTTTATTGAATTTATTTTAAAATTTTTGAAAAATCTCAAATTTTGGAAACTTAATTTTATAAAAATGTAATTATAAATTAATTGTATTAAAGCAAATTTTTTTGGAATTTTCAAACATTTCAAACATATTAAACATTTATTTTTAATGCGTTTTGCAAATTTTGAAAACAAACATTTTTAAATTAACTAAAAATGAATTTTATTGAAACGTAGTTTGATCCATACTTTAAAAATTCTGAAAAAAATATTTAGAAATTTTAAAAAAATATTAAAATTTTTAATGTGTGCTGCAAATTTTGAAAGAAAATTTTTAAAGTTGTGTCCGCAAAATCATTTTTATTAAAGCATAATTTGTTTCAAAAATTTTAAATAAATTTCCCAAACTAAGAAAACGTATTAAATAACTTAATTTAACACGTGCTACAAATTTTAATAAAATTTTATAAAAATTATTTCTGAAAAATCAATTTTATTGCAATAAAATTTATTTCATATTTGAAAAATTTTGAAAAAATATTTAACATTTTTTGAAAAATTTCAAATTTTGTAAAAGCAATGAACAACTTATTTTCAATGATGTAACAAATTTTGAAAGAAAATTTTTAAAATTATGTTTGGAAAATCTATTTTATCAAAAAATTTCAAACATTTCCGTCTTTTAACAAACAATTTGTAAAATTACATTTTGAGCTTTAAAAACTAATTTAAAGCTTTTGAAAAGTTTGGCAGAAACTTTGAAGGTGTGTGTGACTTTAAGTCGCATAGGAAAAGTGTTAGAGCTTTTGATAAAAAAATTACAAACAATTTTGTAAAAGCTTTTAACATAAAAGCTAAAAAATCAATTTTTGAGCTTAAGAAATTAATTTAAAAGTTTTAAAAAATGTGATAAAACTTTTTGGGTTATGTTAAAGCTTTAAGTAGCATTGTAGAGCTTTAAAAAAATATTTTTATTTGTTTTGAGAAAAGTGCAGTAAACTTTGTGAAAAGTGAACTTCAGACACATTTTTTTAAATTAGAAAATTAATTGTAGCGATCTTCTTAGAATGATTTCCGAGAGCTTTTATAGGCTTATTTAGGTTATATGTACACTTTTTGGGTTTTTCAGAATCAGGAACTTATTTGATTCTTTAAAAATTTTGTTAAGCATTTTAGTAATATTTTAATGATTTTTTATTGATTGTTGAGTATTTGGTTACTTTTTTTGAAAGTTATTTATTATTTTAAATAGGGTATTTTTAACTTTTAAACTAAATTCAAATTAAAAAAATATATATTTTAAGACAAATTAGTTTATTTTATATAAAATTTGTTAGATTTTAAGGCTGAATTGGTTTATTTTTGTGATTTTTGGGCTAAATTGTTGATTTTTAGAACAAATTTGTTACTATTAAAATTAAACTTATTGATTTTAGGTCATTTTTTTTTATTTTGAAACTAACTTTGTCGATTTTGAAGCTGTATTAGTTGATTTCAAGTTTGTTTTGATTTTATTTTTTGCTTTTTAAGCCTGATTTAAGAACTTTTGGCTAAAGATTTTTATGTATTCAATGGATTAATAATTTTTAAATTGAATTTCATCATTTTAAATCAGTTTTTTTTTTAATTTTATAGTTTCTAATTCTAAATTATTAATTTTGTAAGAAATTGTTTGCTGAATTTTAGGTTTTCGGCAAAGATTTTTGTATTTATACAATAGTTTGATGGTTTTTAAATTGGATTATTATTTTAAATTGGTTTTTAAATCATATTTGTCAAATTTTAAGGCAGTGTTTGTTTATTTTTGTGATTTTTAAACTAAATAGTTGATCTTCGAGCTTATTTTAAAGCCAAATTTGCATATTTTGGTTATGATTTGTTACTTTTTACGGTTTTAATGTAATTTATTATTTTTTTAAGCCAAATTTATAAACTTTCAGGACAAATTTGTCAATTTTTCAGTCAGACTTAATTATTTTAATGCCAAATTTGCATATTTTTATTACGATTTGTTAATTTTTAAGCCGGATTTGTTTACTTCAAAGTAATTTGTTATTTTTTTTAAGCGATTTATGAGTTTATATACCAGTTTTTTTGTTGTTTTTACAAGTTTTAAACCGGATTTTTGTAGAATTTTGTTTTCAATTATAGGAATTTGATTTAATCACATTTCATGATGATTTTTAAGCCAGATTTGTTTGTTTTTAGGCCGGATTTTTTTAATTTTTTAGTTTTTTAATATATAATTAATTCAAATTTGTTGGTTTATTTTGATTTTTGGCCGGTTTTGTTGATCTTAATACCGGATTTGTTGATTTTGTGGTCAAATTTATTAATTTTAAAGTTAGATTAGTTTGAATTTAAATTTGTTTTATTTATTTTGTGTGATTTTTTAAACAGATTTTTTTAAACTTTAGATTAGATTGTGTAATTCAAACCAAATTTGGTTGTTTTAAGACCGGATTTGTCAATTTTGAAAAAGCATTAACCAACTTACTGCAAATTTGAAAAAAAAATCAAAAGTTAAGTCTGTAAAATAAATTTAATTGAAGTATTATTAGTTTCATACTTAATTTAGGATTTTTTAATAAATCCCAATACGAATAATGACATTTTACAAAGTAACATATTTTTATGACAGTTGTTTGACACAAGTGGAAAGGTTAATAGTAATGAATATTATATTTGATAACATTTGACAGTTTCTGACTTGATTTGTTTAAAAATTAGTATATTTAACAGCAAATTTTAAGAAAATTGATATTTTCTAACATAATTGACAGTATTTTCTGACAATTGTTGTTAAAAATGATTAACATTAAGTCTGTAGTTACAATTTTATGGGTATCCTTATAATTTATTTTAAATGGAATAAATTCATTTCATTATTAAAATATATTTATTTCATAGAAAAATATAGAAACTTCTAGAACAATTCGATAAATGTATAAATAAATAGACAAAGTAAATCTTTAAATAGATAAGAAACGAAAATTCGAGTCGCATTTTATGCATAAACAGTTTTTTTTACCAAGCGCCTTATCTCTGTTCTATTCTTCGTGCGCAAGACGATAGTGCTTAGTCATGCTCTCCTCACACATACACACAGTACAGTGAGTCATCTGCATTGCTTCAAGTTGTGCAATTTGTTAAATGAATATTTGTTTAATATTTATAATAATAATTAGTAAAATAAACATAAAATTGAGTGCGTAGTGATTGGAATATAAGGATGGTACGGGACAGGAAAGGAGCTTTTTAAAGGTCAGAAAATGTGATTTTAGTGGGAATATTAATTGAAATTTATTTATTTGTGTATTTTAATTAAAATAATTAAAAAATTAGCTTAAATTGTTATAAAATTATAAATAATCAAACGAAAGACTGGTTTGCCATCTTTCGTTTGATTATTTATAATATCAATTGTGTTCATAAGCACAGAAATATTTATTCAAAATTGTCTTCGCTATCATGCGATGCCGTGGTCGTACAAGGCATACTGACGAGGTTTGTAGAACCGAAACAATTGTCTATGCTTGACCCTTGGCCGCTGTGATTCGATTGACTGATTTTGAATAAATTATTAATTCATTTCATGTTATAAAATTAATAAGTTAAAAGGAACATAATGATAATTTAAATTTTATATGGTCGATGCTTATATTCTTCGGCTTCTGATTGCTTGCTAACTATATTTAATTCAAACAATTTCAAGGAAAATGAGCTTTTTAAAGGTGATCTGTTTATTTTTGTGTATTTTAAATTAAATTTTTGATTTTGAAGCCCAGATTTGTTAATTTTTAAGCACAATTTATAGGTTCCAGACAAGATTTTTTATATTTGTACAATATTCTTGATTTTTAATTAGATTTTTGCAAATATTTTGTTGAATTTTAATTCAATTATGGTTGGTTTAATGATTTCTAAGCCGGATTTGATTATTTTAAGCTAGATTTGTGTTTTTCAAGCAGATTTTGTTAATTCCAAATAAAGTTTGTTAAATTTCAAGCGGAATTTGTTGATTTTAAAACTGGATTAAAATTGATTTTTGATCCGATTTCATTATTTTGTGTTGTTAGTTGCTTTTTAAACAAAGTTTTTTGCTCTTTACGCCAAATTTACAGGATTTAAGCCGAATTTTTTATATTTATACAATAAAATAATAATTTTTAAATCAAATAGATTATTTTAAATAGTTTTTGTTTGTCTTCGATTTAGATAGAGTCTATTAACTAAAATTTGTTTAAGATTGGGCCAATTTTGTTTATTTTTAATAAAACTTATTAGATTTTAGGATGGATTTGTTTGTTTTTATGTTTTTTTTTAAATCAAATTGTTGATTTTTAGGCCAAATTTGTTGGTTTTTGTAAATTTTGAGTCGGGATTTGTCAATTTTTAGTCAAAGTTGATTGGTTTTAAGGCCGGATCAGTTAATTTTTTATTAAAATAGAATTTATTTTATATTTGAAAAATTCTGAAAAAGTATTAAACATTTTTTGAAAAATTCTAAATTTTGTAAACAAATTGAACCACATATTTTCAATGCATGTTTGGAAACTTACTAAACAACTTATTTTTAATGCGTACTAGAAATTTTGAAGATAAAAATTGAAAGTTGAGTCAGTAAAAAAATTAAAAATTTTGAAAAAAAGTTTAGAAATTTTTAAAATTCCCAAATTTTAGAAACTTATTAAAAAACTTAATTTTATAATGCGTACTGAAAATTTTGAAAAAAATAATTATAAATTAAGTCGGGAAAATTAATTTTATTAAAGCAGTTTTTTTTGGAATTTTCAAACATTTTTTTTAAGCTTAAAAGCAGGAAAATCAATTATTGAACTTAAAAAAATAATTCAAATTAAAAAAAATGGAATGAAACTTGTTAGACTATGTAAAAGCTTTAAGCAGCATTGCAGAGCTTTAAAGAAATAATTTTAATTGCTTTGAGAAAAGTGTTAGACTTTTAGACGCATTTTTAAATTAAAAAATTGATTGTAGTAATTATTTCAGAACTTTTAATAGTTGTCGGGTTCTTTTATTGGCTTATCTAGGTTTTCTATAAACGTTTGAGGACTTTGAAGATCAGAAACACAAATTTAGCTTGAAACTAATTTATTTTTTTAAAGCTTTTAGGTTTTTTAATGACTTTTTATTGATTGTTAAGTATTTGGTTACTTTTTTTGAAAATTATTTATTATTTTAAATCAGTTTTTTAACTTTCAAACAAAATTCAAATTAAAAAATTTAAATTTTAAGACAATTTTGTTTATTTTTTATAAAATTAGTTAAATTTTAATGCCGAATTGGTTTATTTTTGTAATTTTTAGGCTAAATTTTTATAATTTTTAGAACAAGTTTGTCGGTTTTGAATACATTTTTTTTAGTATTAAAGCCAAAATTATTGATTTTAGGCAAAATTTCTTTATTTTTAGGCCAGATTTGTTGATTTTAAGGCCAAATTTGTTAATTTTGAGGCTGGATTAGTTGATTTTAAATTTGTTTTGATTATTTTTTTAAAGTTTTTTGCATTTTAAGCTTGGTTTGTGGGCTTTAGGCTGAAGATTTTTATGTATTCAATCGATTAATCATTTTTAAATTGAATTTTATCATTTTAAATCTGTTTTTTTTTTTAATTTTTAAATCAAGTATTACCAATTTTAAATAATTATTTTGCATAGTTTTGAATTCTAAATTTTTTGCGGTTTTTGGCACAGATTTTTGTGTTTATACAATAATTTAATGATTTTTCAACTAGATTTTAGTATTTTAAAACAAATTTGTTATATTTTAGCCAATGTTGTTTATTTGTGTGCTTTTTAAACTAAATTATTAATTTTCAAGTTGAATTTGTTGATTTTTAAGCCGGATTTGTTAAGTTTAAGGCCGGATTTGCATATCTTTGTTGTGAATTGTTCCTTTTTAAGGATTCTTATTTTTTTAAGCCGGATTTATTGAATTTTAGAGCCAAATTTGCCAATTTTTAGGTCAGTTTTAATTATTTTAAAGCTGGATTTGCTTATTTTTGATACGATTTGTTAATTTTTAAGCCGGATTTGTTTATTTCAACGTAATTTGTTATTTTTTTAAGCAGTTTATAGATTTTTAAACCGAATATTTAATTTTTGCAATTTATTAATTTTAAAGCCAGATTAGTTTGATCTTCAGATCTGATTTGTTTATTTTGTGTGATTTTTTAGTTTTTAAATCAATTTTGTTTGTTTTGTAAGTTGGATTTATGAGTTTAAATCCAAATTTTTTAAATTTTAGATTAAATTGTGTTTTTTAAACCAAGTTTGGTTGTTGTAAGGCCGGATTTTTGGTTCTGAAGCCGGATTTGTTAATTTTAATGCTGATATTAATTGTTGATACTTATGCTGGATTTCAAGACCGGATTTGCTTGCTATTTTTCATACAAATTTGGTAAATTTAAACCGGGTTTTTGAAAAAAAATAAACTTTGAAAAAGCATTAAACAATTTATTTTTATAATAAGTCTGCAGGACTTGGTGGTAATTTTTTTTTTTTTTAAAGTCCGGAAAATCGATTTTATTCAACAAAATTTGATTCAAACTTTGAAATTTTGAAAACGCATTATGCAACTTGTATTCAATGTGTACTGCAAATTTTAAAAGAAAATTTCTAAAATTAAGTCCGGAAAATCAATTTAATTGAAGTACACATTTTGAATATTAAAAAAAATATTATGATTTTTGAAAAATTTCAAATATTAAAAACGCATTAAGCAACTTATTTTCATTGTTTGTTGCAAATTTCAAAAGATTATTACATAAATTATGCCCGGAAAATCAATTTAATTGAAGCTTTATTAGTTTCATACTTAATTTAGGATTTTTTTAATAAATTCCAATACAAATCATTACATTTTACAGAGTAGCATATTTTTATGACAGTTGTTTGACACAAATGAAAGATTAATAGTGATGAATATTATATTTTGCAAGTTTGATAAGTATTGGCAGCTTGTGACTAGGTTTGTTTAAAAAATTGTACATTTAACAGCAAATTTTAAGAAAATTGAAGTTTTCTAACATAATTGACAGTTTTTTTTAATATTTTTTGTTACAAGTGATCAATATTAAGTCTGTAGGGTAATGAAACAATTTATTTTAAATGGAATAAATTCATTTTATTATTAAAAAAAAATATATTTTTATTATTTGCATGGAAAAATATAGAAACTTCTAGAACAATTCGATAAATGTATAAATAACTAAAGGAATAGATAAGAAAATTTGAGTCGCATTTTATGCATAAACAGTTTTTTTACCAAGCGCCTTATCTCTGTTCGGTTCTTCGTGCGCAAGACGAGAGTGCTTAGTCATGCTCTCCTCACACACAGTACCGTGAATCATCTGCATTAGTCGAAACTGTGCAATTGTAAAGTGAATATTTCGGCATTAATTGTAATAATAATTAGTAAATTAAATATAAAATTGAGTGAGTAGTGACTGGAATATATTGATGGAAGTATGGACAGGAATAGGGAGCTTTTTGAAAGTCAGAAAATGAGATTTTATTGGGAGTATTAATTTAAATTTATATATTTGTGTATTTTAATTATATAATAATTAAAAAAATAGCTTAAATTGTTGTAGAATTAATAAATTAAAAGGAACATAATGATACTTTAAATTTTATTAATTTTATTAGGTCAATTCAACTTCTGATCGCTTGCTAATTATATTATTTTGAAACAAATTCAGAAAAATAAGCTTTTTAATGGTGATCTGTTTATTTTTGTGTATTTTAAACCTAAATATTGATTTAAAGGCCGAGTTTGTCGACTTTTAAGCACAATTTATAGGTTTTAGATTGGGTTTTTATATTTTTATTGAATTTAAACGGATTTTTGTAAATGTTTTGATGATTTTTTAAATTATTGTTGAGAAATTAATTTAATTGATATTTTATGCTTGATTGGTGATTTTTAAGTTGGATTTGATTATTTTAAGCTGGATTTGTTGATTTTCAAGCAGATTTTAAATAAAATTTGTTAAATTTCAGGCCGGATTTGTTTATTTTTGTGGTTTTTAAACTAAATTCTTCATTTTAGGGCCGGTTTTATTAATTTTAAGGCTGGATTAATTAAATTTAGATCTGTTTTGATTTAAGTTTTTTGCTTTTTAAACCAAATGGATTAATAATTTTTATTATTAAATTTAATTTTTGAGCCAATTGTCAATTTTTTGTAAAATTTGTTTCATTTTAAGCCGGATTTGTTGATTTTTAAAACCAAATTTGATTATATTATACCAAATATTGCAAACTTTGAATAAGCTTTAAACCAAATTTGTTTATTTTAAATAAAGTTTGTTAAATTTTAAGCCAAATTTGTATATTTTTGTGGGCTTCGGACTAAGTTCTTGATTTTTATGCTAAATTTAATTGTTTTAGGCTGGATTTGTCGATTTGAAGGTTGGTTTTAAAGCCGGATTAGTTGATTTTAGATTTGTTTTGATTATTTCTGTTTTATTCAAAAAAGTTCTTGCCGGATTTTGAGTTTAAGGCCAAATAAACTAAATTTAATTATATTAAACCAAATTTGTAGTTTTAAAGCCAAATATTTTTAATTTTAAACAAAGTTTGTCACATTTTAAGTTGGATTTGTATAGTTTTGTCATAAATTGTTACTAATTTTGGATTTCATAATTTTGAAGTCGGTTTTAATGCTAAACTGTTGGTATATAGGCTAGATTTACAGATTTTAAATCTAGATTTGTTGATTTTTGAGTCGAATTTGATTATTTTTATACCGGAATTACTTTTGCAAATAATAGAGGTGAAAAAAATGACAATTTTTTTGGTCACAAACACTTTAGCGGGTGGATATGTTACAAAAATAATAATTTCTTGTTTTTTAAACCTGATTTATGAGTTTTAGGCTAGATTTTTGTATTTATGCGTTGGATTAATGATTTATAAACCAGATTTGATGCTTTTAAATTGGATTTGTTAATTTTAAATCAAATTTATTGATATTTTTGTCAAGTTTGATTATTTTAAATAAAATTGATTAAATTTTAGACTAAATTTGTTTACTTTTGTGGTTTTTAGACTATATTATTGATTTTTAGGCCAAATTTATTGGTGTTTAGGCTAAATTTGTTTGTTTTGGGTCCGGATTTGTTAATTTTAATGCCAGATTTGTTGATTTTGAAGCTGGGTTTTATTGATTTTTGACCAATTTTTTTATTTTTATAATTTTTTATACAAAATTGTTTGTTTTTGGATTAAATTTGTTAATTTTAAAGCTAGATTTGTATATTATGAAGCAAAGTTTGTTACATTTCTAGTCTGATATTGATGTTTTTGTGATTTTTAGACTAAATTGTTGCTTTTCAAGCCGGTTTTTTCAATATTTTAAAGCCAGATTTTGTTAATTAAAAACAAAATAGTTAAATTTTTAGGTCGATTTTGTTTATTTGTGTGGTCTTTAAAATAAATTGTTGATTTTTAAGCCAAATTTGTTGGTGTTGAGGTTAAATTTGTTTAATTTGTGGCTGGATTTGTTGATTTTAAGGTCAAATTTGTTGATTTTAAGGCCGGATTAGTTGATTTAATGTTTGTTTTCTTTATTTTGTGTGATTTGTCAGTTATTAAATCAAGTTTGCTGATTTTTAAGTCGGATTTCTAAGTTTTATGTCGGATTTGTTGGTTTTTAAACTTGATATTTTAAATTTTAAATAAAGATTTGCTAAATTTAAAGTTAATTTTGTTTATTTTTAATAAAATTTATTAGATTTTGTTTAGTTTTGTGGTTTTTAAAATAGTTTGTTGATTTTAAATTTGGATTTGTTAGTATTGAGGCCTAATTTGTTGATTTTGGGGCCGGATTTGTTAATTTTAGATCTGTTTTGTTTATTTTGTGTATTTTCGTAGTTTTCAAATAAAATTTGTTGATTTTTAAATTGGATTTTAGGCTAAATTATTATTTTTTAATTTGAGGCAAGATTTGTCAATTTTAAGAAAACTTTGTTGATTTTGAAGCCGGGATTATCGTTTTTTTTTAATTACTGTTGATGAATACTGCAAATTTTATAGTCCAGAAAATTGATTATATTAAAACATAATTTGATTCATTTTTATAAATTTCAAAAAAATGTTTAAAAAATTTTTGAGTTTTAGGGGATTATATTTTTGCTTTGAAAAAATGTTAAAAGCTTTGGGTAAAGAATTTGTAAAAGAATTACGAAATTTGTTTGAATTTTCAAACAAGCTTTTATCAAACAATTTGCAAAATTACATTTTGAGCTTTAGAAACTAATTTAAAGCTTTTAGAAAGCATGGCAGATTTTTTTAAAGATGTCCAAAGCTTTAAAGTGCATGAGAAAAGTGTTAAAGCTTTGAACAAAAAAAAATGAAAATTTTCTCAAAACAATTAAGAAATTAAATCAAAATTTTTGAAAAATTTGACTAGCTTCTTAATCGATGTTAAAGCTTTAAACTGCATTTTGCAGAGCCATGAAGGATTTTTTTTTATTTTAGAAAACTGTTAAAGCTTGAGACACATTTTTTTAAGTTAAGAAATTTTTTAAATAATTTTGTCAACTTCAAAATCAATTTCTGTGCTTTAGAAATGAATTTGGAAAATATGTGATTATCAGAGCAACATTTTGGAGCCTCAGAAATTATGTCAATATAAAAATTTGACAGTTTTTTGACAGCTATCATTATAGTTGATTACTTTTCCGGCCTTTTTGTTGTTTTTATGATATATGCATACAAATCATGACATTTTACAAAGTGACATATTTGTATGACAGTTGTTTGACACATTTGAAGGTGTTAATAATGATAAATGATATGAGTTGATTTATTTAAAAAATTAGTATAACCTATTTGACAACAATTAAATTGTAAGAAAAATTAGCAATTTATTATTTTATTTATTAAATTGTTGTTTTTTAAAGTACATTTTTTGGTTTTTATGTCAAACTTGTTGGTTTTAAACCAAATTCGTTAGTTGTAGGACCGGATTTGTTTATTTTAGATACACTTTTGGTGATTTTAAAGTCAGATTTGTTAATTTTTATCAAAATTAATAAAATTTTAGACCAAATCAGTATTTTTTTGTAGTTTTTAGGGTAAGATTTCAAGTTAAATTTGTTGGTTTTGAGGCCGGATTTGTTTATTTCAAGGTCAAATTAATTGAATTGATTAAATTTGTTTTGTTTGATTTATCAACTACTAAGTTTTGTTTAGTTTTATAGTTTATAGACTAAATTATTGACTTTTATGACAAATTTGTTAATTTTTATTTCAAATTTGTTGAAGCCGGATTTGTCAATTTTGGGCCGGTTTTGTTGATTTTGACAATGGATTTGTTAATTTCAGATTAAATTTGTTCATTTTTATTGTAAATTTGTTAGTATTGAGGCATTTTATGCCGGATTAGTCAATTTTATGCTGGTTTTGTTGGTTTTGAAGATGGATTTGTTAATTTTAGATCAAATTTGTTAATTTTTTTTCTAAATATGTTAGTATTGAGGCCGGATTTGTTGATTTTGAGGGTGAATTTGTTAATTTTAGATCAAATTTGTTCATTTATATTGTAAATTTGTTAGTATTGAAGCATTTTATGCCGGTTTTATCAATTTTTTGCTGGTTTTGTTGGTTTTGAAGATGGATTTGTTAATTTTAGATCAAATTTGTTATTTTTTTTTTCTAAATTTGTTAGTATTGAGGCCGGATTTGTTGATTTTGAGGGTGGATTTGTTAATTTTAGATCAAATTTGTTCATTTTTATTGTAAATTTGTTAGTATTGAGGCATTTTATGCCGGATTTGTTAATTTTATGCTGGTTTTGTTGGTTTAGAAGATGGATTTGTTAATTTCAGATCGAATTTGTAATTTTTTATTTCAAATTTAATAGTATTAAGGCCGGATTTGTCAATTTTAGGCCGGATTTGTTAATTTTAAGGCGGTTTTGTTAATTTTGAAAATGGATTTGTTAATTTCAGATCAAATTTATTGATTTTTATTTTAAGTTTGTTAGTATTGAGGCATTTTATGCCAGATTTGTCAATTTTATGCTGGTTTTGTTGGTTTTGAAGATGGATTTATTAATTGTAGATCGATTTTGTTAATTTTTATTCTAAATTTGTTAGTATTGAGGCCGGATTTGTTGATTTTGAGGGTGGATTTGTCAATTTTAGATCAAATTTGTTCATTTTTATTGTAAATTTGTTAATTTTGAAGCATTTTATGCCGGATTTGTTAATTTTATGCTGGTTTTGTTGGTTTTGAAGATGGATTTGTTAATTTTAGATCAAATTTGTTAATTTTTTTTCTAAATGTGTTAGTATTGAGGCCGGATTTGTTGATTTTGAGTGTGGATTTGTTAATTTTAGATCAAATTTGTTCATTTTTATTGTAAATTTGTTAGTATTGAAGCATTTTATGCCGGATTTGTCAATTTTATGCTGGTTTTGTTGGTTTAGAAGATGGATTTGTTAATTTTAGATCAAATTTGTTAATTTTTTTTCTAAATTTGTTAGTATTGAGGCCGGATTTGTTGATTATGAGGGTGGATTTGTTAATTTTAGATCAAATTTGTTCATTTTTATTGTAAATTTGTTAGTATTGGAGCATTTTATGCCGGATTTGTTAATTTTATGCTGGTTTTGTTAGTTTAGAAGATGGATTTGTTAATTTTAGATCAAATTTGTTAATTTTTATTTTAAATTTGTTAGTATTGAGGCCGGATTTGTTGATTTTGAGGGTGGATTTGTTAATTTTAGATCAAATTTGTTCATTTTTATTGTAAATTTGTTAGTTTTGAAGCATTTTATGCCGGATTTGTCAATTTTATGCTGGTTTTGTTGGTTTAGAAGATGGATTTTTTAATTTTAGATCGAATTTGTTAATTTTTATTTAAAATTTAATAGTATAAATGCCAGATTTCTCAATTTTAGGCCAGATTTGTCAATTTTAAGGCGGTTTTGTTAATTTTGAAAATGGATTTGTTAATTTCAGATCAAATTTATTGATTTTTATTTTAAGTTTGTTAGTATTGAGGCATTTTATGCCAGATTTGTCAATTTTATGCTGGTTTTGTTGGTTTTGAAGATGGATTTATTAATTGTAGATCGATTTTGTAAATTTTTATTCTAAATTTGTTAGTATTGAGGCCGGATTTGTTGATTTCGAGGGTGGATTTGTCAATTTTAGATCAAATTTGTTGATTTTTATTTTAAATTTAATAGTATTAAAGCCGGATTTGTCAATTTTAAACCGGTTTTGTTAATTTTTAAAATGGATTTGTAAATTTCAGATTGAATTTATTGATTTTTATTTTAAGTTTGTTAGTGTTGAGGCCGGATTTGTCAATTTTAGAACGGTTTTGTTGATTTTGAGGATGAATTTGTTAATTATAGATTCAATTTGTTAATTTTTATTCCAAATTTGATAGTATTGAGGCCGGATTTGTCAATGTTATTCTAATTTTGTTGATTTTGAAGCTGGATTTGTCAATTTTGTTGATTTTGTTTTCGGATTTATTGATTTTAAAGCCGGATTTGTTAATTTTAAATCTGTTTTGGTAATTTTGAAAATGGATTTGTCAATTTCAGATTGAATTTATTGATTTTTATTTTAAGTTTGTTAGTATTGAGGCCAGATTTGTTAATTTTAGAACGGTTTTGTTGATTTTGCGGATGGATTTGTTAATTATAGATTTAATTTTTTAATTTTTATTCCAAATTTGATAGTATTGAGGCCGGATTTGTCAATGTTGTTCTGATTTTGAAGCTGGATTTGTCAATTTTGTTGATATTGTATCCGGATTTATTGGTTTTAAAGCCAAATTTGTTAATTTTAAATCTGTTTTATTTATTTTGAGTGGTTTGTTGGATTTTAAATTAAAATTGTTGGTTTTTAAATTGGATTTTATAAGAAAATTTAGTTTTTTTTTATCATCAACAGTCGGGTCACATAAGTAAATCAAGTCACGCTTAATTGTTGAATAAAATAATGTAACTGAGACTTTTAGTCATTTGTTTGACACTTTTAAACATTTTTGTTTGCACTTTGTTATTTTAAATGTACTTTAACATTATATTTAAAACACACAAAATGCCCTTTAACTTTTTGGTCTACTTTTATATATTTTTGTGGCACTTTTTGCATTTATTATTTGTAAACATAATTACTAACCTAAATAAATTTAAATGTTTTTGGATGATCTAGAAAATGGTAATATTTGGCGCACAACGTGGGGCACTACTCAAAAATCTAAAGGCCCACCCAGAAAAAAATCAGATACAACAAATTAATTTGTTTTGTTTGATTAGGAATAAATTAACATGGATTTATCTTTCTAATCTGTAATGTTACTAAATTCCTTGACGAGGGTTGATGATCGAAACATTTAGATAAATAATAGAAATTAGTTTGCATAAATAAAAGTTGAGCAAACTTGTTTAACTAAAGCCGAACAGATTCTAGTAGATGATTAAAATTTTCCATCCTAAAAGCTCATTGCATATAATTATTAAATTTAATGTTAGTTCGTGCATGTTGTGTATCGTCAACAACATCCTCTCTTACAATTTTAACATTTAACAACTCAGATTATTGCGGCACTCATCTCTCGCTTGTTTGCGAAATAGAATAAAATGAAATTTACGACTAATTACGGAGCGCAATTTGCGTCCGTCCGGCTACCAACCAATTTCCCTGCCTCCGCCGCGAAAAGGGTTTGTTATGATAATTTCGTTATTCGCCTAAATGAACATCCTCGGGGCTCTGGCAGGTGAAAAAACGAAAACAAACGCAAACTTATGATATGGTATACTCTGGAGACAATTATTAGCATGAATAAGCGAGGACCGCAAGAGTAAAATGCATATGAATATTTCAGTCTGCGTTACTAGCAGTGGTTATGATGCGGATATTATTTATAAGGGCCTGATGTAGCAACCCCATTATATCACACCACTGACGAGTCCTGCTTGCTGCTACAGTATGCATTAACAGACCGACTATCACGTTTCCGCACACAACAAAAAATATTATCAAAGCAGCCCGATATTCAACGTGATTAATTAATTGCGTTTTTTATCAAAGTAAAAAGCCCCGAGGGGGGTGGCTTTATTACAAACAGTGATAATAATAAAATTCCAACCAACTATTATGTCGAAACGTCGATTTAATGTTGTTTTGAAATCATTATAAAGTATAATTTTTCCTTTTAGTATCAATATCAATTTTCCGATGTAAGTAGCTTTCTTTTATCGTATATTGTTTCAAATAATAATTTATTATTCTGTTTACAATTTTGAGTATTAATCAAGTATATGTAATATCGTGATGTCGCGTTTAGATGTACTCGGCTCTCTTTATGCATATGCTAATGAGATTTTCACACCGCAACAAATTGGAATGATGTCCCGACTGTGGAGGAGGAAGCGGAAACACTATTAATCACGTCGCCCAGTTCAAGACGTTTAACGGGGTGGGTAGTGTTTGGTGGATGAGATGAATGTAATTTACATCGAGAAACAGGCCGACGTTTAAACTCCAACCGAAAATTAATTATAACGTTATTTTTAATGGCGGCAATAACCTTGATTGCTTTCATAATTGAATATTATTTATTCCGCACTGGAATCGATGATACAACAAGATATAACCGGATGGAAAATATCTCCCGATTTTACCACAAAACAGATTCTGTTTTAATTAACAATTCTAATGGCTCCACCAAATATCTAGTTATTTATTGTGCAGAGAATCCCCCAACCTCGTGGATTTCATCCACCGGATAATTAATTTATCCCCATTTTTCTGCATTTAATTTATGATTTTTATTACGAGCAAAACTAACCTAACCAACCCCAACCGACCAAACCAGTCAGTAGGTTAGTTGTAAATTACTTGTGCAGTAGCGGTTGTGTAAATCAAGTTTACATATTTAATACGATTCGAGAGCGGTGGCGGAGAGTTAGAGGCACATACATAATTCACAATCTTATTCATTCAGTTTTCGCTAAACACATTGCACGAATATGATATTATTGCGATCGGTTTTTCTCCCCCTTCCTTCCTTCCTCTTCTCCGACCATCCATGGCGTGAATTAAGAGCGGAAAATGGTGCGGCCATAAATTACGTTTTTGTTGTTTCCAACAATTAGAACAATGCCCAAAGAGAGGTAATGGCCGCGAAAAACTTTTCAATTTACAACATGAGCCGCATTTTTTGTATTATTTATAAGGGAAATTGCCCTCCCTTCTTTTTTTTTATTATTTTCAACATTCCTCTCCATCATTCAATAGCAGACACTGATGACCTAAACATCGCTATTGATACGTTAAAATTATATTTGCGTTTCTTTTTCAAACTTTTCTACATTTAATCTCACTTGTAAAGAGGTTCCGCGTAAATCGGTTTACTTTTCAATTTGCTCTAGTCGTTTGTAGCTTATTTATTTCCATCGTCATATGCGGAGGTGTGTGTGCTCCACTGCATCTGCAATTTGCCACTGAATATGCAATAGTGTAAAGTGTTTTATTGCAAAACAAATTAAGAAATTTAAATTGATAAAACTTTGCAGTTGTTAAGTGCTCCACTCATGTAAGGGGCTGGCGATTAGAACTGGTGGTTTAAAGATTCGATTTTCTCTAAAGCTTTTACTACGTTACTTCATTAGTAGGATTTTGAGTGCCGGCGTACAAACACTTATGAAATAATAAGAATTCTTAACAATACAAACTTCAATTGAGGTCAAGTATTAAGCTACATTTCCTACAATATTTTTTTTTAAATTAATTAAAGCCGATTAATTAATTATATAACAATTTCAAAAACACTTGTAGAATTAAACTTAATTAAAGCTCTTGTTTTAGACTACTCTAACCATCACACATTCGCTATTGATTATTTGCTATTTCTAAATTTTCCCCTAATAAATAATAAATTTAATTTTCTGAAGGAAAGCTTTAGAGGTTTCCGGTGGGGAGACATTTTGTTTGCCCTCCCTTTGCGGGTGTTTATGTTTTAGAATACTATTTACCAACAAATTTTATAAAACTTGGAACATATTTTTGTAAACGTTTTGAAAAAATTAGAATATGTTTGACACTTTATAAACAATATATAACACTTTAGCAACATTAAATTAAGTATTTGACTTCTCTTGGACATTGTTTGACAGTTTTTAAGGTGGGTTATTTGTTATCTATAAAATGTTTTGTGAGAATACAAACATATTTAACACTTTTAAGTTAAACTTCACTATTTTACAAACATTATTTGACATTTTAGAAACATTTTGAAAAAATTAGAACATATTTGACACTTTGTGAACAATGTTAGATACTATTAGACCAGTATTTGACGCTTTAAAGACAATTTTTGACACTTTAGAGAAATATTTGACACTTTGCGGAAATGTTTGACACTTTAAGGACAATGTTTGACACTTGAGAAATATTGTGAGAAAATTTAATTAATAATTGTCCTTTTTAATACAAAGTTTAACGTTTTATAACATTATTTGACAGTTACAGAAGAATTTTAACATTTTAGTGCATTGTTTGATAGATATATTAGGATTGATGTTTGTACATTAAGAAACGTTTTAAAAGAATAAAACTTTGTTTGACATTTGAGGAAATTTGAGTAACATTGTTTGACAGTTTTGAAATTAAAAACAAGTTTGACATTTTCTGTAAATTATTTATCAGTAAAAAAAAGCATTGTTGTTTTGAAGTGGATTAGTATTTGTCAATTATTTTGATTTAAACATTTCTAGAATTTTTTTAAGAATGTTTGACGTTTGAAGAAAATTAAAGTGTATAAATATGACTTTAATGACAAAACATCATTAAATGTAACAAATGTCAAGTATGACATTTATGACTATGACATGTTTGTGTCAAAATAATAAAATATGACATATGTCATTCAAAGTGTCATAATTTGTAATTTACAAATAATTATAAACTAATTAAACATAACGAAATTATAATGAACTTGGATTTAAAATGAAATAAATTCAATATTCTAGAACAACTCGATAAATGTATAAATAGCCAAAAACCTACCAATTTCAATGTAAATCTAAAGAGATAAGAATATTTCAGTCGCATTTTATGCATAAACAGTTTTTTTATCGAGCGCCTTATCTCCGTTCTGTTCTTCGTGCGCAGGGCGATCGAGCTCAGCCATACTCTTCTCCCCTGCAGTACCTGTGAGTCGGCCGTAGTGTTCGGACGCGTTTAACTATTAAGTGAATATTTGTTCCTTATTTATAATAATAATTAGTAAATTAACAATAAAAATAAGTGCATTGTGATTGGAATCCATGGGCGGACGTATGGGACAGTGAAAATGGAATTTTTAAAGGTCAGAATATGGAATTTTAATGGGAAAATTATTTTTTTGTATATTTTAATAATGATATTTAGGAAATCAACTTTATTATAAAATTAATAATAATTTTATTAGGTTTGATGCATTTTCTACAGCTTCTGTTATTTTCAGCTATTAAAATAATATTGTTTTCTTATGTAGGCGGCAATTTGGGTTCTTAAATATAACGTTTCATGCTATTGAATATCAATTTACTTTACAGCAAATAGTCATTATTACATTGGCATATTTTGGTTATTTAATTTATGTTTTTAATCTAGGATTGTGACCCAACTTTGTGAAATATTTAACACCATTTTTGTTACGAGGCTAAAATTACCTAAGAATGTTTTCTTTCATATGTAATGAAATCAGTTCCAATATATCCAAGTAGCCTGATTAAATAAATTTCTCAAATGCTTTAGTAAAACCAATAAGTTTTGGTTATTTTTTATTCAAAAATAATAAAATTTAACCGAAATGTGATTTGTGTAATCAAATTGTTTTAAAATTTTCAAAATATTCCGGGAATTATAATTTTTTTGTTAAACTTTTTATTTTTAAATTATTAAATTCTTTTAGGAGCATCTGTACAATTTTTGTATATTCAGATACACTTTAGCATATCATTTTTAAAATATTGTTGGTATAAAGTCTCAAAAGTTGTTTTAAAATCTTTGAATTCAGAATTTTGTTCTAGTTTTTGCAGTTTTTTTGTTTGGGGTTTATTACTACATATTTTCATAAAACATTTTTGCAGAAAATAGGTTCAATTAAGCTGAAATTTTCTGCCAAGTTTTATTCATAAATGCTGTTTTCCACACATCCACCTAAGGGTTGGTTATCATATAATTGATTACGTTTCTTTTTTTTTAAATTCCAAATTTATCCAAATTTAGAAGTCAGGTTTAAAATTTAGTTAGCAGAAATTAAGAAGTTTATTTTGTTACAGTGAACCTTTAATTTTTTTTTAGGAACTTTGCTTTTTTTACTGATTGGTATAGGTCGAATTTGTTATGATTTTTGTAAGAAGATTGGTAATTTTCTATATTGGTTTCTTTTTTTTAATTTATTATTATTATTATTATTATTATTACTTTTGCGTTTTTCTAGGATTGAAAAGTTTAATTGGTTTTTGTTTTATACTCTACGTTACAACTCTAACGTTTTGGCATTAATAAAGCTTACAAATATGCAAATTTTATTTTTTAAATAATAATAATAATAATCTTTATTTTGCAAAACTACAAAAAAAGGCAAAGTTCATCACGTTGATGTTCTTCTACTTAACCTTAATTTCAACATTTAATTTGATACATCAAAATAATACTTAATATATTAATAAACACATCACTAAATAATAAATTCGATTGAATTTGCTTGACTGGATTTTGTTTTAAGACCGATTATTTTACAATTTTTTTGTTTTTAGAGGGAAAAACTTTGCCAAATTTATATATTTGTAATAACATTACAATTTTTATATTTTCATTATGTTTTACAATAAATTAAAGTATTAACTAGAAAAAATTATAAAAATTGTTTAATTGGTTTTTGTTTTATACTCGATTACGCAATAATTTCACCGTTTTTGGCATAAAAAAATACACGAAACTATCAAATTTTGATTGGAAATTTGTTTTTAACAATCAAAATTAATAGTAGATTAAGTTCTTTGCTAATCAAATTGTTTAAAAGTATTATAAACTGTCAAAAGTTGCACAAAACTATTAAAAAAAGTTTAGAAATCTTGGTTTAAAATGCGTAGAAGTCACCAATTGTCAAAAAATAGTTATAATTACCAAACCATTGTACAAAATTGTCAAAACTATTTTAAATTTGTATAAAAAACTAAAATAATACAATTTAAAATGCACAGAAATAAACTGTTAAACATTTTATACATTTGTCATTTTCTTGATTTACAATTTGCAGAAACTTGAATTAAATTTAAACTATCAACCTGTAAATATGTTCTGGAGTGTTCTAGCCACCCTCCCAAGTGTTTGTTATTAAAAGATAAAATGTTTGTCTTTTATTAAAACGTCAGAAATTGTTTTTTGTTACAAGAGAAAGTTGTGATGCAATCTCTTGATAATTAACCGCTTCAATTTAAACTACTGATTTGTTATCATGATATGGAAAGTCCTACTCACCCACCTACTGATTAGTTATTGTAGTACAGAGTGTTTTATTCAGCCACCCAAGTGTTTGTTATTAAGAAATTAGATGTTTGACCTCTATGCGGACATCAGAAATCATTTTATCACAAGAGAAGATCGTGATGCAACTCCAGTCTAAACTATTGACTTGTTATTATAGTATAAAGTGACCTCCCCGACCCACCCGCCTAATGTTTGTTATCAAGAGATTGGATTACGACTTTCTCTTGTGACAAAATGACTTCTGACGTACGCAGAGAAGTTTTACATAAAACTTTTGGACAACGGATTTGGATGGGTGAGCGAGACACTTTATACTATGACAAGAAGTTAATAATTTGGATTGGAGTGGGTCACCCACCCACTCACTCAAGTGTTTGCCATCAAAAGATTGGATCACGATCTTTTCTTGTAACAAAATGACTTCTGACGTACGCAGAGAGGTCAAATATTTAATCTTTTAATGACGAACACTTGGGTGGGTAGGTGAAACTTTCCAGAGCATAATAACAAGTGTTTGTCATTATAAAGTTGAATGACTTCTCTGCGGATGTCAAAAGTTTTTTTGTCACTAGAGAAATTTTGTTAAACAAACACTTGTTTGGGTGGGTGGGCTACTCCAATCCAAACTGTTAATTTGTTATTGTGTTATAAAGTGACTCACCTACACTCCCAAGTGTTTATCTTTAAAAAATTAGATCACGATCTTCTCCGTCATTAAAAAGTTGGATATATGATCTCTTTTGATTTGTCAGAAGTCACTAGAGAAGGTCGTGATTCAACCTCTTCTTCTTCTTTCCAAACTATTGGCGCATAACCATGTACCCAAGTGTTTGTTAAACAATATTTTCAATGTTTGTCTTCTATGCAAACATCAGAAGCTATTTTGTCTCAAGAGAAGTTTGTAATCTGAGCTGTTGATAACTAACATTTGAGTGGGTGTGTGTGCCATTCTTTTTTTAAATTATTGGTTTGTTACTATGTCTTGGAGTGTTCTAGCCACTCACCCAAGTGTTTGTTATCAAAAAATTGGATGTATAATCTTTGTGGGGGTTGAAAGTTAATTTGTCACTAAAAGAGGTTGTGATCCAATCTCTTGATAACGAAAACTTGGGTGGGTGGTTTACTTCTTTCTAAACCATTGACCCATAACTATGTTTGTTGTGATGCAATCTCTTAATAACTAACATTTGGGTGGGTGGGTGGGTGGGTTACTTCAGTTCAAATTACTAATTTGCTATTATAGTATAGAGTGTCTTACTCACCCACCCAAATGTCTGTCAATAAGAAATTGAATATTTGACCTTTCTGCGGAATCATTTTGTTACAAGAGAAGGTTGTGATTTAACTTTTATACCATTAATTTGGACTGGAGTGGCCCACCCACCCACCCACCCACCCAAGTGTTCGTAATAAAGAGGTTGGATTACGACCTTCTCGTGTAACAAACTGATTCTTGGCGTCCGCAGAGAGGCCAATTTCTTATTGACGGACATTTGAGTGGGTAAGTGGGTCACTTTATACTATGATTATGGGTCAATAGTTTAGATTTTAGTGAGCCACCTAAGTGTAATATTGGATCATTTTCTTTTCTGCAAATGTTATTTGTTTTTAAATTGAGAGAAGAGGGTGACAACTTATTAATGACAAATAATTGGTAGGGTATGTGTTTAGTTAGCGCAAATGTTCAAATTGATATTCATTTTGACCTAAATATTGCTAATAACGCAAAGCAATAAAATCGCAAACGTGGCAAATTATTTTATTTGGGGTTTTTTGGGATTGACTAGTAAACCTTATTTTTGATGAATTCCCAAACAAAATTTAGTGGCGTGAGGTCTGAAGAGCGCGCGGGGCCTTTTGATGGCATCCATTTGCCCAATTCATCTGTTTGGTAAATTTTTATGGAGATAAGCATTCACATTACAATGATAGTAGGGTAGTAATAGTCTACTTCATCCTCAAACTACTTATAAATACTTGGCATGTTTTAAACAATTTTGTTAGAAAACTGTACGTGCTTTAAACATTTTGCTAAGTACTATTAACAAAATTTTATTCTCCGATTATAATTATCTTTGTTAAAGGCGTGGATTAATCTTAAAATGCAATTTTTTTAATATGCGCATTTTAAAACGTGATAGATTATTGATTTAAAAAAAATTGTAATTTTTAGTTTTTTTTTCTTACGTTTTTTCAATACGCTATTTGTAGACATCTTAAGCAGTACTGTCTCCTTTAAACTTATCTCTGATGCGAGTAGGTGGACCTATAAGACACTTTCTTTGCATCTCTACAACATCCTTACAATTATGTTCAGTTTTTGAGACATTATTTTAAATGGTTTGTACTTAGAAAAAAGAAATTTGATTTAATAAGGTATAAGTGTCTATACATTTTTGAGGCATTCCCTATAATAATACTTTTAAACATTTTAATTGTATTTTACAATTAATTATAAACTAATAAAACATCAAAATTGTAATAAACTTAAGATAGATTTAATTTAATTTATTTATTAAAATAATTGTTGCATAGAAAAATATATTAGAAACTTCTAGAACAATTCCATAATAAATATATAAATAACCCAAGAACATCACTATCAGTTTCATTGTAAATCTTTAAAGAGATGAGAAACGAATATTCGAGTCGCATTTTATGCATAAACAGTTTTTTACCAAGCGCCTCCGTTCTGTTCTTCGTGCGCAGGGCAATCGAGCTCAGCCACACTCCTCTCCCCTGCAGTACCTGCGAGTCGGCCGTAGTGATCGCACGCGTTTAACTATTAAGTGAATATTTGTTCCTTATTTATAATAATAATTAGTAAATTAACAATAAAAATAAGTGCATTGTGATTGGAATCCATGGCCGGACGTATGGGACAGTGAAAATGGAATTTTTAAAGGTCAGAATATGGGATTTTATTGGGAAAATTATTTACTTGTGTGTTTTAATAATGACATTTAGGAAGTCAACTTTATTATAAAATTAATAGTAATTTTATTAGATTTGATGCATTATCTACAGCTTCTGTTTATTAAGCTTGTTACTTTCAGCAATTTAAATATTGTTCTCTTATGTAGCCGGCAATTTGGGTTCCTTAATATAACATTTTTTGTTATTGAATTTTAATTTACTTTACAGCAAGTAGTCATTATTTAATTGGCATATTTCGGTTATTTAATTTATGTTTTTAATCTCGGATTGTGACCCAACTTTGTAATTTATTTAATGAGGCTAAGATTAACTGAGAATTATTATCTTCATATGAAATAAAATCAATTCCAATATATTCCAAGTAGTCTGATTAAATAAATTCCTTAAAAGCTTTAATAAAATCGACAAGTTTTGATAATTTTTTCTTCAAAAATTAGCACAAAAATGAAAAGTAATAAAATTGTTTTGAAATTTTAAAATTTATTCCGGAAATTATTTAAAATTGAATTATTTTTCTACAATGTTTTAAATAATCTGTGTATTGTAATTGTGTTCAAAGCTTCAGAAATAATGTTTCAATTTGCGATTGAATCCCAAAACTGGTAATTAATTTATGACAATTTAAAATGTTTGAATCAATTCCAAAATTTGTAAATTACATAAAATTATTAATTCTAGAGTAAATTTGTGGAGAAAATTTATTAATTATTTTTTGTCTAGATTAATTCTAAAATGTGTAACTTGAGTTTGATGGATGTGCAAATTATATATTCAATTGTAAATTGTTTCAGAGTTTATTTAGAGAACATAAATTTTATAAACTATTTATAAATAATTTAGGATAATTTTGGTATTTAAAACATAAAATATTTTTTAGTATTTCAATATTTTTTGAAATCTGCATACTTTTTTATTTAAATTGTATGGTTCTTTATTAAAAGTTATTCTGGAATTGCATTTAGCATTTATTTAGGGCTTTCAACAATTGTTTGTAGATTTTTTTAAATTATTTGGTATATCACACATTTGTAAAAGACTTTTGAAGATTTTGTTGACATTTTTGACACATTTAAAGTGTTTCTACGGTTTTATAATTACTAAAATAATTTTTTAATGTTTTTTTGAAATTATTGGATTCTTTTAGGAGCATCTGTACATTTTTTACAATTTTCAGATCATTTTTAGAAGGTTTAGATAACCATCAGAATGTTGTTGAAACTTAATTGATTTTTTTATAGATTTTGTATGGTTTTTAAAATCTTTTTTATTTAAAGCCTGAAAAGTTGTTTTAAATTTTTAGTACTTAGAATTTTGTTCAAGCTTTTGGAGTTTTTTTTTTGGGGTTTATTACAATTTTTGCAATAAAAATAGGTTCAATTGAGCTGAAGTTTTCTCTCATAATTAACATCATTTAAAAAAGTAATTGATTAAACTTTATTAATTATTTTTAAACAATTTTAAAATAACATTTAAATTTTGATGGCAAAAACTTTTGCACTGTTCTAAACTTCTTGCTATTATTAATAAATGTTGTTTCTCACACATCTACCCCAGGATTGGTTATCATATAATTAGTTACGTCTACTTTTCTTTTTTAATTTTTATTCTAAATTTATAATTTTAAGGTTTAAAGTGTGGTATATTTTTGCAGTTAACTCGAAATTTTATTTTTAAATAGTTTTTTTTTGGAACTCTACTTCTTTTACTGATTAGTATAGATCAAATTTGTTATGATTCTTGTAAGGACATTGGTAATTTTCTATATTGGTCTCCTTTTTATTTATTATTATTATTACTTTTGCGTTTTTCCAATATTGAGGTAATTTTTCTTCTAGAAAAAAAAATGATTATAGCTTTCTTTAATTGAATAATTCAATTAGTTTTTGTTTTATACTCATATACGCTATAATTCTGCCGTTTGGCACTAATAAAGTTACAATTTTGCAAATTTTATTTTTTTAATATGTTTAACAATAGATTACATTACGAAATGATAAATTTGATTAAAATCGCTTGACTGTTTTTTGTTTTGTGATTGATTGGTTACAATTTTTTTGTTTTTAGAATAAAAAATTAATGTATTTTTAGGAGTTTTACAATTTTTATATTTTTATTAAGTTTGGCAACAAGTTGGGCTACTAACTACAAAAAATTGTCCGACCGGTTTTTGTTTTATACCTGATTACGCAATAATTCTACCATTGTAGCTTTAATAAAGCTTACAAAAACTATATTATTGCAACAAAAATGCAAATTTTATTTTTTTAATATATTTAACAATAGAATGCATCACTAAATAATAAATTCAATTAATTTTGCTTGACTGGATTTTGTTTTAAAACCGATTATTTTACAATTTTTCCGTTTTTGGAGTAAAAAACTTTGACAAATTAATGTATTTGTAATAATATTACTATTTTTGTATTTTTATTAACTTTAGCAATAATCGGGCTTACTAACTACAAAAAATTATAAACATTGTTTGAGCGGTTTTTGTTTTATACTTGATTACGCAATAATTTTACCGTTTTTGTCATAAAAAATTCAGAATATTGCCAAAAATTGATTGAAAATTTGTTCTTATCGATCAGAACTAATAGTAGATTAAATATGATTAAATTTTTTGCTAATCAAATTGTTTAAAAGTTTCTGAAAATTGCAGAAAACTATCAAAAAATATTTGAGCTTAATTTACTTTTCAAAATTTTCAAAAATATAATAAGTTAATTAATCTTAATTTATAATACGTAGAAGAAATTGATTACTAACTGTCAAAATAAAATGCAAACTGTCAAAAAGTAAAGTTAAAAAGTTTAGAAATGCGTAGTAGTCACCAATTATCAAAAAATAGTTTTAACTGCCAAACCCTTGTACAAAATTGTCAAAACTATTTTAAATTTTTATAAAAAACTGTTAAATAATACATAAATTTAAAATGCACATATAAACTGTCAAACGTTTTTTACATTTTATACATTTGTCATTTTCTGACATGATTTACAGTTTGCAGAAATTTGATTTTTTTAAAACTATTGACTTGTAAACATGCTTTGGAGTGTTTTAGCTACTCACCCAAGTGTTTATTATTAAGAGATAAATTGTTTGTTTTTTATTAAAACGTCTGAAATTATTTTGAAAGAAAGTTGTAATTCAATCTCTTGATAACTAACAATTGAGTGGGTAAATAGGTGGGCCGCTTTAATCTAAACTACTGACTTGTTATCATAATATAGAATGTCCTACCCACCTAAGTGTTATTAAAATAAAATATTGAATGTTTGTTTTCTATGGAAACGTCACAAGTCATTTTGTTCACAAGAAAAGTTTTTAACCTAACTTCTTGATAACTAACACTTGGATGGGTGGGTGGGCTAATCTATTTTAAATTATTGATTTGTAACCATGCTCTAAAGTGATCTCACCCACCAATCTAAGTGTTAGTTATTATGAGATTGCACCACGATTCTCTTTTAGCAAAATGATTTCTGAAGTCCGCAAAGTTCTCTTAAAGACGACCTCTTAGATAAGCGGTTGGATCACTCTACTCCAAATTATTGACTAGTTATTCTATTGTTTTACCCACAAACTCAGTGTCATCAAGAAATTGGAAGTTTAACTTTTCTACGGACATCAGAAATCATTTTATCACAAAAGAACTTTGTAATAAAATCTTAAGATAACTAACAATAATTGGGTGGGTGGGTGGGTGAAGGCCACTCTAGTTCAAACTATTGATTCGTTATCAGAGTATGAAGTAACCCACTCACCTACCCACCCAAGTGTTTGTTATCAAGAGGTTGGATCACGACCTCCTTTTGTGATAAAATGACTCTGACGCTCTCAGAATGGTCATTAAATTTTTTTGACGACGGACACTTTTGTGGGTGGGTGGGATACTTTATACTATGATAAGAAGTAATAGTTGGATTGTAGTGACTCACCTACTCATTCAAGTGTTTGTTATCAAAAGATTAAATCACGACCTTTTTTAGTAACAAACAAAATGACTTCTGACGTACGCAGAGAGATTAAATATTGAATCTTTTGTTAACGAACGCTTGGGTGGGTGGGTGGGACCTTCTAGAACATAATAACAAGTCAGCCGTTTTGATTGGAGTGGCTTACCCGCCTACTCAAGTGTTTGTCATCAAGAAGTTGGATGTTTGACTTCCCTGTGGACGTCGGAAGTAATTTTGTCACAAGAAAACGTCCAACCTTTTATTAACAAACATTTGAGTTGGTGGGTAGGCCACTTCTTTTCAAACTATTGGCCTATAACCATGTTATGGAGTGCCTCACTCATTCACCCAAGTGTTTGTTAAACAAAATATTGAATGTTTGTCTTTTGTCATTTTGCCACTAAAGAAGGTCGTGATCCAACCTCTTGATATCGAATACTTGGGTGGGTAAGGAGGGTCATTTTATACTATAATAACAAGTCAGTGGTTTGGATTGGAGTAGCCCACCCACCCACCCAAGTGTTCGTTATCAAGAAGTTGGATTACAACCTTCTTTTGTAACAAAATGATTCCTGACGTCCGCAAAGACATCTAATTTCTTGATAAAAAACACTTGAGTAGGTAGGTAGGTTACTTTATACTACGATTACGAATTAATAGTTTAGATTGGAGTGATCCACCTAAGTGTAAAATTGGATAGTTCTTTTCTCAGCAAATGTTATTTGTTTTAAAATTTTAATAAAAGTGCTACATCTATCTACTCAAATGTTGTTGATCTATAAAATTAATATATTTAATTTCTGCAAATAATATTTGTTTTTACATTGAAAGAAGAAGGTGTCAACTTATTGATGACAAATAATTAATTGGGTTGTTCAAATTGATGTCTATTTTGATCCCAATATTGTTAATAACGCAAAGCAATAGAATTGCAAACGTGGCAAATCATTTCATTGGGGGTTTTCTATCAATGCGTCTTCAATTAAATGACTAGTAAATCTTATCTTTAATGAGTTTAGGTCTGAAGAGTGCAAAGCCTTTTCATGGCATCATTTTGCTCAATTTATCTGATTGACAATATTTCATGGAGTTAAGCATTTACATCACAATAACAGTGAGGTAGTAATAATTTTCTTCATCCGCAAACTCCTTATAAATACTTGGCATGCTCCAAACAATTTTATGAGAAAATTATATGTGCTTTGAACATTTTGTACTATTAACAAAATTTAATTTTTTGATTATAATCATCTTTGTTGAGGGCGTAAATTAATCTTAAAATGTAACTTTTTCAATATGCACATCTTAAAATGCGATAGATACTTTATTTAGAAAAAAGTTTTTAACACTTTACTTTACTAGATATCAGTGGTCTCTTAAGAAGCTATTTGTATACATCTTGAACAGTACTGTTTCTTTCAAACTTATCTTTTATGTAAGTAGGTGTACCTATCCGAAACTCTTTTTGCACTTCAACTACATCTCCATTTATGGTAGCATTTTAAAATAAATTTTTGTTTTTGAAAATCTAGTCTAGACATTATTTTAAATGGTTTGTACGATTTAATGAAGTATGAAAGTGAGTATACATTTTTTGAGGCATCCCCTATAATAATATTTTTTTAAATTTTATTTGTATTTTACAATTAATTATAAACTAAGAAAACATTAAAATTATAATGAATTTGGTCCTATAATAGAATAAATTTAATTTATTTTTAAAATATATTGCATAGAAAAATATATTAGAAACTTCTAGAACAATTCGATAATAAATGTATAAATAGCCCAAGAACATCACTATCAGTTTTATTGTAAATCTTTAAAGAGATAAGAAACGAATATTCGAGTCGCATTTTATGCATAAACAGTTTTTTTTACCAAGCGCCTTATCTCCGTTCTGTTCTTCGTGCGCAGGGCGATCTAGCTCAGCCACACTCCTCTCCCCTGCAGTACCCGTAAGTCGGCCGTAGTGATCGCACGCGTTTAACTATTAAGTCAATATTTGTTCCTTATTTATAATAATAATTATTAAATTAACAATAAAAATAAGTGCATTGTGATTGGAATCCATGGGCGGACGTATGGGACAGTGAAAATGGAATTTTAATGGTCAGAATATGGGATTTTAATGGGAAAATTATTTATTTGTGTATTTTAATAATGATATTTAGGAAATCAACTTTATTATAAAATTAATGGTACTTTTATAAGGTTTGATGCATTATCTACAGCTTCTGTTTATTATGCTTGTTACTTTCAGCAATTTAAATAATATTGTTCTCTTATGTAGCCGGCTATTTGGGTTCCTTAATATAACATTTTATATTATTGAATATCAATTTACTTTACAGCAAATAGTTATTATTTAATTGGCATATTTCGGTTATTTAATTTATGTTTTTAATCTAGGATGGGTCAGAACCATTTTATATTATATTTTTAATTTATTTATTTATCGTTTAGCTAAGATTAATTGAGAATTTTGCCATTCATATGTAATAAAATCAATTTCAATTTATTACAAATAGTAATAATCTAGTAAACTTTTTGAAAAATAATTAATATTTGCATACTTTTGAAGTTTTTATTAGAAGTTATTTAAGAATTTCTTGAAACATTTTGGGCTTTCAAATAATTGCTTGTAGTATACATAAAAATATTAATGATTTGTAATTTTTTTATATATAAATATAGAATTGCAATTAAGACACACATCATTCTAGTTGATGAAAATTATGTTGTCATTAGTTCCAATCGATTGAAGACATTCTTCATACACGCATGAGATATTGGTATTGGTATTTATGAAAGGACGACAGAAGTAAATAATTCATCCCGCGCACCATAATAACAACGGAGATAATAATTGTTGCAGCCAACGTTATAGACAATGAAATTTCGCTATTATTAATGAGCAATGAATTAAATTTCGGGCTTACATCATACAATACGAACATAATTATGTGCACAAACATTAGCGGGATTAAATTGAATCGCTCTCTTAGCGGAACTAATATGACTAAAACTATTAATGTTAAAATATTACGAAATCAGTCTGAGACGTCAAACGAACAAGCAAGCTAGAAGCAAACGAGCGGAAGAAACGATTGTGACATTAAGAAAATATTAATGTGGAGTGGATGGTAATACTATTAATCAATATTGCAAACAATTCTATATGGATGATTTGTAAAGTATTTTACTTTACTTCATGGCATCCATTTCCCCTTTACATGAAACAAGATGGTCCTATAAAGCAACTTTAAATATGTAAAAAAGGAGCGATTCTTGAAATAAAACGTGCGCGCACTTCTCCGCATTCAGTCCCATCCGAACACTTTCTTTCTATTATACATGAGCCAGATTTCCCTTACATTTCATCGTATAATATGATAACCAAGCTCCGCTCCATGCAGTAGCAATTTTAATTTGTTTAGGATTGGCTTGAATTAGATTTCTTTTTGTGGATGGTGATAGTGTGGCTTCTAAATCAAACACTCTCACACCATACGCAAACTAAACCCGGTTAAACAGTAATTCCGTCCCAAATATTGACATTTGATTCGTGCGCTGAAATTACTTCATTGTACGTCTTACGGACTTCTTGGTTAAATATAGCTGGATTTATATAATGAGACAGAAAAAGATTAAGAGAATAACTCACAATTTAATTAAACCATAACATCAATCCTCGTCTGCGTGTGAATATGAACAAAGACATTTTCAATATTCTAAACATATTTGGTGCTAGTTGGATGCGACGGGGACTCCATTATTTATTTCCTTTTGAAAATTTCCCTGTCAAAGACAATCCATAGTAAAAATAAAATTGAGAAAACATGCTGACGCGTTTCGGATGTGGGAAAACTAAACTACTGGCCCACTCCCCGCTTTTCAATACGAAAATATGAAAATATCCGTCCTTAATTAATAATAAACAATGCAGCAACATTGCGTGGAATGTGGGGAAATGAATAACCGATAAATTGCAATTAGGATGGTTGGTTCGATGACGGGCTTAAGGGTTAAGGGTATCCAAACCGCACCGTATTATGATTAGGGTCAAACATACAAAATCGTGCTTCTATCTAATTTCCCAGATGGTCTCTGATGAAGACGAAATCGCGCGTCCTTCTTACTAAAGCAAGATTAGTGAAGGATTAAATTGCTCAAGCGCTACATTGTCCGACCAAATAATTAAACGAATTGCTTTTTTCTCTTTACTTAAATACAATCAGTTTGAGTGTGCAACATTTTTCACTTGAATGTGCATATTTTAAAAGCCTAAATGAGGCGTATAAATCCGAGCTTTATATTCGTCCTGCCTGAACGCTTCTGCTTGCAGCAGGAGCCGTGCAGCAAGTGGTAGTAGCTCGTTACGCGATATTTATTTGAGGAATCGCGCTGAAGTGGCGTTGTTGAAAAAATACGCAGAAAAGAGAGAAAAAAAAAAGGCAGCAGCTACGATGACACGGATCTTGTCTCGGTAACAAGCAAGCAAGCTCACACTTCGTAATTTGCGATCCATCTGCTGTCTTGAAATAATTGCATCCGATTTGTTTGTTGTCAGTTGCGCTCCATCGATTCCACCTATGCCCTGCTTTGATGTGGAAATGAATACAGCTACAGCTGACTGCCAGCCAGTTGTGAGTGATTTTTCTATTCGGGCGCTGATTGAAATGTTTCTGCTTACTTTGGGAAATTTTCGGTGCCACGTACCTAAACCTTTCAACCATTCAAAGCATCCAATGAATAGCCAAATAGTATTTTGGACCTAAACTTTTGCATTTACACATTTTGTGTTACATCAATATGATTGTAAATAGAAAAATTAAATTAAATCCAAACAATCTGTCAATTCTCATACAACTTAATCGATTGATTCTCTAGCGACTTAAGAAGCTTATACATATTGAGAACTAATTTAGGACAGCTTAAACTTCAATAATTAGTTTACTTATGCACATTACAATTAATACAACTGTAGCCTGAAATAATTGTGGAGTAGACTATGGCATATGTAAGGGGCAAGTAAGGTTAAAGACCACTTTGTGTTATGTCTGGGTTGTGATTGCGTTTTGTGAATTTTATTAAAAGATAACAATGGGTTGTATGTTAAATTGGTTTAATGTTTTGAATTGAATTTTGTAATTTTAATAAAAATTGCTTGCTACTAAATAAAAATTTTGATTTCTATAATAATTAAAACAATCACGTTTTGGAAAGTAGTATAAAATATTACTTTATTTCTTAACTTTGATTTAAAGGGGTTCATTTGTTTGTGGGTTTTTCCGCATTGCAAATTTTTTGCTTGTTCCGCTAATACTAGATTCTCTAGCGTACAAAAAAAAAGTTTTTAAGGTTCTATGAGAGCAATTTATTTTTTAATACCTTTTGTTGGGCGTCATTTGAAACCGGCTTTGCTTATCGATAAAGCAGAAATAAAAAAAAAACAAACGATAGATGTTGTTGTTTTGGTTGGTGCTACAATTGTGTCCTGTTTAAAGTCCGACTGTCATGATACAATTTTTTTTTTTAATATGTCAAAAATAATGTTGACAGTTGTATAAATTTGTTGACAAGTTTTTGTTTTTTTTTTACTGTTGTAGACATATTTAAAAAAAATGTAAATTTTTTGACATTTCTAGACATTGTTTGACATTTTTAGACATTGTTACATGTTTTTAATAATAATCGTTGGAAAGCTTTAAATAATTTTTAACAGTTTTTCATGTTTTCTTAACGTTTTTAGACAATCTTCATATTTAGGTTAGGTTATGAGTAAATGTTTTAAGTATTTCTAAAACGTTTTTTAAAAGCTTTAGCAATTTTTTGATTTTTAGAAAATTGTGTATCAGTTTAAGACATTTTTTAAGCATATTTAGGTTTATTGACAGTTTTGTAATTTTTTTAAACAGTTTTAAATGATTTTCAAGTTTTTGATATATTTTGATGTTTTAAGCCAAAAAAAAATTTTTTTTAGTTTTATACGTTTTTTGAGAGCTTTTGACATTTTTTTAAATTTTTCCAATGTTTTAGACAATTATTAGACATATTTTGTAACATTTTCAGTTATTTTTTTACGTTTTTAAGTATTGTTTGACAATATTAGATTTTTTGACAGTTTTTAGACATATTAAAATATTTTTTGACAATTTTGTTATTCTAGATATTGTCATGTTTGACAGTTTTAATATTTTTTTAAGCAATCTTTAAACAAATCAAAATTACTTAACAGTTTTAGATGTTCTTTTGATATTTTTACATATTGTTTGACAGTTTTATTTTTTCTTAAATTTCTTAAAGACATGCTTATAATTTTTTTTTTTTTTTTGGCATTATTCAGACGCCAATCTTAGCAATTGCAATTTTGTGCAAATTTGTTGAACAACTTTTCTTAATATTTTTGTTTATTTGCAACCTCTTCTTGAAACTCTGTTCTACTTGTTGGCCTTTCTACATTGCAAACTCTTGCTCTGCCACTACTAGATTTTGTAGTTTTTAAAGTTTAAGAGAGCCATTAACTTTTGATCGCCCAACGTTGGGCGCCATTTGTTACCGGCTTGCTTATTGATAGAGAAAAAACATAGAAAACGTTTGCAAGATGTAGTTGGTGCATTGGTTGGGCTATAGTTTTTATTTTTTCTTAAACTTTTTTTAATAATGCGAACGACAAATTCAGACATTCAGTGCAATGAGATTTTAATTGGTGAAAGCGCCGGGGTCACTATCTAAACGTCGAAGGGGCATTCCAGCAATTTTTTATTAATTTTTTGCCACTACTAAATTCTGCCATTTTTAAAATAAATGTTTTTTGGCTTACTTGATTGCCCAATATTGGGCGCCATTTGTTACCGGTTTTTTATTAATAGAGTAGAAACAAAAAAAAGCGTGCGATAGATGTCGCTGTTCCAATTATTGCATCAATTGAGCTATTAATTTTAATTCTTATATTTTCCTCGACAGGTTTAGACTCGTTTCAATGAATTAAAGTTTTAAATGATGAAAGCGCCGGGTTTACCATCTAATCTGCAAATTTTTGTATTAAGTTATTTTTTACGAGTCACTAGTTTAGACTGGAATGACCCATCCATCCACCCTAATTTTTGCCTTTAAGAGGTTGAAGTACGACCTTTTCTTGTGACAAAATGACTTTTGGCGTTGGCAAAAAGGTTAAACATCCAATCTCTTAATGACGAACACTTGGGTGTGTGGGAAGGACATTTCATACTATAATAAATTGGTAGTTTAGATTTAAGTGTCTTACCCACTTATCCAAGTGTCCGTTGTATACATATTTTATGTTTGATCTCTCTGCAAGCACCAGAAATCACTTTGTTACAAGAAAAGGTCGTGATCTAATCTCTTAATAACTAGCCGTGATTCAATCTCACCCAAACTGTTAACTTGTTATTATAGTATAGAATTGCCCACCCGCCCACCCAAGTGTTTGTTTTCAATCACTGCTATTTCTGGCGACAAAATATTTTCTAACGTCCGCAAAAAAGTCAAACGTTCAAAGTCAAAACTACTGTTCCAAAAATAATAAATTTAGTGCCCCGCCTACCCACCCAAGTGTTTGTCATCAAGAAATTAGACTACACACACTTGGGCGAGTGGGCGGGAACTAAAGTTGAAACTACTGTTCTGAAATCAATAAATTTAGTACCCCGCGCCCACCCACCCAAGTGTTTAGGATTAAGAAATTAGAGTACAAACACTTTATTGGGTGGCCGGGAACTAAAGTTAAAATTATTGTCTTGGAATCAATTAATTTAGTGCCCCACTCACCCAAGTGTGATCAAAAAATTGGATCGGAAACTTAACTTAAAACCACTGTCCCGCGTCTAAAGAACTGAGTGTCCGCTCACCTATCTAAGTGTTTGTGATTGTATCAAAAGTAGTAGGGTGGGTGGGCGTCCACTTTAGTGGGGTAGATGGCTTACCCACCCGCCCAAGTGTCCGTAATCAAGAGATTAGATCACAATTTTCTTTTGTGACAAAATGACTTCTGACGCCCGCAGAGAGAACAAACATCTAACTTTTTGATAACAAACATTTGGGTGGTCAGGTAGGACACTAAGTTCAATGATTGCAAAACAGTAGTTTTCAAGTTTCTTGATTTCAAACACTTAGGCGGGTGGGTGGGAACTAAAGTCGAAACTACTGTTCCGGAATCAATAAGTTTAGTGCCTCACCCACCCACCCAAATGTTTGTGATCAAAAAATTAATTAGATTACAAACACTTGGGCAAGTGGGCGGAAACTAAAGTTAAAATTATTGTCCCGAAGTTAATAAATTTATTGCCCACTCAAGTGTTTGTGATTAGGAAATTAGAGTACAAACACTTTAGTGGGTGGGCGGGAACTAAAGTCAAAATTATTGTTCCGGAATCAATCAATTTATTGCCCCGCTCACCCAAGTGTTTATGTTTAAGAAATTAGATTACAAACACTTGGGCGGGTGTACGGAAACTAAAGTTGAAATTACTGTTCTGGAATTAATAAATTTAAAACCTACTCAAGTGTTTGTGATCAAGAAATTGGATTACAAACATTTAGGTGGGTGGGGGAAAACTAAAAATAAAACTACTGTCGTGGAATCAATAAATTTAATGCCCCGCTCACCCACCCAAATGTTTGTGATTAAGAAATTGGATTACAAACACTTGGGTGGGTGGGCGGGAACTAAAGTTAAAACTACTGTCTCGGAATCAATAAATTTAGTGCCCCGCCCACCGACCCAAGTGTTTGTGATCAAGAAATTAGATTACAAACACTTGAGCGGGAATTAAAGTGGAAACTATTGTCCCGAAGTTAATAAATTTAGTGCTTTTTTCCACCCACCCAAGTGTTGGTGATCCATTTTCTTGACTACAAACACTTAGACGGGTGGGCAGGAACTAAAGTCAAAACTACTGACCCGGAATCAATAAATTTAGTGCCTCGCCTACCCACCCAAATATTTGTAAACAAGAAATTAAATTACAAACACTTAGACGGGTGGGCGGGAACTAAAATCGAAATTATTGTCCCAAAATTAATAAATTTAGTGCCTTGTTCACCCACCTAAGTGTTTATAATTAAGAACTATTCAGACTTGTTTCAGTGCATTAGGTTGGGGACTGCACTCGGGCGCCATTCCAGCAATTGCAATTTTGTTGAACAGTTTATTTTATTAAATTATTTTTTATTGCAACAATTTTACATTTTTTTTTAACTTTCTTTTTTTATATTTTGTTATTAATGTCAATGACTTTGCTGTGCTTGTGGGCTTTTATGAATTGCAGATACTGTTAAATAACCCAGAGGTCCGTAGATCGAAACTACGCTCTGCTACCATGTTATATATTAATCTTTGAAACCGATTTATTAATATGATTTATTAATAGTTAGTACAAAATTATATTTATTAAATATATAAGTCATAACAACTCATTGCCTAGCAACCGACTTATTATAGACCAAATATGTGGTATGTCTATAGTCTATAGGTCATATACATACTACTTTACAGATACTTACTCCGTTACTACTAAATTTTGTAGTTTTTAAAGTAGATATTTTTAGGTTATGCTTTCGATTGCCCTACGTTGGTCGCCATTTGATGACAGGTTTTTGCTTATTGATAAAAGTACAGTTTGTCAAAAATAGTTTGGCCGGTATAATAAGCAATTTAATATACACAAATATTGTTGGCTGTGGTTAAACTCATGTCTTTGCCTGTTTTAGCATCTTATAGAATGTATAAAATGTAAGCGCAAATAAAAACGGTCAAAGGCGTGAGTGCAACCAATTAAGATAATTTTTGTATATATTAAGTTACCTATTATACCGACCAAACTATTCTTGACAAAAGCGTTTGATAAATATTACTGTTTTAGTTGCTTGGCAATTGATTATAGTTTTTATTTTTTCTTGATTTTTTCTCATATTGTGAATGGAACGCAATATTATTGCATGCAAATGTAAGCACCATTCTTGTATTGACAGGTTTGGACTTGTTTTAATGCATTAAGGTTTAAATAGTGGAAATGTTGAACAACTTTTTTATTAAATTAATTTTATTTTTGCTCTGCCACTACTAGATTTTGTTTTTTTCAAAGTAAATGTTAATCTTGGAAAGCACTTTTTTGATTGCCCCACGTTGGGCGTCATTTGTTACCGCTTTTGCTCATCGATAGATTAGAAACGAATTGGGCAATTTATTTTAGTTTTTATTTATTATTTTATTGACTTTTTCCCATGATCTAAGAGTCATATTATTGCATCCAAATGTAATCATTCTTGTCTTGACAGGCCAGACTGCGTTTTGGTTTTAAATGATGGAAGCGCCGGGTTTACCTACTAAATATTTGGGCGCCATTCTAGCAATTTTTTTTCAATTATCTACTTTTGTGACAAGGTCAGTTATTCAATTTCTTTATGGGTGGGTGGTTAGAACACTTCATACATACTATGATAATCTACCCACCCAAGTATTAGTTATTATGAAAATGAATCACTATTTTTTCTTGTGACAAAATGGCTTTTGACGCCCGCAAAGAAGTCAATCTTTTGGTTACGAAAATTTAGGTGGGTGGCTGGGACACTCCATTTTATGATAACGAGTCAGTAGTTTGTACTTGAGTGGCCAACCCATCCACCAATTGTTAGTTATCAAAAAAATGGATGTTTGACTTTTCTGCGGACGTCAGAAAATGTTACAAAAAAAATGTTGTGATCCAACTTTTTAATAACGAACACTTGGGTGGGTAGGTGGGCCACTTTAATCCAAATTATTGATTTGTTATTATGACCTTCAGCTTGCTCACTCTAATATTTGTCATCAAGATATTGGATGACTTTTTTCTATGAGGATCAAAAGTCATATTGTCACAAGAGAAGATCGTGATCTAACCTCTTGAAGAGAAACACTTGGGTGAGAGGGTAGTGAGTAGTGAGTAGTTTGAATTGGAGCGGCCCACTTAAATGTTAGTTATCAAGAAGTTGGATCACGACCTTGTTCTCTGACAAAATTACTTCTAATAATCCTAGGGAGGTGAAACATTCAATTTAGAGGTTTAACATTTAATCGCTTGATTACGATCACTTGGGCGGGTGGGTAGGACATTTCATATTATAATAACAAGTCAGTCATTTTGACTGGAGTGGCACACCCACCCACTCAACTGTTTGTTATCAAAAGGTTAGATCACAACTTTCTCTAGTGACAAAATGACTTCAGACGTTTGCAGAGAGGTCATACAACTAACTTTTTGATAATTGATACTTGGGTGGGTGGGCGGGACACTCCATACTACAATAACAAATCGGTAGTTTAAGTTGGAGTGGCCCACCCACCCACCCAAGTATTTGTTATCAAGAGGTTGGATCACGATCTTCTTTAGTGACAAAATGACTTATGATTATCGCATTTAACATTTATTTTTTTGATGACGGAAACTTGGGCGGGTGGGTGGGCTACTCTATGCTATGATAACAAGTCAGTAGTTTAAACTGGAGTGACCCACTCACCCATCCAAGTATTTGTTATCAAGAGATTGCATCACGACTTTCTCTACTGACAAAATGTTTTCTGACAACCGCAGAGAGGTCAAGTATTCAATTTCATAATAACAAATACTTGGGCGAGGGGGTGGGATACTCTAAGTATTAGTTGACAAGAAGTTGGATCCCGACCTTCTCTGGTAACAAAATGACTTTTGACAACTTTTGCTTGTGTCAGTGATTTCTAATGTTTGTACAAAAAACAAATATCCAATTTTTTAAGACTTCAGTTTAAACTTTTTGATGTTTTCAAACTACTGGCTCAGAATCAATAAACTTAGTGTCTCACCCGCCCACTCAAATGTTAGTGATCATTAAATTAGATCACAAACACTAAGGCGGGTGGGCGGGAACTCAAGTCAAATTTACTGTTTTGCAATCATTGAGCTTAGTGCCCAACCCACCCACCCAAGCGTTTGTGATTAAATTTTTTGGGTGGGCGGGAATTAAAGTTGCAACTACTATTTTGCAATCATTGAACAGTGCTCGGGTGTTTGTGATCAAACAATTGAATCACAAACATTTGGGCGGAAACTTAAATTAAAACTATTGTCTTGCATCCAAAGAACTGAGTGGCCGCTTCCAAATTTAAGTGTTTGTGATTGTATCAAAAACAGTTGGGTGGGTGGGCGTAAACTATAGTTGGAAATATTGTCTTGCAATCAATAAACTGTGTAAATGTTTGTGATCACAAAATTGGTTACAAACATTTGGGCGGGTGGGCGGAAACTAAAGTTAAAATTACTGTCCCGCAATTAATGAATTACGTGCCCGCCCACTCACCTAAGTGTTTGCAATCAAAAAGTTGGTTCACAAACACTTGGGCGGAAACTAAACTTAAAACTAATGTTCTGCAATCAAGGAACCGAGCGCCCGCTTACCTTCTCAAGTGTTTGTGATCAATTTTTTTAATTTAAAACATTTGGACGGGTGGGCGGGTGGGCGGGAACTTTTGTTAAAACTACTGTTCCAAAATCAATAAATTTATTGCCCCACCCAATGGTTTGTGCTCAAGAAATTGGATCACAAACACTTGGGCGGCTGGGTGATAACTAAAATCAAAACTATTGTCCCGGAATCAATGAACTTGGTGCCCTACCAATCTACCCAAGTGTTTGTGATCAAAATTGTTTGTATCCAAAAAACTGAATGCCCGCCCACCTACCCAAGTGTTTGTGATTGTATCAAAAGCAGTTGGGTGGGCTTGAACTTTAATTAGAACTATTGTCCCGTAATCAATAAATTGCGTGCCCCACCCACCCACCCAAGTGTTTGTGATCAAGAAATTTAATTACAAATACTTGGGCGGGTGGGCGGGAACTAAAGTCAAAATTACTGTCCCGGAGTTAATGAGTTTAGTGACCCAACTAACCATCAAAGTGTTTCTGATAAAGAAATTGGATTAAACCATAATCTGCAGTAATTATAATTGTAAAAATTTATAAATGTCATATGTTAACGTCAAAACTGTCAAACAAAATGTCACAAACCTTACAAATGCCACAAATGTTACAAATTTCTTAAATGTTATAAACGTCAAAATGTCAGAACGTCACAAACATCACACATGTCACAAAGTCATTGTCATAAATGTCAAAAATGTTTTAAATGTTTCACATGTGACAAGTGATATAAAAGTTATAAACATAATAAACGTTATAAATGTCCTCAAATGTTTATGAAATGATGTGAACATTCTTTTTGTACATATTTGCATGTTGAGGATACAGTTGTCAAAATATTGTTTTAATAACTGGGCTAAATAAGGTCTGAAAATTGCCTAAAAAGCTTAAAATTAATTTTGAAAAATTAATTTTTTGAAATTTTTTGAAAATTAGAAAATTATTTCTAAATTGTCTTTGTGCATATTTGTATGCTGAGGATGCAATTTTTAAAATATCTTATTAATATTTGGGTTAAATAAGGTCTAAGCATTGCCTAACATAGTTCTAGGTTCAAAATTATTTTATTAAATTTAAACCATTTTTTGTAATTTTTTGAAAAAAAAAAGTTATTTTTGGTATAACATAAAGGATACAGGATACAGTTGTCAAAATATTTTATTAAAATTTGGATCAAAGAGGGTTTGAATATTGCTTAAAATATTTTTCTGGGCTCAAATAAATTTTGGAAAAATTAAAAGATTTTTTACATTTTTTTGAAATTTATGATTTTATCTAGAAATTATCTTTGTGCATATATTTATGCTGAGGATACAATTATCAAAATATTTTTTTTAATATTTGGGTCAAATTAAGTCTGATATTTGCCTAAAATAATTCTTAAATTAATTAAAAAACATTCAAAACATTTTTTGCATTTTTTTGAAAACTATTGAATTATTTATAAATATCATTTGTGCATATTTGGATGCTGAGAATACAGTTGTCAAAATATGTTTTATAATTTTGGCTAAATATGGTCTAAATATTGCCTAAAATGGTTCTAGGCTCAAAAAAAGTTTTTTTTGAAAATTATGAAATTATTTATAAATCATTATTGTGCATATTTGAATGCTGAGGATGCAGTTGTCAAAATTATTTTTTAGTATTTGGGCAAAATAGGGTCTGAATATTGCCTAAGATAGTTCTAGGCTCAAAAATAATTTTGAAAAATAATTAAAACGTTTTTTGTAATTTTTTAAAAATGATTTTTAAATCATTTTTGTGCATATTTGCAATAATCTTTAAATATTTGAGCCAAATAGAGTCTAAATATTGCCTAAGATAATTTATTTTTTTGTTGTAGATCCAATCAAATAATTAAATAAATTAATATAAAAATTTAATAATTGATTGTACAACTAGCTTGTAGTGAATATAATTTTATATTTATAAATTAAACTTTACCTATTCTCTTTACAGTTTGACAGTTTTATTAAATTGATGACCATCCAGCAACTATTGGCAAACTTGTTAAAATAATTTATGATATTGTTAACATGGGAATTGTTTAGTAAAGTCTCGTGGTCACTCGACAATATTTAATTAGTCTCAATCGAGTTTATAGTTGATTCCCATGCGATTTTAAACCGTCCGGAACAGTCGCATCGTAAAAGCAAGCATTGAAAGCAATACTTTTTTTCAGACGATGCCCTAAATAGACAATAGATAGACCGAGAAAACGTTGGGCTCTTTCGAAGGATATTGAATATGTTGCATATATGCTGAAATAAAATAAGAATGAAGTGTAGATTCCACTATTTTATCTTCTCGCCCGCTTAGGAATTGCTTATTTTATACAATTTGAAATTAAATTATGTATTAATCTCCGTGAAGAAGGAAGGGTGGCAAGCGAATTTTATATTTAATTGACTGGGATGATTAAAAAGTGTTTCTAATTTAATTTAATGAAGTTTTGAAATCTTAAGGTAAAAACTAAGGTGTACATAATTAAAATGTCGATCATGATGCTCTGAAAATTAGTTATATACCTACTCGCATACACAATGCATACAATGAGCTTGGATGATGGACGCAGTCGCGCATGCTTTCCTCGGGGCCCGCAAGAGATGCCACTCACTGGACTAGTTCCATTCGCGCCCGACACAGTACTCGAAGGAAGAACCGCGCTAACCCTCAAAAGCACACGCAACAACATAACAGACACCACGCGCAATGTTTAAAATTTCCAAGTGCAGTGTACTCGTTTTATGGATTGTTAACACAATTAACGCCAAGGATATCTTCGAGCTGAGGGATAGAAATAAAGGTTAATTATTTTAATTATTATTAAATTAGTCATAGAATATTGCGTGATTGGAGAATTGGTTTTCAATACAATTCAATTAATGTATTCACCCTAATTCAATCTGCAGGTTTGCAAACAATTGCCCCAATTCGATTGAGAGAGCCGAGAGAATTATTTTAATTTCGAGTTGTGTTAACGTCTCTTCCTTTAATCAATTGTGATGATTAAAATGATTTATTTAGTTTGTTAGTAAATATTTTCATAAAAATACAAATTGATTTGATTGAATGCATTGATGAATGGTCCATCTAGCATATAACTCAATGATAATCAAATTCGAAATTAACACATTTGACATGAATTTTGCCGCATCTATGAGCATTTACAATACAACCAAAACCCTCCATCGCATATATATACAAGATTTAGGACGTGGCCAAGCCTACTCTACATTAAAATTGTATTAATTAATCCATCCGGAACACAATATTGAGAAATTGGAATCAATTCAAGCCGGAAATGAGAAATGGCGCGTCGATTACCTTTTATAACATTTAATCTGTTGATTTCGGCGAGTTACACAATGCAAAACGGCAATAGCGGCGTCGGCACACATGGAAAACTATCAGTAAACACGGGAGCGTCCGGAAAGTTTCCCGGGGCATTATCTACCATTCCCATCCCCCTTTTGCTTACAAATTCAATGCAGATAGCCGGAGAGAGCTCTCTCGAAAACATATAAACTGTGCATACACAGCATTTGTGTTATTAAAATTTGCTGTAATTTTATTGCTTCTATTATTGGATGGAATTAATTGGCAATACGCCATTCGACTGTATTTATATAAATGCTTACGACACTCGAATAACCCAAAAAACAAACAAAACGATCAATCACAAAAACTATTACAAGGTGCCAGCCAGAAACAACTATCATTCAAAAATACAAAAGACAATCGGATCTTCTTTTGTTTCAATTTGTTAACATAATTAAAATCAATTCAATTCAATTGGTGAGTAAGTTAGTGAACAACAACATTCGTATACATAGAAAAAAATCCTTTTAAGGTCTGTTTTAATTAGATCCGCAGAGTTAACACAAAGTTAATAATGAAAAATGTAATTATGCGGAAAGTTTTTTGTGTAAGCTTTTACGAGAAGGGAGCAAATGAATAATTTTACTCTATTAGGGATTACTTAATTCTTTTGTACGGGTGCTACACCACCAAACCACCAGAAACTGTTGCTTTTGCCGACGATTATGGTATTGTTGCATATAAATTTTACTTTGTAACTTGCAAAACGGTTTTTTTTTTATTCTTTTGGGGATACGAAAGCTTTCTTTTATAATTTTTATTGTAATGGTGAATGTTCATTTTTCTTTTATTAAAGTTAGTTTGTGTAATTATAAATCTTAAAGTTTTTTTTTACAAAAGGTTACGACTATTTAACTAATTTAACATTTTTGTGTAAAGATTTATTATTATTTTGGCACCTAAGGCATCTAAGTATATTGATTGCGGGCCAAAACATTTTGGGAGAATAAAAACACGTTTTAAATCAAACTTTTCTATTTTTTTATGTTTGACATTTTATGAATAATGATTGACACTTCAGCAACATTGAATTTGAGAGATGTTGAAACTGTTTGACATTTTATTTAACAATTCCACAAAGTTTTTAGGATAATAAAAATTAAACTTTACTAATTTACTAACATTATTTGGAACTTACAAAATATTTTGACAGAATTAGAATATGTTTGACACTTTTAAACAATGTTTGAATTTTTATGAACAATATTTGATACAGCAAAATTTAAGTATAGGAAATTCACAATATGTTTAAGATCTTATAGACACTATTTGACAGTTTTTATGAGCAGGAACTTTATTTTCCACCTACAAAAGGTTTTAGTAGAATAAAAACATGTTGAACACTTAGGTCAATTAAATTTTACTACTTTACAATTGTTGTGGGCAATTGTTTGACTTTTACGGAACATTTAAAAAGAATTAAAATAAGTTTGACATTTTATGAATAATTTTTGATGCTTTTGAGAACGTGAAAACAATTTTTGACAGATACGGAACATGTTTTAAAAATAATAATGTATTTGACATTTTAAGAAACATTTTTGAAACAATTAGGAACTAGTTTGACACCTTAGTAATAACGTTTAACACTTCAAACAAACATTATTTTTCAATTAAAAAAATAGAAACATGTTTGACACTGTTTGTGAGTGGAAAACTATTGTGATGCATTTTTGGGAACATAATTTGACAGTTACAAAATATATTGAAAAAGCAAAAACATGTTTGACAGTTTAAAAATTGTAAAACATTGATTTTAAAAATGGAAACATTATTTGGCATTATTTTGAAAAAACATAATACACTTTTAAAAGAATGTTTGACAAAAATTGAATAATAATATTTGACACTTAAGAAATTGTTTGACGTTTTATGGAAATTATTAAATATTATGAGACATTGATTTTAGAGATGGATTATTATTTGACAAATATTTTGATATAATACAGATCTTTTTGACACTTTTAAAAGAATGATTGACATTTAAAGATAATCAAATGACATTATTTAATAATGAATAAGATGTTAAAAGATAAAAAAAACATATTTAATACTTTAAGGCAATATTTGAAAGTTTAGGGACAATATTTGACACTTTAGAGCAATGTTTGACATTTTAGGGACAATTTTTGGCACTTATTTGACAGTTAAAAGCCATTGTGTATAAATAAGATTTTAAACTTATTATTTGACATTTTACGATAAATTTGACATTTTTAGTACAAAGTTTGACACTTGAGGATAAAATTATTTGACATTTACAAAATAATAAAAACATGTTTGACAGTTTAGTGAATGATTTGTTTGAAACTTTTTGGGATTATTGTTTGACAGTTAAAAAGCATTTTAGAAAAACAAAAAATTGTTTGATGTTTTTAGAACAGTATTTGAAGATTGTTGAATGATATTATTTGACATTTAATGTTCACACTTATTGGATTCTAAAAATGTCAAACAAGTTTTTATTTTGATAAAATAATTTTGACAGTTACAGAAATAGTAATACGTTTTAATTGTGGGCGGAAAACTTTTTTACTGTAACCCACCCACCCGCCCAAGTGTTAGTTACCAAAGGATTTATTGCTACTATCACTTTTTGTGCTCTTGCTATTGTATACGAGAGAATGAATGTTAGTTTTCAATTAATAATCAAAAAATTGTTTTTTTTTTTTCAAAACACAAAAATCAAAAGGTATTTGAAATGTTAAAACCAAAAAAAATTAAAAATGATGATTTCTGAAAATTGGGTGGGTGAGTGGGACACTTTATACTATAATAACTAATCAGTAATTTGGATTGGAGTGGCTCATCCACCCACACAAGTGTTTGTCTTATTTATGTATACGTTAATGATTATTTTTGACAGTCAATTTTTGTTTTTTAAATGACAGTTGGATTAAAAATAAATATTAACTGTCAAAAATGACGTTTACTATTTCCAAAAACATTTTAAAACAAATTTAACTGTCAAAAGTGACTGACAATCAAAACTGACTAAACTATTTTATTCTGAAATTGTTTTTTTTTTTAGTATTTTGATAAAACGTTAATTTTTAATTAAAAATACTAACCATTAAAAGTGACGTTTTATCAAATCATATTTGACGTTTAATTAATAACGTTTTGTTAACTCACAATGTGATTTCGTTTTTATTTTCTTACCTGTCTCAAAAAGGCAAAGAAATATAAATTGAGCCCATAAGATAGACGATGAAATAGTTACCATTCTAAATTAGGGAACATATTGAAGGGCATTATCGCGAAGAAGAATAATTGCTCAATAGTGTTCGGTTCTCACATACATTAATCTTCATTATTTGACCAATTTTATTCACAAATACTTAGCGCAGAAGAATATAAATTTTAAAAACTTGTAAACATGCATCAATGCAAACAAAACATTTTTAATTAAATAAATAATTTTAGATAAATTTTAAATTCTACTTGTTTTGTTCAAATCTCTTTTGTAAAGTTATACTATACAATCATTGCGTTTGATTTAGTCGTGGATTAATTATAACGATATTGTATTGAGTTGATTGTATAACTCCAATGGATCATGTAATCGCAAATATCGATGTAGCTATTGTAGTTTATTTCAAACAGAAAATAATAAAAAAAAAGTGAGTAATCACAATGCACGATAAAAGGGACAAAATTGATGTCAATCACAACAGAGCGAAACGGTAACAATGCGCGCTCTCGCACACACTATTATTGTTTATTTTTGTCGATGGTGCAGTTTTATAATCATAAAATGACACCCTTATTATTATTATGGTAAAATTAATTAGTTTCTAGCTAAATGTATGTAGTTAACTATCTATATATATACAACACACTTGGTGGAAGGAGAAAATTGGATTACGCCTGAAGGGGTTGGAAAAGAGAATCGAGTGGATCAATTAGATAATTCCTTCCTTTCTTTTCCTGTGTTGGCATAGGGGGTGTTTATTTAAAAGGCTATTTATTTTCACGAATCGGTTATTTCGGTTCCTTTCCAACTATGTTTATTTTGATTCGAATCGAATCGAAGTTCTTAAATTGCAAGCAAATTTCAATTTAAACTTTTTATTCAAAAAAATAAAATTGTTATTGTTTTGTAGAATAATAATTTCATTATCTTCAACATTAATTTAATCAAGTTAATAAAAAAAACCAGTCGATTTTTCGTTCTCGAGAACTTTCAGGCGTGAATTAAATTCTTTCGGTGCTAGCTGGCTAGGTCTGCTGCACCCACACCTTCTTTCGCCCACCCACACACTCTAACACACATAAAATGACTTTTCGGGGCATTTAATAAAGTGGATTACATTCGAGCACAAGCGTGGCGGATCCTTTAAAATAAAGTTTCCCGAAATTAAATTTCCCGAAGATATAAAAAAGCAGAGGTAAATGCATCATTTCTATTGAAATGAATGTGTGTGTATTTGCTGAAGAATGAGGAGAGCACTCTGATAAAAAACAATAAAGTATAAATGGCAATTGATTTAGTTGAGGAGAACACGTAAACCTAACGGCGACGTCTTTGTTAGGGAAATAAGTTTATCTTTTTCGATCAAATAAAAGTTTTTATTTGTATGAAATATATTTATATTTAATTAAGAAAGTTACTTTATTTGATTAGTCATAAGCGGAAGGATCTATAGTAGCTTGGGTTGAATGAAAGCAAATTTAATTTTAAGATGACAAACTATTATTTAATTCGAATAGGGACTAAACATTGTTTAAGATAGTTCTATGCTCAAAATTAATTTAATAACTAAAGATACAAACAATTCTCATAATGATTGAATTTAATTAATTGAAATATCAATCTAAAGATTACTGGGTCACATAATAACAACTTCTTATTGACCTAATTTGTTTTATTTCTTTTAAAATAATAAATTTTGTTTTGTTTGCTTTGTCAAACATGTTTTCAAGTTTTATAAATTTATAACATGCATCAAATATTCTCCTGCGCTAATCAATAAGTTGTATATTCGACAAGTTGATGAACTTATTTGGGAATAAAATTGGTCAAATAATGAAGATTAATGTTTGTGAAAACGGAACACTATTGAGTAAGGGTGTTATTCTTCTTCGTGATAATGCCCTTCAATATGTTCCCTAAATTAGAATTATTATCCATCTTATGAACTCAATTTATATTTTTTTATCTTTTTGGGATTGGTAAGAAAATAACAACGAAAGCAGTTTTTGACAATTAATTAAATGTCAAAAATGATTGATGAATGACAATTTGATAAAACATTGATTTTTTTACTGAGTTACTAAAATCAAATAAACTTTTAACAGTTAATCTATATTTTAATCAGTTAACAAAGTTTCAAAATATAAAATTGTTTTTGAAAAATATAAACGTAATTTTTGACGGTTAATTTTTATTTCTAATCAAATAATTGTTTAAAAAACAAAGTGTAAATAATGTTTAACAATATTTAATTGTCAAAACTGATTTAAAAAGTTATCTGTCACTTTCAAAGCAACATTTTTTAGGTTAAATTAAGTCAATTTATCAAAACTGTCAGATTAGAAAATGTAAACATTTTTTAGATTTTTAGTAAAGTGACAAACGTCAATACTGTTTGAATTAAGTTAGGTTAATTTGTCATGTTAACCACACTATCAATTTTAGTGAAAAATAATGTGTTTCATATTTTGAAAATTTCAAAAAGTTGCTTAAAATTTTTGAAAAATTTACATACTTTATATTTTGGAAATTCAAAAAAGATGTTTTTGGAAAACTTTAAAATTTTGGAAATGTACTAAGCAACTAATTATCAAACATAATTTGTTCTAAATTTTGGAAATTTTGAAAAGTTGTTTAAGATTTTTTAAAATCAAAATGTATATATTAATTAATCATAATTATTCTATATTTTGAAAATTTGATTTATTTCCAATCTTTTTTAAATTTCAAAAAGTCAGTAAATAAAAATAAAATTCTCTCAATATTTTAGAAATTTTAAAAACTTGTTTATGGTTATAGAAAAAAAATAAATTTTAAAAGTTTTAGATTTTTTTTTTAAACTAAAGGTTAGTAAAATATAATAACTTTTTGAAAATTTTATTTTTTTTTTAAGTCAATTTTATTGAATGCTTCATATTTTGGAAATTTTTAAAGTTTGGAAATTGCTTCATTGCTTAATTTTTTTGTAAACTTCAATATAAAATTGCAAAGATTTTGCTTAAAAAATCAATTTTAGTAAAACGTATTTTTTTGATTTTCTAATTAAATTATTAATTTTTTTTTTCAAATTTTGGAAATCTATCAAGCAACTCATTACCAATGTGTGTTATAAATTTTAGAAAAAAAGAAAACAAAATTCTGTTCAAAATATCAATTTTAACAAAACTTAATTATTCCATATTTTGAAAATTTGTAAAAACTGTTTAAGATTTTTGGATAACTTTCGAATTTTGGAAACTTATCAAGCAAATTATTAGCAATGTGTGTTGCAAATTTCAAACTAAAATTTCAACAATTCTGTTCAAAAAATTATATTTTAGTGAAACATAATTTGTTCCAAAATTTAAATTGAAATTTTAAAAAAATTGTATAAAATTATTAGATTTTTTTTTTTAATTTTGAATATTTATCAAGCAACTAATTCAATCAATCAATAAATAACCTCTTAATACCGTTAGGTGTTAAGGTGTCGGACACACCGAGCCACAGAGAAAACATGTGTATGTGTGGATGCCTATTCACCCATCTAAGCTTAACTTTTGTTAACGCTGGTATTCGTACATGCCCTGTCTGCCGTACTGCCGATCAAGCAACTAATTCCAAATGTATATTATAACATTTAAAAAAATCTAACCTAACTCGGTATTATAGTAAGGTTGGCCGGTTTCTTTTATATTAAAGTGACCACGGTCCGATATCGTGCTCCAACCGCAAATGCGTCGTGTTAGGGTTGAACGGCAAATCCATTATGTTTCCATTCCTTTGTTTCCAATCCTTATCCTGCTTAGGATTGGTACCTTGCAATGGTGAGCAGGCGTAATTACATAAAATTCAATTTAATTTAGAAACAAAATTTTACATTATATATTTAAGCATAATGTTTAGACTAATTTCCAAATATTTTATGTAAAAGAAACTAATCCAACTTATTAATTCAGTTGTAAAATTTGTGTTTATCTTATTCAGGTTGAGTTGTTTTGAGCCTGATTTGGCTGTGGATGTGCTAGAACTAAAAACCGGTTTTTAATTTGGTTTGTTTTTCTTATAGGACCTTATCCAATGCTTTTTTTATATCCTCCGGTTTCTAGGTATCGATTCCACACACGATGGATTACTGAAGTACCATTCTTGACAGAAACAACACGATTTTAGAAGTTCTACCTCATTTAGATTAACACTTGCAGAGAAGAGAAATTTCTAATTTTTTGATAACAAACTTTTGGGCGGATGGGTGAGCACTCTAGTTTAAACTATTTGCTGGTAATCATGATTTGGAGAGACCAACCCGCCCGCCTAAATGTTGGTCATCAAAAGATTGAATATTACCTCCTCCTCTGACTAAAAGACTTCTACTCTTTAATAACAAACACGCGGGCGGGTGGGTGGACACGCCAGTTTAAAATATTTGCTGGTAATCATGGTTTGGAGTGAGCCACCCACCCGCTCAAGTGTTAGTTATCAAGAAATTAAATATTACCTCCTTTTCCTCTGACTAAGAGACTTGCAGAGAGTACAAACTTTTAGTTTTTTGATAACAAACACTTGGGCAGGTGGGTAGGCACTTCAATTCTAACTATTTGCTGGTAATCATGATTTGAAGATGTCATAATTCTTTATTTGAAATCAAATTTGTTAAATTTTAAACAGCATTTGCTATTTTTAATGGAAATTTATTTAATTTTAGACAAATTTATCTATTTTTGGCTGAGTTTATTAGTTTTTTTACCGGATTTGTTTATTTTTATAGCAAAATTATTGATTTTGATGCCAAATTATTTGTTTTTAGACCGGAAGTTAATTTTGATCATTACTTATTGATTTCTATACAAATTTGTTATTTTTTTAGCCAGATATACTTATTTTAATCTGAATTTGTTAGTTTTTATTATAGTTTGTTAATTTTTTGCCGGATTTGTTGATTTTTAAACTGAATTTGCTAATTTTTATACAAATTTGATTATTTTAGGTTGAAATTAGTTAGTTTGCTGTCGGGTTTGTTTAATTTTCTACAAAAATTATTGATTTTGTGATCAAATTGCTGATTTTTGAGCTGGATTTTGGTATTTTATGCTAAATTTGTTGCTTTTCATTAGTTTTGAAGCCAAATTGTTTGTTTTTAGGCCAGATTAGTTGATTTTTATTATTAAATATTAATTTTATTTGTCAATTTGTTGATTTTTAGATTGGATTTGTTAATTTTCGTACAAAATTTGTTTATTTTTAAAACAAATTTGATAATTTTAATACAATTTTATTGATTATTTAGCCGGTTTTATCTATTTTAGACTAAATTTGTTAGTCTTTTGGCCGGATTTGTTTATATTTATACTAAAACTGTTGATTTTGAGACCAATTTGTTTATTTTTAGGCCGAATTAGTTGATTTTGGTTATTTTTTGTTGATTTTTTTGCCATAATTCTTTATTTTAAACCGAATTTGTTGATTTTTAAACTGCACTTGCTATTTTTCATGGTAATTTGTTGAATTTTAGTCGGATTAGGCTGAATTTTTAAATTTTTTAGCCAAATTTGTTTAATTTTATAGCAAATTTATTGATTTTGAGCCTAAATTGTTTATCTTTATGCCGGATTAGTTAATTTTGATCATTATTTGTTGATTTTTAGTTTATTTCTATACAAATTTGTTGATTTTTTTGCCGGATATACCTAATTTAGTCTGGATTTGTTAGTTTTTTAGCCAGAATTGTTTATTTTTATTATTATTTGTTATTTTTTTGCCAAATTTGTTGATTTTTAAACTGGATTTGCTATTTTTTATACAAATTTGTTGATTTTTTAGTCGGATTTATTTGTTTTAAGCTGAAATTGTTAGTTTGTTGCCGGATTTGTTTATTTTTATACCAATAACATTGATTTTGAAGCAAAATTGTTTATTTTTGTGCCGGATTAATTAATTTTTATTATTATTTGTTGCCCAATTCTTTTAAAATCACTTACTTTACATACAAGTAAGCAAATTTGGCTTATAAATTGATCAATTTGATTTAAAATACACAAATCTGTTTTAAAATTAACAAAATTGAACTAATCCGGTCGAGAATTTAACAAAATTTATTTTAAAATTTACAAACTGCACAAATTTGGCTTCAATATCAACAAAAATTATATAAAACAAAGCAAATCGGGCTTTAAAATTAGCAAATTTAGCTTTAAATCAATAAATTTGATATAAAAATTAATAAACTTAACCTCAAAATCAACAAAACCGTCCTAAAATTAATAAATTTGACCTTAAGTCAATAAGTTTAGACTCAAACTCAATAAGTTCGGCTTAAAAATTAATAAATTTTGCTTCAGAATCGACAAATCCTGTCTAAAATTGGCAAAAATATCTAAATCTGGCTTAAACATTATCAGAACAAACATAAAATTAATTAAAAATGAATTAATTTAGCCAAGAGATTAAAAATCTTCACAAATCCGGTCTCAAAACAAAACAAAATAAAAATCCGGCCTTAAGTCAATAAATCCGGTTTTAAAACCAACAAATTTGGCTTCAAAATTAACAAATTTGACTTTAATATTAACAAATTTGGGTTTAAAATCAACAAAACCATTTTAAATTCAAGAAACCTGCTCTGAAAATTAATAAATCCGGTTTAAAATACACAACTTTGTCTAAAAATCACAAATATAAACAAATGTATCAAATTTTATTTAAAATTAAGATAATTTGGCCTTAAAATTAACAAAATTGATATAAAATTAATTAAAAACCAATAAATTTGAACTTAAATCAATAGATTTGGGCTCAAACAATAAATCCGGTCTTAAAATTATCAAATTTGGCCAAAAATTAACAAAATTAACTTAATACACTTAAAACATTGTCAAAAAAGCATAAAATTACTTAAAAATGAACTAATTTGACCAAGACATTTACAAAATTTGTTTTAAAATCGACAAACTGTACAAATCTGGCTTCAAAAATATATAAATTATTACAAATTTGACCTCAAAGTTAGCAAATCCGGCTTTAAATCACCAAAATTCAATATTTATTTGGCAGAAAAATCACTAAACATGCATTTTCTTTTTACAAACAAATTTACTAAGTGCTGTATTGGTTTAATATAATTTTTGTCAGCTTAGACATTAAAAACAGTTTTGCTCAGTATCTAAACAAGTTTTAAAAGATTTTTGTCTTCTTAAAAAATGATTTTTGACAATGATTTTGTCTTGTATGTTTATTTTGGTGGCGTAGCTAAGATTTTTACAAAATATTGATTTGTAGTTTTAATTTAGTTTATTTATTTGCGTTTAAAAATATTTCAATATATTAGAAACTTCTAGAACAATTCGATAAATGTATAAATACTAAAGGAATAGATAAGAAAATTCGAGTCGCATTTTATGCATAAACAGTTTTTTTTACCTAGCGCCTTATCTCTGTTCTGTTCTTCGTGCGCAAGACGATTGTGCTTAGTCATGCTCTCCTCACACACAGTACCGTGAGTCATCTGCATTAGCCGAAATTGTGCAATTGTAAAATGAATATTTTGGCATTAATTGTAATAATAATTAGTAAATTAAATATAAAATTGAGTGCGTAGTGACTGGAATATATTGATGGAAGTATGGACAGGAATAGGGAGCTTTTTAAAGGTCAGAAAATGGGATTTTAATGGGGATATTAATTTAAATTTATTTATTTGGGTGTTTTAATAATAATAATTAGTTTAAATTGGTATTAAATTAATAAATTAAAAAGAACATAATGATACTTTAAATTTTATTAATTTTATTAGGTCAATGCATATTCTTCAGCTTCTGATTGCTTGCTAATTATATATTATTTTGAATCAAATTCAGAAAAATAAGCTTTTTAATGGTGATCTGTTTATTTTAAACTAAATTATTAATTTTGAAGCAGGATTTGTTGATTTTTAAGCACAATTTATAGGTTTCAGGCAAAATTTGTATATTTATATTGATTTTAAACGGATTTTTTTGTAAATGTTTTTAAATTTCTAAGCCGGATTTGATTATTTTAAACTGGATCTGATGATTTTCAAACAGGTTTGGTCAATTTTAAATAGAATTTGTTACATTTCAGGCCGGATTTGTTTATTTCTGTGGCTTTTAAACTATTTTGAGATCGGTTTAATTGATTTTAAGGCCGAATTAATTGATTTTAGATCTATTTTGATTGCTTTGTGATGGATTAATAATTTTTATTATTAAATTTAATTTTTAACCAATATATTTATATAAAAACTTTCATTTTAGGCCGGATTTATTAATTTTTAAAATCAAATTTGGTTATATTAAACCAAATTTGTTGGTTTTAAAACTAAATATTGCAAATTTTAAATAAACTTAAGACTTTTGCTTGTTTTAAATAAAATTTGTTAAATTTTAAGCCAAATTTGTATGTTTTTGACTAAATTTTTGATTTTTAGGGTAAATTTTATTGCTTTGAACTGGATTTGTTTTTTTTTTTAATTTTGAGGTCAGATTTGTTAATTTTAAAGTCAAATTTGTCAGTTTTAAAGCCGAATTAGTTAATTTTAGATTTGTTTTAGTTATTTGCCAGATTTTGGGTTTTAGGCCGGATTTTTATATTTTTACTTTGCATTAATAGTTTTTAAAGCTAAATTTGATTATATTAAACCAAATTTGTAGTTTTAAAGCCAGATAATTTTAATTTTAAATAAAATTTGTCACATTTTAAGTCTGATTTATATACTTTTGTGATCAATTATTAGTAATTTTGGTTTTCATAATTTTGAAGCCGGATTTGTCGGTTTTAATGCCAAATTGTTGGTATTTAGGCTAGATTTATAGATTTTAAATTCAGATTTGTTGATTTTTAAGTCAAATTTGATTATTTGTATACTTCTGCAAATGATAGTTGCCTCACGAGGTATAAGAAATGATATTTTTTGATCACAAACACTTAGGCCGGTGGATATGTTACAAAAATAATAATTTCTTGTTTTTTAAACCTTATTTATGAGTTTTAGGCCAGATTTTTGTATTTATGCGTTGGATTAATAATTTATAAACCGGATTTATTCAATTATTGTCAATTTTTCAATTTTTTTAGACCAAATTTGTTTACTTTTGTGGTTTTTAGACTGTATTATTGATTTTTAGACTAAATTTGTTGGTGCTTATGCTAAAGTTGTTGGTTTTGGGTTCAGATTTGTTAGTTTTGAGGCCGGATTTGTTAATTTTGAAGCTGGATTTGATGATTTTGAGTTAAATTTTACTTTTGTAATTTTTATACCACCAAATTGTTTGTTAATTTTAACGCAAAATTAATATATTATGAAGCAAAGTTTGTTACATTTCAAGTCTGGTTTTGATATTTTTGTGATTTGTAGGCTAAATTGTTGCTTTTCAGACTGGTTTTTTTTATATTTTAAAGCCGGATTTTGATTATTAAAAAAAAATTGTTGAATTTTTAGGTTGATTTTGTTCATTTCGGGGTCTTTATGATAAATTTGTTGGTTTTGAGGCTAAATTTGTTTAATTTGGAGCCGGATTAGTTGATTTTAAATTTGTTTTGTTTATTTTGTGTAATTTATCAGTTATTAAATCAAGTTGACTGATTTCTTGATTTTTAAGCCTAATATTGTCAAAATTTAAAGTTAATATTGTTTACTTTTAATAAAAAAATTTAGATTTTGTTTATTTTTAAAGTTTTTAGAATAAATTGTTAATTTTGAGATCAAATTTATTAATTTTCAATCCGGATTTGTTAGTATTAAAATCAAATTTGTTGATTCTGGGGTTGGATTTGTTGCTTTTATGTTTAAATTTGTTAATTTTAAAAGCCGGATTTGTTATTTTTAAATTCGTTTTGTTTATTTTGTGTAGTTTCTTAGTTTGTAAATCAAATTTGTTGATTTTTAAGTTGGATTTTAAACTAAATTTTAGTTTTTTTAATCAAATTCGTTAGTTTACAACTGGTTTTCTTGGATTTGTCAATTTTAAGCAAAAACTTTTTTAAACTTATTCAGAAAATAGATTTTTGAAAAATTTCAAAATTATTATTTTTTACTTGACAGCATTTTAGAGCCTTGGGGGAACATATATTTGCTTTGGTTAAAAGCTTTGGACAAAGAATTTGTAAGAAAACTACAAAATTTATTTGAATTTTCAAACAATTTTGTCAAAGCTTTTAACAAACAATTTGCAAAATTACATTTTGAGCTTTAGAAACTAATTTAAAGCTTTTGGAATGCATGGCAGATTTTTTTGAAGATGTGTCAGAGCTTTAAACTGCATGGGAAAAGTGTTAAACCTTTGGAAAAAAAAAGTTTTAATAATTTTCTCAAAACACCGTAAACTACTGAAATAAGTTAAAAAAAATAGGCGCAATTTTATAACTGTTATTAAAACCATAAAATGTGATCAAATAACTGTCAAATATGCCATGAAGACTACCAAATATGTTATGCAAACTGTCAAATGCCATGCCTAAAGATAAATAACTATCAAATGTATTTTGCAAACTATTAAAATACTGAAAACTACCAAAACAAGTAAAAAAATATGATAATTTCTTCAAACGTTATAGAAATTATAAACAAACTGTCAAATATGACATGCAAACTGACAAAATTTTAAATTAAATTAAAAAAAATAGTTACAAAATTATGATGCATTTGACAAGTATCATTAAAGCTGTCAAATATTATGCAAACTGTTAAAATACCATAAAAAACTAAATTATAAGTCATGAAATCAGTGACTAAATTATGATACTTTTCATAAAAACTATAAAATGTGTCAAGTAACCGTGAAATATATTTGTCATACAAACTGTCAAAATATTATAAAATTCTAATTTAAGTCAAGAAATCATTCATAAAACCTCAATAATTCTCATAAATGTCATAAAATCTGTAAAATATTTCAAGTAACTGTCAAATATGTTATCCAAACTGTCAAAATACTATTAAATAATAACTTTCAGTGAAAAAATAGTCACAAAATTGTTATGATTGTGAAAAATGTCTTAAAAACTATGAAATAATTTAACTGTTATGTCAACAATTTATAAACAATTTTATTTAATAGTCATTTGATAGACATATGTTTGACAGTTAATAAACAAATTATGACAGTTTGTAGGCAAATTATGATAGTTTTACAGACATATAACAATTTGTAAATCATTATAATTAATGGTGATTTAGTTTGACAGTTAAAAGACAAATTGTGACAATTTGAAAACAAATCTAATTAATAATCATTTGGGAACTTATGTTTGACTGTTACTAAACAAACTATGACAATTTGTGATGATAATATAACATGTAGTAAATAATTTTAATTAATAGTCATTTGGGGTATATGTTTTGACAGTTAATAGACAATTCATGACAGTTTGTGAACAAATTATGACAGTTTTTGAACATATTATAAAAAATTTGTGAAACATTTTATTTAATGATTATTTGGAGACTTTTGTTTGACAGTTTGTAGTCTAACTATGACAGTTTATCAACATATTGTAACAATTTCATGTCAAAATATGATAAAGTGTTTAAATAAGTCAATAAATTAGTCATAAAATTATTATAATTGGTGCAAATGTTATAAAAACTACAAAACATCTTAAGTAACTGTCAAATATATTGTATAAACTATCAAATATGTCATACCCTATCATTAAATATTAAATTAATTTTGATAAATGCTGATAATGTCATAAAAACTATAAAATGTTGCTAATAACTGTCAAAAAGTTATAAAATATTTAACTGAGTCAAGAATATATATAATAAAAATTGTTCAGTAACTGTCAAAATTTGTTTTGAATACTGTCATATAGTTTTTAAATATTAAATTGAGTTAAGAAATAATCATAAAATTATAATAATTTCTGCAAACGTCATGAAAACTATGAAATTTATCAAGTAACTGTCAAATATGTTATGCAATCGGACAAAATGCCATAAAATACTGAGCAAAGTCAAGATATGAATCACAAAATTATATTAAATGCTACAAATGTTATGAAATTTAAAAAATAATTCAACTAACTGTCAAATGTGTTATAACTTGTCATGCAAACTGTCAGAATACCATAAAGTATTTATTTAAATTAAGAAATTAATCACAAATTATAATAATTGCAAAAAAACTATAAAATATCTCAAATAACTGTCAAATATGTCATGAAACTAATGAATTTAATGGCTATTTCTTTTCAACCTATCGACTCGGTTTTATGGTCAGAAGTGACCCACGTACCCACTCAGTTGTCCGTCATCAAGAAATTGTTGGTTTGATCTTTGTGCGGATGGCAGAAGTCATTTTGTCACAAAAGAAAGTTGTAACCCAATCTGCAATCCAACCTATTGACTTGGTATTATGGTATGGAGTGCTCCCACTCACCCAAGTGTCCGTCATTAAAAGGTTGGAAATTTGGCTTCTCTGCGGTCGTCAGAAGTCATTTTGTCGTAATTCAATCTCTTGATAACTAACAATTGGTGAGCCACTCTAATCCAAACTACTGATTTGTTATCATGGTATGGAGTGTATCACCCAGTTACCCACCCAAATGTTTTTCATTAAGAGATTGAAAGTTTGACCTTTTTGTGGACGGCAAAAGTCATTTTGTTACAAGAGAAGGTTGTGATCTAATTTCTTTATAACTAACACTTGGGTGGGCGGGTGGGCCACTGCAATCTAAACTACCGACTTAATATTATAGTATGGAGTCACCCACCCACCCACCCACCCAAGTGTTCGATATCAAGAGATTGGAGGTTTGACTTCTCTGCAGACTGCGAAAGTTATTTTGTTATAAGAGAAGGTTGTGATCCAATCTCTTGATAACTAACACTTGGGTGGGCGGGTGGGCCACTGCAATCTAAACTATTGACTTGGTTATAAATTATGGAGTGTCCCACCTACCCACCCAAGTGTTTGTTGCAAAAAAGTTAAAGGTTTGACTTTTTTGCGGACGGCTGAAGTCATTTTATCACAAGAGAAGGTTGTGATGTAACCTTTTGATAACTAACACTTGTGTGGGTGGGTGGCCCACTGCAATTCAAATTATTGACTTGGGATTATGGATGGAGTGTTCCACCCATCCACCCAAGTGTCAGCCATAAAGGAATTGGAAGTTTGACTTCTTTGCGGACAGCAAAAATCATTTTATTACAAAAGAAGATTGTGATCCGATTTCTTAATGTGGGTGGATATGTGGGCCACTCCAATCCAAATTATCAACTTGGTTTTATAGTATAGTATAGTATAGTGACTTACCCAAGTTGGAGGTTCTTTGCAGATGGCACAAGTCATTTTGTTACAAGAGAAGTTTGTGATGTAACCTTTTAATAACTATCACTTGGATGGGTGTTTGAGCCACTCTAATCCAAACTATCGACTTGGTATTATTGTACGGAATGACCCACCCATCCACCCAATTGTCCGTCATTAAGAGTTTGGAAGTTTGACTTCTCTGCGGACGGCAGAAGTCATTTTGTTACAAGAAAAAGTTGTGATTTAATCTCTTGATAACTAACACTTGGATGGGTGGATGGGTCACTCTATTACAAACTATCGATTTGGCATTATAGCATAGAATATCACACTTTGGACGTCTGATTTTTTAGCGGACGGCAGAAGTTATTTTGTAACAAGAAAAGGTTGTGATCCAATCTCTTGACAACTAACACTTGGGTGGATGAGCGGGACATTCTAATCTAAATTATGGACTTGGTATTATAGTATGAAGTGTCTCATCTAACCACCCAAGTGTCCATCATCATGAGGTTGGAGGTTCAATTTTTCTGCAGATTACAGAAGTCATTTTACCACAAGAAAAGTTTGTAATCTTGATAACTAACACTTTGGAGGGTGGCTACTTCTTTCCTAACTACTATTGGCCCCTAATCATGTTTTAGAGTGTCCCCTCACTCAAGTGTTTGTTAAAAAAAATATTGATTTGTCTTCTTTGCAAACGTCTTAAGTCATTTTGTCATAAGAGAAGTTTGTGATACAACTCTCATGTGGAGACAATGTACAAACAATTTTTAACAGATTTTTGTAGTAAATTTAACATTTCTTTATAAATAATTTGGCAATTATCATTTTTTAGACAGTTATTTTTCCAAAATCTGACAGTTTTTGACAGTTGTCATTGCATATGTTTTTTTTACATTTTTTAACAGATGATTTTTCATTAACACTTTGACAGATAACAATTCTGAAACTGTTTTTGACAGCTGTAGGAAAACTAGTTTCTGTTAAATTGATATTTTATTTAATTGTAATTAACTTTTTTACATTTTTTATAAATATTTAAAATTTCTTAAGTTATTTTTGACAGTTTTTACAGCGTCATATGAGCTATCTATTTTTTTTTTAATTCACAGTTTCAACAATTACCGTTTGAAACAAATTTTACATTTTTTTATAAATAGTTTGACAGTTAATTATTTCTTTAGCTAGTTTTGACAGTTTTTTACAATTTTTTACAACTTTGACAGATAATTACAATTAATTTGACATTTTTTGATAAATAGTTTGACAGTTAATTATTTCTTTAGCTACTTTTGACAGTTTTTTACAGTTTTTTACAACTTTGACAGATCATTATAATAAATTTGACATTTTTTGATAAATAATTTGACAGTTAATCATTTCTTTAGCTAGTTTTGACAGTTTTTTACAGTTTTTTACAACTTTGACAGATCATTATAATTAATTTGACATTTTTTAATAAATAGTTTGACAGTTAATTATTTCTTTAGCTAGTTTTGACAGTTTTTTACAGTTTTTTACAACTTTGACAGATCATTATAATTAATTTGACATTTTTTGATAAATAATTTGACAGTTAATCATTTCTTTAGCTAGTTTTGACAGTTTTTTACAGTTTTTTACAACTTTGACAGATCATTATAATTAATTTGACATTTTTTGATAAATAGTTTGACAGTTAATTATTTCTTTAGCTAGTTTTGACAGTTTTTTACAACTTTAACAGATCATTATAATAAATTTGACATTTTTTACAAAAATGTTTTCACAGTATACACATTTTTACAATGCTTTTTTTATTGACATTTTTTGACATTGCATACGTTGTTTTGACAGATTATAGTTAGTTTAAATTTTTGTATGCAATTGTCTAAACAATCTTTTAATATTTGTCAAGTAAAGTCCCAAACGTTGCTCAAAATTGTTTCAAAATTTTTAAAAAACTAAAAAAATAATTTTTTTTAAATTATGAAATTATTTATAAATTATCTTTGTGCATATTTGCATGCAAGGATACAGTTGTCAAAATATTATTTTAATATTTATGGCAAGTGAAGTAAGGCTATACATTGATTAAAACAGTTTTAGGCTGAAAATTAATTTTTGAAAAGTTAAAATAATTTATAATAATCATTCATTTATACTGAGGATACAGTTGTATAAATAGTATTTTAACATTTGTACCAAATAAGGTCTACTAAATATTGCCTAAAATAGTTCCAAGTTCAAAATTAATTTTGGTTAAAGCTGCCATAAGAATTCAATTATAAAAATAAAGCTCAACTAAAACTATTTAAATCATCTCTACTAAAAAAAAAAATTCTACAACAGTAATTATGTTTGTGGCAAGCAAGGCAATTTCTTTAGATTACTCCGGCAATTCCCACAACTAAATTTTAATTTAAATCTCTACTGCAAAAGCGGTAGCAGCAGATGCACAATCTTAACCGCGACTAATACCTTTAAATTGAACATTCCATTCGATTCCTTTTTATGGAAACAATTAAGCGGAATTACGAAATAAATTCATTCATCATTCGAGCATGCAAACTTTCAGTTTAATATAGGGAAAAATTGATGATGCTTCTCCTGCCCCATTTACAATATATCTACCGTTGGAAAACAAATCGGGGGTATAAAACTATTGGAAACTTTTACGATCTATAACTCGGCAGAAAACAAGTCAAATATCGTGTTATTGCTTTTCAGTTTGGCTTCTCCTGGGACTCACTCAACTTTTACACCGGTGAAAACAAATACAAAACAGAATAAATAATTATGAATACTAATCATGACTGCCTTCATTCAATTTCCGTCCATTGATTAATGCATAACATTTCGTATTCTTTTATAAAAAAAAGTACTGAGAATTGCCTCGAGTGGAAGTAATATAAAAAATACAAGAATGGGGTGATATATTGTTACGGAGTTTTAAATATTTTTTTCCCAAAATTTGCTTACTCCATATTATTATTATTATTATTAGTATACGTGTGTTATCATTTAAATCCGAGCTGTATTATGTATAACTGCATGCTGGATAAACATAATGTAAAATAGAACCGGAAACTGACCGTTGATGTACGTTTACTGTCCGTGAAATTATTTTAGAGAGCTCAAATAAACATAATTTGGTTTGGGCTGGAAATTCAGGCTTAACTTTAACATTATTAATAATATATGCCCGGCGCATTCACCATAATTAATGATTTTGCACGTGCATTGTAAAAACTTTAATAAAAAACTAAATTAACTTTTGAATAGTTCATAGGAATCTGCTGTTGCTGTTGCTGTTGCTGTTGTTTTCGTTTTAATTAAACTTATTAAAAATCCAACTCAATTTGTATGTCCGCTGCAATCTTTCAACTTGTAATATGTCCGGATAAAATATTAGAAAAGTACGTGGCCGAAATGTTGAAATTTAAAATGATTTTTCTCGCTCAAGTTAAAAAAAGTTTATATATTAAAATCTCATTGCCGCAACATGTCGATGGATGGGTTTTAAGTCCAGGTGGTGCTCAAGTTTAAAATAAAAGTATACAGATTTCAATTGTACGTCTTGCATTTTTAAAGCTTGCATAATGAAAAGGCGACGCGGTCCTCTTTCCACACAGTTGTCGGGCAATAATTCCTAGGGCGAAGGTAAATATTTGAGGGACTGCATTTGTTCACTAGGTATCATGAATTTTATACAGGCACGGCCTGTGAGGAATTGAATTATTAATAAAGAGAACTGCTACGAGGCATTTCGGCGGGGGTCAACCTTGCCCGAATACGACCGCAAGAAATATATATAATAAATCCCTCCCGTGTATGTTCAGTTAATTACTCAGCGTTGACTTACGAGATTTGTTTTTACTAATACCAAACAATCCGCAATGTTTGTTAATTATTTAAATAAATATGGTTACCACAATGTATTGATCTAGTTAGTATGGATAACAATTTCGTTGCTATGATAAATAATTTCTTCAATTATGCAATAAATTTCAAACAAACATGTTGACCGCAATGAATCAATAAATCCGAATATGGAGCAATTATTAAGTACTTGTATTTAAATAGGTTAAGTGGTATGCAGATTTACGAAGATAAAATTGATTAATATTGAATCAAAAAATGGGATTAAAAGCTGTTTAAGGTAATTTTTGATGAATTAATTATGTAATATTTAGTCTGTCAAAAATGACGTTTATTAAAAATTGAAGGTGAACTTGATTAAAGTGATATTTAATTGTGGGCGGAAATATTGCTTGATTTTTAAATGTGAGTAGTAGGCCTTGTAATAGTTTGATCTAATGCGTTTTTTTGTACTTTTTAACATAAAATTATGATTCTTTGAATCTGACGAAGATAATTTTAATCAGTTTCAGTTTTTTTAATGTTTTATAAATCTTAAGTTTTGGAAATTTATTAAACAATTTATATTTAATTTGTGTTACAAATTTAAAAATTAAATCGGAAAAATTAATTTTTTTAAAACAAAAATTATTCCAAATTTTAATAATTTTGAAAAAATATTTAGGATTTTTTGAAAAACTCCAAACTTTAGAAATATATTAAACAACTAATTTTCGATCTGTGTTGCAAATTTCAAAAACAAAAGTCATAATATTTTTTGTTTTTAAGAACTTTAATAATTTTGAAAAAAATATTTAAGATTTTTTGAAAAATCTTAATATTTAGAACAACTAATTACCAATCTGTGTTGCAAATTTCAGAAAAATAAAATAAAAATTAAGTGAGAAAAATAAATTTTTTAAACAAAAAATTATTCCAAACTAACAATTTTGAATTTTTTTTTTTGAAAATTCCCAAATTTAAGAAATATATTAAACAACTAATTTTCCATCAATGTTGCAAGTTTCAGAAAAAAAAATTGAAAACTAAATCGGGAAAATCAATTGCTTTGAAACAAATTATTTCATACTTCCAATTTCAATTTAATTGAGAACAGATATACCATGATTTTGACAGTTACAACTAAACAATGTTGAAAGTAAAATAACATTTTTTTAATGTTTTGGTTAGCAGTTGATTTGATATAATTTGATTAACTTGATTGTAATTACTGTTTAAATTAGTGTTTGGGTTTAATGCGTTTAGGTGAGCTTATTAATCATTAACATAAGCCACTTTTGGCATGCTAGGTTGGCAGTATTATGAAGAAATATATACGCTGTGCAAATGTTACGTCCATTAAATGTTTCTCCGAAATAATACTTCTTGCAATTAAATAATAATGAGGGTACATTCTCTCTGCATACATACATATACACACAGAGAGAGCTATACAGCTAATTATGATAGATGACATATAAGGGGAATTGAATTAAAAAGTTTTGCCGTGTGTCGTCTGCAAATTAATTCAGATGGAATCCCATGCGAGAGTCCCATTTAAATATTAAACAGAAGGAGACATCCACAATGAATATTTAACACGATTAGAATGTGTGTCACTTTCTTGATACTACTGTATTTGTTTTTTGTTTTTTGCCCTGGAGAAAATGAAACTTTTATCTTATCACATTCTGCGTTGTCGAGATGCTCATCACAGATTGTAATTGTTTCATTTCCTCCTAACTTTGACAACAAATTCTATAGTTAATTAAGTTTTGATAATATTGCACCTGAATTGTTTGTTATTCTTATATAATAGCTGCTACATTAATCATAGATATCTTAAAATACGCAAGATGGATGTTAAAAATATGATTAATGGCGTTGCGGTTTTACATGAACTGTACGGATTTTTATTTTCTTCTTATTCTTCCTCAAAAATAAAAGGCCGTTTGCTTTGCTGGTTGGCTGGCTGGGCTGGCTGATGTATGCGGCCGCAATTTATATTCAAAAACACAAAACGATAAAATTTATTAACGCGACGATTAATACTAATCAAGACATTATACGCGACACACCGCACAGGTAATTGCAATTAAATATTAAGCCGCATTATACGCAAACTGCCAAACTTTACATCTCAAATATTAATTAATTGAAGCGTCATTATCGCAAGCTTTATTTCCCAAATGACATTTAAATCAAATTACAAATATTTTATCTATTAATTACAAACCAAAAATTAACTAACTAATTATATAATCATTCGGTTTAAGGATAGTTGGGAACTTTGTTAATTAAATATAAAAGAGTTATATATACTTTATGGTCTGGGGTATAAGAAAAGTTTTTATTTCATGTTATAAAAGGACAAACTTAATTCTTTATTGAAGTTGTTGCAGTTGGAATCTTTTCCGGCGTGTTCCCGCCCGCCCACCTGAATGTTTATTATCAAGAAATTAGTTACGTCATTTTTTTTCTAGTTTTAAAGATTAAATAAAACTTTTTTATCAATTACTACTCCCACCTTTGTTGTTGCAGCTTTGCATGCAAGAGATTTTTTTTGGGCTAGTCGGAAAAATCTTCTAAAAAACTGACAAAGTGTAGGATTCATTTCTTCTCAGCTTGAAATCCTTACTAACTAAAAACCGCCCAATAATGAGTGCCTACAGAACTTTGAAACCTTACGGCTCATGTACTTACTTTTTAAGAGATTAGTAGTTTGCAGATGGTTAGACTACGCTCTATAGACTTGTGCGGTGTTGGTTTTGTTGGTTAGTTGGTTATTAAGTTAGGGTGCGGCTACTTGGTTCACCAGTTGTTTATAGAAAAAGTTCTCTCTGTCTACCACATCAGAGTTGGAATGATTTGCTAGATTCTCAAAAAGTACTTTGCTGCCAAAGCTTTCATGTGTTGACGTATTGGGGAGTCTTAGATCTGCTCGAATCTCTCTGTTTCGGACAAACCATGAAACCTTGTGGAACGACTTCAGAAATTTATTTTGAAAGACTTCTACCTTGTTAAGATGGCAGTTAGCTGCTGTTCCTCATACTGGAGACGCGTAAATGAGGATGGGTCGGGTTCTATTCCGGGTCGACAGACCGTTATTCTGACGCATCATCGGAACTAGAACGTTTTTTACAATTTGGGTTTTATTGAGAATGGACACGTAGAGTTGTACGTGAGTCCTTTGTCAAGATTAACTCCCAGTTACTTGGCATAATTAAACCACAGTATGGGAACGTGATTAAGGGCCGCTTTTACAACCGTCGGTTAAACAAGGAGTAGCGCTATCTAAGGAGTATATAAAAATACGCTTTTACAATCCCTTATAACTTATCTCTAGTGTAGTAACTAAGTAACGCCCACAACAAATTAACGTATGAACAACGTATACGTCAATTTATAAGTCAGTTTCAGAAACAGCTATCTTTGTAATAAATAATTTTTTAGAAAATGCAAAAACGCGTTACAACTAAAGTAGGATTTGTTGCTAAAATTTTTGCACAGAAGAAAATTGATAATTGTCGCATTATTTCCTTGATTGACCTAATCATTGGGATCTTCAAGGGGTTTGTCTTTATTTTTAGTTTTAATTTGGGATTCATTGAGTAGAGATTCTATTTGAGTATGTGGGTGATTGAAATTTTACAATGGCTTCGATCACTTTAGGAGTCCTGGCAATTTTATAAAATTTTAATTGTATGTTTTAAGGAAAATAAACCAGAGATAACTTATCCGGTGCTTGGAGCAGTAGTTATCTTTAGTGTAGTAACCAAGTAACGCGCACAACAAATTTGTGTATAAATAATTTATACGTCAGTTTATAAGTCATCATTGACGTTTTAATAGGTTATCTAGATTGCAACAAAGGCATAACTAATGCTACACCTGGTTTAAACTGTAGATAAATTTATTCTTGGTTTAAGTTATCTGACAATTGTAAAAGCGGCCCTAAGAAAGACGATTTATCTCCTTGGAAAGAGTACAGCTTTGCTTTTCTCCGAGTTAATAGTGACTTGCCACTTGTCTAACCATCTTCGAGGTTGTCGGTGGCTTCTTGAAGCCTTAAAGTGACCATCTCGGGCAACCTGGAAGAGTATAAAAGAATCGTATCGTCAGCGAATTGTGCCATTTTGACCTCGTGCTTACATCCCAAAGACATGTCGGCAACGTATAGGTTAAATAGCAGGGGAGAGAAAATGGAGCCTTGAGGAACTTTTACTGTTATCTCCCAAGGGGTAGATATGTGATTTTTGAGGTTTACTTTCAAAGTTTTGCTGTCTAGAAATGCGGGAACTAATTTTAAATTGTGGGTGGAAAACTTTTTCTAAAGTAACCCGCACACCCACTTAAGTGTTACTTACTGGAGGATTCATTATTACTCCCACTTTTTGTGTTATTGTTGTTATTATATACAAGAGAAGGAATGTTAGTTTTTTTTTATTAATCAGAAAACTGTTTAACAATGAATTCCTTGATAATTAACGGTGGGTGGGCGGGAACCAAGTTAGTTTTTTTTTTTTGTAAGCCACCCGCCCAAGTGTTAGTTACCAAAGGATTGATTGTCACTTCCACTTCTTGTGTTGTTGTAGTTATTATATTTGAGAGAATGAATGTCAAATGAATGAATCTGGGTAATCAGGAACCAAGTTTAAGTTGTGGGCGGAACAAATTTACTACTGTAACCCAACCACACGCCCAAGAGTTAATTATCAAAGGATTTATTGATACTCCTACTACACTACCTCTTGTATTCTTACTATTGTATACGTGAGAAGCAATCTCAGTTCTTACTTATTTATTAAAGAAGTATTTTACAATAAATCCTTTGATAACTAACGCTTGGGAGGGTGGACGGGAATCAAGTTTAAATTGTGAGCGAAACAAGTTTACTACTGTAACCCACCCGCTTGCCCAAGTGTTAGTTGCCAAAAGATTTATTGTTACTCCCACTTTTCGTGTTTTTGCGGCTATTGTATACTAGAGAAAAACTGTTAGTTTTCACTTTTTTTTGTGGCTTGAGAGGAGAATCTTCTAAAGACTTAAAGTATCGGATTTACCCACAAGAGGCAGTTGCTTACCGACTAAACTCTCCCACCCCTCCCTCCGGGTGAATTTCTTGAAAGTTCGAGACCTTAAGCTCATAAACCTTTTGTTGGTAGATAAAAAAAGACAAAAATCCAGTTAGGAATTTTAAAATGTCAATTATTTGATTAACTGGGCGCTTGTGTAGCGAAACTTTCTTGTCTGGCTGGGCGAGTTGGGCCAGATCAGGATTGGAGTGAACCGCGAGTACTTTGCGGCTAAAGCTTTGATATTTCTGCGCAATGAAGGAATCCCGAGATCGCTTTGGACATCACGATTTTGGACAAACCATAGAGCTCCGGTGAGCATCCGCAAGGTCAAGCCTTGAAACGATTCTGACCTATTGATATGCGTCATTGCGGCGGTTCCTAAAATGGAGCACGCGTACGTACGTCATTATGGGCCTGATGGTAGACGTGTTAACCGGACTCTATTCCGGAGAGAAAGGCCACTGTCTCGCTGCAGCATCAGAACCAGAAGAACTTGTACGTGAGCCCCTTGTCTAAGGTAGTCCCCAGATACTTAGCAGAATTGGACCACGGTATGGGAACTGGTCGAGACAGACGTTCTCATGAGGTGCGTTCCGTTGCTGAGTGAAGAAAACTGCTTTGCTTTTTTCCGGATTCATTTTGACTTGCCAGTCATCTAACCAGCGTTCTTGATTGGTGGTGGCTTTTTGTAGCTCAGAGGTGATTACCATAAGTGACCTTGACGAGTACAGGAGCGCTGTATCGTCTGCGTATTGTGCCATTTTAACCCCGTGTTTTGATCCCGAAGGCATGTTTGCAACGAAGAGATTAAAAAGGACCGGAGCGAGAATGGAGCCTTGAGGGATCGCTGCCGTGATGTTTTGCGTGGTAGAAACGTGTTTTTGAAGTGGAGTTTGTAGAGGAGGCTCTTATGCCAGACTTTGTCGAAGGCTTTTTTCACATTAAAAAGGGCCTTCCCTGTTGCTTTTTTTAACCTAAAGCCCTCAACGATGGTTTCAGTCACCCGATTTAACTGGTGGACCGAAGAATGTTTCTAACAAAATCCATGCTGATGCGATGGATGTAAATTATTAGAATCAACGTGATCTTGAATAATGTCTAAGATAACCTTTTCTATGACTTTGCTCAAGGTGCATAGTAAGCTGATAGGCCGGTAGTTTTGAGGAAACCGCCGGTCTTTTCTAGGTTTTGGGATGTTAATGACGATTGAACTTTTCCAAACCATATGAAAATGCTCAGTGCAAAGGATTGCATTAGCAATATTGGTGTAAACTATTATTGCTTTGTGCAAAAACTATTTAAGCGTTCTATTGGGGATTCCGTCAGAACTAGGAGCAGACCGGATTGTTTGTCAGCGGCTTTCAGGGCTTTCCTAACTACCCGATCAACTCTTTTGAAGTGCTTCGAATCTGAGCATTTGTTCGGGGGGAGCATTGGAGTTCTAGGCAAATGCTTTGGCATTTTCCTCATACGAGTATTGTACTTCATTTTTGCCATGAATGCCTAGAATGGGGACCGGCCTGTTCCTTAAGGATTTGAGATTCCCCACATTAGATAGTTTTCACTTATTATGAATCTCTTGGCTGGGTGGGCGAGAACCAAGTTTATATTGTAGGCAAAAAACTGTTTCTAATGTGACCCACCTCCCCGCCCAAGTGCTATATTACCAAAGGATCTATTGTTACTAAATACCTTTTGTGTTTTTGTAGCTATTATATTTGAGAGAAAGAATGTCAAAAGTCACTTATTAATCAGAGAATTGATTATCATTGAATCAAAGTTTAAATTGTGGCGAAAAACTTTTCCTTTTGTAACCCACCCACCCGCCCAAGTGTTAGTTACCAAAGAATTAATTGTTGTTCCCACTTTTTGTGTTCTTGTGGCTATTGTATACAAGAGAATGAATGTCAGTTGTTAGTTAATAATCAGAAAATTGTTTAACAATGACTCTTTTGAAACTAACGCTTGGATGGGTGAGCGGGGAACACTTTTATCAAACTATTAACCCAGAATTCATAAACTTTGTAGGAATGTGAAAGAATTCAAAGAATTATTAAACTATTAACGTATTGGGTTCTGAGTAAATAACGTTGGGCGCCAAGTATTATTGTGGCGCAGTCATTATAGTAACTGGATCTATTTTGGATAACTTTTAGGTATAGTGGCTGTGGGCTTATTGTTTTCTGGTTAATTTGTTTGGCCATTTGTGGTTAGTTTTTACTGTATTTTGACTAAAAAACTACAGTCTGATTTTTTAATAAAGGTGCTACGAAGTTATTGACTGTTGGCTTGTTGCTTTTTGATGTAACCGCAGACTATACTTTTGTCAAAATTTTATTTGTTTTTTATTTTGTTTTTGGTGGGGGAGTGGCAAATTTTATGCAAAGATGCCATTTATGTCTGCTGCATTGCCAGCAGAAAAGATTGTTTGTTTCCTTGATGTCGTTTAATAATTTTGCAGGAAGAGCAATCTCTCAGGGGTGGCAAGAAACAAAATTCGGAGAAGTTTAGTTAATTAAAGAGCCTATATTGAATTTTGCATGGATTTGTGGATCCCTAGCTCTGCCAATAAAGTTATAAGCGATAACGGCCGTTAATTCATGTAATCTTATATAATATTAATATGAAAGTGTGGGTGGATTAGATAGAATTAATGAGTTTGGCATTTTAGTTTTCTCAAACACCAATTGTGCAGTTTAATTTGACTTTGTTGCTGTTTTATAATATGGTGACAACAAGCCATTTTCTTTTTTATGTTGTATTAATGAGACAACGCTTAATTGTGGCGCAATTATTGCGATGCATGTCAAGTCGTCTGTAGCAATTCTTCTTTGTGAATTTCCGCTATTTTTGCTAATTAAACAAAAAAAAATTAAAAGCAAGCTTGTAATATAATTACGCATTGTTGTTCATTTGTTTAGTCATTTGTGTGCAAATGTTTTGTCTAATTAAAGGGCGCATAATAAAATTGTTTAGTGGATTTTCATTTGTTACATTAAATTTTTAAGTGTATTAATGTTTATTTTCCAATTACATTAAATTTGACCCGGATGGTTTCCTAGAGGACATTACAACGTGCCCCGTTGTCTACCTCCAGTAGTCGGTGTCTATTCTTTTATGTATATTTTTTCCATTTGAATGTAAAGTAAACGTGCCACGTCGCAACAGTATGCGGATGGAACAAAAGGAAACTTGAAACAAAAAGTTTTTTTTCTTTTCATCCCTCTTGTAGTCTCTCATCCGACCGACCGACCTACGTAATTAAGGTGCAAATCAGAATCGGTTTAAAATTCTTAAACTGTTTCGCAGGCGATAATGAAATTGGAAGGGTCTATATTCCCAAGACTGTGATTTGCTTCCCATCCACCTGGTGGTCTATGTCTTCGTTTCCAGACGACATACACTTTTGACCCAATTCGATTCCCAGTCCCTTATCACCTACACCCCCTCAACTAGTCCCCTCCGAAACGAAATCACTATCAGCGCCTATAGAGATTAAGCGGATCTGATTTATCGCCCGCTGCAGGACGGCGCCTGCTCCCCGAGGGTGTTATTTTTCTCATCGGTTTGTTTCGAAAATGGGATGAACGTAGCGAAAGGAGATAATTATGTTATATTTTCTCGTTATCCGTTTTCGGGAAGAACCTCTTAAATCTCAGTTGTTTACTGTTGTTAACAGCTCATTCTAATAGTTTAAATTATTACTAAACTATTCTACAAATTTAATTAATTAATGCAACAAGACTATTAGATCAACATAAAATATGCATCGAATTAGTTATCAAACTCATACAAGCACCCTTAATTTATCGATTAGTTTAGTAATTGTATTAATTAGTTATTGCAAGATGGTGGACTGGAACTTACCTCAGCCATCACTCCCCCTTTCCTACGTAAGAGAATCCCGGCAGTAGAATGGAATCCGTCTAATAACGTCTTAAACGTAATTACCCTTAGCTAAACTAGGAGAACTGTCGGACAAGATTAATTGTTATAACCCCAAAAACCAAGAGGAATCTTGCACTTTAGCGTAATACATCTCGGCCCTCGTTAGACCTCTTTACTCGATTAGATTCCTTTTACTATTTTTTTCTTTCGTGCAATCGATCGCGTGAATAATCGGTCCATGATTTTTGTCCGTAGGGTCAAGCTGCGACGTCGTGTTCAACAGTGACGTCTCGAAGAACGGGACCATGTCGAGTCCCAACTACCCGGCGCCCTATCCGTCTCGGACCACCTGCCGATACGAATTCCAAGGCAGGGGAAAGGAACGAGTGCAGATTGTCTTCCAGGATTTCAATCTCTATCACCCCAACGAAGATTCCAAAGAGTAAGAAATAATTTATTATCATATAAAGTCAATAAATATGTTCCTTCCTAAGTAGGTAAGATTATGAAAATTAGGGTCGCATTATTGATAAAATAGGGTAGACGCCATTAAGTTAAGATCTCTAATGAGCACTCCGAAATTCATAACTGAAATTTTGTTGCAGATGTGACAGTCACGATTCCCTGATGGTCTTTGTGCACATAGACGGGCGGATGGAGAAGATCGACAGCTTCTGCGGAAGCACGCCACCCAAACCGGTCATGTCGAACGGACCCAGGATGAAATTGGAATTTCAGAGTCTGTTTGCGTCGCGATATTCGCGCGGTTTCAAAGCTTCGTATAGTTTTACGGAAAGTAAGTTGTTTTGTAATTACGAAATGAGCAATAACTTTGATAAAGTTTAATTTACAATTCTAGTTAAGTTTACAAATAATAATTTGATTCTAGATTTTGGTATAAAGACCGGTTCTCAATTGCCGGAATACCCATGTGCCTTTGTATTTAGTAGTAATATGAGTCGGAGCGGATACTTTCACAGTCCGAACTATCCAGGATTTTATCCCAGAGATACCGAATGTCATTACTTTTTCCATGGTAACTTGAAGGAAAAAGTGCATTTACACTTTAATTATTTTGATGTGGAGGGTGTGCTACCGTAAGTATCTCGAATTGTGTACATAAATTCGTTTTCATTTGTTTTGTTTGTAGTTGTGAAGCAATCTCTGCGAGCGATTACGTCGAGTTTTCCAACTTTATAGCGCGCGATAGGAAATATTCGCGCCACTGTGGCCAGCGGAAAGAGTTCGATATAGAATCTGACCGAAAGTTTTTCCGGGTGACGTTCCGGTCGAACGACCGCCTAGACGGGACCGGATTCAACGCCACTTACCAATTCCTCGACGAAATCGAGACCTACACGGCTAAAGCCGATTCACCCGTCGCGTCGGCCAAATTAAAAGGTAAACGATTCAATTGAGTAAATTAAATTTAATTCATTTTTCTATTTCGCAGATATATTTGGATCTGTGGTATTTACATTAGCATTTGTATTGAGATTTTTTACGTAGACCCATTGGACAAGATGAGAACTAATCAACAATAAATTCAAAGCAATATTTTATAGTGAATCAAAAACAAATTGCTTCATCTCGATTCAGTTTTTAAGCACATTTTTTGGCAACAAAATTTTGCAGAAGTTTCAGCTTCTACCACTGGGGAAATCTACAATTAAAGCGTCAAGACTGTTTCCCATATAGATGACTACTAACTAACTAAGTAACTACTTCCTGTTGGGTGTATCTCTAATATAATTTTATACCTGTGATTATTACGATGGCATCGATCGACGTATTTGTTGTTATTATTGAAAATTTTATAGTCGGATTAAGTTCTGTGTGATCTAGGCTGGTAGCTTTAACTATCGAATAATTCTCTAGCTCTGACGATGCCGTTGTCTTTTTAATTTTGTTAAGTTTAATAAAAGTGAGACCCCTCCTCTCCCTAATTGTAGACTGTGAACTCTAAGGACCCTTTGTACATATTTAGTGCACAATAAAATAATATTTGTTATATAAAAATAATGGAAATTTTCCTCATGGTTCCAAATAGGAATTATATGATTATGATGCTTGCTGACACGTTGGTAAGTGGATTAAGTGGTATTACTTTTGAAATAAGCAAAAATGGTTTGCAGGACACACTCAAACTAGTTTCATCACAAATCTTTAATTTATTATTAAAATACCTTCGTCACCTTTTAATACTGCATCGGTGTATTCCTAGCGCCATCTCTAAGCAATAGCTTCAATTTTTAGTTAACATGAATTACTTCTGCTATTGAAATTTGTTAATAGTTACATTACGAGATTATTTTCTCGTGCACATTTTATGATTTAAACACGATTAATTTATTATTGATGACAGATGACATGTGTCAAACATTAATATTTATCAAATGACGCTTGATTTGCGCAATTTTATCTTTTAATTGTTAACACTGTTTGTACTAATAAATGTATTTTACTTACAACGTAACTGGTGGCTGAAAGATAGTTGAAGATCATAGACTAAAGAAGAGAGTCTTGGGTGTGTGTATAACAAAAATGCATTAGTATAGAATTCATTGGAATATTTGCATTATTTACGCAGTTTTGATGGGCATATAGCACAGTACATTAGAATTGAGACACTTTACAGATTATCCAAGCGTAAACCACAGGCTATCCACTCATATACTAAAAAGGTTTTGATGAAGTGCAACTGCATTAAAGTTATTGAAGAACGCCGACTATTTAAGGTTAGTTACACATGGGTCGTGGTACTATTATTACTTTAAATTTTATTTTTCAGGTTAACTTCTTCCCACTCCTATTCGAATAGTGCATGCTCGCATCAAGCAAGCGAGCGATTATTTTATTCAGTTTAGCGCGAGACGTGAGTGGTGCTTGTGGTAGCAGCGTATGCTTGCGGTGTATGAAATTTAAAACTATAAACATTCAATGCATGTGACTTACTGTGTAAATTGGAGAATTAATTACATATTATAACAAGATTATATTTTTAGTAAGTATTGGGCTATTTTCTAGAAATAAATTGACAGTTGTTGTTGACATTTGTTAAATATTAAAATATCTAGTGACTTGTAAATAATAATAATTAAAATAATTTTATGATAATACTTTATTAATTGTTTTCCACATGTGTATGAAGAAACTTCTTGCTACTCTATAACTATATTAAGGATATTAAATAAAGTTATTTTATTTTAATTAGAAAACTTAAAAGCATTTTTAACATGTTGGCTGTGCAATTACAACAAATTTTTGACGTTTCAATGACATTTAATTCAATACAAATGTCAGCATTTGACTGATTAAAAGATATTCAGTGGTTTTCCAATCTTATAATACTTTATGAATAGTAAAATGGTAATTGAATAATCATTTTCTTTATTTACAGATGCTTATTTTTAATTACCATCGCCAGATGTTGAGACTATCTCATTATTAGTACAAATTCATACAAGTCGTAAGACTTCTGGGGCGATGTAAAATAGCTGTAAAACGCGAAATAAAGAAGAATTTAAGGATTCCAATTTGAATTATGGAAACTAGTAGAAGTATAGCTGACAAATTGCTGTTTTTATTCCATGCAGCCAATAGATAAACAATATATAAACAGTTTTGGTAGCTTTTAAGATTGAAATTAATGCAGAGCTGTTTCTGCCGTCTGTTCTGAACTACAAACACTAATATTTCTTTGAAGACAGCTAAATTTGGATTTTAGATGTGCATGGAGTATCTAGGCCTAGAACAATGGTAAGCAAATATGTATTTCTAATTTAAAATCTAATATAATAAGCAGTTTTAACCTAACTCTACAAATAGATTGTAATTTGAATATTTTAGATTAACATTAGTGCAGAGCAATCTTTGTTGTCCGCGTCTCTAAAGGTGTGCAAGCAGTGTATTGCAAAGAAATCTGGATTCATATTTTATTAGAGATGGTTAAAGTTGTGGTGTGTTTGGAACATCCTAGGCCAAGACAAGGAGACATTGGTAAGCCAAAATATATTTCTAATTTCTTCTATGCATTGTTAGAATTGATCACATGTGCATGCTTTGCATTCTAATGTATTATTACTGTAAAATTTAATTAAATTTGTATTTTTTTAGTTCAGGAAAAGTTTTGGTTTGCTCTGCAATGGGAAATTGTAACTAAAGGAACACAAAACTTCAAACCTCCAAGGAACTTGCAATGAACACTGATAGACTTTTTCTGGTATGCAGTAAAGTACTTCTACAATAGGAAAGGATAGCTTTAGAGTAATGATTGATACCTGCCTATGTCAAAGAAGCTGATACCATTGGACTTTAAGATATTTTAGGTAAATAAATAATTATTTTGTAAAATAAACTCAAAATGTTAATGTAATTAAATTTAGTAACAACGTGATTTTGTTTATTACAATTAAATAAGAAAGAATCACTTTTGGAAGTTAGTTATAGTAAGTAATTCCAATACAGCATGGCTCATTTAATGATAGAAATGTAATCGCAAGAAAAGAATCGGGCAAAGACACGGTTGCAACAGAATTTGTGTATATTAAGTTGCCTATTAAAAGCTGTACTGGGCTTCCTGTAGTCGTAGTCGTATATTTTTAGACATTCTGAATTTTATCTTTATTTTAACTATTTTTATTTTTTACAGACAGATTTTCCAACTTTTATTTTCAATGAAATTATGTGCTAAGGAATGCGGAAAATGGTTACAGAAAAATCTGCTTTTCAATGGAACGAAATCATCATGGGCAGAGCAATTACAAAGGAAATTTCTACAGAAAAAAGGAGACTTCAATTTCTACTCTCATTTTTAATGGAATGGAATCATCATGCGCTGAGAAATACAAAGGATGAAAGCAAATATAATTTATTATTAATTAGTGTTTTATATTATAACATTATATATTAAAATTAATTTATTTAGCGCAATTTTGAATTAGAAATCAATTTGCTTTTTGCGCCATCTGTACACATTGCAGTGAACTTATAGCTTATAAGAGTTTAATGGCTAGATGTCGCTAGCATAGCTTGTTAAAATTTGTTAATACATAATTAATTATTAACAATTAAATATGTTATTGTTGCAATATTATATTCTGAATGTGGATTAATTAATGTTTATTATAAAATGTTAATGTGGCGCCATCTTACCAATATATATTCAACTTGCGCTATTTAATATCGACAACAGATGGCGAAATCTTGTACGCATAGGCGTAGTCATTTTTATTTAAAAAAAGGTAATATAATATATTTATAAATTTGTTGGTGATATTAAAATTAAATATTAACAACTAAACTTCCAATAATTTATATAGAATAATAACAGTTAACAAAATATAATTATGTTTTTTATAAAAATGTTTAAATTCTGTGGTTTTAATTAATTAAAGCAGTTAATTGTTATAAATATAAATTTTAAAAACTGTTACGATAAATTGTTAAAATTAATTTAACTTTTTAATACTTATAACAGTTAATTAAAACTAAAGAATCTAAACATTTTCATAAAACCATATTATTTATATTAAGCATGTATAATTACATTTGTACTTTTTTAATTTAATACTAATATTTAAATTGTACAACAAGTTTAGGAAGTGATTGTAATAGGTGTAAACGCGATAAGTACACATCAGTAGACGTTTATTTGTTTTAATGTTTATTTAATATTTAAATAGATTTTACATCTTATTAGATACACGTTGAGTAAACCTATTAAATTACTTTTTAAATCTGTTGGTAATTAGATTACAAATGTTTATTTATTAAATGTTATAAATTGATACATGCTTTGGCTGTTGAATAGAACAAATGGCTATCAGAAATTTAGCAAATTTGTAACAGTTTATAACATTAAAAATATTCAACAAAGGTAAATTAGATTTCTTCAGCGGAAGAAGTTTAATACTTGCCTAAAATTGGTGTTGCTGCACTTGTAGTAATCTAAGTTGTATTAGCTGTGTTTATTTTACAATTTATGTAAGTGAGATTAGTAGCCTTTAGCTGTGTACTTCAAGGTTGTTGTTTTATATTAGTTCCGCGAAGCTGAAGTAATCCCACTTGCATAAATAGTACAACAAACACTGTTAATGATTTCTTTTTGTTTTTGATGTTAGATCTTGTTGTGCGTTTACAGTAAACGTTTATTGCTTTTTTGTTTATAAGCGTGGGCATCGATCACATTAATATTGATCGAAATTGTAGTTTTTACAGTTACAATTTCAATCAATCATTAAATTTTGTCAATTGATGTTGGCGTTTATACACAAACAAAAAGCAAATGTTTACTGTAAACTTAAGGAAAACTGAGCTAGACGAAAAATCCGTATAGCTCACGTTCTCCACAGGGATTAAAAGAGCTTTTCTTTATGGAGTCTATAAATGTTGTTTTTTTAGGATAAAGGCTTGACGTTAAAGCTAGTATGCGTTTACAGTAAACGCTTGTTGCTTCTTTGTTTGTAGCATGGACTTTGATCAAGAACAATAATTATTGGTCGGAATTGTGGTTTTCATAGTCTACAATCTCGATCAATAAATATTATTTGTCGATGGATGTTGATGTTATTTGCAAACAAGGAACAAATATTTACTTACAATAAAAAAACTGAGCCACACGGAAAAACTGTGTTGCTCACGTTTTCTATAGAGATTAGGAGTCCTTATTGATGTGTTTTTTGTTTTATTTAGTAAGAAATTAAGGGAGGGGGATTTACTAAGAAATATGGGGTGGGAGAAGTCTAGAGCGGATGATTTCTTAGGGCTAAGGGAAAACTGAACTACAGGGGAGACTCCCGTGTTGCTCACGTTCTCTACTTAGCTTGGGGAAGAAGCTTAATTAGCTCTTACAAGAGCTGATTCTGCTCTCTACCCTTAGGTCTAAGGGAAAACGGAACCACACGGGAAGACCCGTGTTGCTCACGTTTTCTACCTTGGCTTTAGGGAAAGCAGAATTTGAACGGTCGGTTTGTTATTGTGTAATGTTGAATTGTTTTTATGAATAAATATTTTATTATAAAACTTTCGTTTTCTTTTTTTTATCAACTATTTCAGGATGGAGGGTTTGATTAAAGCAGAATCTGAAGTAAGTTAAGTTTCCTTTATTAACAATTTTATGGAGGGTTTCATTTTTTTTTTTTTTTTAATCTTAACTTTTATTAATTTTTTTAAATATATTAATATCAACCTTACTAATCTCCTCCCCCAACAATACTTACCCCCAAAGATATTCCCCTTTCTACAGGGGAATCCTCCCCATCACGGAGGTTCGCTATTTTTAAGTTTGTCAAGGTAAGTTTATGAAGTTATTATAGCCGCCGAAGGCGGCTAATTAATTAGTTCCCGCCGAAGGCGGGATATAATAACCGCCGAAGGCGGTTATTAAGCCGCCGAAGGCGGCTAAATAACCCGCCGAAGGCGGGTTATATATATACCCGCCGAAGGCGGGTCCCGTTTTTACGCGCACGGGCGACACGGGCTCCCCCTACTTTTCTATTCTAGCCCTTCCGGCAGACTCCCAGAGCCTCCGGGTCTACTCTACTACCCAAAAATTTGCATCTATTTCTTTCTCGGAGTTCAGCTGTCTCTAAGAGGTTTGAATCGATGAAAACTTTTCCAAGTCCAGAAAAGTTTGTCGTTTTACGACAAACTCTCCGCGAATTGGAAAAGTGTTCCCCGATTCGAACACTCCTTGAAACTCCAACACAGTCGACAATTAAAAGATTAGCCGTTAATTGGTCTTTACAAAGCTCAAACCAAGTAAAACATTCAAAGTAAAAAAAGATTTGATTGTCAGTAACAATCAACTTCCTTAACTCAGCATGCTTTTCTCAATTCAAGCACACGTAAATACCTTAAAACAACCAACATTTGAAGAATCGACTGCCTTGGTTGCATCTTCCGATCCAGAATAGAGCTGAAGAAAAAATCTAATGGTATTAACAGCTAAAGTTGCGTTTAATTAAAGTTGGCGACTTTACTAAATGAAAATTGAGGGAGAGGAAAACTTAATTGAATACAAAACTTTTAGGTTATGCTCAAAACAAAGATATAATGTAAACATACAATCCCTGCTCACATTATCACATTACTCACTACTTTTATTAAAAGTCCAATGAATTGCAACAGGCTTTAAATCTATAATAAAGTTAAAAAAAGAAAACCAAAGAATTTCCAATTGAAACTAATAAAACATTGAAACAAATACTATTGACCAAAGTACGTTGCACTTCTTGAAGAGAAGTGGGTATAACAAAACTTTACTTTTTATCTTAAAAAAATCCTACAGTTAATTATCCAAAAACTTTAATTATTGTGAGCAAAGACTGTAAATTGCATATGATGCTTAATGTTTGATAATCGCCAAATTTGTAATACTCATTCGTTGATGCCAATTCAAAATGTTCTTCATATATTTCTAAAATTACATGTAAATTGTTATAATTGACACAATTTATATTGAATCTTAAATTTAAAATTGATTATTTTGTTAAAAAAAAAGTATATTAATACTACAGAAAAAAACTTTACATGTAATATTTAGAATGGAGGACTATTTGCGTTTAAAAATATTGCCAAAACAATATAAAAATTATTGACTTTTGTAAATAATAATTAACAAAATATTTTAAATTAACTATTTCGCAACCAATACCAAATATTACCAAACGCTAAAATGACAATAAATATTAATTAATAATAAAGTTAGTCAATGAATTTAAATAAATTGAAATCAGTCTCTTAACAGTCTCATATAACCTGTGCCACCAAGGTCGAACTACCTATAGAACAGAGGAAGGTGTCCCTGCGCATGAGAGGTTTACCCTTTTTTAGACCAACTGCTGATAGCATAACACTGACAAGAATGACCAAATTCTTCAAAGCGCTAAGCGTCAGCTGGAATGGTGGGTACTCACTAAGCCGGCGTCGACTCTTACACTAGATCAAACCTTAAACCTTGGTCAGGCTACAAGTCATCACTAATGTGACTACGTTGGGCTTTCGTTTAACCTAATCATGTCATAAATAATTACACAAATTTGTCAAAATATTGCCACAATTCACATGATCTTGTTGTATAAATAAGTTTATTTAAACAGAAATTAATATTGAAATTGTATCTAATGATAGAACATGGAATTGCAACATGAAAACGTTGAAAATATTTAGTACAAGTTGATTAGTGACGAATTGGTATAAACGATTAGGTATGCGCAACGTTAGTGTCCACAGATTTTTCCTTTAAAACATTGTATAAATAGCTGAAACATTATAATAATAAATATATAAATAATTAGTAAAGGAAAATCTAATACTACGCATGCTTTAAAGTGACCAAGTGAAATAATTTATAAAACAAAAAAATTGAATTTAAAATCAAAGGAACAAAACAATTTTAACAAAAAATAAATTAATAGATACTAATCCACAAGTTATTACTTATATTTTCTGAATTAAACTTTAATAAAATTTATTAATGCAAATAAAAATAAAAACAATCACTTGGCACTTTATAAACTGTTAAAATAGAAAAGCAACTAAAAAGATCTAACCAAACTAGCACGCAAAATTGGCATCTCTGCTGGAGAATACCATATTTAAACCAGCTAGAAGTAACTAAACTACCCAAACAAGCATCACCTTGCAATCGTGTTGAATTCTGGCTACTAACTCTTGCAAGCAAGTTTAAACGTCAGTACAGCAATTACACAACGACTCGGCAATGTAAGATGCATTAAAACAACGCATCATCTAATACCACTACTTCTATGCGAAAACAATCACGAATATAACAGACTAGCAAGCATTCCGAAGAACGGTCAGTTTCTGCTATATGAAAGTCTCGATTTAAGAAGAAAAAGATTTCTAACTACCCTACGGCACCGACCTGTAAAAGTTATCCACAATATGCAAAGGCAGTATGAAGGATATCTAATTATAATTAGCTCCTATCATAGAGGGCTTTCATACAGACGCGTACACTCTACGTTACACCAAACGTAACCACCAATCGAGCAATTAATGGAAACGCACTAAATACTGCTCACCTCCTTACGTTGGTAAAGAGCCTACCTCCTACAACACCAAACTAGCAAACAATAATGACGAAAGTCAATACAAGACAACTCGCCTAGAAGCAATGTTTGGGCACACTAAGCAGTCAACTACAACCTGCACGTTTAATCCAACTGGATTCGATGCCCAGAAGTTTAACGCCGGCGAACTACCATAATTACTTGAAACCTTAGCTGCCCCAATATTTGGTCAGACAGATCCGGAAACAAGTAGCAACCAACTAATCACTAAGCACCATCTATACAACAATTTAAGCTTGTAGGCTTCCGCGTATGCATAGTGTTACTCTATAAAAATAAGTCACAATCATAGCAACCACCCTACAAGCAAAAATTGAGGTGGGATATTACCAGCAGTAATACCACCAACTAATTAAAATCAAATGACTCACCACTAAACATCTTCTGCCATAAAAGGATCTGAAACAATTTCAATAAAGTATTAGACATTAATAGACTGATAAAGTTAATTAATAAAGTATTAAATACAATTTATTTTTTATTATAATATTGCAGTAAAATATAATTCCTACCTATTGCTCCTTAAATGGATGTATTTCCTCTTTCTTCCTGGAACGCCTATATCTTCAACCATCAAGATTCAGAAGCACTGCTAAACTGGCACAATAGTTCAATACACTTGTTACAACTACTATAATGGAAGGCGGCACTGAATTAAATAAGATCCCGACTACCAAACAAAATATTAAATGCCAGAAAATATATTGTTCCAACAACTTGACACAATAATTCACATCAGTCAATTTCCTTGTCCACTTAACAGTTATTATTCACACACGCACATACGCAGCGAGAACATGTTACCGACACGGCATCCCACACCAAACTGAACGCACGCCGGTCGGTTCGGCTCTACGCGCTATCCCCTCTATCCAATTCGCCTGATCTGAATTGCCTACTCATCACATAGATTGAAAAATCATTCCTGAAACAAGAAGAAATATTACTTTAATTAAACATTCTGCTCTTTAAAATTACTTTTCAGTTTAAATGAATTCTAAAACGTTTAAATAAAATTGTTTTTTGATTAACAATAATTTCATTTTGGCAATTTAATAAATTACTCCAAACGATAGAAAAATTATTATAAAATTTAACGAATTGCAAAGAGTCCAAACATCTCCTGAAGTTTCTATAATCTTAATATAAACCTAAATGTTTCAAGCATTTATATTTTGGGGTGCAGCTAGCTAATGATATTCAACGTGCCTTTGTAATTCAAAAGCGTGTGATTCGGACTCCTTACTTTTTAAGTATCAGGATTCATGCCGTACAATATTCAAATCAAATTAGATACTAACAGTAACAGGCTTATTTGTTTTTGTCATAATACACGCTTTAAACAGTTTTATAAATTATCCACACCACAGATTATCTCTAACAGAAAATAGCGCGTCTTAAATGTGTATTAGATTTTATAACTAACTTCCTGAAAACCAATTTAAACTATCTGTTTTTAATACATACGATCTGTATCATTGAACCCTACACAATCACGAAATATGTTAATAAACTGTCCAGCTCGTAAATTGTATTTATTACCTATTTTATATAACGCATTTCAATACTATTTAATATTTCTATGTACTTATTTAAACTATTTGAATAAAGAAATTATTATTATTATTATTATTATTATTATTATTATTATTATTACTATTACTATTACTATTACTATTACTATTACTATTACTATTACTATTACTATTACTATTACTATTACTATTACTATTACTATTACTATTACTATTACTATTACTATTACTATTACTATTACTATTACTATTACTATTACTATTACTATTACTATTACTATTACTATTACTATTACTATTACTATTACTATTACTATTACTATTACTATTACTATTACTATTACTATTACTATTACTATTACTATTACTATTACTATTACTATTACTATTACTATTACTATTACTATTATTATTATTATTATTATTATTATTATTAATATTATTATTATTATTATTATTATTATTATTATTATTATTATTATTATTATGTTGTGTATGCACAGTATGTAGGTTTGGATATTATACCCTACACGCTGGTGTTTAATGTGAAACCGGAAGTACACCGTATTTCTATGGTCTCTCATTATCCTAGTGCTTTCCTTATTATGTGGGCTGTTCCTAGTATTGCAGTTGTTTGTAATTGCTGTATGTTATGTTTTCCTCTAATTTTTAATATATTTACGGCTAAGTTATTAGTGACCGTTCCAGTGGTGCCAACTATGATAGGAACAATTTCGGTTTTCATATTCCACATCCTCGAAATTTCAATTGACAAGTCACGATACTTTAGAACTTTTTCCGCTTCTTTACTTCTAGTATTAGTGTCATAAGGTATGGCAACGTCAATAATTGTGCACATACTTTTGTGATAATCTTTTATGACAATATCAGGTTTGTTTGCTTTTATCTCCCTGTCAGTATGTATTTGTTGATTCCACAGTATCGTGACTCCATCCTTGTCTGTTACTTGTTCTGGTTTGTGATCATACCAGTTTTTGTCTACTTGTATTTTTAGATCAACGCATATATTGTAATGTAAAAGTTTTGCTACCTTATCATGTCTTTGTACATATTCGTTTTTTGCCAATATTGGGCAGCTGGATATAACATGCGCAATAGTTTCATCATTCGTTTTACATATTCGACATCTAGCATCAACATTTTGCTTCAAGATTTTTTTTGAAAAATACCTTGTGTTTATAGCTTGATCTTGAGTAGCAATTATTAGACTTTCGGTCTCTCCTTTTAGATTTGATCTATATAGCCATCCAAAGGTTCTAACTTTATCTATATTCTCTTGCAGTACACTTTGTCTGAGGTATTGGCCGTGCATTGTTTTTTCTTTCCATTTGTTTTTTAGTTCTGTTGATATTTTATTTTTAATATGATGTTTGTTTGATGTTGTGTCTCCTGTAAGTCTCTGTAGTTGTAAGTCAGTCATAAAGTTATTGGCAAGTTTTGATATAGATCTGTGTTTTGGGAGCTCTTGATCAAATTTGTAAACTAACTTTACAAACTTATCTGTTGTTTTGTTTTGTAAATAACTGTTTATATTAATAATAGCACTTCTAAATGCTGCTTCAATTTGTTGTAAACCTCGACCTCCTTCTTTTCGTGATACATAAATCCTGTCGGTATCTGCTTTAGGGTGGTGCATTTTGTACATGGTCAGCAGTTTTCTTGTACCTCTGTCCAGAATTTTTATTTCTTCCATTCTCCAATTAATTACCCCAAAGCTGTATTGAAGTACAGGTACCGCAAATTGGCCTATAGCGCGCATTTTATTTTTACTGCTTAGTTGAGTGTTTAATATTAGCCTTATTCTTTTTCTGTACTCTTTTTTTAAATTGTCTTTGATTTTTTGATGATCTAACCGTTCTCCTTCCTCTATTCCTAAATATTTGTAAGTCTCTTCTCCTTCTATATGTCGAAAACCATACTCACTTGCTCTAATATTATTATTATTATTATTATTATTATTATTATTATTATTATTATTATTATTATTATTATTATTATTATTATTATTATTATTATTATTATTATTATTATTATTATTATTATTATTATTATTATTATTATTATTATTATTATTATTATTATTATTATTATTATTATTATTATTATTATTATTATTATTATTATTATTATTATTATTATTATTATTATTATTATTATTATTATTATTATTATTATTATTATTATTATTATTATTATTATTATTATTATTATTATTATTATTATTATTATTATTATTATTATTATTATTATTATTATTATTATTATTATTATTATTATTATTATTATTATTATTATTATTATTATTATTATTATTATTATTATTATTATTATTATTATTATTATTATTATTATTATTATTATTATTATTATTATTATTATTATTATTATTATTATTATTATTATTATGTTCTTGTTTTTTCTCGTGTTATTCACGGTGTTTTTTCTATTCTACGGGCTATTTAAGCCAGAGTAGAAAGAAATTTATTGTAAAAATTTTCTTACTGTGCTGCATGTACCAAGGATTACAGCGCGTTGCATATGGACGAAGATGTCTTTGTCAATGTGAAGTCGTAGAAGAGAATCATGAAGCGTTAAAGGTATGATTGCATTTGCCGATATTATTATAGGAACTGTACAAACTTTGTCAAGTTTCCATTGTTGTTTTAGTTCCATTGCTAAGCTTGCATATTTCTCAATTTTTTCTGCATGAGCTTTCTGTAAATTTGCAACATTGGGTATTGTTATATCAATGAGATATGCTTCTTTATTATTTTTATCAACAAAAGTAATATATATATATATTATTATTATTATTATTATTATTATTATTATTATTATTATTATTATTATTATTATTATTATTATTATTATTATTATTATTATTATTATTATTATTATTATTATTATTATTATTATTATTATTATTATTATTATTATTATTATTATTATTATTATTATTATTATTATTATTATTATTATTATTATTATTATTATTATTATTATTATTATTATTATTATTATTATTATTATTATTATTATTATTATTATTATTATTATTATTATTATTATTATTATTATTATTATTATTATTATTATTATTATTATTATTATTATTATTATTATTATTATTATTATTATTATTATTATTATTATTATTATTATTATTATTATTATTATTATTATTATTATTATTATTATTATTATTATTATTATTATTATTATTATTATTATTATTATTATTATTATTATTATTATTATTATTATTATTATTATTATTATTATTATTATTATTATTATTATTATTATTATTATTATTATTATTATTATTATTATTATTATTATTATTATTATTATTATTATTATTATTATTATTATTATTATTATTATTATTATTATTATTATTATTATTATTATTATTATTATTATTATTATTATTATTATTATTATTATTATTATTATTATTATTATTATTATTATTATTATTATTATTATTATTATTATTATTATTATTATTATTATTATTATTATTATTATTATTATTATTATTATTATTATTATTATTATTATTATTATTATTATTATTATTATTATTATTATTATTATTATTATTATTATTATTATTATTATTATTATTATTATTATTATTATTATTATTATTATTATTATTATTATTATTATTATTATTATTATTATTATTATTATTATTATTATTATTATTATTATTATTATTATTATTATTATTATTATTATTATTATTATTATTATTATTATTATTATTATTATTATTATTATTATTATTATTATTATTATTATTATTATTATTATTATTATTATTATTATTATTATTATTATTATTATTATTATTATTATTATTATTATTATTATTATTATTATTATTATTATTATTATTATTATTATTATTATTATTATTATTATTATTATTATTATTATTATTATTATTATTATTATTATTATTATTATTATTATTATTATTATTATTATTATTATTATTATTATTATTATTATTATTATTATTATTATTATTATTATTATTATTATTATTATTATTATTATTTTTTTTTTTTTTTTATTTTTTTTTTTTTTTTTTTTTTTTATTTTTTTTTTTTTTTATTTATTCACGGCTTTAACCGGTTTTTGCCGGGTTCAATTGAACCAAGGCTGCAGTCATTGGTTTAGGACTTTTCGGACAATATGACACGTGCCCAGAATTACTGCTTTCTGACACTCTAGCAGGTTCGAATAGATATTGACTTCAATGTCATTTAGATGTTTAGAAAAGTTTTTCTGTATTAAGCCGTTGACACTTATTATTAGGGGGATAATTACAACTTTGTTAACTTGCCAAATTTTCTTGATTTGGTATGCAAGGTCTTGATATTTGTTAATTTTTTCCTTGTACGTTTTGTCAATGTTTTCATCTCCTGGTACCGCTATGTCAATTAAAGTTACGTATTTTTCTTTTTTGTTAAATAAAACAATATCGGGCCGGTTATGTGCAATTGTTTTGTCAGTAACAATTGGCGTATCCCAATAGATTTTAACGGATTCATTTTCAGCGTTCCATTTTGGTGTGTATTTGTACCAGGCCATTGTCTCTTGAAAAACATTCCATCTTTTGCTGACTGCTTGATGTATAATTTTTGCTACATTATTATGGCGCTGTAAATATTCCGTTGGTGCAAGTTTTGAGCATCCAGATGTTACGTGTTGGATTGATTCGGTTGTGGTTCCACACATTCTACACAGATCTGATGGTATATCTGCTTTTAATATATGTTTTTGGTATGCTCTTGTTGGGACCACTTGATCTTGGATGGCTGTTATTGCTCCTTCAGTTTCCGGGAATAGATAACCAGACTTAAGGTATATGCAAGACTCGGTTTTATTTACGACTTGACTTTTTAAGTTTGCATAGAAGCGACCGTGCAATTTCTTTTCCTTCCAGGAATTTTCTAAAACGCCAGCATCCGAATTATTAACTAGTTCAAACACGGGATGTGCCCCAATGGACGGCAAACTACGATGGATCGGGTTCTGTGATGTTTCAAAATAATTTTTAAGTTTAAGCAGTTCTTTATTCAAAGCAATTTCTAAATTGACTAAACCTCGTCCACCTTTGTTTCTTGATATATAGAGCCGATTAACAGAAGCCTTGGGGTGGTGCAATCTGTATTTTGTAAGCTGTGTTCGAGTGAATCGGTCAACACTTTGAATAGCGGTTGGTGACCATTTTAATACTCCAAATGTATACGCCAGCGTAGGAATTACCCATGTGTTTATAGCTGTGATTTTGTTTTTAGAGTTTAACTGACTTTTTAAGATTTTTTGCAGTCTAGCTTTGTATGTATTTGTAAATTTATTTTTCATTTCTGTATTGTCAATTTCAGCTGCTTGTTGTATTCCAAGGTATTTGTACGAGTCTTGAAGTGGTGAAATAGTAATACCCGTCAGAAGTGTTGCACCTTCTGTTTGTTGTATTTTTCCACGTTTAATATGTAACATACAGCATTTGTCAAGACCAAATTCCATTCTAATATCACTGCTAAAGCGTGCCACTAGTTCAAGCAGTCCCTGTAGTTGTTTTGGGCTATTAGCGTACAGCTTAAGATCATCCATATAGAAGGAGTGGGCAAGTTGTAAAGCTGGTTGTTTTTGAAGTTGGTAGCCATAAGTGCTTCTTTTTATCATATTGCTTAGTGGATTCAGTGCTAAACAAAACCAGAGAGGGCTCAAACTATCACCCTGAAATATTCCTTGGTTGATTTGTATCCGCTTACTTTGGTTATCGCATTGGCCAGGAATGTGTAGCTGAGTATTCCATGTTGACATAAGGCATTTGAGTAGATTAATGAATGTTGCATTCACTTTGTAAATATCTAAAATTTGTAGAAGCCAAGGATGTGGAACTGAGTCAAATGCCTTTCTGTAATCAATCCACCCCATGGATAAATTGCGAGATTTTGATTTTGCATGACTTGTAACTATAGTGTCTGTTATTAAAAGTTCTTTACATCCTCGAGCCTTCTCACGACATCCCATCTGTTCAGCAGCCAAGATATTATTTGCTGTTACATGCTTTGTGATTTTTTTGCATATAATGCTTGTTAGTATTTTGTAAATAACAGGTAAACACGTAATAGGGCGGTAATTTTTTGGATCGTTCTTATTGTCCCCTTTAGCTAACATGTATGTAATACCCTCAGTTAGAAACTCCGGCGTTAAATCGGGTTTATTAAAGATGACGTTAAATTGTTCAGAAAGTTTGATATGGCAGCTAGTTAAGTTCTTCCACCAATAGTTTTGCACTTTGTCTAGTCCTGGTGATTTCCAGTCTCCCATGCGTTTGGTAGCTTCTTGTATATCGTTCTCAGTGATGTTATTAAACGGCATTGGCACTATTGTGTCTGCCGTTTGACGTTCTTGTTCTATCCAGTATGCCTGGTGGTCATGCTGTTTAGGAGAATCCCATATTTTTGACCAGAAATTAAACATGTCATCTTTTGTTGGGTATTGTGTTTTGTTGTTATCATTGTCCTCGATTTGTCGGTAGAATTTTCTTTGGTCCGAAGAAAACAGTTTATTTTAAAATAAACTGTTTTCTTATTATTATTATTATTATTATTATTATTATTATTATTATTATTATTATTATTATTATTATTATTATTATTATTATTATTATTATTATTATTATTATTATTATTATTATTATTATTATTATTATTATTATTATTATTATTATTATTATTATTATTATTATTATTATTATTATTATTATTATTATTATTATTATTATTATTATTATTATTATTATTATTATTATTATTATTATTATTATTATTATTATTATTATTATTATTATTATTATTATTATTATTATTATTATTATTATTATTATTATTATTATTATTATTATTATTATTATTATTATTATTATTATTATTATTATTATTATTATTATTATTATTATTATTATTATTATTATTATTATTATTATTATTATTATTATTATTATTATTATTATTATTATTATTATTATTATTATTATTATTATTATTATTATTATTATTATTATTATTATTATTATTATTATTATTATTATTATTATTATTATTATTATTATTATTATTATTATTATTATTATTATTATTATTATTATTATTATTATTATTATTATTATTATTATTATTATTATTATTATTATTATTATTATTATTATTATTATTATTATTATTATTATTATTATTATTATTATTATTATTATTATTATTATTATTATTATTATTATTATTATTATTATTATTATTATTATTATTATTATTATTATTATTATTATTATTATTATTATTATTATTATTATTATTATTATTATTATTATTATTATTATTATTATTATTATTATTATTATTATTATTATTATTATTATTATTATTATTATTATTATTATTATTATTATTATTATTATTATTATTATTATTATTATTATTATTATTATTATTATTATTATTATTATTATTATTATTATTATTATTATTATTATTATTATTATTATTATTATTATTATTATTATTATTATTATTATTATTATTATTATTATTATTATTATTATTATTATTATTATTATTATTATTATTATTATTATTATTATTATTATTATTATTATTATTATTATTATTATTATTATTATTATTATTATTATTATTATTATTATTATTATTATTATTATTATTATTATTATTATTATTATTATTATTATTATTATTATTATTATTATTATTATTATTATTATTATTATTATTATTATTATTATTATTATTATTATTATTATTATTATTATTATTATTATTATTATTATTATTATTATTATTATTATTATTATTATTATTATTATTATTATTATTATTATTATTATTATTATTATTATTATTATTATTATTATTATTATTATTATTATTATTATTATTATTATTATTATTATTATTATTATTATTATTATTATTATTATTATTATTATTATTATTATTATTATTATTATTATTATTATTATTATTATTATTATTATTATTATTTTTTTTTTTTTTTATTTTTTTTTTTTTTTTTTTTTTTTTATTTTTTTTTTTTTTTATTTATTCACGGCTTTAACCGGTTTTTGCCGGGTTCAATTGAACCAAGGCTGCAGTCATTGGTTTAGGACTTTTCGGACAATATGACACGTGCCCAGAATTACTGCTTTCTGACACTCTAGCAGGTTCGAATAGATATTGACTTCAATGTCATTTAGATGTTTAGAAAAGTTTTTCTGTATTAAGCCGTTGACACTTATTATTAGGGGGATAATTACAACTTTGTTAACTTGCCAAATTTTCTTGATTTGGTATGCAAGGTCTTGATATTTGTTAATTTTTTCCTTGTACGTTTTGTCAATGTTTTCATCTCCTGGTACCGCTATGTCAATTAAAGTTACGTATTTTTCTTTTTTGTTAAATAAAACAATATCGGGCCGGTTATGTGCAATTGTTTTGTCAGTAACAATTGGCGTATCCCAATAGATTTTAACGGATTCATTTTCAGCGTTCCATTTTGGTGTGTATTTGTACCAGGCCATTGTCTCTTGAAAAACATTCCATCTTTTGCTGACTGCTTGATGTATAATTTTTGCTACATTATTATGGCGCTGTAAATATTCCGTTGGTGCAAGTTTTGAGCATCCAGATGTTACGTGTTGGATTGATTCGGTTGTGGTTCCACACATTCTACACAGATCTGATGGTATATCTGCTTTTAATATATGTTTTTGGTATGCTCTTGTTGGGACCACTTGATCTTGGATGGCTGTTATTGCTCCTTCAGTTTCCGGGAATAGATAACCAGACTTAAGGTATATGCAAGACTCGGTTTTATTTACGACTTGACTTTTTAAGTTTGCATAGAAGCGACCGTGCAATTTCTTTTCCTTCCAGGAATTTTCTAAAACGCCAGCATCCGAATTATTAACTAGTTCAAACACGGGATGTGCCCCAATGGACGGCAAACTACGATGGATCGGGTTCTGTGATGTTTCAAAATAATTTTTAAGTTTAAGCAGTTCTTTATTCAAAGCAATTTCTAAATTGACTAAACCTCGTCCACCTTTGTTTCTTGATATATAGAGCCGATTAACAGAAGCCTTGGGGTGGTGCAATCTGTATTTTGTAAGCTGTGTTCGAGTGAATCGGTCAACACTTTGAATAGCGGTTGGTGACCATTTTAATACTCCAAATGTATACGCCAGCGTAGGAATTACCCATGTGTTTATAGCTGTGATTTTGTTTTTAGAGTTTAACTGACTTTTTAAGATTTTTTGCAGTCTAGCTTTGTATGTATTTGTAAATTTATTTTTCATTTCTGTATTGTCAATTTCAGCTGCTTGTTGTATTCCAAGGTATTTGTACGAGTCTTGAAGTGGTGAAATAGTAATACCCGTCAGAAGTGTTGCACCTTCTGTTTGTTGTATTTTTCCACGTTTAATATGTAACATACAGCATTTGTCAAGACCAAATTCCATTCTAATATCACTGCTAAAGCGTGCCACTAGTTCAAGCAGTCCCTGTAGTTGTTTTGGGCTATTAGCGTACAGCTTAAGATCATCCATATAGAAGGAGTGGGCAAGTTGTAAAGCTGGTTGTTTTTGAAGTTGGTAGCCATAAGTGCTTCTTTTTATCATATTGCTTAGTGGATTCAGTGCTAAACAAAACCAGAGAGGGCTCAAACTATCACCCTGAAATATTCCTTGGTTGATTTGTATCCGCTTACTTTGGTTATCGCATTGGCCAGGAATGTGTAGCTGAGTATTCCATGTTGACATAAGGCATTTGAGTAGATTAATGAATGTTGCATTCACTTTGTAAATATCTAAAATTTGTAGAAGCCAAGGATGTGGAACTGAGTCAAATGCCTTTCTGTAATCAATCCACCCCATGGATAAATTGCGAGATTTTGATTTTGCATGACTTGTAACTATAGTGTCTGTTATTAAAAGTTCTTTACATCCTCGAGCCTTCTCACGACATCCCATCTGTTCAGCAGCCAAGATATTATTTGCTGTTACATGCTTTGTGATTTTTTTGCATATAATGCTTGTTAGTATTTTGTAAATAACAGGTAAACACGTAATAGGGCGGTAATTTTTTGGATCGTTCTTATTGTCCCCTTTAGCTAACATGTATGTAATACCCTCAGTTAGAAACTCCGGCGTTAAATCGGGTTTATTAAAGATGACGTTAAATTGTTCAGAAAGTTTGATATGGCAGCTAGTTAAGTTCTTCCACCAATAGTTTTGCACTTTGTCTAGTCCTGGTGATTTCCAGTCTCCCATGCGTTTGGTAGCTTCTTGTATATCGTTCTCAGTGATGTTATTAAACGGCATTGGCACTATTGTGTCTGCCGTTTGACGTTCTTGTTCTATCCAGTATGCCTGGTGGTCATGCTGTTTAGGAGAATCCCATATTTTTGACCAGAAATTAAACATGTCATCTTTTGTTGGGTATTGTGTTTTGTTGTTATCATTGTCCTCGATTTGTCGGTAGAATTTTCTTTGGTCCGAAGAAAACAGTTTATTTTAAAATAAACTGTTTTCTTATTATTATTATTATTATTATTATTATTATTATTATTATTATTATTATTATTATTATTATTATTATTATTATTATTATTATTATTATTATTATTATTATTATTATTATTATTATTATTATTATTATTATTATTATTATTATTATTATTATTATTATTATTATTATTATTATTATTATTATTATTATTATTATTATTATTATTATTATTATTATTATTATTATTATTATTATTATTATTATTATTATTATTATTATTATTATTATTATTATTATTATTATTATTATTATTATTATTATTATTATTATTATTATTATTATTATTATTATTATTATTATTATTATTATTATTATTATTATTATTATTATTATTATTATTATTATTATTATTATTATTATTATTATTATTATTATTATTATTATTATTATTATTATTATTATTATTATTATTATTATTATTATTATTATTATTATTATTATTATTATTATTATTATTATTATTATTATTATTATTATTATTATTATTATTATTATTATTATTATTATTATTATTATTATTATTATTATTATTATTATTATTATTATTATTATTATTATTATTATTATTATTATTATTATTATTATTATTATTATTATTATTATTATTATTATTATTATTATTATTATTATTATTATTATTATTATTATTATTATTATTATTATTATTATTATTATTTTAGGTTTCCTCAGCTTAGCTGGTAAGTAACGCGTACCTCGGCTGTTTATTGCAAAAGGTAAGCGTTTTTGTTGTTGTGTTAAATGTAGTCTACTATTTAACATTATTTAATTTTTAAGAGTCGTCATTCAGAACCTTATTATTATTATTATTATTATTATTATTATTATTATTATTATTATTATTATTATTATTATTATTATTATTATTATTATTATTATTATTATTATTATTATTATTATTATTATTATTATTATTATTATTATTATTATTATTATTATTATTATTATTATTATTATTATTATTATTATTATTATTATTATTATTATTATTATTATTATTATTATTATTATTATTATTATTATTATTATTATTATTATTATTATTATTATTATTATTATTATTATTATTATTATTATTATTATTATTATTATTATTATTATTATTATTATTATTATTATTATTATTATTATTATTATTATTATTATTATTATTATTATTATTATTATTATTATTATTATTATTATTATTATTATTATTATTATTATTATTATTATTATTATTATTATTATTATTATTATTATTATTATTATTATTATTATTATTATTATTATTATTATTATTATTATTATTATTATTATTATTATTATTATTATTATTATTATTATTATTATTATTATTATTATTATTATTATTATTATTATTATTATTATTATTATTATTATTATTATTATTATTATTATTATTATTATTATTATTATTATTATTATTATTATTATTATTATTATTATTATTATTATTATTATTATTATTATTATTATTATTATTATTATTATTATTATTATTATTATTATTATTATTATTATTATTATTATTATTATTATTATTATTATTATTATTATTATTATTATTATTATTATTATTATTATTATTATTATTATTATTATTATTATTATTATTATTATTATTATTATTATTATTATTATTATTATTATTATTATTATTATTATTATTATTATTATTATTATTATTATTATTATTATTATTATTATTATTATTATTATTATTATTATTATTATTATTATTATTATTATTATTATTATTATTATTATTATTATTATTATTATTATTATTATTATTATTATTATTATTATTATTATTATTATTATTATTATTATTATTATTATTATTATTATTATTATTATTATTATTATTATTATTATTATTATTATTATTATTATTATTATTATTATTATTATTATTATTATTATTATTATTATTATTATTATTATTATTATTATTATTATTATTATTATTATTATTATTATTATTATTATTATTATTATTATTATTATTATTATTATTATTATTATTATTATTATTATTATTATTATTATTATTATTATTATTATTATTATTATTATTATTATTATTATTATTATTATTATTATTATTATTATTATTATTATTATTATTATTATTATTATTATTATTATTATTATTATTATTATTATTATTATTATTATTATTATTATTATTATTATTATTATTATTATTATTATTATTATTATTATTATTATTATTATTATTATTATTATTATTATTATTATTATTATTATTATTATTATTATTATTATTATTATTATTATTATTATTATTATTATTATTATTATTATTATTATTATTATTATTATTATTATTATTATTATTATTATTATTATTATTATTATTATTATTATTATTATTATTATTATTATTATTATTATTATTATTATTATTATTATTATTATTATTATTATTATTATTATTATTATTATTATTATTATTATTATTATTATTATTATTATTATTATTATTATTATTATTATTATTATTATTATTATTATTATTATTATTATTATTATTATTATTATTATTATTATTATTATTATTATTATTATTATTATTATTATTATTATTATTATTATTATTATTATTATTATTATTATTATTATTATTATTATTATTATTATTATTATTATTATTATTATTATTATTATTATTATTATTATTATTATTATTATTATTATTATTATTATTATTATTATTATTATTATTATTATTATTATTATTATTATTATTATTATTATTATTATTATTATTATTATTATTATTATTATTATTATTATTATTATTATTATTATTATTATTATTATTATTATTATTATTATTATTATTATTATTATTATTATTATTATTATTATTATTATTATTATTATTATTATTATTATTATTATTATTATTATTATTATTATTATTATTATTATTATTATTATTATTATTATTATTATTATTATTATTATTATTATTATTATTATTATTATTATTATTATTATTATTATTATTATTATTATTATTATTATTATTATTATTATTATTATTATTATTATTATTATTATTATTATTATTATTATTATTATTATTATTATTATTATTATTATTATTATTATTATTATTATTATTCCGGTTTTGCACGTCATTTCTGACGGTAATTAGTAGGTACGGTTTTTTCAAACAAGTTGCCTACAATTATTATTATTATTATTATTATTATTATTATTATTATTATTATTATTATTATTATTATTATTATTATTTCAATAGTTTGGGATAGTTCAGACAATTAGTAACGGATTTTAAATTAAGATTATATAATTCCATAGTTTACTTATTGCATCACTATTAGCTTAAAACACCCCTTTTTCGTCCGTTTTTTATGATTATAAAAATTTGAATAGTATTTTACAATTCCATATATGTATGTACTTACTAATTTATATCAAATTTTAAATCAAAATAATATAATTATCTATTATTTTTAATAATTTAATACACTCAACATTGTTTTCTAAACATTTTAAATCAAGATTTTCTAATATATCTAACAAATTAAAACATTTCTCAAAGTTTACAAGAGTTTTGGACAATTCAATTCAGTATTTAACAGTTTATAGCAATATTTGACGTTTAATAAATGATTTACAGTTCAAAAAACAGAGATAGGGATAATTTGCTAATCAATTTTTTGTAATATTAATTATAATCAAGTCGAAAAACAATTTTAAATTAAACTTATAGATACTTTATGCAATTAATAAATGATCTTTTAATATTATTAACAAATAATTAGCAATATCAAGTGATCGGGAACACAATTAGCTAAACAAAACGTAAATATTAAAGATTAATTCATAATTTCAATCAATTAACTTCATATTTAATCAATTTTGTGCATGTTTGGTTGCATACGTTAAAGTATTATCGTTAAAATTGAAATAGTTAGGTTTGTATCCGGATCGCAGAGATGCGAGGAGGTGTCCGGAGCACAGTAGTAACAACCTGAAAAATAAATCAATGTGACCACTACAGAAAAAAGAAAAATTAAAAGTGTATATTGGGTTGCCTATATAATAGTTAGTTTATAACAAATAACAAATTTGAAACTAATTAATCACTAATTACAAAAATATTGATTATAATAATAATCATGAATACTATGGTAACGTCTTATCAGAATTAAAATATTTTGTTGCAATAATCTTCATATAGTTTTATAGATTTATACATTAATAAATTTATTTTTATATTTCTTGCAGATGCTTGTATTTCAGGTAATAACAGAAAATTGCAATGCCAATAAATAAATAACAATAATGTTAGCCATGATTAAACAAAATTTGTTTATATTGTCAGGTTAAAAATGCATTGTATATGAAAGACAGAAACATAGATCAAATAAAAATTAAATAGTCTGCATGCACGATGAACAAAATATAAGTCAATCCTGTTCTCAATACTCCTTCAATTAGTAATCGATGTGTCGAAACCAATTTCTAGTTATCTCAAAATGTTGCAGGTGAGTATTAAATCGAATTAATATGCTTTTAATTTACTAACCGTAATTAATATATAATATGCTTTTTATTACTCACAAATCAAGTTTGCTGTTAATGTTTACTGAATTAGTAACGTTAATAAACTTATTGAAGTTTTTCCTATAAACTGACAAGCAAAATATTAAGTACGTACTTGATTTTTAATTCAATTTACAATGTAATAATTTCATAGCCTTAATGATTCTATAAATCGTTTTAATTAAATTTAAAATTAAAATAATACAATTTGATTTAAATTCGAATAAAAATATGAATTTACACCAGCCATTTAGTTGCTCAAGTGTATTATCTGAAAATTAGAAGCTACTCATTTTCTCATAATTGAATCATAACATACATATACAGTTGCAGGTCCACATCTGATAAAAGATCTTGAAATGGTTGCTTCCGGGTTGTTCAAGTCACTGTTTGTTACGAGGATAGATATTGTCGATTCTCTATGAGCAAAGAAATGATTAACTACAAGATTCAGCAATTTGCAAAGAATTTGAAAGAATCTTAATTGAAGAACATTACAAGACGACTGTAGGCTTCCGAATAAGTTGCTTGATTGGTGCATTGCAGGAACAAGTTTTATTTTTTGTTCGGCTAGCTTTATTGTTAATTTTTGGCAACTTCTTGAAACAGCATTGATTTGGAGTAAGTATTTGATTACAAACTGTTAGGCGGGTGAGTGGGGCATTTCTGTTCACAATTTTGTCCGGAATATGTGTTTGTGATTCAATCAATTCAATGATTACTCTAGTTATTCGGAATTATAAAATGGAGTATTACACTCACCCACCCAAGTATTTGTGATCCATAGATTTGATTTTCTTCTCAAATTTTTATTAACCGATGTCTAGTTTATGGTTTAGTCAAATTTCTATTAATATTTTAACAATTATGACTTAAACGTAACTTTATAATTTAAAAAAAATATTTAATTAATATATAATGCATGCAAAGCATTTTTGAAGAACCCAAAAAACAATTGAGTTGACACTTCTATATGAAATTGATATTTTATAATGCAAATTTGACAATCTAATACTTTAATGGACATTGTTCAAGAAAAACTATAATGCTTCTTAATAAGCAAATAATTTTATTATTTTAAATCATTAAATTTGCATTCAATTAAATTATTTGTTTATTTAATACAAAATCAAAATGTTTTGTTATATTTTAGTTATTTAAAGTAAAATTAACATTAACATAAGAATTTAAACAACTCCGAGTTGCGATTGAAATTTGTTTGATTATAGTTTATAGAAATAGTTTTTGAATAATATTTATTATCTATTTCCAAAAGTAATGCTTAATGATTATTTATCGATTGTTAACTTTGATTTTTTATAAGAATTGTTTATAATAGTTTGTAATACTACAAAGACAGCTTACTTATTGCATAGAGATAGAGTTAATTTGCTAACCAAATTTTTGTAATACATATAAATCAATTATTTACTTATTTAATAAATTTTGTGCATGTTTGGTTGCATACGTTAAAGTATTAACGTTAAAATTGTAATAGTTAGGTTTTGTATCCGGATAGCAGAGATCCGAAAAGGTTTCCGAAGCTCAGAAAATACGTATATATTGGGTTGCATATATTGATTACATTTTATATAATGATAATATCTTTAGTTGTTGTAAAAACACACACACAAATATATAAAATAAAATCAGAAACGGTGCATAATAATTTATTTAGTAAATTAATATAATCATTAATTGAATATGGCTCAATATAATAAGTTGAATCTTTCCTTTAAAAATGACAATAAGTTATTTTCATGTTTTATGTTGTTAGGTAAATAATTATGTGATTTTAAGCAATATATTAAAGTCATTTTTGTGAATTTGTATAAATATATTAAAATTAATATTCGATATCTTAAGCTACTTTTATGTCTAGCTATATAATCATGATTGAGACGAAACATTTGAAAATTAATTATAATAATTTAAAAATTTTATAGAATAAATTTACATATATTTATAAAAGAACATATTACAAAATAAATATTAAATTTTTGATTTATAATACTAATGAGACATTTGTCTTATCTTGTTTAGATAAAGTTTTTGTAAAATATTTGTTGACAGTTTTTAACTGAGTTGTATACTTTTTAAACCAAAATCTAGTTTTCTCACTGTATTCTATTATTTTTTGAGAGTTTAGAATAGTTTATTTTTCCTATTGTTTTTAAGAATTTAAAGTTTTTATTAAGTTTATAACTGATTTGAATAGTTTTTTAACCAAATCAAATAAAAACAATTTTCTTTTTTTTTTTAGGAGAAAGAGGTGATATCCTCTCACAATCTATTTATTTAGAAGAACGTTCAGGAGAACGAAAGACCAGCACAAATCGACCATTAAAAACTGATACTTTATACTTTGAGAAAAGAAAAACAGATGTGTCTTCTAATCATTATGATAATGTCTCGCAGATAACAAATAATGAACCAGCAGTCAGAACAACTAGAATTAGTACTATTAAAATAGAAAAGAAACCACAAAATGGACCATCTTATAAAACTACCTGCACTATAAGACTATTATAAAGAGTTGCGTAATTTAACAACAAAAGCTATAAACACTGAAAAGAAAGCTTATTATAAATTAAGGAACTCTATAACTAATACTAACATTGTTCTCTATTTAGTTTTTTTTTTACAGTTTAACATTTTTTTGACATGCCAAATGGCAATTAATCAATGTTAAATATTTTTTGACACTTTAGAACATTATTTCACAGTTACTAAGTAAATTAATTACTGATAAATTTCTAAATATTTTAAAGTTCTCTATTACTACTAATAACATAAAACAATTTTACAAAGTTTAAAACGTTTTTAACAGTTTTTTTTTTCACTTATTGATATTTTTGACAATTTACTAGTATTTGTTAATGTTTAAAGTTTTTTTTAACAGTTTTATAAACGTTTTGAAAGATCAGATTGCGTTGTGTCAGTTAATAAATAATTTTACACCTTTTATAAGGTTGAAAATGGTTTTTAATAGTTTGTGATTCTTTCTGATAGTTAAACAATTTATTTGTATGGATATTTTTATGCATTTTAAATTAGGATTATTTAATTCCATAGTTTGCTTATTGCATTATTATTGGTTTAAAACAGTTCTATACATTTTTTGATACAATTTAAAACACTTTTTGTTTGTTTTTTATTTGATTATAAAAATTAGAATAGTACATATTTGACAATTCCATATACACTAATTTATTTCAAATTTTAAATCAAAATAATCCAATTGTCTATTATTTTTATAACATTAATTTCTAAACATTTTAATTTAAGATTTGCTAATATTTCTAACAAATTGATGCACCATTTAACAGTTTATAGCAATATTTGACATTTAATAAATTATTTGTAAGCAATTCAAAAAACTGTAATTGTTAATTAAGCATTAATTTAATAAAATATTTTGTTAACAATATCATAAGTTAGAATAGAATATATATTTATTGTTAATAATGCTTATTTAGCAACAACGTCAAGATTACATACTTTAAATAGAATTACAATTAATGTGCTATACATACATACACAAACAAAAAAATACTCAAGAATACATTCATACTATATAATAAAAACATTAAATAGACACAAATTAAAATAATAAATAATAATCAACAATAAAATTAATAAAACTACATGCTCGTAGACATTGTACAATTATTAAACTCTTCCAAAGTATAAAAACAGCCGTCTATAAGGAAGCATTTTAATTTGTTTTTAAAAGAAATAATTGATTTGGCCAATTTACAATCATTTGGCAATTTATTAAAAATCTATATTTGTCAATAAAAATATTGTTAGAAGATCTGATTTTGTATTTGTGCTGCGTTACTTCTTTGCAAGTGCTAAATAGATGGCCATTCTTAAAAACAAATATACATAGTCTGTATATATAGATACAACAAACAGTTAATATTCCCATTTGCTTAAATGTCGTTCGACATGATTCCCTATAATCTAAGTTGAACATTTGTCGAATTACGCGTTTTTGCATGACAAAAACTCTATTTATATATTTAGATTGATCCCACAAAATTATGTTATAGCTAAGATGGCTGTAAACTAAACTGTAATAAACTGATTTAATATAATTTAAAGGTAACTGATTTTTTAAGTTCATTATTGCATATGTTCCTTTTGATATTTTAGAGCAAATATTGTCCAGTTTAAATTGCAATCTATAGAAGTACCCAAAAGTTTTGTAAATTGACATTGATTTATAATATTCAACGAAATATCCTGCTGTATGTTATTGCGAAAATAATTTAAATTTGCTGATAGTGTCTCTAGCTTTTATCTGAAGTTCTTCTGGTGTTGTCGCTTGAATAGTTACTGACGTATCATCTGCGTATATAAGCTTTATTATTATTGTTATTATTATTTTATTATTATTACTTTTACTGCATGTTATATAAGTGTACCAGTTCAAATGTTGAGCAGTGTATAATGCGCGATGTTTCTTAATAAACAAGCAAAGAATCTATTTGCAAAAATATTGCTTAATGATGTTTGATTATTTACTGTTTGTTAGCTTTTTTTATAAGAATTATATCTAATAATTTATAATACCTATTGCATAATCAAATTTTTGTAATTATATTATATAATTATAATTAAGTAGAAAATCAATTTTAAATTAAACTTAGTTTAATACAATAAATGATTAATTATTTTTTTTAATATTATTAACCAATAATTAGCAATAAAAAACGTAAATTCATAATTTCAATCAATTAATTTCATATTTAATAAATTTTGTGTATGCTTGGTTGCATACATTAAAGTATTAACATTAAAATTGTAATGGTTAGGTTTGTATCCGGATCGCAGAGATGCGAGGAGGTGTCCGGAGCACAGCAGTAATTTATTTTTGTAGTGGCAACTTGAAAAATAAATCAGTGTGACCACTACAGAAAAAAGAAAAATTAAAAGTGTATATTGGGTTGCCTATATAATAGTTAGTTAATAATAAATAACAAATTTGAAACTAATTAATCACTAATTACAAAAATATTGATTATAATAATAATCATGAATACTATGGTAACGTCTTATCAGAATTAAAATATTTTGTTGCAATAATCTTCATATAGTTTTATAGATTTATACATTAATAAATTTATTTTTATATTTCTTGCAGATGCTTGTATTTCAGGTAATAACAGAAAATTGCAATGCCAATAAATAAATAACAATAATGTTTGCCATGATTAAACAAAATTTGTTTATATTGTCAGGTTAAAAATGCATTGTATATAAAAGACAGAAACATATATCAAATAATAATTTAATAATCTGCATGCACGATGAACAAAATATAAGTCAATCATGTTCTCAATACTCCTTCAATTAGTAATTGATGTGTCGAAACCAATTTATAGTTATCTCAAAAAGTTGCAGGCGAGTATTAAATCGAATTAATATGCTTTTAATTTACTAACCGTAATTAATAAATAATATGCTTTTTACTACCCACAAATCATGTTTGCTTTTAATGTTTACGAAATTAGTAATGTTGATAAATTTATTGTTTTGTTAAGTTTCTCTTATAAACTGACAAGCAAAATATAAAATGCCTACTTGATTTTTAATTCAATTTACAATGTTTATTGATTTAATTAAATTTAATTCAAATAAAAATATGAATTTACATCAGCCATTTAATCGCTTAAGTGTATTATCCAAAAATTGGAACCAACTCTTTTTCTGATAATTGAATAACTTACAGTTGCAGGTCCATATCCAATAAAGATCTTGAAATGGTTACTTCCTGGTTGTTCAAGTCACTATTACGAGGATAGATGTTGTTGATTCTCTATGAGCAAAAAATGATTAACTACAAGATTCATCAATTTGCAGTTTATTTGAAAATATCTTAGGCTTAGGCTGCCAAATAAGTTACCCGATTGATGCAGAAACAACTTTTATTTTTTCTTGGGCAAGCTTTGTTGTTAATTTTTGACAACTTCATTAAACAGCAATTAATTTGGAGTAAGTATTTGATTACAAACTCTTAGGCGGGTGAGTGGGACATTTCTGTTTACACACCCATCAAAGTGTTTGTGATCTGTAGATTCACACTTTTTGTCCAAAATGTGTGTTTGTGATTCAATCAATTCAATGTTTACACTTGATATTTGGAATCATAAACTGGAGTGGTACACCCAAATATTAGTGAGAAGTAGATTTGATCTTTCTCACAAATTTGGAAAATTAATTTCAAAACAGCCACTTATTAACCAATGTCTAGTTTATGGTTTAGTCAAATTTTTAGCAAATATTTTAACAAATGTGGCCTGCACGTAAGTTTATAATTATTCAAAAATATCCAATTAATATAATGGATGCAAAGCATTTTTAAAGTTATTTTAAATTATTAAATTTGCATTCATTCAAATTATTTATTTATTTATTTATTTAATACAAAATCAAAATGTTGTTTTCTTATATTTAAAGTAAAATTTACATTAACATAAGAATTTAAACAACTCCGAGTTGCGATTGAAATTTGTTTGATTATAAAAATAGTTTTTCAATAATATTTGTTTTCTATTTGCAAAAGTATTGCTTAATGATGTTTGATTATTTACTGTTTGTTAGCTTTTTTTATAAGAATTATTTATAATAATTTGTAATACTACGGAGCAGCTAACCAAATTTTTTTATAATACATTTATAATTAAGTGGAAAAACAATCTTAAAATATTTAATACATTAATAAATAACTAATAACAAATAAGTAGTAATAAAGTTAAGTGTCAAACACAATAAGCTAAAATAAAGTAAATGTTAAAGATCAATTCATATTTTCAATCAATTAATTTCATATTTAATTCATATTTTTGTGCATGTTTGGTTGCATACGTTAAAGTATTATTGTTGAAATTGTAATGGTTAGGTTTTGTATCCGGATCGCAGAGATGCGAGGAGGTGTCCAGAGTTCATAAAATACGTGTATATTGGGCTGCATATATTAATTACATTTTATATAATAATAATTATTATATGTATTATTATGTATGTATGTCTTTAGTTTAGTTCAACACATACACATAAATACATAAAATACAATCAAAAACAGTGCATAATAATTAATTTGGCAAATCAATATAAATGTTAATTGAATATGGCTCAAGATAATAAGTTGAATCTTTCATTTGAAAATGATAATAAATTGTTAGGTAAATAATTGTGTGATTTTAAGCACATTTATAATAATTTTTTCTAACAGTTATAAATAAGTTTTTAAACATTTCAAATAAAAACAATTTTCTTTATATTGTTCTTTGTTTTTTGTTTTTTATTTATTTTTATTTTTTAGGAGAAAAAGGTGATATCCTCTCACATCCTATTCATTCAGAAGAACGTTCAACAGAACGAAAGACAAGCACTAATTGACCATTAAAAACTGATACTTTACATAAAGAGAAAAAGAAAAACAGATGTGTCTTCTAATTACTACGATAATGTCCCACAGATAACAAATAATAAACCAGCAGTCACAACATATATCAGAAACCACAAAATGAAACTACCTGCACTATGAGACTATTATAAAGAGTTGCGTAATTTAAGAACAAGCTTATTATAAATTTGAATTAAGGACCTCTAAAACTAATACTAACATTGTTCTCTATTTAATTTTTTTGAACATTATTATTTGGGAAAATTTAGAACACTTGTTTAATATTTTTTGACACTTTAGAACATTATTTTACAGTTACTAAATTAATATTAATTACTGATAAATTTCTATATATTTTAAACAAAGTTCTTTAATACTACTAATAACATAAAACAATTTTACAAAGTTTAAAACGTTTTTTAAGTTGTTTTGCACTTTTTGATAATAAGTGAATAATTTCTATGCATTTCAAATTAAAATTTGTTTTATTTTTGAGAATTTACTAGTATTTGTTATGTTTAAAGTATGTTTTACAGTTTTATAAACGTTTTGAAAGACGTGGTATGCGTTTTGTCAGTTAGTAAATAGTTTGAAAATAGTTTTTAATAGTTTGTAATTCTTTTTGATAGTTCAATTGGTAAACAAATTTATGTATTTTAAATAAAGATTATTTAATTCCATAGTTTACTTATTGCATCAAGATTAGTTTAAAACAGTTCTAAACATTTTTTGATACAATTTAAAACACTTTTTTGTGCATTTTTAATTTGATTATAATAATTAGAATAGTATTTGACAATTCGTCCGCAACAGTTCCAAAGACAACTACAATATTTAATTAATTAATTTAATATTACAATAAATGTTCTCTTTTCATACCAAGCTTTTTTTATGGTTAACAATTAGCTAATAAATAAATATAAATAATGAAACAAATGGCGGTAACTTTATAATTAATTGTTCATTTACCTTGTAACAAAAAATTGCAATATCAATAAATAAATAAAAATATTGTTAGCCATGATTAAACAAAATTTGTTTATATTGCAAGTTGTCAGAATAAAAATTGCATTTGTAAGTCAAAACCATAATATCAAATAATAATTAAATAATGTGCATGCAAGATAAACAAAATATAAGTCAATCCTATTCTCAATAATCCTTCAATTAGTACTCGATGTGTTGGAACCAATTTTGTTATCTCAAAATGTTGCAGGCGAGTATTAAATCGAATTAATATGCTTTTAATTTACTAACCGTAATTAATATACAATATTTTCACTACTCACAAATTATTTTTGCTTTTAATGTTTACGGAATTAGTAATGTTAATAAATTTATTGAAGTTTCTCCTATAAACTGACAAGCAAAATATAAAGTAATAATTTCATAGCATCAATGATTAAATAAATTGTTTTAATTAAATTTAAAATTAATAATGGCTGCTACTTGATTTGATTTATATTGAAATAAAAATATGAATTTACACCAGCCACTGTCTCTCGAGGAGTGTATTTACACTCACTTACAGCTTACAGTCAATTCTCTATGCAATAAAAAATGATAAATTACGGTATTCATCAATTTGTAGTGCATTTAAAAAGATCTACACTATTTTAACAGCTTTTAGATTAAAGATATTTGGTTTGAATATTAACAATGCTTACAATTATGAGGACAATTTGTGCATTAGATTGCATACATAATTATCAAATTATATATTTCTTAAGTATATTTATTTAGAAAAATTGTAGTTAGTATTAAAGCAAGATAACAATCGCCGTTAAGTTCATTTAATACAAAATAATTATTTAATTTGTAACAAATAATATATCTATATAGGCAATTCAATATACATCAATATTCTTTACTCCGGATACCTCCTCGCGCTTATGTGATCCGGATACAAAACCTATGAAATTCGCTCGCAAGAAGTAAACGTTGAACGCCAACGTGGTTGGCAACCACACATACATCAAATTTTATATTACTTAAACTGTATGCAATTTCCCTATCAGTGAACATCATTTAAACAAACTGGCCAATTAATTATAAAGTTATAGCCATTCGTCTTATTATTTATTTATATTTGTTTATAGCTAATTAGTTGTTAAACGTAAAAAACACAGCAAGTTGCTTGGTATAAAAGGAAAACGCTTAAAGTAATATTAAATTAATTAATGATTGTAGTTGCCTTTGAAATTGTTGCGGACGTTACTATAATCGTTGAGTGAAGGAATAGAATAGAGGCGCAACTGTATGTATAAATATGTAACACATAAAATTCGCCGAGATCCAGGGGGCAGCACGGAAGTTATTAGTCGACGTAACTTCCAAGTATTACCGGATGAAGCGCTGCCTGTTTTGTGTTGTAAACTTTGCTAAATATGTTGAATACGCTCCAGACGTAACAGGGTAGCAGCACGCAATAAGAGGTGTAAATGCACGCTCGGGCGCGGGATCTCTACTATCCACGCATTATATTAGTATAGAAACAGTATAATATTTATGTTGATCTATGCTCTATCGCTTCATAAATAATCATAATGAGTTGTAATACTTGTGTATATTCCAAATGCTTAAAGTCTAAAAAGACGCATCCCCAAATCAGTTTCTACAAGTTCCCTATTAAGGACAGGAAACGATCTGAGGAATGGAAAAAGAACTGTGGAAACATTAAAATTGCTTTAATGGATGTGGATTGTTTATCCTATAAATTAATTTGTGAACAGCATTTCTATTCCTTCACTCAACGCTATAATATTTGCTATTTACCGTAATTTCTCTATTTTGTGTGTAGTTTTGAATTATTAATTATAATAAATATTATAATAGAAATTAATAATAATACCACCTAAAATATAAGCATCTGCAAGAAATTTAGAAATAACTTTATTAACGAACATGAAGATTACCGTAACAAAACATATTAATTCTGATATGATGTTACCACGCCATTTATAAAAGTAATTATTATAATAGTAATTATAATTAATTAATTTCAATAATAATTTGTCATTAAATTAACTGTTATATAGGCAACCAAATATACTTTATTTTTGTTATTCCAAATGTATAGTGGACACACTGATTTTTTTTACAAGTTGGTAACTACAAAATTAGAATAATAAAATATTAAACCTCCTGCTACTTATGTGATCCTGATCCAAACCCAAGTCGAATAATTTAAATGTAATGATAGATGTAGGCAACCAAGTATACTTTATGAACAGAATTTTAATTAAACTTTTAAAAACAAACTTTGTTGTTTTAATATTAAGTTCTAATAATTAATAGTATATAAATAATAATATTATTACAAAATATTTTATTAAATTAATGTTAATTAACAGTTACAGTTTTTTGAATTGCTTACAATTCATTTATTAAATGTAAATATTGCTATAAACTGTTAAATACTGCATCGACTCTTGTAAATTTTGAGAAATGTTTTAATTTGTTAGAAATATTAGCAAATCTTGATTTAAAATGAAGTTAATGTAAAGTGCATTAAATTATTAAAAATAATAATTGGATTTTTTTATTTAAAATAAATTAGTAAGTGTCAAAACGTATATGGAATTTCCACATGCTATTCTAATTTTTAAATCAAATATAAAACGCAAAAAAAGTGTTTTCAAATGTATCAAAATATGTATAGAACTGTTTTAAATAGTGATGCAATAAAAAAAAACTATAGAATTAAATGATTTTAATTTAGAATGCATAAAAATTATTTACTACTACTACTACTGTCTGAACTATCAAAAAGAATCACAAACTAATAAAAATTGTAAAATTACTTACTTTACAAAACGCAATCTTATCTTTCAAAAAACCCTTATTATGTATACTTAGTTGCATACACAATTGATGTATATTGAGTTGCATGTAGATTAAATATTAAAAAATAATCATAGTAGGGTTATGTTAAAATATCTGGATGAATAAACTACTGAAATGTAATTGCTGCATATTATAAATGAATTGAATCCAATACGTAATGTATGCTAATTTTAGTTAGAACATTCAGCACAATGTCTGGAAAAATAGAACAATCAATAAGAACAAAACTAGCAAATAAATTGAGCCCCCTTCATGTCGATGTAATAAACGAATCTTATATGCACAACGTTCCCAAAGGTTCAGAAACCCATTTTAAAGTGGTGGTCGTTTCAGATTGTTTTAAAGATTTAGCGCTAATCAAGGTAAAAGAATAGCAAAATTAATTAATTAATGTTATAATAAAGTTTATTACTTATTTATAGAGACACCGTCTAGTCAACGATGCCTTAAAAGAGGAGCTCCAAAACGGCGTCCATGCTCTGTCGATTGAAGCAAAAACACCTCAACAATGGGAGTCGAGCGATAAAATAGTAGATCCAAGTCCCAATTGCAGAGGCGGCTTCGGGAAATGATTATAATTACTTATGTTTATAAAAAATGGTGCAAATTAATATAAAACCAACTAAAACAGTCCACTATTGTCACATGACGAAATTATCCAATCTTAATTTGCCCTCATTTTCAGTAAGATATGTAATATCGGCCATGGTCTGCTCGCAAATTGCTTCCTCTGCTTTCAAAAACATCTTAAATTTAAAATTGTTAATTATATTATCAATACATTATAAATAATTACCCCTCTATAATTATATTCGGTTGTTGAAGGTGCATGCTTGAAACCGGGTCCAAAATTAACTGAAACTGTTGCACTTTTATGTAAAGATAATGTGGGATAATATGATCCACCATAGATATCATGAAATGCTGTCCCTTGCAATTCGCCATTTTTAAAACATAATATTTTACTATTCGGGACTGATTTGAGCTTTTTCAAACAATCGGCAACATTGTCCTTTTCTTCATAATAAAGATGAGATTTGAATTTTACTAAAGGCTACAATAAGTAATTAATTAATTAATTGAATTAATCACAATTTTATGTAAATTGTCTCTCTGATTAGCGAGCAATTTACATAAAACCATTTATTAATTTTAAATTATTGGTTTAACTAACCCGATCCTTATAAGTTGGGGGAATACGTTTAGTGGTTCTTACTTCCGGTAATATAATTAGGAAACCTAATGTGTCCCCTTCACCATAGCCAGAACTAAATCGTTTGCCGGCCGATTCATGAAATTTAGTACCTTTTTTCGATCTCCATGAATAACCGAATTTATCATATCCTAATGGAGCTTGTAAATTAGCATAATCTTGACCCCAACCTAATCGAGTTGCAGAGCCTTCCGGCATTTCCTCGATAGTTGCTTCCCAATACCAACTACCTTTAGATATACCTAATAAATATGAATTTGTTATTGTTGATTCAAATTTGTGTTTAGGGAATTAATTACAATGGGTGGCTCTTACGGTGCAATACCCTTTATCACCAGTGACTGCCAATCTGTCTTCAGATATTTTCAATTGCGGTGCTCGATCATGTAATGCTAACAATATGGTGCTTGGTATTAAAGTACGATATAACCAACCCGGTATCGGTTTGCCGGCCCAATCAGACGATTCATCAAATTCCTAAAAAATAATTAGAATTAGAATTGAAATAATTAACAAAACAGGGCTTATTTTTAGTTAGTGTGTAAAAGTTTAAAGTAAACATCTGTTTTATGTAGTGTTCAAAAAAGAATGTAAGACAATAAGATTTTTTTTTAGCATTGCATATTAATACACACACAGACACTTTCAATCACATACTCAGACAATTGTACACCTCACAGACACTTCCAAACCCATACAAAGACACTCATGCACCATACAGACACATACAAACACCGACAGATACGTACAGACACACACAGACACTTCCAAACACATACAAAGACACTCATAGACACATACAAAACTAACAGAGACATACAGACACTTTCAATCACATACTCAGACACTTATACACCTCACAGACAACCAAAGACACATACAAAACTCATCCACAGTACCTCACAGACAACCATAGACACTATTACATTAGTCAGTACAAGAAAAAATATCGGGTTGTTTTGTTGGTTGTGTATATATTTCAAATTGATTTTCGTAATTTTGTTCATATGCACATGTGCGTCTTGCAACCAAGTATAAACCAAAGGAAGACAATTTTAACAAATCTTAAAGGAACCATAAATAATATAAAATTAAATTTTATCATAAAATTCTAAGTCTTAAAATAATCATTACCGCGAGTTCGAATTATAGAAATTAAAATTGAAAGCCCTAAAGTTTTCTCACAAACTCTTAATAAATAAATAAATTAAAATCCTAATATTCTAAACTTAAAAGTGACGTTTTCAGTGTCTTGAAAACAAATCATTTTTATTATTAAATTAAAAAATAAATAATTTGATTTGACAGAAATAGGTGTTCAATTATAGGATCTTCAATAAAATATTTATTATATATATTTATTTGTGAGGTAATGTAAATTGTTTTTCTCAACTTACTCTCACTATCTTAACCTTACATGTCAAAAAGGATGCTCCTACTATTAAGCCAACTTTGATTTTTTTTACATTGATTCAATAATTATAAAAATCAAACAATCCATAAATTTTACCTGTCTAAATGGTGCATGCGGATCAGGTTCTGCTAATAAATACCGATATCCATCTTTATTAAAAGGATGATCCAAAGGATACCCATGCGACGGCAATTTAGGTGTCGAAAGATCCGTATTGCGACCACCCTTCTTCCCAACATTATTCATATCTCCAGGAAATTTTCTTTTCGTGTTTCGATTCTTCACCCCACCAGCAACTGGAACTGTTAAATGATTTCTATAGGTTCGATATATTAATTAAGAGCACAATACCAGTCTGCATCATTTTGTATACAATTATTGCAACAATCTGACTGTTTATTTATTAACAATTGTTTCATAGATTGCTTAGAAATGATTAACAAGTTTCCATAACAACATTAATCATAATAATTGGAACTTTACGTACCATGTTGTATGCCCATATCGGTGACTCGTAATGTGCCTCCTTTAATCATTGCTTCATAATTCGGTTTAATTTGTGTTAAATCTGTGCAAACCAATCCGTACAATTGTCCTTCAAGATTTTCATCCATTGTAAACAATATGTGCAAATCTTTAATTAAAGCTCTAGTTACTGTAGCATGCCATGATTGTGTCACTCGACGAGATGTTGTGGTGAGTGCCTCCCAATGATATTCAATGTATGGAATTATTTCTTTATCTTTACTGAAAATAAATTGGCAATTGCCTTCCTTAGCGGAAAGTTGCTGCAAATTTGCAATTGCCGTGATGCACATTTGTGGAATTTCTAAAATTACCCCAATTATTATTTAGAAATTAATTAAAATAAACGACTTACGTGCTTGACTTTTCTTAAAACTTTCCAAACCGGTCGGTGAACAATTTTTGCAAAGGAATATATAATTGGATAGAAATGGAACCAATTTCCCCAACTGATATCCAATACACGACTCGTGAAACCATCTAGTACAATTCGCACATAGCAATTCGGCAATGTTTAGGTTGCGTTCTTTTCCGCTACAAAATAATCAATTAATTCACGATAGATTAACATAAATTAATTTACCAGTAACAATTCGATTGCGGTTCCTTTTTCCCATTTTTAGCAGGATTTTCCAATAGACTTTTATCATCCTGCAAGGGATTCTCAATTTTATCAACAGCTTCTGCTTCCCTGCAAAACAATTGAATTAAAACAATGCGGGGACTCGATTGTTAACTTACCTATCAATTAAATCGGTTGCCATGGTTAACATGAATTGTTTTTCAACTCATGGAATTAACGAATTCGATCGCAATTTATAAATAAAGCAATAAATCCAAACATAACCATCAAGTAAATACTATATGTAAGTTGGGTGATCTAAGCAGGAATTTTTAGTTGCGCTTATTAACCAAAGATGGCGTTGCTGTTTGATTAAATTGGATTTTAAATAATCTGAAGCGTTTAATTACTTTCTAATAAATTATGGTTAACTTTAATTGTTTTAAAACTTAAAGAATATAATTGCAATATTAAATAAAGAAATAAATCAAAGTATTGGATGATTTAAGCAATAATATCTTTACAAAATATTAATACAAGCATGATTTGCGTATAAACTGTCAAAGTTATTTACAAACTGTCACAATATGTTTACAAAATGTCAAATTTAAGTACAAACTTTTATAACTTTACTACAAACTATCATAATTTGCATATAAACTGTAAAATATAACGCCCTCAAACAATCAGAAACTAGAATTGTTTACAAACTGTTATAATATGTTTACTAAACGTCAATTTAAGTACAAACTATGTTTTATGATTTTTCCACAACATGTCATAATTTTCACATAAACTGTCAAACATAATTCCCTAAATAAGTCAGAAACCAAAACTATCACATTATGTTTACAAAATGCACTTTTATACACAAACCATTATGATTTTCCCACAATCTGTCATGATTTGCAAATAAACTGTCAAACATAATGCTCTTAAACAGTCAACAACCAAAATTATTGTTATAATATGTATACAAAATGTCAATTTAAACACAAACTATTAAGATTTTTCCACAAACTGTTATACTATGCATATAAACTGTCAAACATAATGCCCTTAATTAGTCAGAATATTTACAAACTGTCACAATAGTTTACAAAATGGTAATTTAAGCTCAAACTCTTATGATTTTTCCACAATCTGTCATGCTTTGCAAATAAACTGTCAAATATAATAGCTCAATTAGTCTAAAGCTAAAATTATTTATAAACTGTCAAATTATGTTTACAAAATGTCAATTTAATCAGACTGTCAAGATTTTACACAAAAGCTGTCTTAAATACATTGATATATGTCGATATGATTACAGATAAAAATGTAATTTTGACAATTGTTATCTTTTAAATTTAACAGTCAGTGTCTTACCTTGATAGATTGAAACTCAATCTTATTTATTTTTGTAAAATTATTATTTATTGTTTATTAAACATACTAAACAATAATTAGATAAATTAATGTTTATTTTGACAGCTTATACCTTGTTATATTAGATATTTTGACAGATCTCACTTATTTTCTTGTGATTTTATGATTTTTCTACTTAATTGACAAATCAAATATCAATTTGTCTGTCAAAATATCTATAAATAAACTGTCAGAATATCAATAAAATGTCAAACATTTTAAACTTCTGTCAAAATATTTATAAATTATCATAAAATTTACAGGCAATCAAACTATTTACAAATAAACTATCGAAATATTAATGATCAACTGTCAAAATAACTATATACTGTCATAAAACTTACAAACTGTCACAGTACTTTTAAATAATCTGTGTGTCACTTCAAACCTTTACAGAATATAACCTAAAAATGTTGACAATTATCTATCGCTTTCTGTTTTAAATGTTCTGGATGACGTTTTTGCAACTATTATGAAGCAAATCAAACCTAAGAACTTCTAAAAAAATTTAAGATTATGACGGACGCTTGAGTGGGTGGTTGGCTCACTCCAAAACATAAGTATTAGTTATTTAAAAAAATAGAAATAACTTCTTCAATTACCACTAGAGGTAATGGCGATAATCTTTTGATAACGGGCTTTTGGGCGGGTGGGTGGGTCACTCCAAAACATGTATACAGACAGATTGTTTAAATTGGGGTTCCCGCCCACCCGCCCAAGTGTTAGTTATCAAGAAATTTAAAGTAACTCCTTTCTGCAAGCGTTAAAAGTTTTTATATCACAAAAGGTGATGGTGATATTACATTTCTTGATGACAAACATTTGGGTGGGTGGGTGGGTCACTCCAAAACATGCGTACGGACGGATTAATTAAACTGAGGTTCTCCCCTACCCGCCCAAGTGTTAGTTATCAAAAAATTTAAAGTAACTCCTTTTTGCAACCGTTAAAAGTCTTTATATCACAAAAAGTGATGGTGATATCCTATTTCTTAATGACAAACTCTTGGGTGAATGGGTGGGTCACTCCAAAATATTAGCACGGACAAATTGTTTAAACTAGGGTTCCCGCTCACCCGCCCAAGTGTTGTTAGTTATCAAGAAATTTTAAATAACTCCTTTCTGCAAGCTTTAAAAGTCTACATCACAAGAGGTGATGGTAATATACTATGTATTAATAACAAACACTTGAGTAAGTGGGCGGGTCACTCCAAAATATGAGTACGGACGGATTGTTTAAACTGGGGTTCTCGCCCACCCGCCCAAGTGTTAGGTATCAAGAAATTTGAGTTTCTTCTTTCTGCAAGCGTTAAAAGTCTCTAATATCACAAGAAGTGATGATGATATCAATTTTTTTAACTACGAACAATTGTGCGGTGGTTGGGTCATTCCAAAACGGAGTACGGACGGATTTTTTAAACTGGGGTTTTCGCCCACCGGCCTAAATGTCAGTTATCAAAAAATTAAATGTTACTCCTCTCCGTAAGCGTTAAAACTTAATGTAGAAATCTAAAAAACAACACAAACTCAAAAAACAAATGACAAATTACCAAAACAACTTTTAACTATCAAAATATATTAAAGAACTGTCAAAACAGTGATAATGTGTCAATAAAATAAAGTGAGTATAGCTTTTAATAGTCAAAACAGTGTCTTTGGCGTTTTAAAAATATAATTATATTTTCTACAAAGTCATATCTATCTAAACATAGTCATGGATACCTGAAAAGTGTAATTTTTCTATCAACATTGTAATAAATGTTTGTAAAATATCTGGAAAAAATTGTAATCATCTTCAAATTACCATCCACCAAAGGTGCATTAAAATACAAACTAAACAAATATTAATTCAATTCAATTTGTAAATGAAATGAATTCAGTAATATAAGATTTTATATTTAAAAATGATTTGTATTGTAGCCCAGCAATGATAGGAACATATTTTTATTTTATATTTAGAATAAAACGCAAAAAAACTTTGTCCCCTAATGCATTGCGATAAGCAACATTCGATTCAACCTTGTCACAAGAAGAATTGGATTTACAAGTGCGTCGTATTATAATAAATTTAACCAATATTACATTAAATAAAACAAATGCAGCTTACATTATAGCATATTGGCAATTGTTTTAATTAATTATAACAACATATAATCACAATATATGAATTATATAAAAAAATTGCTTACAATTTCAGTATGATGGTCTTAATTTATTAATTAATTCTCTTCTTGACGTCCACAAATTTAATATGATAGTATTAGTGATTGATTCTCACTTATTATCTACTAATTTATTAAAGTTTAGCACAATTTAGTTAATTACGACCGGAGCACTACATACACGCACAACGTACTCACATGGACTGCAAGCGGGTTGAGCGGGTGGTGCCGGGTAGGGCAGGTACACCAACGGCCAACTTCCCCCACTATACCGACCGGATTTAAATTCTCGAATTAAATTAATTTGATTTAATCAGTTTACTTTAATATTAATGGTAGGAACTAATATGATTCCTATACAGAAAAATCTCAGCTTTTCAATGGTGTTAACCATAGTTCGCCAATCCTGCTAGTTGTTGTAGAAATTTAATTTAATCAACAAAATTGTTAATATTATTAAATTAATGGAAATCTCTATGAAAAATAAATTTTCCTAAAATTATTTCTACAAATTTCCTAATAAATTCAAGTATGCTGAATTCAAAATTTTAAACTGCTTCTTAAAATTCCTGCCAATTATTGCAAAAGTTTGATTTAATCAACAAAATTAGCCATCTTTTTAAATTAATGGAAATTTCTATAAAAATATATTTTTTTTAAATGTTTTCTATAATTTTTCTAATAAATTCAAGTATGTTAAATCCAAAATTTTAAACCGCATCACAAAATTCCTGCTGGTTGTTGCAGAAATTTAATTTAATCAACAAAATTGTTATAATTTTTAAATTAATAAAATCCAAAATAGTTTTTACAAATTCTTTAATGAAATTAAGTATGCCAAATCCAAAATTTTAAACCGCAACTTAAAATTTCTGCTGGTTATGGTAGAAAAACCTTTATAGGCCCTAGATAAATATAAATTTTGAGGCTCTATGTAAATTGCATACATTATTTTAGAGCCCCAACCAAAAGGAATACAAAAATTAAACATTGATTGGTTTAGAAGCCCTAGTAGCGGGTGCTAATATAAACTAACATGTCATTGATAAGCCACTTTCTTGCAATTTTGGCCCAAAAATACAATCAATACCAAATAATGAATTTCTAATCATGGCGGACCCAAAATAAAACATTTAATTAATAAAATAAAATATGTTGGGAAAGGAGTTGCATATAGATTAACGCGTCACCAATGAACTGAAAACAAAAAATATGCACACATATACAGTCATGGGAAGCCAAAATAAAACATTTTATTAATAAAAATAAAACTAGTGCAAATAGAAAGCTGGTTTATAGGGTTCCTATAAAATAACGTGTTGCTGATAAGCCCCCTTCACTGTAATATTAACTCTGAAAATAATTAAAAACAATTGCATGCATACATAGCTAATTAACCAAAAGAAAACTAATTTTAAAATTGTCCTAAAGAAATTGCGTTTAATAATTATCAACTAAACCATGACAAGGTCATTCATCTATACACCTTAAAGTAATTATTCATTTTACCAAGCATTTACAAAAATTTTAATATAATATTGTGCAAGACATGATTAATGCCTATAATATTATGAGTTGCACAATATTACATCGCCTTAATTGCATAACATTGCAGTATCCGCTTACCGATTGATTTATAATCACTTAATGTATCCTGGAATCACAATAGTCACTATTCACAACACTAATCACTTTAATTAAAACAATTGCTATTAGTTTAGAGCTATTTTAATCTGTTACTGAATGTAGTAAATTTCATCCGTCCGTACACGTAGCCGGTTCACTCACTACTAAGCACGGAGAGGTTGAGACGACAGAGGGGAGAAGAAACGGGATGAGACAAGACGAGAGAGAGACGTATGTATAGTGTTTGCAAAAAACATTAACAACATTTTTGAATAACAAGACTAGCTGCAATTAGTGCAAATTAATCAAATAAATTAATTAATTAAATCTAACACTACTTGACGCCAGATATTGATTATTTAACGCTTGAAGACTTGTTCCACCTCAAATAATGACCAAAGAAGTAACAAAAACAAACAAAAACATTTAGAGCAATCAATTAATTGACGAAATATTTTATGACAACAAAAGTAATACACCCTGCATAATAATGCTGTAGCCGTAGCCACAGAAATGTTTATAATGAAGTCAGTTAGCAACCAAACAAATTTATTTTTATTTGTTAGATTGTGCATAATAATATAAATTTAATCAAAATTTAAATAATATTTATAATTAATATAATATTTCATAACTAATTTATTATTAAAAAAAACATCAGTATAGGCAACCACAACTAATTAGTGCGTGCTGAGTTGTAGCTGAAAGTTTTAAAGTGAATGCAGCTACATGATAACTTTAATTTGAATAAATATTTCAATTCAAAATAAACCTGATCAATTGTTGATTGTGAAATCAAAATCTTTAGAAAATAATTGGTTTCGTTTTACATAAAATATTTGGAAATTAGTCTTTATGCTTAAATATATAGTACAAAATTTTGTTTCTAAATTAAATCAAATTTTATGTAAGTACGCCTGCTCACCATTCCGAGGTACCAATCCTAAGCAGGAGAAGGATTGGAAACAAAGGATTATAAGGTTGGAAACACAAAGGATTCACCGCTCAACCCTATCACGACGCATTTGGGGATGGAGCACGATATCAAACCGTGGTCACTTTAACATAAAAGAACCGGCCAACTCAACCTATTTTAGCGCATAAATAAACCAAACAAAGTTGGACCTATCTTAATCTTGCTTAAAGATGAAGTGCACAAAGCACCCATCTTCTGGGCGCCCTTCTAAACCGGACCTACCTTTAACTTGCTTAAAGCTGAAGGTAGAAGTTCACTGGTTTCTTGCTTACCCCTCTATTGGATGGCACTTTATATTAAAGACCACGGAGTTTTATAAATTGCTTGCACTTACATTTGTTTAATCTAACCTGTGCCATCAAGGTCAAACCACCAATAGCACAGTGGAAGGTGTCCCTATGCATGTGGAGTTTACCCTTTTTTAAATTAAACGCTGATAGCATTACATTTTCAAAAGATTGACCCAATTTTTAAAATGTAATGCGTCGTTCAAAATGATGGTGACTTAGTATGCCAGCCTCAACTCTTACATTAGATTCAATTTGAAAAGCCTGGTCAGGCTACAGATTATCACTAATGTGATGAGGTTGGGTCATACTTCAAACCTATATGACAAATGTAAGTGTAAGCAATTGATTTAATTCAAAGAAAATATTATTGTAAATAATTACAATTAATCAATTTAAATTTATTAAAATAATAGGCAAATTTTGTTACTGAAATGAATGCAAATACTCCGATGGTGGTCAATCACTTTTTTTATAATAATTTAATCCTTTTCAGTTCTTCTTACACTTTTAATTTAGTTTTTAATTTTTAAGGCAACATCATACAAACGACGCGCACTGTATGCGGAATAGAGATTGGTCAACTTGACGCCGCACTAGTTGAGCTCGATTCCCTACCATCGCGTTTTATAATATGGAACATCAGTAAAAACTGCATTGTAATTGAGAAATTTTTACAAAGTAAAATTAACAAAAAAGCTAAAATTTATTCAAACTATAATGGCCAATCACGCTAACACTATTTAAAGATTAAGACCTACTTAATTATTTAAATATTGCTCAGATATTAAAGAAATAATATTGACCTAATAAATAAATATCATTTCATTTATAATATAAATCAATAATATATTTAAATTTAGAAAATATAAAGTTTTATTGTGGTAAGAAATAATATTATTTGTTTTAAATTTAGATAAATACGACGCAAATTAAAAAAAATCCGGCCGAGCTAGCAAGAGAACTGATAAGCCGGTTCGATTTCGTTGTATCGGAACGTCCTTTTGACCTTCCAATACAATTTGCGTCGTATTATTCTAAATGTAACACAAATAATATTAATAAAAATCATTTCTTACTATTTTCCCGTGTAACCAATGCAGCTATTACTCCATGAACACATTTATATTGATTATTAAATGATTTAATTCACTATTGTTCATAATTTAACTCACTTTAATTAATTAATTTGATTTAACCGGAGCACAACATACGCGCACGATGTACTAAGACGGACTGCACGGAATCTACTGCGCCGCCGTGCATAGTAAGATGCCGTCACCCCACTACTCCACTTCCCAGGCCGGATTAAAATGTTTTACGTATCATCCCGCATCTATTTAAATAATACATTCATAGTTAAATACCAATATGATCCCCATACAGAAAAATCTCATCTTTTCAATGGTGTAAACGTCTACCCTCTGCAATTAATATAAAACCACCTTAAAACAAAAACCAACCTTAAAAAACTTAAATGATTAGTAGGCTGCTCCAAGAATTATTACTAACAGACAAACAACGTAGAGGTAAAGACACACAACACTACAAAACCATTCGAGAAGAATTTCAGCTTTGTCCAAGGGGGGGGGGGGGGGGGGATGTAGCCATATCCCGTAAGTAATCATTCTGTGCCAGATAAATTAATGCAGACTACGGTAGTCGCGGAAAAAGAAATTGTAGAGACAAAAAAAGTGACAGTAAACGTTGGGCTCAATCAAAAAAATCAAACAAATCAAAACAAAGCGTATGGAAGCAAATAACCGCAGAAAAAAGATAGGTTACACTAAACAATTAGGCACAATAGATGCTGTTAATTAAAAAAAAAAAAAGAAGATCAAAGAAAAGCGGGAACACTATATCACATTACCGGCCCAAGATTCTAAAACTCCGTTCCCGTTCACCCGCTCAAGTGTTTGTTATCAAGAACTTTATTACGTCATCTTTCTCTTGTAACTTAATGACATCTGTCAGACACTCGTCATGTTTGTTAGCTGTAAGAACGCAATAGGTGATAGTAACTTTTAATTCCTGTTCCACAAATACTTGAGCGAGTGGGCGGCAACACAATATCAAACTACCGACACAGTATTCTAAATCTGTGTTCCCACCCACCCAAATTGTCCAAAATGAAACAAAGTTGCAAGAATTTGTACCAAGGTATCAAAAATGCTCACAAACTTACAAAAAATCAAGAATTTCACTTCAATATTTATTCGTTGACTAAAATATGTTTCCAAGTAGTCAAAAATGTATAAAGATTTTCAAAAACATGTTGAAGATGTCAAAAATGTTCACAAACTTACAAAAAATCAAAAATGTCAAACAGTGTTTCTCAAACCAAAATGTTCAAACTTACAAACAAAAATCAAGAATGTTAAACAATTGACAAAACATGTTCTCAATTTGTCAAAAATAAGTCAAGGTTGTCAAGAACATGTTCCAAAATGTCAAAAATATTTTTAACAAGCCAATACAAAAAATAAATCAAAATTGTTACTTAATTAGTTCGCAAATTGTCAAAAACAAGAGTTCTAAAGAATATCATTTAGAGTTGTCCAATATGTTCTTAAGATGCAAAATTTGTTCATAAAGTCTTTATTTGTTAATAAAGAAATGTCAAACATGTTCCAGACTGACAAACTTCTTCTTTATTTGTCATGAATGATGCTACCATGTTCACAAACTAGCAAAAATAGTCTGATAATGTTTCGGAGATAAGAAGAAACATCCCAAAGGTGTCAAAATATTGCAGCTAATGATAAACAATGTTCCCGAGTTTTTAAACAAAAGTCTGAGTTTTCAAACATGTTTCCAAATGGTCATAAAGTGTAAAACATGTTTTCATACTGTCAAAATGTTCAATATTTAACAAATAATGTTTCCGATTGTGTATTATTTGCCTTTAAAGACCGATAATGTTTTCAAAATATGCCGGCTATAGCACCAAATGCATAACTCAGTATTAAACGTATTTTATACAAAATAATAAAACATTTGTGATTACTTTCTCTTCAGGCATTTTTACAAATATATTGGCAGCCGCATCAAATCTACTCGTATACCGACAATTAGCATTCAATCTACCACTATTACTAACTGTTTTCATTAATTTTAACAGTACATAAAGACAATATTAATTGATTAATGGCATCAAATCAACAATCTCCATTACAATAACCTTTATTACCGACTAAAATTTAATACTCAAGAAATTTACAATAAAGCAGTTATTGTATCAATCATAATAATACGCATTTTTATTATTAATTATTAATAATAAGACCACCAACAATTAGCTTTTCAACCAAATTATATAACAATATAATTAAAACTTGTATCAATTTATAAGTAAATTCAATAGCAAAATTACCCTGTTTTGATGAAGTCAAATTTTCGTTGATATTTCGGCTGCGGCACAAATTCCATTCGTATCGCTTTAACCAACATTAAGCCCTACACTATTACTAACTGTTTTTATACATTTAACACTTTGCAAGATTAAAATATTATTAATTTTCAACAAATTAATGCACATAAATTAGAAACGCCATAGCTGTCAATTTGCAGTAAAATTTACTACCAACCTAAATTAATTAAAACTAAATTTTATGTTATCAGATGTTAAAATGGAAACAAATATAATTATAATCAACAGTAAACGTGGAAATACTTCAAATCAATTTACAAAGCAAATTTTATAAAATTGTTGAACTATTGTTTGCTATAATCGACATACTGTTAATTAAATTTTTCTACAATGTCATAGAATTTCTAATACCTGAAAACTGCAATTTTTGTATCAAATTGCAATAAATGTAAAATATTTAAAAAAGAATTGTAATAATTTTCAAATTAACAAAAATATCGCCCCAAAAATAATTGTAAATATATTAAATCAATTCAATTTGTAAATGCAATAAATTCAATAAGATGCAAACATTTTATATTTAGAAATGATTTGTATTGTAGCCCAGCAATGATAAGGAAGTATTTTTACTTTATATTTAGAATAAAACGCAAAAAAACTTTGTCCTCTAATGCATTCGATTCGACCTTATCGCAAGAATCGGATCTACAAGTGCGTTATATTATAATAAATTTAACCCATATTACATTAAATAAAACAAATGCAGCTTACATTATAGCTTATTGGCAATTGTTTTAATTAATTATAACAACATATAATCACAAATATGAATCATATAAGAAAAAAATGCTTACAGTTTTAGTATGATGATCTTAATTTATTAATTAATCCTCTTCTTGATGTCCACAATTTCACTATGATAGTATTAGTGATTAATTCTCACTTATTATCCAGTAATTTACTGAAGTTTAACACAATTAAGTTAATTACGACCGGAGCACTACATACACGCACGACGTACTCACATGGACTGCAAGCGGGTCGGGCGGGTAGGGCAGGTACACCAACGGCCACTTCCCCCACTATACCGACCGGATTTAAACTCTCGAATTAAATTAATTTGATTTAATCAGTTTACTTCAATATTAATTAATAAAAACTATTATGATTTCTATACAGAAAAGTCTCAGCTTTCCAATGGTGTTAACCCTTGCCTGCTAATCCTGCTGGTTATTGCAGAAATTTAATTTAATTACCAAAATTGCTAATACTTTTAAATAAATGGCAATTTCTATTAAAAATTAAAAATTCTAAAATATTTTTTACAAATTTTCTAATAAATTCAAGTATGCTGAATCCAAAATTTCAAACCGCATCTCAAAATTCTTGCTGGTTATTACAAAAATTCAATTTAATCAACAAAATTGCCAGTGTTTTCAAACTAATAGAAATTTTTATAAAAAATTAATTTTTCCAAAATAGTTTCTACAAATTTTCTAATAAATGCAAGTATGCTGAATTAAAAATTTCAAACCGCATCCAAAAATTTCTGCTGGTTATTGCAGAAATTCAATTTAATCAACAAAAATGTTTACGTTTTCAAATTAATAGAAATTTTTATAAAAAATTAATTTTTTCAAAACATTTTCTACAATTTTGTTAATAAATTCAAGTATGCCGAATCCAAAATTTTAAACCACATCTTAAAATTCGTGCTGGTTATGATTTAAAACCTTTATAGACCATACATAAATATAAATTTTGAGGCTCTGTGTAGAATGCATACATTATTTTAGAGTCCCAACCAACAGAAGTACAAAAATTAAACATTGATTGATTTGGGAGCCCTAGTGGCGGGTGCTCCTATAAACTAACGATGAGCCACCTTCTTGCAATTTTGGCCCAAAAATACAATTAATAAACTTTCAATAACACCAAATAATCAATTCAGAATCATAGCAGACCCAAAATAAAACATTTAATTAATTAAAACAAAATATGTTGGGGGAGGAGAGGTATATAGATTAATCAATGAGCTGAAAACAAAAAGTATGCACACATTTACAGTCATAGGGAGCCCAAAAAAAAAAAACATTTTATTAACAAAAATATAGTTTGTGCAAATATATAACTCGTTTAGAGAGGTTCCTATAAAGTAACGTGTTGCTGATAGGCCCCCTTCACTGTAATATTAATTCTGAAAATAAATAAAAACAATTGCTTGCATACATAGCTATTGAATAAAAAAAATTCTGCAAATATAAAATTGTTCTAAAAGAAATTGCGTTTAATATTTATTAACTTAGCCATGACAAAGTCATTTACCTATACATCTTAAAGTAATTATTCATTTTACCAAACATCTACAAAAATTTTGATATAATATTGAGCAATACATGACTAATGTCTAGAATATTATAAATTGCATAATACAGGGAGTTTATAAATGAATGGGATTATGTAACCATCTAATGTACGTTTGTGCCGCTCTAGTGAAATGCGTAAATAAAGTTGCCTATCTTAAGATTCAATAATAAAAATATTTTCATATGTTTACATTGTTTACATGTTTATAATTATCAGTTGTAAACAAAATAATATTTTGATGCTACTAAATTATTGAATTTGAAAAGGCAAATAAAACAATAAAAAATAATCATAGTTACTGCTATTACTAACTAATGATAAATCTTAATTAAAACTGAACCAATTGTTTTTAGTATCATTTGCATTTTTGAATATTTGTTTCGGATTGTGATTTGTGGTTCTGAAAAGAACCGGTATACTCCAAAATGTTTAAAACATTTGAATTGTCATCGGGACACCGTACAGCCAGCAATTCCAACATTATTTCAAACTAGAAGAAAAAAGAAAATAACAAAACAGAAAAAAATACTTATAGCAAATGTTGAAAATGTTCTCCATTAGCTAATAAACACATATCCACACGCCTTCTTTTATTGTTGAAAATGTTAACTAACATATCAGGCGTTATGTTTTGGCAAGCGTTTAAAATTGCTGCTCTCAATTCTTCCAATGTGTGCTGCCTTTGTCGGAATACATTGTCTTTAAGGTAGCCAAAGATTGAGTAGTCCAGCGGGCTTAGATCTGGAGAACGTGAAGGCCATAACCCTTGACTAATCAACCTTTCACCATAAAATTCTCGAAGATAGTCTAATGTTGCTCTTGCTGTGTGAGCTGTCGCGCCGTCTTGCTGGAAATATCTATGCTGTAATTCCTCGTCATCTAACTGATTAATAAAAGGTTCGATCAGTTGTTGACGATATCTCTCACCATTTATTGTATCGTTGAAGAATACAGGACCAAATATTCTTCGACGAGATACAGCCATCCAAACTCCAACTTTCTGTGGGTGTAACGGAGCTTCAATTAGAACATGCGGATTTTCTGTCTGCCAAGACCTATAGTTTTGGGAATTAACGTAACCCGACAGATGGAACCAAGCCTCATCACTAAAAAATGTTAAGTCAAGTGTGCGGTCATTATTTAAATTGTCCAAGAACCACCGACAATAATTTATACGACGTTGAGGATCGACTGGCAATAATTCTTGCACTATTGAAACTTTATAAGGATGCAAGTTTAATCTCTTCCTCATAATCTTATAAGCGGTACTTTTTGGAATTTCAGCTTGCAAAGCTAATACTCGTACCGATTTTTGTGGGCTTATTTCTAAACGTTGGCGCACATCTTCAACAACCTCTTGTGATACAGAAGGTCTGCCTGGTGATTTGCCTTTCTGCACACTACCAGTTTCCTTGAATCGTTGGACTATTCTTATAATATGTTTTGACAACATCGAATATTCAAAGTCATGCAGTCGAAACTCTCGAACACAATCCGGAATAGAATAAAGCCATTCCCCATTATTAAACCGCCCATTCCTAAAGTAGGATTCAATAATAAAAATATTCTTTTCATTTGTAAACATTCTTATAACCTTGCTTGCTTGACAGCTGTCAAAGTTGAACTGTCAAAACAAATAGTATAGGAGACAATTTTAAAAAGGCGGCATATTTAAAGTGATTACATAATCCCATTCATTTATAAACTCCCTGTATTACATCGCCATAATTGCGTAACATTGCAGTATCCGCTTACCGATTGATTTATAATCATTTAATGTATCTTGGAGTCACAATAGTCACTATTCACAACACTAATCACTTTAATTAAAACAATTGCTATCAGTTTATAACAATTTTAATCCGTTACTGAATGGAGTAAATTTCATCCGTCCGTACCGAGGTTGAGACGAGAGAGGGGAGATGAAACGGGATGAGGAGACAAGACGAGAGAGAGTATAGTGTTTGGATAAAATATGATTGAAATTATGTGTTTGGTTAAATTTAATATTACCAATTTGTATTAACATTTTTGAATAACAGTACTATCTGCACTTAATGCAAACTAATCAAATAAACTAATTAATTAAATCTGGCACTACTCGACAGCAGATATTGACTATCTAGCGTTTGAAGACTTGTCCCACTTTAAATAATAACCAGAAAAATATTAGAAACAAACAAAAACATTTGAAACAATGCAAATTATAAATTATTGTTGCCAGTATTTTTACAAAATTATTTTAATTTTAATTTATTTTGATTAAAATTTTTTTTTTTTAATTTTAACATTTATAGCAATCAAATAATTAACGCAATATTATGACAACAAAAGCAATACACCCTGTATAATAATCCTGTAGCCATAGCCACAGAAATGTTTATAATAAAGTTAGTTAGCAACCAAACAAATTTATGTTGATTTGTTAGATTGTGCATAATAATATAAATTTACTCAAAGTTTTAGTAATATTTATAATTAATATAATATTTCATAATTAATTTATAATAAAAAAACATAAATATAGTCAACTATAATTGTTTTGTGTGTGTTGAGTTGCAGCTGCACGTTTAATGTGAATGCTGCTACATGATTGTCAACAAATTTTTAGAAAATGTCAAAATAACTTAAACATGAACCTAAACATTGTTCAAAATTGTTACAAAAGTTGTTAGATTGTCTTAAACTGTAAAAAAGTTTTTTAAATTTGTATAAAACTGACAAATAATGTCAAGAAACATTGGAAACGGTAATAAATGTACTGTAAATGTCAAAACTGTTAAATAACTATCAGAAAATGTCAAAATAACATGTCTAAAAGTGTTTAAACTAATAAAAAAAAATTTGAATGGATTCAAAACTGACAAACAATATTTAAAACATTCAATAAATGTATTGCAAATGTCAAAATTGTCAAAAACTTTCAGAAATGTCAAATTAACTTTATCATGTACTTAATAATTGTTAAAAACTGTTAAACAATATTTACAAAAATCATTAGATTGTTTAAAAATGTTTAAACTGTCAATAAATGTTCTAAATGTGTCTAACACTGACTGAAAAACTTTCCAACACTCATGCGGGTGGACAGTTTTAATTGGAACTATTGATCGTCATTATGCTTTAGATTTACCTGTCCAAAAGTTTGTAAACTAATCTATTGATAACAAACATTCGGGCGGGTAGGTGGGCAACTCCAAATAAAACTTTTGACCGTCATCATAGTCTGGAGTTGCCCACCCACCCGCCCTAGTCTTCGTTATCTAAAGATTAGTTTACAAACACTCGAGCGGGTAACTCCAGAGCATGATGACAACACTCAGGCAAGAAGTACAATTTTAATTGAAACTATTGATTGTCATTCTCTTTTGGATTTACCCGGCCGAGTGTTTGTAAACTAATCTTTTGATAACAAACAACCGGGCGGGTGGGTGGGCAACATTAAATTAAACTTTTGACCGTCATCATGGTTTGGAGTTGCCCACCCACCCGCCCGAGTGTTCGTTATCAAAAGATTAGTTTACAAACACTTGGACGAGCAATTCCAGAGCATAATGATGATCAATAGTTTCAACTAAAATTGTATATCCACCCTCAGAGTGTTTGTAATTAAATTTTATATTAACAAACACTTGGGCGGCTGGATGAGCAACTCCAGAGCATGGTAACGGTCTAAAGTGTCAACTGAAATTGTAAAAACTGTCAAAAAGTTTTTTAAATGTTTGACTAAAAGTTTTTAAAAACGTTTAAAACAGTCAAAAAATGTCATAATAACTTTAACTCAAACCTAAAAGTTGTTTAAAACTGTCAAACAATATTTATAAAAATCAACAGATTGTCTAAAAAATGTTTTAAAAAAACAAACAATATTTAAAATTTAAAATTACCAAAAATAGCAAAATAATTTCAAAAATTGTTAAAAACTGTCAAACAATATCTACAGAAGTCATTAGACTCTTTAAAACTGTTTAATATTACAAATTAAATGTTAATTAAAAAAAAAACTGTTTTAACATATTAAGTAAATATTACCAATTTTATGTAAGTTATTAAAATATCTAAAAATGTTTAGAATTGCCAAAAAAAAACTGTTTAAAAAGAATTATTAAAATATGCAAGTTGGGTGATCTAAGCAACAAAATTTTAACTCAACATATCAACCACAGATGGCGCCTAAGGGTTAAATTAATCAAATTGCCATTTTAACTAATCCGAATCGTTTAATAATTATTTTCGAATAAATCATGGCACAAATATCATCAAACGAAGCGCCCCATATGCAACAAGTCGATCTGACCACATTAAACATAGCCCAGTTAACAACACTCAAGCAACAATTAGATCAGGTATTTTTAACATCATTCTAACCTCAATATAAAATCATGCTTTAATATCTTTGATTAACTTGCAGGAATTGACTCTATTCCAAGATTCCCTACAATCATTGAAAATAGCACAGAATAAATTTTCCAATTCGGGCGAATGCTTGGAGAAAATAACACCCGAATCGGAAGGAAAGGAGATTTTAGTACCGCTCACCGGATCTGTATCCTTTAATAATAAATGTAATCAATTAATTAGAATAGAATGTTAAATTTCCTATCGTATTATTAGATGTATATTCCTGGAAAGTTGAAGGATACTAAAAATGTAATTATTGATATAGGAACGAGATATTATGCACAGAAGGATATCAATGAAGCTAAAGATTATTTCAAGAGGAAGATTGTATTTGTAACTGAACAAATGGAAAAGATACAAGTGTTAGGGTTGGAAAAAAGCAAGATTCGTGATGCTATTGTTGAAGTAATGGAAATGAAATTACATCAACAGCAAGCCGCCAGTCAGAGTTGAATCAAATAATATTATTTGTCGCTTTCATTATTATTTATATAACAATTACTTTAAAATGTGCATTTTTAATTAATAAACAATTAAAATATTTCTATGTATGCAACAATATACATGTTTTTATAAATAATTGCTATTAAACATAAATTAATTAATAATTATTTTGTTTTAATTTGTAAGTTATGCAACCAAGCTAGCACATATACTAATGTTGCTGTAGTTTGTCAATAGGTGACGCTAAATGCAATCGTTCAACTGAATCTTAAATTAACAATTTCTAACCCAAAACTGAATTAAATTCCCTCCAATTTTCTATTGGTTTCCATCGATTGATTGCAATTTCGAGTTCTTCAAATTTTAAGGTTAATATTTGCAAGGATATATTTATTAAAATATTAATGTTTTTAATATCATTTCAGTCATGTCTGGATATAGGCTGGAATATACAAAAGAAGAAGATGAAAGAATACTTGCTTTCATAGTGACTGAAAAAGCCTACTATATGTTGCGTGGAAATGAAATATGGAAAGCAATGGAGAGGAGCGGACAATTCAATCGAACGTGGCAGTCGCTCAAAGAACATTTCCGCAAGTATGTCATCACTAGACTTCATTTCTATGATATTGATAAGGAAACACGCTCAGATATTAGATTGGGATACGATCAATCAGCTAATTTTAAAAGGAAGAATAATGTAGCAGCTCGCATTTACGTATACGATTCCGAGTAAACCTAAAGCTTAATAATAAGAGTTTATTTTTGTATTTCAAATTATTTGCTATTTATGTTACCATTTAAGTATTTATTATCTATTGAATAAAGGTGTTTTATAATTATATTAATATTTTTAATTGAAATCGTTGAGGTAAGTACGAATTAATTTAATTATTAAATGTCGCCAAGACAAATGTCACATTTGTCAAAATTTCATAAAAAATAAACATAAATTACACAAATATACAACATATTTTATTAGAAAAACATAAATAATACAAAATTTCAATCTGAATCTAAATCTGAATCGTAAACATATACATCAGGTTTATAATCGGTTTGTTGATAACCCATTTCGCTTTCTCGGTACCCCTTTTTAATTGCATCTTTGACTTTTGGTTCAATATCGTAAAGATGCAACCTTGGAATCATGTGTCGTCTAAAATGATCTTTCAACGATTGCCATGTTCTTTGAAATTGTCCGCTTTGCTCCATGGTCTTCCATAATGTATTGCCCCGACACAAATGGTATGCTTTTTTATTATCGATAAATTCCATTATTCTCAAGTCTTCATCCAACGTATACTGGGGCTTATAGCCTGACATTTCCAAATTCCAACTAAAATATAACAAAGTAAGCATTGGACTTATTTTAAATTTATCAAGCATGTCATGATAAGCAATGTTACCATGGAAACGAGTTGTTGATTAAAGAAAAATTATTAATGAATTATTGTAATATTTTTGTTGTGAGTGTTATTGCTAATTGGTAAGTAAATTATGTTTTATTCACCTTTCCTTGTAGAATTGCTTAGTAGAAAGCGCAAAATCAAACAAACATTACTTAAATACTTTTAGGTTATGTTTAGGTAACAATTTTTAAAATTCCTAAAGAACAATGACAACCCATGAATTATGAAAATGATTATATTATATATATATTTAAATCAATTAATGCTTACCAATTAAATGCTGATGAATTCAGTTGCTTAATTTTTGAATATAAAGTCGTCCCCAATATTCGGTGTAGTTTGATTTTTAAGCCATTAAAAATTAGCGCGAAATTTGAAATTATTTATACAGTGCGGTTTAAAATTGTAGGCAAAAAATAAAATTTAATGTATTTAATATAAAAAAGAATTAATTAATAAATAACAGCAAATATGGTATTATACCGATTTTTTTAAATATGAAAACTGATTTAATGATTTTATTTAAATTCTCTCAATGATTAATTTATCATTTTTGTTTGGAGTTCTATTTCATAGGATTAATTATTTATTTAATAGCCCTTTAAGCCGTTTAATGCGCTTATTTAGATAATAAGATTGGGTTATTATTTATTTTAATTAATTGTATGTTTTGTTTTGAAATGCTTTTTGTTCGAGTAATTTGTAAATTATGTTAATTTTGTTTTAAATGAGTATCGTGAATAAATAAATAAATAAAAAACGTCTTCTCGTCCTCCGTGCATATCGTAAGTAACCGTTCCAATCAAGAATATAACAAAGAAGGACAAATTGATAAATGATTTAAAAACTATAGATACAATAGCCAATCAATCGCAAAGCAACCAATTATATTTCATCAATTCTTAGATTAAATGAGAAGCCTGACTCAATCATTAATTGCAAGCGGTAAACAATTTCTCAAAATGATTAAACTATTTTTGTTTTGTAGCTTCAAGTGTCAATTGCAAAGCAATAAATTATATTTTATTAATTTTTAGATTAGATGAATAGCGTGACTCAACTATTAACCATGAAACAATTGATCAAAGCTAGGACATTAATAGATAAATAGGGATAAATACTAAAAGATACCGATATACCGTAATACTCACAGCGTGTGAGATTAATTGGAATTCTTAAAGCCTACTTTGCGGGCTTAAAGATTCTTAAAGTCTTGTTGTTTGCAAGAAGCATTAGAAAACCTACCAAGTCTACAAAAAATAAAATAAAATTTTTGAAAACTAAAATGTACGCAAAGAAACATTTTGTAGTCTCTCTACAACTTTTGGAACATACAAATACTATATTACAGATCATTTATAACAAACTCCTTTACATATTCTGTATAGTTCTTTAGATTGACACTACAGGATCACTTTGGGAACTTTAGCGGACATTGATTTTTAAGTTGACCTTACATAACGCGTGCTACACTAGATACAATTACATTTTTTTTTTGTATTAGAATGAGCGCGCAAACTTGATTTTTGTGGAATAAACGAATGCAATGGAAGCAAATAACTCAGGTTACAATGTTTCCTACTATTGCTTTGGTGTAAATTAACAATTATCTCATCTAAAAAAAAATAAAAGCTTAGTGAATCATTTAGGTCTTTCTATACATAACTAAATGATTTTATCTGTGAACAAAATTATGCCAAATATGTGTAATAACGTTCTCATAGAACACTGTACTGAAGTAAATGGTCTTTAACGTCTGTCACAGTGAGAGGAGTACTTATGATTACGGACAAACTTTGAACAGGAGTGCCCGCCCACCCATCCAAGTGTTTGTAATCTAATCTACAATTTACTAACACTGGGACAAATGGGCGGCGCACTCTAGTTTATAATTATGAAAAAACAGTTGGCGGGGTACGTCAGTGTAGGATTACTGATAAATATTTTGATATACAGTGCCCGCTCACTTGCTCAAATGTTTATAATTTAATATACAAATCATTAACACTTACATAGATGGCTGGGGTACTTCAGATCATGATTACGGACAAACAGTTTGAAATAGAGTATCCGCCCAAGTGTTTGTAATCCATTTTACAGATCACGTTTGTGAAATCATACGACTCAATAAATAGCCTTTTGATTTTGAAAATAAAATAAAACAAATATTTGAACACTTTTGTTCTGGGCACCAGTTTGTAAATTATGTATAGCTATATCCGTTATACCTATTAATACTTTTAGGTTTAAACTACAGTACTTGCCCACCCACCAAAGTGTTTGTATTTAATGTACAGACTAGTAACTCTTGGGCGGAGTACCCTAGATTACTGGACTGCTCACACAATTGTTTGTAACTTAACCTACAGATTACTAACACCTGGGTGGGTGGACGGGTTACTGAAGTTTATGACTACAGACAAATAGTTGTCCACCCAAATGTTTGTAATCCAATCTACAAATCACTAAACTTTAGGTGAGTGGGAAGGATACTTTAGTTCATGATTACAAATAATAGTTCAAACTAAAGTGTCCACTCATTCATTTAAGTGTTTGTAATTCAAATTACAAATAGCTACCACTTTAGGAGGATTTGTAAAATAATTTAAAAATATAAAATTAATTTTTGTTTTGTTTTAAAGGTTTCATCGTAAGTAAATGAACCACTCTTTGAATTTTGCCGATTCGATGACGAAAGCTTACTCCATCAACACTATTGAATCTTCCTGGAGACATGCGAAAGCTATTATTTCAATTAGTGGCAGAAAAAAGAAACATTTACCTGGAAATTTAGCTCGAGCTAACCGTAGACAGAACAACAAGGTTCAACAAATTGGTAGGAAAATTGTGAAACCCCTGCCGACCACTGATCATTGATAGCAAAGAAATAGATTTTACACCAACAAAAACAAATATCACTTGATCCTATGTCAATAACTTCATTTTAATGTCTCCGTCTCGTAACCCAACCCTGCTTAACACAACCTCAAAAGTATTGTTTTGAGCCAGTTTTTTTTTAAGTAATGTTAGTTTAGATTAGGTTAGATTAGGTACAAGCTAATGAAATAATCACGTGTTATCAAAAAAATGAAAGTAAAACTATAAATACAATTGTTTTGTTGGTGGCTTAATAGTTGCTAGAGTTAAGTATAATTTCAATCAATCAGAATACAAATGTTATAAAATCAATTAAAATTTGCTGAAAAAAAGCATTTACTGCACTAAATTATCTAAACATTGTTAAAGAATCGGATTTATTTTGTTTAACCTATCAAACATTGCTCGGGAAACTCATTTGTTGCAAAAAATAAACCATAATTTTTCGAAAAAATGCATTTAATATGTTTAATCAATTAAAATTTTGCTCAAAAAATGCATAACTTGTTTAATGTGTCAAAAATTAGTTAGGAAACATTTATTGTACAAAAAGTGAATTAAAAATTGCCCAGAACCAACATTTATAATATATAATTTATAAAAAACTTACGAAACGCAAAAATTTATGGGTGGTCGTTTAAATCATTGAGTTTTTCCTTGTAACAAGTTTTTTTTGTTTATTAAATTGGAGAAGAGGGTAACAAATCTAATTTCTTGATGACAAACAGTCGGGTAAAGTAGGTTGGTAGTTTAGATCATTGATTGTAAGCGTCTAACTTAAAGTGCTTCATCGACCCGCCTAAGTGTTTGTTATCTAAAGGTTGGATGTTTCTCTTCTTTTGTTGATAAATTGGAAAAAGAGAGTAGCAACCCCAATTATTTGATTACAAGAACATTGATTATGATGTTCCACCTACCCATCCAAGTGTTTGTTATCCAAAAATTGGAGGAAAAAGTAATACATTTAAATTTATGAAGATAGTTAAGTGAACGTGAATTAACCCCAAGTACGACTACGAAAAATATCGTAATATATGTTTGACTGAAATACATAAAAGAGATGGTCTCTTGAAGATTACAGAAGGCACAGTAGTTAGAAATAACAGGAATGGACCTATAATACAAAGAAAAAAAAATGATATAGACGTTATTTTTAAATTCAACAATTTTATAATCTTACTTACCATTTTATTGATAATAAAAAACACTTAATTGATGCTTATCACTCACTTCAATAACAATTCACATTATTTATTTGTTTTCCGCGCTTTTAATTTAATTTGTTATATTAAACAACGTCCGCAAACGACTCGCACGCACGGTGAACAACAACTGACTGAGATCGAGTCGAGTCATTGATGCGCCGACACGACTCATCATCCCCACTCCGCTCATCGGCCGGTATATTTAAACTGCAATATTAAAATCAATCAATCTGGTTAACTTCATATTTTGATAAATGTTACTTTGATAATCAGTTATTTCTTTGTGACTGAGTAGGATTGGAAAGAATCATACTATTAAATGTAGGAAACCAGAATATATGGGACATGAAATGTATGGAGACAACTATAGGATACTACATATAGTTTGTAATACAGGAAAATTTTGTAGGCAGTCGGCGCCTGATTTTTTTAGTTGACAAATATTAGAGACTAGATTACAGTAATCCTAGTATAGCGTGGTTGATATAATAGGCAATTTAGTACACACAACAAGATTGTTTGCTCTGTTACACTAATGCCTTTGCTCGTTTTAGCATGCGCTTACATTTTACACATTCTATGGATTACTCTGTCTAAGATTTCTATAATTTTATTGTACTTTAAATGAAATTTTTAGATCGGTAATATCAAAATAATAAAAATGTATGTTACTGTAACTATTTTGTACAATTAAATATGTGTCAGTTGTCAACAAGACACCAGAAAAGGATGAATTTCTTAATGACAAACGCTTGGATGGGTGGGGGTTACTATGTTTAAATTAGGGGGGTGTAGCTTTTATTATTTTGGCTTTCCCGCCCGCCCAAATTGTTGGTGATCAAAAGAAAATTGCTTCTATTTCTTGTGTTTCTGAAACAATTTTGTACAATTGATGAGTGTCAGTTGTTAACAAGACACTGGAAAAGATTGTGACAATAAATTTCTTGTAGACAAATGCTTGGGTAGGTGGATGACATAACATTTGAGTTCTGGGTGGGTAGTTTCTATTACTGTGTCCCACCCGCTAGCCTAAGTGTTGGTAATCAAAAGAAACTTAATTGCTTCCACCTCTTATGTTCCTGAAACTACTTTGCACAATAGAATGAGTGCCAGTGGTTAACAAGATACCAGAGAAGGTTGTGACCATGAATTTTTTGATGACAAACGATTGGGTGGGTAGAGGACATAACCTTTAAATTCTAGGCGGGTAGTTTTTATTACTGTGTCCCACCCGCCCGTCCAAGTGTTAGTAATCAAGAGAAACTTAATTGCTTCTACTTTTTGTATTCCTGAAACTAGTTTGAACAAAGGAATTAATTGTCAGTTGTTAACAAGACACTAGAAAAGGCTGTAATAATAAATCTTAAGATTTAAATATAATGCTCATTTACCCGCTCAACCGGTTGTCATCTTAAGATTTATTGTTACAACCTTCTTTGATGCTTTGGTGATAACTGATACTCATTCTATTGAACAAAATAGTTTGAAGAACACAAGAAGTGGATGCGCCAACAATTGGGTGGACGGATGAGACATTGTATTAAAAGCTACCCGTCCACAATGGAAATGTAGTGTTCACACACCCTCCCAAGCGTTTGCCATCTTAAGATTTATTGTTATAACCTTCTCTAATGCTTTATTGACAAGTGACACTTATTCTATTGAACAAAATAGTTTCAGAAACACAAAAGGTAATTTTTCTTGATCAACAACACCTACTCGTCCATAGTTTAATTATTACTTGCTTAATCAATTAATTGAATAGTAGTTATAACACTTTATTAATCAAATTCTTTAGTTAACTAACATAATTAATCAATACTGTCGGAATAAGTGGGATTCTGAACGATGCTATCTGAAATCATATGCAAAATTTCTAAATTACATTATAGCATTTGTTTAGACCAACATACCTAAATCATCCATATAGATATAATCATTACTACACCACAACTTAACACAACATAATACAAAGAAAACCGCAACCAACATCATTGTAGATAAGATTAAAGGATAATAAGCTGGCAAATTCCTAAAAATAAATATTAAATAATAATAAACAAACATAAAACAAAAACCAATACCAATTTTCTAAATATAAACGTAATGACGCGGTTTCACATTTCCTTCCAAAATAACCATCATTGCAAATGCATATTCCATCACTGCAATTACCACCATTGCAACCTCCAACGCATGCTTTTTCACAAGTAAATCCATCCTCCAATAATTCAAAACCATTCCAACAACTGCAATTGTAGGGTGATGTGCAGATTCCTTTAATACAATTAGGTTCGCATATTGGTTCACACTTATTCAATTCGGTAGCATTGTAACCATCATCGCATTCACAATAATTGGGGGCTATACAAGTAGAATTAATACATTCCATTTCACAAACAGGATCACAGATATTTGTATCATTTTTGATATAGCCATCAAAACAACTGCATACTTCCGGTTGGGTACAATTGGCATTAATACATTCATCGTAACATATTGGGCTGCAAATATATTGATCTTCATAACTATAACCATTATGACAATTACATGTTTCCGGTTCTATACAATCGGCATTGATACAATTTTGTGAACAAATCGGTTCGCATTTGTTGTTATTAATTAATGATTTTTTATAACCATCGTTGCAGGAACATGTATTGGGTGCGGTACAATTAGCATTGATGCAATTTGTTTCGCAAATTGGTTCGCATGTGTTTAATTCGTCGGTGCTTTTGTAACCATCAAAACATTTACACAAATTAGGTTGGATGCAAACTGAATTTATACAATTATTACAAATTGGTTCGCACTGATTTAGGGAGTTTAATTTGTACCCATTATTACATTCACAAATTTCCGGTTGAATACATTTTCCATTAGTGCAGTTGCTACTACAAATTGGGTTGCAATTATTTAGGGTATCCATGGCATAACCATTATTACATTCGCATACTTCAGGTTTGATACAATTTCCATTAAAACATTTAGAACAAATTGGTTTGCATTGATTTAAGGAATTTAATTTGTACCCATTATTGCATTCACAAACTTCCGGTTGAATACATTTTCCATTGGTACAATTGCTGCTACAAATTGGGCTGCAATTGTTTAAATCATCCATGGTATAACCATTATTACATTTGCATGTTTCAGGTTTGATACAAATTCCGTTAAAACATTTGGAACAAATTGGTTTGCATTTATATTTTGTTTCTAATTTATAGCCATCAAAACAAGTGCATGTTTCAGGGGATGTGCAATTACCATTCAAACAATCTTCACTACAAACAGGAATGCATTCATTGTTGCTCAATTTGTATCCAGTATTGCAGCTACACAATTCAGGTTGTATGCATTGACCATTCAAGCAACCATTTTTGCAAATTGGTTGACATTTATATTTATCAATTAAATCTAATTGGTAACCATCATTGCAACTACATGTTTCAGGTTTTTGGCAAATTCCATTAAGGCATTCCTTGCTGCAAATTGGTTTGCATTTATATTGCCCTTCGTATTCAAATCCATCCAAACAAGTACACGTTTCAGGTGATGAGCATTTTCCATTCAAACAATCTTTACTGCATATGGGATTACATTTATATTTATCAACATCCTGTTTGTAGCCATTCCTACAACTGCATATTTCCGGTGCAACGCAATCTCCATTCAAACAACCCATGCTGCAGATTGGGATGCAATTATATTTATTCAAAGGATCTAATTTGTAACCAAATCTACAAGTACACGTTTCGGGTGCTGTGCAATCACTATTTGTACATGTTTTGTAGCATTTTGGTTTGCATTGATTATAAATTTTGGTGTAGCCTGGATTACAGGTGCAAGTTTCAGGCGCGGTGCATTTTCCATTAATGCATCCTTTTATACAAACAGGATTGCATAAATTTTTAATATTTGGGTCTTCATGATAACCAGGATTGCATTTGCATGTGTTAGGTTGTATGCAGTATCCATATTTGCATTGATTTTGGCATACTGGGTTGCATTTTATGTTTGGCGGTGATGATATTTGTTTGTAACCAGAACAGCAATACAATTCGGTTGCTTGATAAGGCACCGACTAAAACAAATTAAAATTATAAAAATGTTTGAAATAAATTTTGTAATTTACCTGATAGCGTATGGCGTGCCGATATTGTGTCCTCCAGCGATTACATTTTTTTAATTTAAGAAATCCGCATCTTTCAGTATAATGTTCGCTATAAGTTTCCAAATAAGATTGCGGTTCTGATCTGTATTTTCTATAAAAAAGTGTCAACTTATTTATTTAGATTAAATTGTATTAGCACTTACTGCACTTGTCTTGGACAAATTCCATCGCTAGCAACGTGTTGGGAAGTAAATATTTGGAGTAATATTAATAAATTTATAATAATTTTTACCATAATTACAAGCTGTCTGTATCGCGTCCCGTTAATTACTGTAGTTTATCAACGGAAACGTGGGAGGTGCTATCAACTCTCTGTGTTGTGCAATATGTTATTCCCTTTGAAATACATATTGTGATATTGTGTAGAAAAAATAAAATGTTTTATAATGAACTAAAATCAACAAAAAGTTTACAGCAAAGTAGAAGTTTTTTCTTTAAAATTGCCGCTTTCATTAGTTTTTGGAAAAACATTTTTTGAAAAATAGATTTTCTACAAAAATTTGATATCGTTTGAATGCTTAGGCAATACAATTATGGAAGTATATTGAGTTGCCTATACAAATGATAATTAATCAGTGTGGTCACTACAAATTTTAAATAACAAAACTTTGTTTTATCAATATAGACCGTTCTAAAATTTCCATGAAATCTGTTAAAATAATATCTATACTTATCAACGCGTAGATTATTCATAAACGGCGGAAAAAATTGCAACTGTCACCTGTCAACATAAAAACTATTCCAGCAAATCAGGCATTTGAAAAGCAAAGAAGCGGATAGAATTTCTGTAGTATCATTGATGCCTTTTTTGGAATCAATTTAAAGCCTTACAGTAATATTTGACGTCCAACTTAAATTACTGTAAGGATCTTTATTGTTGAAAACGCTTAAGAATACTCCGCATGGGGATTTTGACCAAACTTTAATTTTGCTTTGCTGCTTTGTACACTTAAGCGTCTTTCGCTTCACTAAAACCTTTCTAGACAACAATCTAAGCGCCTTTAACTCTTCACTTTACTTCTACAAAGAAAGCCTTTTGTTACTTCTACACACTATAACATAAATTACTGTGAAGCTGGTATAGTTCTTTCTGAGATATCGTTAATGCCTTTCTGAAAAACAATTTTAGTGCAAGTTACTACTGTCAATTCATCAGTTGTAGCAATATATTTGGCGCCCAACTGTAAAGATTTTTGTTGAAATATTGTACACATATCTGTATCCGCTTTGGGCACATATATATGGGCAACACTTAAGCGTTTTCCGTATCCGGACGTAGAATAAGTCTTGACTTTTGCAAACATAAATGCAAAACACTTGTACAGTTTGTTCTACAGTATCGTTAATGCTCTTATGAAGAACAATTTTATAGCGTCTGAGTAACATTTGGCGCCCAACAAGGATTTTTATTAATATGTTTTAAACATAAACAAAAAAGTCTCCGCTTTGAACACTTATATATGGGCAATGCTTGCTTAAGCGTTTTCTGAATTTGTATTTAGATTAAATTTTAGTTTTTGCTTTGCAAAGAAATACTGCAAATTATTGGTTGCGTTTCTTCTGCCATGTTTTGTTAATGCTTTTTTTACACAACAATCTTAATAGTTACCACTGCTAATTTGTCTACCATTTGGCCCCAACATAAATTACTGTTCAAATATTATTTATAATCAAAAATTTTCTTTTCATTCGGATCTAAAATTTCAGAAACGTTCCTTTTGCTGAATTATTAATGCATTCTTAAGAAACAGTTTAGAACCTATGATTAAAAACAATTCCTCTATTGTCGCTTAATGATGTCTTCTCTGCCGTACTGCCGACAATTAACGGTCAATCACTACTTAAGACTGTCCAGAAAGAACTTGCAAACTATAAAAGGAATCTTGACAGAACACTCTCAATTAATGTTAGAGAATTGCTGGCTTGACATGTTCAGCATAAAGAAAACCTTTCTATGCATACATCAATTACATAGATTGGTTGTGTGTTAGGTTAGGTTAGGTTAGGTTAGGTTAGGTTAGGTTAGGTTAGGTTAGGTTAGGTTAAAAAAACCTAATGAGGCCTTCACCTTTTCACTTAAATTCAGATCCAGATTGTTGTTAATTTGTCAGTCATAGTAACTTTTGGCGCCCAACTAGAAAGATTTCTGTTTAAATATTATACCAACAAAAAAATGTCTGTGACTGCTTTGAATGTTTATATGTGGGCGACAATTAAGCATTCTTTGCGCCCGAATCTATAACAAATCTTAATTTTGGTTTTGCAGACAATAACTGTAAGACACCGGTACTATTCCTTTTGCGGTATTGTTAATGCATTTTTGGGGAATAATTTTAAAAGAAAATTTTCCAGTTACCGCTGTTAATTTGTCAATTACTGTAAAATTTGGCGCCCAACGTGAATTACTGTGAGAACTTTAAGTTTGAACGCGTATAGCTGGGTAACGCTTAAATGTCTTCCGCATCGAAACATATGTAGACTAAGCCTCGAGTATTGTTTTGTTGACAATAGCTGGAAAACACCAATACCGTTCTTTTTGTGGTATCGTTAATGATTTTTTTGGAAATAATTTTATTGTTGGCAATTTGTTACAAGAAAATCCGTCAACAATCTTTACGCTAAGATTTGGCGCCCAATGTAAATTTCTAAACAACTACAGCTTGGGAAAGTGGGCGGGCACAAAGTTTAAATTGTGGACGGGTAGCTTCTTTAACTGACCCACTCACCCACTCAAGTGTTGGTCATCAAAGGATTTATTGTTTCTGCCACCTTTTATGTGTTGGAAAAAATTGTATGCGAGAGAAGTATTTAATAATAAATTCTTTGATAACTAACGCTAGGGTGGGTGGGTGGGCACTAAGTTTTAAATTGTGGGCGAGTAGCTTCTTTAACTGTGTTTTACCCAACCGCCCAAGTGTTAGTTAATAAAGAAACTGAAGTTTCTCTTTTCTGCAAGTGTTTAACGTTTCTTAGTTGGAGGAGGAGGAGGTAATATTCGGGTGGGCGGGCACTAAATTCAATTTGTGGGCAGGTAACGTTTTAAACTGTGTCCCGCCCACCCACCCAAGTGTTGGTCATCAAAGGATTTATTGTTAAATACATCTTTTACATCTAAATTCTTTGATCACCAACGCTTGGGTGGGTGGGTGGACACTATGTTTAAATTGTGGGCGGGTAACTGTTTTAACTATGTCTTACCCACCCACGCTTGTATAGATGGGTGATTTTTAATTTTTTGAAAAAAAAAACTTGATTCTGTACTGTTACCAGGGACTTGTATTTTTGGACAACTTTTCATGTCATTTTTGGTATTTTTGACAGGAAAAGGTTGCGGTTTTAACCAAATTGTTTAAAATACAACAGAAATCATTTTCTTTCTTGACAGTATCAAAATATTCCAGTGGCGTCACTAATTTACTTTTTACTTTAAATTCGAAATTTGTTTTTTTTCAAAAATGCAAAATAGCGGCTACATTTTTTATTTTAGGTAAAATATGTATATAAATTAATCGAAAAAACACAAAATTTTACGTTTGTTTAAACACATTTTTGAGTTGGGTCTTTTATTTTGAGCAGCGGCGTGTCAAAAAATGACGTTTATAAGGAATTTTTGAGAGTGCGCCACTGGTTAACCCGGTCACAAAAAAAATTGAATCTTGTCTTGAATGAAAGATCTTTTCTTTGTCTACAAATCATTTTTAGTAGTTTTTTCAATTATCTGTACAAATAAACCAGTGACGGTTCGTCAAAGTTGCAAAAAACGCAAAAAGTACTGTCGCGCCAAAACTATCTCCTCCTACATTTTTTTAGATAAACAATCGGGCATAGTCTTATTCAAAAGAGAGATAAAATGCGCAAAATCTCTAGGCAACAGTTTTTTGATTTTTTGCCCTAAACCCGCAAAAAACAAAAAACAAAATTTAAAAAAAATTTACACGTCAGATTCGTGTTTCTGACATCAAAATTAGTTGGTTAAAGCAATTTTCATCAAAATTGGCCAAGGTCAAAAATAACATCCTTATTGCCGTCAAATTTTTTTCACAATTATATAAATAAGTTCAAATTGCGGGCGGGAAGTTTCTTTAACTACGACCCACCCACCCGCCCAAATGTTGGTTATCAAAAAATTTATAGTTTTTACCACCTCTTATGTGTTGGAAGAAATTGTATGCAAGAGAAGTATTTAATAATAAATCCTTTGATAACTAACGCTTGGGTGGGTGGGCGGGCACTAAGTTTAAATTGTGGGCGGAAAACTTTTTCTACTGTAACCCACCCACCCGTCCAAGTGGTACTTGTTAAAGGATGTATTCCTACTCCCATCTCTTGTGTTTTTGTAGCTATTATATTCAAAAGAAGGAATGTTAGTTCTCACTTATCAATCAGAGAATTGTTTAATAAATCTATTAATAATTAACGTTTAGATGGGTGGGTGAGCAAAGAGGCCATGAAATTAATTAAAAATGTCACAACAAATGTCAAATTACTCACGCCAACTATCAAATAAGTTATAAACTGTTAAAACAAAACTAAATTAAAGCGACTGTCAAAGAGGCTATGAAATTAATTAAATATAACAGGGCAACTGTTTAATTTGCTAAATATCTTATAAAATCTGTCAAACATTGAATGATAAATGTCAAAAATATAAAGAATGCTTAATTTATAAGATAAAATTGACAACTATACAGTTTATAGTTGTAATTTGTTTTATTTTGTATGTGCAGCCTACTACTATTCATTTATATAATTAAAACAAAACTTGGTATCCTAGTTTCAAAATTAATTACACATTCTAGATTCCTATTAATTGTATTTGATATAAAATATTGTTATTGACCCACTAAACAAATCTTAATTTATTAAATTCCAAAAATTTGTTGATAAAACATTGTCCCCGCCATCTATATAAATATTAAATGCAACTAGATATTAAGCCGATAAATAGTTGATCATAAAATTATCAAAAGCGGAGACCGTTATGATTTAATAATTTCGCAATGCATTATTTATCGAATTGGCTGACGTTTGTCGGTTTAAAAATTCAGATGGCAATTATAATAATAAAAGAGACGTTTAATACGTAATGTTTGTATATGAAGAAGAGATAAAAGTAATCTGACATCCTGTGGAAGCGATAGTTGTTTGTCTATGGCGCCCGCTTTAGTATTACAATGAATTATTATTGTGTGATATTGGTGTGCGCTTATTTCGTGCAGAATTACGCGTTTGTTTTTAACGGACAAGGTGTTTGCAGCAAAAAGAAGGAGTAAGTTTAAAGAATGCTGTTAAATAGTTTATTTATATTTAATTTTTAGAGTTACACGGAATGGAACGTTAACTTATACTACTGAAAGTTATTGCTGCAAAGGATATAAAGCGAGGAAGAATTATTGTGTCCCTATATGTACCAAAGCGTGCGTTCAGGGTTCGTGTAGTGCTCCTGATACTTGTAGATGTAAAGCTGGATATTTAATGGATCCCGTTAATAAATATCTTTGCAATCCTATTTGTGCCGAAAATTGTTTTAATGGAAAATGTTTTGCTCCCAATGTATGCAAATGCAAACCTGGCTATGGTGTTGATGCTGATAACAAAAATAAATGCAATAAGTTATGCGTTGTACGCAGATTTGATAAAAACGGACGCGGTAATTGTACCTGTGAAAAGGGCTACAATCTTATTAACAATACAAATCAATGCGAACCAATTTGTAAAAATGAATGCATCAATAGTATATGCACCTCAGTTGATACATGTGGTTGCAATACAGGCTACAGCAAAGATGCCAAAATTAGCCACCAATGCAATCCTATTTGTCAAAATTGTACTAATGGTATCTGCAAGGCTCCTAATGTATGCGAATGCAATAGTGGGTACAAATTAGAGCAAGGAATTTGTATTCCAATTTGTTCCAAACCTTGTATTGGAGGAATTTGTAGCAAACCTGAAGTTTGTACTTGCAATTTAGGTTATGTATTGGATCAAAATGGATGCCAACCTGTTTGCAAAGAATGCATCAATGGTACCTGCACCGCTCCAAATGTATGCAGCTGCAAAACAGGTTACAAATTAATTAAAAATAAATGCGAACCTGAATGTAATCCAACTTGTATTAACTCCGATTGCGCATCACCCAATACATGCAAATGCAAACCAGGCTACACACAACTAAATCAAACAAATTGCAACCCAATTTGTTCAAAAAATTGCATTAATGGCGAATGCACAGCTCCGGAAATTTGCAGTTGCCCAAAAGGACACGCCTTGGATCCAAGCAATAAATACCTATGTCTACCAATCTGCTCAAAACCATGCGTTAACGCAAAATGCACCTCATCTGAAATCTGTAGTTGCAATGAAGGCTACAAAAAGAATCAAAATGACCCTTACAAATGCGACCCTATTTGTTCAAATTGCACCGGAACCTGCATAAAATTTGAAGTTTGCAATTGCAATAAAGGATACGCCAATCCAATTAATGATCCATCAAGCTGTCAACCTTATTGCTCAAAAAATTGTGTTAATTCGCAATGTGTTGCACCTGAAACTTGTAGTTGCAATGAAGGTTATGTTTTGGATTCTAAAGATAAATTTACATGTAATGCTAAATGCAGCAAAAATTGTGTTAATGGAAACTGTATCAAACCTGATGTATGCGAATGCAATGCTGGGTATGTATTGGATGAATTGAATCCTTTCATGTGTAGACCAGTTTGCAACCCGAAATGTATTAATGGTATATGCAACGCACCTGATAGTTGCAATTGTTTTATATTGCATCAAAAAAACCCAATTGAGAAACATATATGCAATCCAATTTGCCAAAAACCATGCATTAATGGAAAATGCATTGCACCAAACACATGCGCCTGTAATGAGGGCTATAGCATGAATTCCAAATCAATTTGTGAAATTTGCAAGGATGATTGTGCAGTTTTAAATGAATTACCCGAAGATTGCGATTGTGCCAATGGTGTTTGCTTTAAAGGAATCTGCAAATGTAATGAAGGTTATAGTTTAATTGATGGAAAATGTAAAAGTAAATGTGAGGAAGGAGGCATCACTGGATTGAATGCTGCTTTGATTTTATGCGATAAAGTGATGGATTGTATTGAAGACTGCGTGCATGGGTTGTGTGTTAATGGTAGTTGCTTATGTGAGATGAGTTATACGGGTAATAATTGTAATGTTACCATTGAGGATCTTCAGGATGTTGTAAATATGTGAGTAATTAATTTAATTGTTTATTTAAAATATTTAAATAATAGCGGGAATACTTTCATTTAGCATGCGCTGAAATTATATTTAAAAATGATTTTTAAAGTTGGCCGTGGAAAACAATTTTTGTTGATTGATTGATCTGTCAGATTTAATTATATAATTTGCAAGTAAACTCTAATAAGAATTGTACAAAATGTGGTTGAAAATAATAATTAAAATAAAATAAAATCAGCGCCAGATTTGGATATTACAATATTTAATTAAGGTAATTGTTGATTTTTTTAATAATTTAATTGTAGGTTTATTTATTTATTAATAATTTGATTTGTAGTCATTGCTGTTTCTACATATATATTTTTTACCTGTACATTCAGAAAGGATTAAACTGATATGTCAGAATATTTTAGTCAAATAATGGTTAGGAAATAATCGAACAAAATGATCAAATATTCATTCAACTTATGAATGCATTTTTTGCAAGTATGATTTGACTAAAATACTCTGACATATCATAACTTGATCACCCACTCAAATTTTTGCAATCTAATTTTTTTATCACAAACACTTGGGTGGGTGGGCGGGAACTTAACTCAAGTTTGTGGACGTGTGATTTGAACTAGTGATTCCGCACAGCCACTCAAGTGTTTGAAATCCATTTGTTTAATACAAACACTTTGATGAGTGAGAGGCAACTAAGTTTAATTTTTGTGGGCGTCCGATTTAAATTTAAATGTTGTTCCCACCCACCCAAGTGTTTATAATCCAATTTTGTTATGACAAACACTTATATGGGTGGGTGGAAAGTAAGTTCAAACTTTGTGAGCGTGTGATTTGAACTAGTGTTCCCGCCCACCCACCCAAGTGTTTGTAATCTAATTTTTTTATCACAAATAATTGAATGGGTAAGCAAAAACTAAATTTAAACTTTGTGGACGTGTGATTTGAACTAGTGTTCCCGCCCACCCACCCAAGTGTTTGTAATTTAATTTTTTTATCACAAACACTTGGGTGGGTGGGCAGAAACTAAACTCAAATTTTGTGGGCGTGTCATTTGAACTAGTGTAGCTAATTTACCTCAATTTTTATTTAGTTTTATTTTAATGACTAAGGCCAACTTGGACATAATTAAATGCCCCATCTACCTACTCGACTGTTTGTTATCAATACTTGGATGGATGAATGGGGCGCTACAAGTAAAACTACTCACACAATGATCTGAGTGCACAACCCACCCACCCAATTGTTTATTGTCAAATTTCTAAATGTCCAACATTTGGGTGGGCGGGTGGGTCACTCTATTTATTACTATTCACCAACAAACAAAAATTATTAAGTTGTTCAATTCCTAAATAACCAACTTTTAGGTGGGTAAATGTCTTGCTTCATCTTACCAATTAAGCTTCCGTAGACGATAAAGTTGCGGCCGAGTATGTCCTTGACAAAAAAATTGATCTTCCAAGGACCAAGTTGATTGCCGGGGGAAGGTTTGGGGTTGGGGTATGGAGTTGTTTTTCCATATCAGTTTTTGTGTTTGTTTGTACTTTGATAAGGTGTGCAAACGCAGAGTAAGCTGTAGTAGCTTTGGTATATCTAGAAAATATCTTCTACGTAGTGGTCAACGATTTCAGGTTTGTGGTCGTGCAAAAGCTGCAGTGTTGTGAACCATAGTGGCATTAGACAAAATTCCCAGTCTATATCTGTGGCCAAACTATTTCTTTTGGTTAGAAATTGTGTAATTTTGATATTTATAGTAGTTTTCAAAGTGTTTTGCACTATAGCGAGTCAGTTCAACTTCTCGCGCACAAGGTATGTTGTCGCGGTAGTGTTGCCCGGTGTAGGTTGCTTTCCTCTTCTTGGCGTGTTTGTTCATTAGGTGTATAGTGTCACGTTTTTTTTTGCGGGTCCGGTATGTTGGTTTGAGAGAGTTTTGGCTTTACCAGACTCAACTACAAGTCGTTTTGAGGTGTCTTCCGATTTTCCTTGCAAGGTCAAATGTTGAGAGAAGCAATTTGAGTTTCTTTCAATACCTCTAGGCTGCGTAGAAGCAAAATAATGCTTATTTAGATGTTGGCTTGGGTTATGTCCGGTAGAATCATAAGTGTTGGTGACTGCAGTGGAGTAAATCTGAAGTATACCACTTCTTTGTGGTATTTTCCCTTGACGTGTTCTGCGGAGATCTGTTTGGATTTTTGCGGGTTGTTAATGGCAGCAACCGCTTTGTCTACAATTTTTTTGACAACTACTTCTTAGTTTACAGTGTCCGGTTCAAGTTTCAAGACTTATTCCATCTCCAACGTGGTATTGCAGATGGTCGCTGTTTAAACTGTATTTTTAGCCAATTTATTTGATCCGTCAGGTCAATTACTATGCTTTTTAATCCATTGTTTGTTTTAAGAACTTATTTATTAGAACCGCCTTATTTTTATGTGGTGATAGATGAATGTAGCGCCAGGTATCTCTTCTGGTTTACAAACGTGAAGCGTTGGAGAGGTATTGCGTCGCAAATGACTTTATCGGACTCTCACGTACATGTTTGGGGTTTATCCAAACTTTGTGCCACATGATTGCGTTGGGTTTGCTGACTAGGGTCACATGGTTTAGTCGATTAGTCTTGACCTAGTTGGGGACCGTAATGTCGTGGTCACCTAAATAACTGCGTTGCGTTGCATTGCTAAAGTCTGTTTTTCTTTGTCGCCAGGCTTTCCTCTTTTTTTAGGGTTGTTGCAGGATCGTAAAAAAACCATGTTTTTAGTCGCCCTACGTTGGGCGCCAGTTATTGTTACCAGCTAAGCTTCCGCAGATGATAAGAGTGTGGCCGTGTATGCTTTTAACAGTAAGTTTGAATTCTCCAAGGACAAAGTTGCTTGGCTTTTTTGAGTGCCCCCGACCACTTACACAAATTGTTGGTTGTCCAAAATTTTTTAAATAACAAACACTTGGCTAGATGGTTGGGGCACTCCAGTTAAAACTATTTAGCAACATGTAATGATCTAAATGCCTCCCATCTATCAAACTGTTTCAAAAAATTTGTAAACAAGAAGTATTAAGAAGAACAAAGGATGAAAGAGCACTTGCAGGTACAATTATGAAAAGAAAGAAAGAATACATAAAGCATGCATTAAAAAGAAATTGTTTATTGAAGGAATGGTGAATGCAAATCCAAAAAGAGAAAAGAAAAAAAAAACAGAAGAACACCATTGATGATGTTGATGAGCTGCAGGACAACAACATCCAATTTTTCAGTCACAGATACATTGGTGAGTGAGCACACTAATGCAAATTATCCGCTGCAAGCAGGATCCAAGATGTTGAGGTTGATGCAAAAAACCAATTTGCCTTTGTAGTCTTGCCAAACTCTAAACACTTTGCCAATATATCAATTTATTGCAATTCCATTTGTTTTAAAAAACTCTTAGTCACCTTTTAACAACTGATTAACACAGCAACTTAAAGGTCAATTTAGATTAGTGACTTTTTTTTTGGTGCTACTTAAATTTTACCAAATTGACAACTATTTTTCCTACACTTGTTCTAATTGTTACTACCGTTTTACCTGTGAATCAAATCATTTTATGAACAAATCAAAATTTAAAACAAAAAAAAATCAATACTATTTAAGAATTAATTTATTTAAAACACTATTTAACAACAACTATACATCACAGATTAAGGATTATTTGGATTTAAAATCACCACTTTTCTTCTTCTTCTTGTTCTTTTTTTTCTTCTTCTTCTTCTTCATGGACTGGTACAGGCACCGGTACTTTTTCATATACTGGTACTTTCTTTTCCACCGTATAAGGTACATGTTTGATGACTTCAAAAGGTACCGGATTATCTACCTCAACTTTTACTGGATAAGGGACTTCCTTTTCTACTGGTACTTTGACTTCTTTATAAACTGGATAGGGTTGAGGGACTTCTACCTTTACTGGTACTGGATAGGGTTTTTCTACATTATAAGGAATTGGGTTATCGACTGGTACTTTAACTGGGTAGGGTACTATTTTTTCTACTGGTACTGGGATTTTCTTTTCAACATGTACTGGGTATGGTTTGTCAACATATTTAGGTACTGGTTTGTCGACGTATACTTTAACCTCAACTGGTACATGTTTATATACTGGGTATGGTTTGGGTACATGCACATGTACTTTGACGGGATAAGGTATGTGCTTTACAACTGGATAAGGTTTTGGTATATATTCCTTATAAGGTACATGGACTTCCTTTTCAACCGGGTATGGTTTATCAACGTATACCTTAACAGGATACGGCTTATCAACGTAAACTTTTACTGGTACTCCAACATGCTTTTCTACTGCGTATGGTTTTGGGACTGGTACTTTTACGTTAACAGGTACCTTATAAGGAACGTACACTTCCTTCTCAACAGGATAAGGTTTAGGAACGTGAACTTTAACAGGATAAGGAACGTGCTTCTCTACTGGGTATGGAATATGTTTTTCAACAGGATAAGGTTCAGGAATTCCCTTATAAAATGTAATAGTTTTCTCAACTGAAGTGTGATGTCCCAAATCAATTTTATGATGATGTCCAAAATGATCCTCCAATCCGCGTTTAGTGACTTTGTTATTAACGTTCACATTCTTCTCCTCTGCTTGAATATTGTTTACAGCAGCTAGGACTAAAAATGCAGCAAATACCTAAAATAAATCAATGTTTGTAATATGTAATTAATAATAATTATTATAAACTTACAAAAGGCTTCATAGTGCTAAATAGTAGCTATGAATTCCTATGATTTGCAGGAATGAACTGGTTGATGGAAGTAAGGCGCTTCTACCTTATATATGCCCGCAATTGTAATAATTTAATTATACAACCACACACGTGCTCAGCCAGCCAGCACAATTAACAAAATTATCAAATTATTCGGTTTAATTTACATAACGTACTGGGCCGCCGTATGTTGTTCTTACGTAGAAAGTTATTAATAAATATTAAATTTCTAATGTTATTTAACTAAATTAAATTATATTTGTTGACCTCAACAATACAATTAATTCTAAGGAATTCAATCAGGAAATCAACAAGCTTTCTTATATTTTCAATTAATATTTTTTAGGAATTCTTTATGGTTGAAAACAGGAGCTACTGCTGGTATTGTTTCCATATTCGGAATTGTTGGATTGCTGGGTTATATTTTGAAAAAGAATTGGAAGACGATTCCAGCTAGACAAGTATCAGCAGCCAGTAATAGTAAGTAATCTGTCCAATTCTCAATTCATATTACTAGATAATATTGCATAGAGAATTGTGTCACTAATTGTAATTTATTAGAATAAATTATTTATTATTTTTTATATTAATTCATTCACAGTTTAATTGATCACGCCTCGTTTATCTTATTATAATAGCACAAACTAAAAATGTTTTAGATTATTAATCAAAATATAATATAACGTACTTTATGTATTATAATTTTAAATTATATCAGTCACTAAATTCAATTTCAAATTTCTATTTTAAACATATTTTATAAGTTTATGTAACATTTTATAATATCTTCAATTTTAGTTTCAATCAGTTAACATTTGTCATTTTTATATCAGTTTAAAAAGGCGAAAATGAGTGTTTTGCAACTTGAACAAAGAAGCGTCATAGAAATTTTATCAAACGAAAGTAGTAGCCTGAATAATATTCATGAGAAAATGGTGACAGTGTACGGAGAAAATAATTCGTCCTATTTTCAAGTCAAATATTGGTGCAAGCAGTTAAAAGAAGCCAGAAAATTAACTCATAATGACCCAAAATGCAAAGACAAAGCACCAACTGACAAAGTCATCCAACAAAGTTAAAGAGTAAAAGCTTCAGTTAATGCTAGAGAAATAGGAATATCTACATACATACAAATTTGGGAATGAGCAGTGTCAGCACAATAGATTCTCAAGTTGTGTTTTCTATTTTGCTTTATTCAAACTTTTTCTATATAATTGTAATTGTAGATGAGATCTAAATTTAACACAAAAATCTTCTTACTCAACATAAGAGTTCATGCAATAGGTTCATATAGGCTTTCCATCACTTAAGAAAGCAAAAACGCATTTTTCTATGAAACAATGTTGAGGCCAACGCACTTCTAATGCTTGCAGAGAGGAAAATCTTCCAATTGTTTAATAACAAACTTTTGGGCAAGTGGTTGGGCACTTTAGTTTAAATTACTTGATGGTGATAATAATCTTGATTGACCTACTTATTTACCTAAATGTTGGTGATGAATAGATTGGATATCAAGTATAAGGCATCAAAAGATTGAATATTACTTCCTTTTTAGTTGCCTAATAGACTTCTAACGCTTACCGAAAAAAGAAATTTCTAACTTACTTATAACAAACTCATGGGAGGGTGAATGGGCATTTAAGTTTCAACTATTGTCTAAAGTATCTCACCTACCCACTCAAATGTTGGTCATAAAAAGAATAGATATCACATCTTTTTTTTGTCTAAGGAACTTCTAAAGCTTGCAGAAAAGAGCAATTTTGAGTTTTTTAATACCAAAATTTTGGGGTAATTATGATATGGAGTAACCCATACACCTACCCAAGTGTTAAACACCAAAGGATTAAATACCACCTACTCTTCCTCCTTTGGATAAAGAACTTCTAACGCTTGGAAAGAAAATAGTTTTCCAGTTTTTAGTTAAAACAAATATTTGAGCGGGTGGTTAGGTTAAGTTAGGTTATTTTAGATTAAGTTAGGTTAGGTTAGATTAGGTTAGATTAAGTTAGGTCCATTTTAAACTATGGTTGATTGTAAACATGATCTAGAATGACCCACTTGTTGGTCATGAGCTTCTGACGTTTGCAGAAAAGAGAAACGTTTAACTTATTGATTACAAATGTCCTCTAGTCTAAATAAAGGAAATACATAAAAAAAGACACTCATCTCTTTGGACTGCCAACGCCCTTTTTACAACCATTTCCGGCAACATTTTTGACGTAGCACGCGTTTTCTTGCAATACGATTAATCAATTCTTTGATAGCAAGTGTGTAGAGCGTACATTTTGAATGGTGCTAGACGTCACCTTAGAGCGCAAAAAAATAAAATATAATTTGTGATTAGATGCTATCCACGCACGTTATTTTTTCTTAAAATTAAATAAACTATCAACAAAAAGTACAACATTTAATGATTAACCTAATTAGGTTAGTTTAATATCCAAAATAAATCACAAAAGAGTTGTAAAATTAGTTTTTTATAGAAATTTTTACTTGTTTTTATTTAATTTGATATTAATTTATGCACATATCATTATATGCACACTTCACCTTTTCAGACACTTTTATACAGAATCCTGTTTTCATAGCCGATGGATTAAGCCAACACTCGATGATCACCTCTCAGAAGAACTCTGCAAACAGTAACAATAATGGAAGACAATTATCATGGACTTATATGAATCCGAACGAGATATAAAATTAACCACTTCACAGCTAAATAATAGTCACATAAATACTTTGTAAATATTTTGTGCTCAATAAAAAAATTAATATGAAAAACACTGTTATTCATAATGAAAAACATTATCAAATCTTAAAAAATTAAGCGTGTTATTCCAAACTCTTATTCTAATGCTACAAAAAATAAAAACATTTTGGTCCTTCGAACTGGATTAATGCACAATTATTTAAAAAAAAAACATTTATATCAAAATATTTATTAAAATCACACTAATTTACATCAATTTTGTTAAAAACTATCACAGATAAGCAAAAACTATTCAAATACTATTTATTCCAAAGAATTTTCTTCTTTGAATACTTCCTTAGATGCTTGATCCGTTTCATGCTTTTGTGCCATTACCGGATAAGGTTTATCAACATATTTAGGAACCGGTTTGTCTACATAAACGTTCACAGGCACAGGAACATTTTTGTAAACCGGATAAGGTTGTGGCACATGTTCTTTAACTTCCACTGGCACCTTAACTTCTTTCTCAACTGGATAAGGGCTAGGCACCAAAACACCGTAAGGCTCATCAATTTCTTTTTCAACCGGTATGGGTTGATCTACATAAACCTTAACCTCATAAGGTTCATCAACGTAAACCTTAACTGGTACTTTGAGTTCCTTTTCTACTGGATAAGGTTTGTATATTTTGACGGGCACTTTAACGGGAACTTTATATGGAACTAAAACATTTTTTTCGACTACATAAGGTAATGCAAAAGGCACCTCAACTTTAACCGGTAGATTTTTTTCAACAGGATATGGGATTTTTTTCTCAACCGGATATGGTGCAGGCACTCCTTTAATGTAAGTGATGATTTTTTCAATTGTAGTTTGGTGACCCAAGTCAAACGGTTCCTGTTTCCATTCATCTGCATACTTCTCCTCTGTTTCATCAGCGTTTACAACAGTTATCAGGACTAAGAGTGCAAAACATGTCTGAAAATATTTGTGATTTAATTGTTAATTATAATAATAATAATAAAATTAACTTACCAAAGGCTTCATAGTGAATTAATTAACTATGAATTCCTCAAACGTTTGGATTCAAGTGAATTCATCAGTTAAAATCCTTTGTTTATATACACCTTTTCCGCGTAATTGAATATTTAATTACCCAAATATCTAATTTTCAAAGCGTATCGTTTAATGGTTTCTAATTAATATTTTTGGGTAATTACAATGGTGAACATTGAGACCAATTATATACTAGAATATTTATACTTTATTGATTTATTAGGTCACTGGAAGGTACAATTAACGTATTAATTATTGTATGTATTATGATTATTTAATTGTATTTCTAAGTAAATGCTATTAAGAATTTTAATATGCAATAGAATATTAATGGGATGAATTAAAAATTATAATATTTTGTAAATTGTTTTGTTATAATTGTTGCGGAATTATCAATAATATAACAGAACAAGTTTGTATTCAATTTTATTATACAATTTTTGAAAATTCAAACAAAATTCTGCAAAATTTTAAATTTTAATTTTTTTAATAATTAAAGCATTAATTGATAATTATGTACAAAAAATTGGATGCTGATTAGAATTGTCATTTTAAAGAAAACCCAATTTAATTCCAATATAAACTGTCAAAGTTATTTACAAACTGTCACAAGTATTAAATTTAATTACAAACTATTATATTTTTTTTACAAACTGTCATAATTTGCATATAAACTGTCAAATATAAAGCTTTCAAACAATCAGAAACTAGAATTGTTTACAAACTGTTACAATATGTTTATTAAATGTCAATTTAAGTACAAACTATTATGATTTTGCCACAAAATGTCATAATTTGCACATAAACTGTCAAACATAATGCCCTAAACAAGTCAGAAACCAAAATGATTTATAAACTATGTTTACAAAATGTCAATTTAAGCATTCTTTTACAAACTGTCATGATTGACATATAAAGTGTTAAACATAGTGCTAAAAATTAGAATTATTGTTATAATATGTTTACAAAATGTCAATTTAAACACAAACTGTTATGATTTTTCTACAATCTGTCACAATTTGCATATAAACTGTCAAATATAATGCCTTCAAATAGTCAGAAAGTAGAATTATTTACAAACTGTCACAATATGTTTACAAAATGCCAATTTAAGCTCAAACTATTATGATTTTTCCACAATCTGTCATAACTTGACAGTTTATCAAAGCATAATGCCCTCAATCAGTCATAAATCAAAATGATTTATAAACTATGTTTACAAAATGTCAGTAATCACAAACTGTCAAAATTTTGCACAAAAGCTGTCTTAATTTAATACATTGATGAGTGATTATAGATAAAAATGTAATTTTGACAGTTTTTATTTTTTAAATTTAACTGTCAGTGTTTTATCTTGATAGATTAGAACTTAATCTTATTTATTTTTTTCAAAACTATTGTTTATTGTTTATTAAAGATACTACGTTGTTATGTTTTTATTTTGACAGATCTTACTTATTTTCTTGTGATTTTATGTATTTTCTATCTAATTGACAGATTAAATATTAATTTGTCAGTTTAAGCTGTGAAAATATCTATGAATAAACTGTCAGAATATCAATAAAGTGTCATAAACATTTGAAATTTTTTTAATCTGTCAAAATAATTATAAATTATCGTAAAACTTACAGGAAATCAAAATATTTATAAATAAACTATCGAAGTATTAATGATCAACTGTCAAAATAACTAAAAACTGTCATAAAACTTGCAAACTGTCAAAATATCTATAAATAAACTGACAAAATATCAATAAAAACAATAAAATTTACAAACTATTCACATACACTTCAAATCTGAACAAAACATAACCTAAACATTTATCGCTTTGTGTTTTAAATGTTTTGGATGATCTAATATGTTTTTAAACTGTCAAAAATGTTAATCAACTGTCAAAACTGTCTAAAGTGTTCATAATTTCATTGTATCTAAAACTTCTCCAAATGTTAAAAATATATATAAATTGCAAAAAATAGTTGTCAGCTGTCAAAAATATTAGTTAACTGTCAAAAGTTTGTCTAAACTGTCAAACATATTCCCCAAACGTCTTAAAATTTTACCACAACTGTCAATAATATTAAATTTTTTTTACGGTTATTAAACATAATAATAAACTGTCAAAAATGTGTCTAAAATTTTTTTAAACTTCCAAAAGTGTTGATCAACTGTCAAAAGTGATAATACATTTTTCAACAGTGTCTAAATCATCTCTAATTATCAAAAACGTTTATAAACTGTCTAAATTGTGTCAAAAACTATTGTAGACTGTTAAAAACCTGTTAATATAATTTTAAATGTTTTTTAATTGTCAAAAATAATGATAAACTGTCAATAGTGTGTCTAAAATATTTTTAAACTGTCAAAAGCTTTTCAAAAATTTTGATCAACTGCTAAAAGTGTCTTAAACGTTTCCAAACTGTCAAAAAACTGTGTCAAAATTTTGCCAAAATTGTCAAAAGTCTGCCAACAGTTTTTTAAATTATTAAATAAATTAATAATTTATTCAAACTCAATCTAACAATTGGCCGCTGTGGCCAAGCATAGACAATTCATTGATTTTACAAACCTCGTTAGTCAGTTAAACGGTTGTCAAAAATGTTGATAAACTGTTAAAAATTTCTTAAATATTTTCAAACTGTCGAAAAACAATTGCTCTTCCCCAACTGTCAAACATGTATATAAACTGTCTAAAATGTTTTTATTCTAGCTATCAAACATATTAATTAACTGTCAAAAGTTTGTCGTAACTGTCTAGTATGTTCTAAGCTGTCAAACATGTTTCCCAATTGTGTCCAACTATTCCTCAACTGTCAAAAATGTGTCAACATTTTTTTAAGCAATTCTTAACCATTAAAAATGATAATAAATTGTAAAAATTAAAATTAAAACTGTTTATTTTTGCGTTTCTGCTGTTTTTAATATGACAAATTGTATGACAGTTGTCACTAATACATCAAAGGTGGCCACAATAATAATTTTTTTGATAACTAACACTTGAGCAGGAACACAATTTATAAATATTAAACCGGTGGTTTAATACAGTGTTCTTACCCGCCCGCCCAATTGTTTGTTATTAAGAAATTTGCTTATTTCTACACTTGTTGCGTTTCTATTGTTTTTAATATGAAAAATTGATTAACAATTGTCAATAATACATCAAAGGTAGGCACAATAACAATTTTTTTGATAACAAACACTTGGGCAGGACACACCTGATTTTAAAAACTGTTGAGTAGTTTAAACTAAAATGTTCACCCACCCGCCCAAGTGTTTCTTGTCAAAGAATTGAAAAAGTTTCCTTTCTGCAAGTGTTTAGTCAAAAGAAAAAAAGATGATATTCAATTTTTTGATGGGTAGGTGGGTATATTATGATTACTAGCAAGTAGTTTAAACTGGATTGTCTACCCACTTGCTCAAAAGTTTATTAGCAAGAAATTAAAAGTTTTTCGTTTTTGCTAACTTTAGAAACCTCTATGTTAGAGAAGAGGATAATAAATCTAATGTTTTGAAGCCAACATAACAATGGTCTATGCCCACAAATGACGTCACGCGCTGATTTTAAACAAAAATGTAGTTAAATCTTACTTAACAAAAAGTAACCTTAAAAATTAAATTAATGTGTCAAACAAACGTCAAAATAAAATAGTAATCATTTAAAATTATTTCATATTTAAAAACTGAATATTGTAGCATCAAATTGACCTGTCAAACATCAAAAGTTTGGCAATACTTTAGCAAACATTTTAATTAAACAAATCAACTAATTAGTTGATTTAAAAGACACCCACCAACTCTCTTTAAACAAGTCAAAAGAGCTGAAAAATGCACAATAAAGATAAATTGATAACGTACTATTGCTAGATTTGTTTTATAAAATTAATTAATAAAAAATATTGTAGCAGATTTAAATATAGATCAATAAAAAGTATAATAAATTTATTTAAAACATAATAACAAACAAAATCACAACTATTCATCACCACTTTTCTTCTTTTTCTTCTTCATGGATTGGTACATGCACCGGCACTTTTTCATACACTGGTACTTTCTTTTCCACCGTATAAGGTACATGTTTGATGACTTCAAAAGGTACCGGATTATCCACCTCAACTTTTACAGGATAAGGAACTACTTTTTCTACCGGTACTTTGACTTCTTTATAAACTGGGTAGGGTTTAGGGACTGGTACCTTTACTGGTACTGGGTAAGGTTTCTCTACATGATAAGGAACTGGATTATCGACTGGTACTTTAACTGGATAGGGTACTATTTTTTCTACTGGTACTGGGATTTTCTTTTCAACATGTACTGGGTATGGTTTGTCAACATATTTTGGTACCGGTTTGTCGACGTATACTTTAACTTCAACTGGTACGTGCTTAATTACTGGATATGGTTTGGGTACATGTACTGGTACTTTAACAGGATAAGGAACGTGCTTTGTAACGGGATAGGGTTTTGGTATGTATTCCTTATAAGGTACATGGACTTCCTTTTCAACCGGATATGGTTTATCTACGTATACCTTAACAGGATACGGCTTATCAACGTAAACTTTCACTGGTACTCCAACATGCTTTTCCACTGGGTATGGTTTTGAAATTGGAACTTTTACTTTAACTGGTACTTTATAAGGAACATGCACCTCCTTCTCAACAGGATAAGGTTTAGGAACGTGAACTTTAACAGGATAAGGAACGTGTTTCACTACAGGAACTGGGATATGTTTTTCAACCGGATAAGGTTCCGGAATTCCTTTAAAAAATGTTATGGTTTTCTTAACGGAAGTGTGATGGCCTAAATCAATTTTATGTTTATTAGTTTCAACATTCTTCTCAGCTGCCGCAATAGACGACAGGACTAAGAATGAAATCAATACCTGAAATTAATAAATTAATAAATATTTAAATAATAATTTTTAAATGTAATCTTACCGAAGGCTTCATAGTATTATAAAAAACTATAAATTCCTTCAAATGATTCGCAGAAACTGTACTGTTCGCTGTACGGCTGCGTTATTTATATAAATGGAGTCAGCTTTCGCTAATTAATTACCTAACTGGTGTGTGCACAATAGCGTTGAAAATAAAATTTAATTTAATGAATAGTCTCTTTGAAAAGCGGAACATGTAGGATTCGCGGAAATTCGCCGGAAAACAATACTCCCAAGTGGTGATATAACAATGGAAATTGTATTTTAATATCCCAAGTATCGGATTAAATTAAATTAAAAATATATGAGATTGGTTTGAAGTAGTAGTAGTAGAGTTAAGTGACACAGTTTTGATTTTTAGATAAAGTAGGTGAATGCCTCGTGTAATATAATTCCACGAGAGTGCAAAATCTGTATGCAACTAGGGGGCGGCGAGCGGGGGTAGGAGGCGAACGCTTGCGCCGTGACCGCCGGCGACGTTCATCTGCGACACGCACTCGCCGCCTCCATGAAACAAACATAGTCTCTGTACATGTGTTACTGCTTGTGCCCTTTTATAATACAACTAATTTCCTATAATAATATAAATTCAAGAATGTCCAAGTATCATCGGGTGAGTAATAATAAATTCGCAATCGATTAAAATCTGCAATCGAGATACGCTCGCTTTCCTCACCTATATTGATCGGTCTGCTCACTCATAAAATATCTATATACGGAGAGATTATTATAAATATTTATTGTAGATTGGCGATTAATAAGTACAATGGTAGCTGATGAAGAAGCAGCAAGGGGAGTCTGCAGTCGCCCATGGAGATGAGGTCCATTGCGGTTCTGCTTGTGATCGCTGTTTACCTCCCATTGCCGTTACCAGGACAAAGATTGGTACCGCCGAGGAAATATCATTCCGAAAATGACGAACACCAGCCAGAAATCGACGAGGACGAGGATGAGTTGGACGGAAACTCGACTGGTACGTGATGTAAATTTAAAATTGATACGAATTATATAAAGCTCAATACTGAGAGAGTGACCTATATAATTTGTTGGAATCGTTCCCACTCAACCGTGGTCATTAAACGTGTGCCGGCTTGTGTCCAATCTGAAAGCAAACAAACGATTAGATGATATGCAATTTTCACCCCATTCTATTTGTTTATTTTTTTTATGAATAAAATTAAAGCCAGTTTTCATTGAGGCAATGAATGCGTGTTTTATTACGCGATAAGAATTCCGCACGCCAACATAATATTTACCAAACAAATTTATTAAATTCGTTTTACTGATGAGCTTTGTAGAATCGAAACAATTTTGTTTTAAATCAATTTTTGGCTATAAATAAGCTTTTTCTTCTAATGGCGTGTCGATTGGAAAAAACAATTATGTATGTGGCAACACGAGCCGTATCGTGTGATCCTATTGATAAATCATAGCGCAACGCAAATTAATGAAATATTAATTGGATCGTAAAGTCTACACTTATTATCGATATCGCAGTAGACGGCTTTGAATAAAACAATTGAGTCAATTTATCAAATTAATTATTGTAACCGATATATTTGTACTCATTTTGACATATAATCCATGGAGGAAATTGATTTATCTTATAGAAAGTTTTTTCTTAAAGCGCTTGTGTGTGAGTGACAAGTATTTTATTGGTTTTCATGCCATATGCTCTTTGCGTAAGATCAAACTCTGTTTCAATTTTCCGCTCAAACATTTTTTTCAAGTATTGTATAGCAAAGTCAATATGTATCGCACATTCAGAAGGCGTCTTGCCATCACCATTACGGTTCCCATTTCATTTATCATTTGTAGAAATAAATAATATCTTTGCGATTGGTATAGTATGGCCGCAATGCTTATTTTACACTTAATCTAGAACAATATTTGAAGAGGATACAAATCTTGTATTAATCATAATTTTCAAACCAACCATTGAATCTTGATGAAACTTGATACCAATATACTCTAATAACATTGCTACCAACTCTAGAAAATTTAAAAATATTGATACGATAGATTTTACATAACCTCAATTTAATTGACCACTTTTTATTTTTATAAATTTTATAAAGATTATTAAAAAGTTTATAGAATCCAAACTAATTATTAAATATTAATATAATTTAATATCAATGCACTTCAGTACCATTGCTACCAACTCAATAATTTTTAGAAATATTGACACGCTGAATTTTACATAACCTCAATTTGATTGATCTCACATAACGGTTTTTAAAATCTAATCCCACCCAACGTTCTTTAAAGTCCATAAAGGTAACTGAAATAATCATAATTTTTAAATCAATCATTAAACTTTGATGAAGCTTGGTACCAATATACTCTAATAACATTGCCACTAACTCTAAAAAATTTAAAAATATTGGTTTGATAGATTATGCATAACCTCAATTTAATTGACCTTCTTATTTTTATTAATTTAATAAAAAAATATTCAAAGCTTATAAAATCTAAACCAATTATTAGATATTAATATAATTTGATACCAACATACTCCAATACCATTGTTATCAATTTTATAATTTTTAGAAATATTGACACGCTTTATTTTATATAACTTCAATTCGATTGATTTCAAACAACATTTTGGAATTCATAAAGGTAACTCAAATAATCTTAATTTTTAAATTAACCATTGAATCTTGATGAAATTTAATACCAATATACTTGCTACCAACTCTACAAAATTTATAAATAATGTCACAATAGAATTTGTATAATCTCAATTTAATTGACTACTTTTTATTTTTATAAATTTCATAAAAAACATTAAAAAGCTTATAGAATCCAAATTAATTATTAAATATTAAGATAATTTGGTACCAGTGCACTTCAATATTATTACTACCAACTCTATAAACTTTAAAAATATTGACACGCTTAGTTTTACATAACCTCAATTTGATTGACCTCATCCAACGCTTTTAAAAATCCATAAAAATAACTTAAATAATCATAATTTTTAAACCAATCATTGAATCTTAATGAAACTTAGTACAAATATACTCTAATAATATGTCTTATCAATTCCATAAATTTAAAAAATATTGACACGCTTAATTGAACATAACCTCAATTTTAATGACATAAATTTAAACTTAATAGAATACTTATAAGCATATAAATTCTGAACGAAACATTGAAAATTATTTAAAAAAATTAAAAATGCTTTCTTAAATCAATACTACCAGTTTTATCAGGTTAGTATTTTGACAGTTTGCATAACAAATTTGTAGCAATGATTAGGATTTGACTATTTTCTTGACTTAATTTAGTATTTTATAGCATTTTTACAGTTTGCATGACATTTTTGACAGCAGCTTGATATATTTTATTTTTTTATAACACTTGTCAAAGTTATTTTAGTTTTGTAATTGATTTCTTGACGTAAATTTAATATTTTATGCTATCACATAACATTTTTGACAGCTACTTGACATATTTCTTAATTTTCATGCCGTTTGTAGCAATTATCATAATTTTATGATTATTTTTAACTCAATTTAATATTTCATACTATTTTGACAGTGAATACAATAAATTTTGACAGTTACTTGACACATTTTATAATGTTTATAACATTTAAAGCAATTATTATGATTTCTTGACTCAATTAAATATTTTATAATATTTTGACAGTTATTTGCAATATTTTACAGTTTTCATGACATATTTGATAGTTACTTAAAAGGTTTTGTAGTTTTTATGACATTTGCACCAATTATGATAATTTTGTGACTAATTTATTGACTCATTTAAACAATTTATGATATTCTGACATGAAATTGTTACAATATGTTTATAAACTGTCATAATTTGACTACAAACTGTCAAACTCTTCATAAATTGTTATAATATGTTCAAAAACTGTCATAATTTGTCTACAAACTGTCATGATTTGTCTATTAACTGTCAAAACATACATTCCCAAGTGACCAATAATTAAAATTATTCACTAATTGTTTTATTATAATCACAAATTATAATGATTTGTCAACAAAATGTCATAATATATCTTATAACTGTCAAACATAAGTGATTATTAATTAAAAATGTTTTCAAATTGTCATAACTTGTCTTTAAACTGTCAAACCAAATGACCATTAATTAGAATAATTTACAAATTGTTATATGTTCACAAACTATTATATGTTGCTTACAAATTGTCATAATTTGTTTATTAACTGTCAAACGTTTGTCATTAAATGACTATTAATTAAAATAGTTTTTATAACATTTGTGACAATCATTATAATTTAACTGTAACTAATTATTTTATTGAAATTAGTATTCATAGTATTTTGACAGTTTGGATAATATATTTGACAGTTACTTGAAATATTTTGCAGTTTTTACGATATTAATGGCAATTATTAAAGTTTTATGACTAATTTCTTGACATAATTTAAAATTTTATAATATTTTGACAATTTGTATGTCAGATGTGACAGCTTCCACAACACATTTAACAGTTACTTGACACTTTTTATGACGTTTGTCAAAAATATCATAATTTTGTCACTAATTTTATGACTTAAGTTAGTATTTTATGGTATTTTGACAGTTTGCATAAAATTTGACAGCTTTTATGACACTTGTCAAATGTATCATAATTTTGTTTCTAATTTTTTCATTTAATTTGAAATTTTGACAGTTATTTTATAATTTCTATAACGTTTGAAGCAATTATCATAACTTTTTTTACATGTTTTGGTAGTTTATAGTATTTTGACAGTTTGCAAAATACGTTTGACAGTTACTTATTTTATGACATAGCATTTGACAGTTTGCATAACATATTTGACAGTATTCATGGCAGATTTGACGCTTACTTAAACACATTTTATAGTTTTAACTTATTTTAATAGTTTATGGTATTTTGACAGTTTGCATGATGTTACTGAACAAATTTGACGGTTGAATAAACACATTTTATAGTTTTTATGGCATTTATCAAAACTATCATAACTTTACCACTTATTTCTTGACTTAATTTAGTATTTTATGCTATTTTGATAGTTTGCATAACAAATTTGACAGTTTTATGACATATTTGACAAATATTTAAAATTTGTATAGTTTTTATGTGATTTGTTGAAACTATTGTAATTTTATTACTTAATTTGGCGTTTTATAAAATTCTGACAGTTTGCTTTATGTGTTTGACAGTTTACACAACATATTTGATTTATGTTATAGTTTTTATAACATTTCTAGCAATCATTATACCTTTATTTCTATTTTTTTAATTTAATTTAACATCTAATGATATTTTGACATTTTGCGTAATATATTTGACAATTATTTGACACTTTTCATAGTTCTTATAGTAATTGTTAAAAGTGTCATAATTTTTTTTAGGTGATTTGGCATAATTTGATTATTTTATGCTATTTTAACAATTTACATAACTTATTTGATAGTTTGCGTAACATATTTGACAGTTAATTGATAAAATTTACACTTTTTGTAACATTTGTCAAAATTATCTTGATTTATAACAAACTTTTTGATTTAGTTTAGTATTATATGGTACTTTGCCAGTGCATGATATATTTGTGTTACTGTACTAAGCCATCTAGATTTAGAAAACTTGAATTAGTAAAAAAAAGTATTGAATTAATGAACTGAGTTTAAAGTCAGATTTGTGTTTGTTCAAAATACCGTTTTTATTAAATAAATTGCTCTTACGTCATTATTGCTTGGAATATTAAATTGTACTAAGTGAATTTAAATTCAGAAAACTTGAATGAATAAAAAAACATTAATTTCAAGTTATAAAATTGAGTTTAGAATGAATGAACTGAGTTTAAAGTCAGATTTGTGTTTGGTGAAAATATTGCTTTCTTCAAATAAATTGCTTTTATGTCATTATTGCTTAAAAGATTAAACTATACTAAATGATTTTAAATTTAGAAAACTTAAATTAATAAGGAGTCCTAATTTCAAATCTTAAAATTAAGTATGGGATTAATAAACTGAGTTTAAAGTCAGATTTTGTGTTTGTTGAAAACATTGCTTTCTTCAAATAAATTGCACTTACGTCATTATTGCTTAAAATATTAAACTGTACTAAGTGAATTTACATTCAGAAGACATGAATTAGTAAAAAATTTCAAATTCAAGATTTAAAATTAAGAATTAAATTAATTAACTCGGTTTAAAGTAAGATTTGTGTTTGAAGGAAATATTGCTTTCATTAAATAAATTGCTCTTACGTTATTAATGCTTGAAATATTGAACTGTACTAAGTCAATTTAGATTTAGAAGATGTAAATTAGTAAGAAAAATTTATTTTAAAAGTTAAAATTACTTAAGGAATTGAAGACTTAAGTTTAAAAGTAGATTTGACGGTGATAAAAAAAGATTAGATCAATTTAAAGTTTTGAACATCATTTTGATTACAAGCACTAATACATACACTGCAAGCGGGTATTTTTAAATCTTGTTACAGCCCACCTACCCAAGTGATGGTGATCAAGAAATTAGATCAATTTAAAATAATGAATGTCATTTATGGTAAAAGTAGGCGCAATTCTATTTTTTAATCACAAACACTTAAGTGGGTGGGCGGGCTACATTAATACACATATTGTAAGCGGGTATTTTTGAATAGTGTTCCCGCCCACCTGCCCTAGCAACGGTGATCAAAAGATTGGATCAATTTAAAGTTTGTCAATTGTCACTAATGTCAAAAGTGGGCACAATATCATTTTTTTGATTACAAGCACTTTGGTGAGTGAGCGGACTACACTAATACATACAATGTGAGCGGATATTTTTAAATCTTCTTCCCGCCCACCCGCCCAAGTGACGGTAGATCAATCTTAAGTAATGAACGTCAATTGTCATCAATGTAAAAAGTAGGCGCAATTCAAATTTTTTACAAACAAGTGAATGGGCAAGCTACATCAATACGTATCTTGTGGAAGAGTAATTTTAAATATTGTTTTTGCCCAACCGCTCAATTGACAATAATTAAATTTAAGTAGTAAACGTCAATTGTTATTAATATCAAAAGTGGGCGCAATTCTTATTTATTGATTACAAACAGTCAAGAAGGCAAATGGATTACACCAATTTATTAATAGTGGGCAGGTAATTTTCAATTTTGTTCCCGCCCACCCACCCAAGCGTTTGTGACCCAGAGGTTGCATCAGTCAAACGTTTTTGGTGTTCTAGCAATCACTAGCATCAAAAGTGGGCGCAAATCTAATTTCTTGATCACAAACAATCGGGCGGATAAGTGAAAAACGCCATTTTATAAATAATGAGCGGGTAATTTTAAATTTTATTCCTGCCCACCCACCCGAGCGTTTGTATTCTAGAGGTTAAATTAATCAAACATTTTTGATGTTCTAGCAGTCACTAATATCAAAAAATGGGCGGAATTTTTTATCAAAAACAGTCAAGTGAGCGGGTGGATTATATCAATTTATTAATAGTAGGCGGGTAGTTTTAAATTTAGTTCCCGCCCACCCACCCAAGTGTTAGTTATCCAGAGATTAAATTACACAAACAATATTTATGACATTGCTTCCCTTTTCTAAATTATTGACATCTGTCAATCATTATTTTATGTTTTTTAGCTCTGGGAACACAATTATAAATGAATTGATGTACCCTACTTGCCGACTCAACTGTTTGTAATCAAGAAATTAAAATTGCGCCCACTTTTGACATAAGCGACTGCTAGGTCACCAAAAATGTTTGGCGCATGCAACCTCTGGATTACAAACGCTTGGGTGGGTGGCCGGAAACAAAATTCAAAATAACCCGCTCATTATTAATAAATTTGTGTATTCCATCCCGCCCACCCGACTGTTTATAATAAAAAAATTGGAATTGCGTCCACTTTTGACATTAGTGCCTACTGAAACATCACAAATGTTTGACTGGTTTAAGTTTTGGATAACCAAATCTTGGGTGGGCGGGCGGCAACAAGATTTAAAACTACCCGCCCACAATTTATAAAATAGTGTACTTCACCTGTGATTAAAATTGAGTTGCGCCTACTTTTGACATTAATGACAGCTACAACATTACAAGTGTTTAACTGATCCAACTTCTGGATCACTAACGCTTCGGTGGGTAGGCGGGAAAAAGATTTGAATTTACTCGCCCACTACTAAAAAATTAGTGAACAATTGACGTTCAATTTTTAAGAATTGTATGATAGTTTGACAGTTTATATGACATTTGACTAATTCCATGACTTAGTTGACAGTTATTTGAGATATTTTATTGTTTTTTTGACATTTATAGCAATTATTATAATTTGTTCACTAATTTCTTGATTTAATTTAATATTTTGACATATTTTATAGTTTTTATGACATTTTTCAAAACTATTATATTTTTCTTATAGTATAGCTTTCACCAACCAACTTGGTTTATTTAAAACCAGGTTTTACAAAATTATAGGCCTAATAAAACTTATGAAGTGATTTCCTTCAATACATTTTCCCCAATCAATAGTACTCTGTTAGAAACGTAGTTTATCTAACCTAATCTACCATAATTTCTCACACAGGCTTTGAAAGCCTCTTAACCGGCATTTTAAATCTTCATTTTGATATTGCGTGGAAATGCAGATGAATTTGTTGGTAGTCAATAAACCTATTTAAGTGCAAATCTTTTATATACGACTTGTGATTTGAAGCGGATACAATTACCTAAGGGAAAACAAGAAAATAAAATATAAAAGTTAGTTCCCGTCTGATCGATCTGACGGTCGTTTTCCTGTTCAGAAAAGTGGGTTATGGCATATCAGATGGACGTGGACGTGGAAATTCATGCGTGATGATGAAACGTGCACATTGCACTCATTATTATCAACTAATTCAACCCTCACTGCATAATAATTAACAGTAATACGAGCTCCAACTTTTTAATTATATCAAGGAATTTTTAATCAACTTGATATGTTAACCATTTGTAATGAATTGCGTACAACAATGGGTTAAAGGCATTAATCTTTCTAGTTGCATAATAGGTTTATTGATTACCGGTCGGAATTCTATTCTATTTATGGGCAAATTTTCGGAAGTAACACGCATACCAGCTAGCTAAACCCTTATCAGATCTTAGTAGAATAGTTGATTGTCACTTGGAAGGATGATTAAGATTTATGTGATGAAGGATAAATTTTTGCAGATGCGGGAATGTATGTCGGCGCTCCATGCGATGCTTCCTGCAACGCCAAACTCTTGCACGTATTTTGTAACTCGGCGACAGGACTCTGCGAATGCGACAAGAAGTTCCCGGTCAGGCTCAACCCATCGACAGGCTGCAGCAAACGTAAGTAAAAAATAAATTATGCAATCCACTCATTCATTCCTAAAAAGAGAAACTAATACTCTAATCAATATCATTCCGAAGGATATAAAACGTATTAATATATTCCCCCTAATACATATCTTTTAACGATTTTCACAACCCGACTCATCCGAGCGAAACGAGGCCGCGGAAATTACTCGGCAATTACCCTTGCCGAGAGTGAGTGTGGATTCCGCCGCAACGCGCCAAATAATTATGTGAAAATTTAATTTCCTCAACTGTTGATTTATATATTTTTTTTGCTTGCAGCGAAACGACTGGGCGAACAGTGTTATTACAAGGAGACGTGCATGTTCTCGGATCCGCATTCTTCCTGTATCCAGATCCACCACAACGCCATATGCCAGTGCATGCCCGGCTATCACTCGGTCTCCTTTAATAAACCATCGAAAAAATTATTCTGTGCAGAAGGTGAGTTGGATGTAAAGTGATAACGGATCGTATACATACGAAATGGGTCGTTCGTATCGGTTCATCTCATGAATCTTTAATGTAGTGGCGCGCAACAGGTATAGTCGATGGATAGGAGGAGAATTTCTTACTATGAGAAGAGTAGTAGTACAAATTACAATTTCATCTAAAATTTTAATACTTTAAAAAGCGTTTTTAAAAGCCTAATAACTTAATAAAATATTCAACTAAACATTAATGGTCTTTAGTAGGGAAGTAAATTTTAAAAATGCAATTATTCTCACTTTTGCAGACTTTTATGTTTGAATACTTAAATCCGTAAACACATTTGGCTAAATTTTTGAGATTTTTTTTACCAAAATTATTACTTTTTTTGCTTAGTCAAATAAGCGTTTCCGCCCACCCATTGAAATGTTTGTTATCCAAAAATTAGTAGTTACCACCACCAATTGTATTCTTGCAGCTAAAAAACATGATAGAATGACTGACAGTTGTCATTAAGTTGAAAAAGAGAGGTGACGTAAGCAATTTCTTGACAACAAACACTTGGGCGGGTGAGCGGGAACACAGTTTATAAATATTGAACCAATAATAAACTGTAAACCGGCCACTAACGTTTTAAATTTTGTTGCTAAACGGCCTTAAAACTATAAATTCAAAATTTAATACAATAAAAACACCAAATTTGATTTTTAAAACTAAAAATTGGCCACCAACGTACTGAATTTTGCTGCCAAACTGTAAATCCGGCTTTAAAATTTTAAATTTAATATTCAAAACCGTAAATCCGGTTTTAAAAAATGCAAATCCGGCCTTGAAATTAGAAATCCGGCCTTTAACGTTTTAACTGTTAAATCTGCCAAATCTCATTGATAAAACTGTTGGGCAAAAGTTACATGACAATATTATGTTTGCAGATCTGGTCGTCATGACAACGGACTTCTCCACATTGGTTGGAGTAGTATCAGGAATAGCAGTATTATCCGGACTCATTTGTTTTGTGCTTAAACTGTTTAATCAGAATTTGTATGGCGGTCGACATCGGTACGGTAACGCCAATTTGGCACCACCCATATTATTTAACAGCGACGCCGGTAAGTACCCAAAAACCGTTTCCTATGATCTAGCAAGCGTTCCTCAACTACTATTGCAATCAATCAATCAATTTTTCAAATGGTTTTTGAGGATCGTCTAAATGGCGTGCATTAGATGTGACATAAAATTGAAACACAACCAAAATAAACAAAAATCCTTGATATGACAACTACTGTGCCTCTGTCTGCATATTAAATGTTGTTTTATTTTTGTTTATTTGTTTTGGAGAGGAACTGTTGTTGATGTGTAGTATCCAGCAGACCATATCCAACCAATACATACAAAACACGTTCTGTAGCAGTTCCTTATTAATTAAAGTTTCTAATTTAATCATTGCGCAAGACAACCTTGTATTTCTTGGTTGGTTGTGGATTAAAGTGTTGCCTTGATTGTACCTTTCTATTAAACAAAGATTAATTAAATAAAACAAAAGAAATTAGAAACAACACAGAGAAACTAAAACTGGCAAATATTCATTTTAGACACGTCACAGCCTATATATGGAAGTTTTTTAGCCGTGAGGGATGTTACAGGATCTGTGCCTATCATCGACCGCCGCCTGGTATCACGGGCGTCGAGTCAACGGACACTCGTGTCTTCACGGCGGCCAAGTAGCGCCCCAGGATGTCGCGGAATCGCCGTGTCTGCTTCACGTGCAGGTGCGGCACGTGCCGCCGCCATCTTGCTACTCTCTTGTCATGCCACCATACCTCAGCACACGCGTTATGGTACTCTACTGTCAGAGGGATTGTCCAAACTGAATGCTCCGTGTAATCTTGGTGTCTTTTATACTTGTTTTTGAGTTGTAATTAACTGTTTTTGTATTTGTTGTTGATGCATTCCAATCTTAGACGTATACAAATCACACACATAATCATTACTCTCTTTTAATTTAGCCCCCCCAAACAAATTAACACTAATTGGCAAGGACGCAAGATGGCAGCGGTGATTGGTTTCCTTAATTCGTAGAAAGTTGTTCACTTGCACTTAGGAGAAATTGATTACAACAAAATTATTATTATTATTATTATTATTATTATCAACCCCCTCCACTATTTACTACAAAACAATTAAAATTGCTCAAATAAAATATTGAATCCGTCCACATATCAATCAATCAATCAATCAATACGTATAACTAAATGTTGTATGACGCATGTCCCAACTCCTCTAACCGTCGGCATGAATTCTGGTAATGTATGTTTATTGTTGTAATATGAATGAATAAAGTAGTTAATTGTTTTTATTTTCGTTGTTTTGTTTTATTATTATTATTATTATTATTATTATCGATGTATTGTAGTTTAAAAGATTTAGATAAAATAGGACGGACATTCAAGGTGTAATATCTTCTAGGTTCACGTAGACCAAGCATTGCCTCTGTGCACAGCGGTAATTCGATACGTAGTTATAGTATGAGGCGGTACGAAAAGGAGCGGGAACAGAAAGAGGAACGCGAAATGCAGAGGAGGTTAGCCAGACTGACTTCGTCTGCTAATTCCAGCGGACGCATTGCTCCCACACCTAGTCCGCACTCGACCGACGATTTGCTTCCTACACTCGAAGAAGATGATAAACAGGTACAAAACAAAATCAGTTTGCCCACAAAAAGCAGATAAAACATATTAATCTACAAACACTTTGTATAAAATTGCAACAATTTTGTAGTGTTATTTTATAAATGATAATAAAATTATTAATAAGAATCTATAAATTAAAGTAAGATGTTTACAATTAACGCGTGACGTCATTTGTGGGCATAAAACATTGTTATGTTGGCTCCACTATGCAATAAACAAAAAAAAGCACACGGCGCATCTATAAGTGTATATGGTTTGACGTCTCAACGCACACAACAAATATTTGTTATGCTTAAGCAATTCTCTATGCACAGTAAGTTGTTAGCAAACTGTCAAAATACCATAAAATACTCATTTATATTAAAAATTTGTTACAAGTTATTATAATTGCTAGAACTGTTAAGAAAAACTATAAATTATTTCAATTAACTGTCAAATGCGTTATACAAGTTGTCATATATGGTATGCAAACTGTCAAAATATCATAAAATACTCAATTATGTCAAGAAATTAGTCACAAACTATGGTAGTTCATACAAATGTTATAAAAACTATAATCTATTTAAAATAACTGTCAAATATGTCATGTAGAAATTAGTCACAAATGTTATATAAATTATAAAATATGTCAATTAACTGTTAAAATGCTTATGAAACTAATTATTAAAAATTATTCAAATATTTTTTAAATTTAATATTTCTAACCACAAAAATTTGGAAAATAATGACACGTTTATTTGAACATAACCTAAATTTTAATGACATAAATTTAAACTTAAAAAAATACTTATAAGCTCATAAATTCTGAACAAAATATAAAAATTATTTAGAAAAATTAAGAATGCTTTCTTAAATCAGTACTATCAATTTTATTAGTTTAGTATTTTGACAATTTGCATATCAAATATGACAGTTACTAAACATATTTTGTAGTTTTTATAACGTTTGTAGCAATTATTAGGATTTGACTATTTTCTTGACTTAAATTAGTATTTTATAGCATTTTGACAGTTTGTATGACATATTTGACAGCAACTTAATATATTTTATTTTTTTATCTTAGTTTTGTAATTGATTTTTTGACTTAAATTTAATATGTCATGCTGTCACATGCTATTTTTGACAGTTGCATAACATATTTGACAGTTGCATGATACATTTTTACAGTTTTTATGACATTTGTCACAATTATTAGAACTCAATGACTAATTTCTTGATTTAATTTAGTATTTTATGGTGTTTTGACAGTTTGCATGACATATTTTGCAACTTACATAATATAGTTGACAGTTATTTGATATGTTTTATAGTTTTTATGACATTTGTAGCGATTATTATGATTTTATGACCAATTTCTTGATTTAATTTAATATTTTGACAGATTGCACACCTTTTTTGATAGTTACCTGACATTATGTATAGTTTTTATAACATTTGTTGCAATTATCATGATTTTGTGACTTAGTTCTTAACACTTTCATGACATATTTGACAATTATTTGAGATGTTTTATAGTTTTCTTAACATTTTTAGCAATTATCATAACTTGTTATTAATTTCTTAATTTAAATGAGTATTCTATAATATTCTGACAGTTTTCTTGACAAGTTATTACACATTTGACAGTTAGTTAAAATGTTTTATAGATGTCTTGACATTTGTAGCAACTATTATAATTTTGTAATTTATATCTTGACATTGTTCAGTATTTTATAGCATTTTGACAGTTTGCATAATATATTTGACAGTTGCCAGACACATTTCATAGTTTTCATGACGTTTGTAGCAATTATCATAATTTTATACTGTTTTTTTAACTCAATTTAATATTTCATACTACTTTGACAGTATTCACAACAAATTTTGACAGTTATTTGACACATTTTATAATTTTTATATTATTTAGAATAATTATTATGATTTTTTAAATCAATTAAATATTTTATAATAATTTGACAGTTATTTGCAATATTTTATAGTTTTTATGACATTTGCAGCATTTATCAGAATTAATTTAATATTTAATGATAAAGTATGACATATTTGACAGTTACTTAAGATGTTTTGTAGTTTTTATGACATTTTTACCAATTATGATAATTTTATGACTAATTTATTGACTTATTTAAACACTTTATGATATTTCGACATAAAATTGATACAATATGTTCATAAATTGTCATAATTTGACTACAAACTGTCAAACAAAAGTCTCCAAATAGTCATTAAATAAAATTTTTCACAAATTGTTAAAATTTGTTTAAAAACTGTCATAATTTGTTTATAAACTGTCATGATTTGTCTATTAACTGTCAAAACATATACCCCAAATGACTATTAATTAAAATTATTAACTACATGTTATATTATGATCACAAATTGTCATAATTTGTCTACAAACTATCATAGTTTGTTTATTAACTGTCAAACATAAGTTCCCAAATGAATATTAGTTAGAATTGTTTTCAAATTGTCATGATTTGTCTATTAACTGTCAAACATATGTCTATTAAATGACTTTAAATTAAAATTGTTTATAAATTGTTGACATAACAGTTTATACAGCATATTTAACGGTTATTTAAATTATTTCATAGTTTTTATGACATTTGTCACAATCATAACAATTTTGTGAGTATGTTTTCACTGAAAGTTATTATTCAATAGTATTTTGACAGTTACTTGAAATATTTTACAGTTTTTATGACATTTATAGGAATTATTGAGGTTTTATGAATGATTTCTTGACTTAATTTAGAATTTTATAATATTTTGACAGTTTGTATGACAAATGTAACAGTTTCTACAATATATTTCACGGTTACGTGACATATTTTATAGTTTTTATGAAAAGAATAATAATTTAGTCACTGATTTCATGACTTATTATTTAGTTTTTTATGGTATTTTAACAGTTTGAATAATATTTGACAGCTTTAATGACACTTGTCAAATGTATCACAATTTTGTAACTATTTTTTTAATTTAATTTAAAATTTTGTCAGTTTGTATGTCATATTTGACAGTTATTTTATAATTTCTATAACGTTTGAAGAAATTATCATGTTTTTTTACTTGTTTTGATAGATTTTAGTATTTTAATAGTTTGCAAAATACATTTGACAGTTATTTATTTTTAGGCATGGCATTTGACAGTTTGCATAACATATTTGATAGTCTTCATGGCATATTTGACAGTTATTTGAACACATTTTATGGTTTTAATAACAGTTATCAAGTTGTGCCTATTTTTTTTTAACTTATTTCAGTAGTTTATGATGTTTTGAGAAAATTATTAAAACATTTTTTTTCTAAAGCTTTAACACTTTTTCTATGCAGTTTAAAGCTCTGAGACATCTTCAAAAAAATTTTGCCATGCATTCCAAAAGCTTTAAATTAGTTTCTAAAGCTCAAAATGTAATTTTGCAAATTGTTGTTAAAAGCTTTGACAAAATTGTTTGGAAATTCAAATAATTTTTTTTTCTTTGTCCAAAGCTCTTAACCAAAGCAAACATATATTTCCCCAAGGCTCTAAAATGCGGTCAAATAAAAAATAATAAGTTTAAGATTTAAAAATGGATCAAATTATATTTTATAAAATCAATTTTCTGAAAAAAATAAAAAAAATTTTTGCTTAAAATTGACAAATCTAAGAAACCCGGTTGTAAATTTGATTGAAATAAAAAGTTAGTCTAAAATCCAACTTAAAAATCAACAAATTTGATTTAAAAACTAAGAAACTACACAAAATAAACAAAACAAATTTAAAATTAACAAATCTGGCCTTAAAATCAACAAATTTAAATTTAAAAGCAACAAATCCAACCCCAGAATCAACAAATTTGACTTTAAATACTAACAAATACGGATTGAAAATTAAAAAAAATTGATCTCTAAATCAACAATTTGTTCTAAAAACGTTAAAAATAAACAAAATCTAATAAATTTTATTAAAAATAAACAATATTAACTTTAAATGTTGCAAATTTTTATTTAATACTGACAATATTAAGCTTAAAAATCAAGAAATCAGGCTTAAAAATGAGCAAACTTGATTTAATAAGTGATAAATTACACAAAATAAACAAAACAAATTTAAAATCAACTAATTCGGCTTTAAAATTAACAAATTTAAACGTAAAATCTATAAATCCGGTTCCAAATTAAACAAATTTAGCCTCAAAACCAACAAATTTGGCTTAAAATCAACAATTTATCTTAAAGACCCCAAAAATAAACAAAATCAACCTAAAAAACCAGCCTGAAAAGCAACAATTTAGCGTAAAAACCACAAAAATACCAAAATCAGACTTTAAATGTAACAAACTTTGCTTCATAATATATAAATTTGGCGTTAAAATTAACAAATTTGGTTTAAAAACAAACAATTTAGTATAACAAATTACAAAAAAAAAATTTAATTGAAAATCAACAAGTTTAGCTACAAAATCAACAAATCTAGCCTAAAAACTAACAAATCCGAACCCAAAACTAACAAATTTAGCCTATAAATCAATAATATTGTCTAAAAATAAACAAATTTGATCTAAAATTTAATAAATTTAATTAAAAATAATCAAATTTGACACAAAATTCAATAAATTTGATTTAATATTGACAATAATTAGACAAATCCGGTTTATAAATCATTAATCCAACGCATAAATATAAAAATCTGGCTCATAAACTAAGTTTAAAAAACAAAAAATTATTATTTTTGTAACATATCCACTCGCCTAAGTGTTTGTGATCAAAAAATTATCATTTCTTTTACCTCGTGTGGCATCTCATCTATTATTTGCAGAAGTAATTTTGGTATAAAAATAATCAAATTCGATTCAAAAATCAACAAATCTAGATTTAAAATCTATAAATCTATCCTAAATACCAACAATTTGGCAATAAAATCGACAAATCTGGCTTCAATATTATGAAAACCAAAATTAGTAACAATTTATCACAAAAGTATACAAATCCGACTTAAAATGTGACAAATTTTATTTAAAACTAAAATTATCTGGTTTTAAAGATAATCAAATTTAGTTTTAAAAATTATTTATTAATGCAGAATATAAATATAAAAATCTGGCCTAAAACCCAAAATCCGGTAAAAACTTTTTTGAATAACACACAAATAATCAAAACAAATCTAAAATTAACTAACCTGGCTTTAAAATCAACAAATTTGACCTTGAAATTGACAAATCTGACCTCAAAATTAACAAATTCAGCCTAAAACAATCAAATTTAGCCAGAAAATCAAGAGCTCAGTCTAAACTCACAAAAATATTCAAATTTGGCTCAAAATTTAACAAACTTTATTTAAAACAAACAAATTTAGATTAAGTTTATTCAAAATTTAAAATATTTGGTTTTAAAACCAACAAATTTGGTTAAATATAATCAAATTTAGTTTTAAAAATCCAAAAATCCGGCCTATAATAAAATAAAATTTGGTTTAAAAACTGAAAATAATAAAAAGTAATAATTTGTCTTGTTTGAAAAGCAAGAAAACTTAAATCAAAACAGATCTAAAATCAATTAATCTTGCTTTAAAATCATTAAAACCGGCCTTAAAATAAAGAATTTTGTTTAAAACCCACAATAATAAACAAATCCGGCCTGAAATTTAACAAATTTTATTTAAAATCTGCTTGAAAACCAACAAATCCAGCTTAAAATAATTAAATCAGGTTTAGAAATCATCAAATCAATCAACATAAAATTACAAATAAATAAATTTCTCAACAATAAATTCAAAATTCATCAAAACATTTACAAAAATCCGTTTAAAATCAATACAAATATAAAAATCCAATCTGAAACCTATCAATTGTGCTTAAAAACTGTCAAAAATCTTGCGTCAAAATCAATAATTTGGTTTAAAATACACAAAAACATACAAATCACCTTTAAAAAGCTTATTTTTCCTGAAATTGTTTCAAGAAAATATAGTTAGCAAGCGATCAGAAGCTGAAGAATATGCATTGACCTAATAAAATTAATAAAATTTAAATTACCATTCATTTTATTAATTTTATAACAATTTAAGCCAATTCCCCAATTATTATTATTCAAAATATACAAATAAATAAATTTCAATTAATATTCCCATTAAAATTACATTTTCTGACCTTTAAAAAGCTCACTTTTCCTGTCCCCATACTTCCATCCATATATTTCAATCACTACGCACTCAATTTTATATTTATTTTACTAATTATAATTACAATTAATGCCAAAATATTCACTTTACAATTGCACAATTTCGACTAATGCAGATGACTCCCGGTACTGTGTGTGAGGAGAGCATGACTAAGCACCTTTGTCTTGCGCACGAAGAACAGAACAGAGATAAGGCTGTTTATGCATAAAATGCGACTCGAATTTTCTTATCTATTTCTTTAGTATTTATACATTTATCGAATTGTTCTAGAAGTTTCTAATAAATATTGAAATATTTTAAATCACAAATATATACTTTAATTATAAATTAAATTTATTTCATTTTAAAACCGAGCTTTAATTAATTTTAATAACCATATTCAAATGTTACAAAAATATTAAATATTACATGGAAACTATCAAAAATATTAAAATAAAATTGCATATAAGATAAATCAAGCCACAAACTGTCAGCTATTTTCAAAAAATAGACAGTTGATTTGTCAAAGTGACTGTTAACAAATTGTTAACAATTTATGTGTAAAGCAATTTATTTTAGACAATTGACAGAAATGTTAACATTTTAAATAAATTGTGAAACCTTATAGAATTGACAGTTTTGTCAATTTGATAAATACAATTGGCAAGTCGTAAGTCAAATTGATAGTTTATAGAACAGATTTGTTGAGAAAATATGCACATGTAAGTTTATGAAGCAGTTGACAATTGCTTTGTCAAATTAATAGTTTTATTGATATACGGCACATTTGTGAGACAATTTATTTGCTAAAATTATTGTTGTTATCATATACATAGATACCAAATTATAAATGCCAAACAAATATTTAAAAATGTCAAACCATGATGTCTGTTAAAGATAATGACAATTTGTGATTATATTATAATAATTAGTAAATAATTTTAACTAATAGTCATTTGAGGATGTTTTGACAGTTAATAGACAAAAACAGTTTTTGAACATATTGTAACAATTTCATGTCAAAATATCATAAAGTGTTTAAATAAGTCAATAAATTAGTCATAAAATTATCATAATTGGTGAAAATGTCATAAAAACTACAAAACATCTTAAGTAACTGTCGAATATGACGTGTAAACTATCAAATATGTCATACCTTATCATTAAATACTGAATTTATTCTGATAAACGCTGCAAATGTCATAAAAACTATAAAATATTGCAAATAACTGTCAAAATATTATAAAATATTTAATTGAGTCAAGAAATCATATTAATTGCTCTAAATGTTATAAACATTATAAAATGTGTTAAGTAACTGTCAAAATTTGTTGTTAATACTGTCAAAATAGCATGAAATATTAAATTGAGTTAAATAATAACCATAAAACAATAATAATTGCTACAAACATCATAAAAACTATAAAATATGTCAAGTAACTGTCAAATATGTTATGCAAACTGTCAAAATCCCATAAAATACTGAACAAAGTTAAGATATGAATCACAAAATTGTAATAATTGCTACAAATGTTATGAAATCTATAAAATATTTCAACTAACTGTCAAATGTGTAATAACTTATCATGAAAACTGTCAAATTACCATAAAATACTCATTTATATTAAGAAATTAGTCACAATTTATGATAATTGATAGAAGTGTTAAGAAAACTATAAAATATCTCAAATAACTGTGAAATATGTCATAAAACTGTTAAAAACAATCACAAAATTATGATAATTGCTACAAATGTTATAAAATATGTCTAGCAACTGTCAAATATATTGCACAATTTGTCAAAATACTAAACTAAGTCAAGAAATTAGTCATAAAATCATGATAACCGCTACAAATGTCATAAAAACTGTAAAACATATCAAATAACTGTCAACTAAGTTATGTAAGATGCAAAATATGTAATGCAAACTGTCAAAATACCATAAAATACTAAATTAAATCAAAAAATCAGTCATTGAGTCATAATAATTGTGACAAATGTCATAAAAACTGTAAAAATATATCATGCAACTGTCAAATATGTTATGCAACTGTCAAAAACGTTATGTAATAGCATGAAATATTAAATTAAAGTCAAGAAATCATAAACAAAACTAAGATAACTTTGACAAGTGTTATAAAAAAATAAAATATATCAAGTTGCTGTCAAATATGTCATACAAACTGTCAAAATGCTATAAAATACTAAATTAAGTCAAGAAAATAGTCAAATCCTAATAATTGCTACAAACGTCATAGAAAGAACAAAATATGTTTAGTAACTGTCAAATTTGTTATGCAAACTGTCAAAATACTAAATTAATAAAATTGATAGTAATAATTTTAAAAAGCATTCTTAATTTGTTTTAATAAATTTCAATGTTTGGATTAGTATTTATGAAGCATTCTAATAAGTTTAAATTTATGTTATTAAAATTGAGGTTATGTTCAAATTTATTAAGTTTCAAAAACTTTAATAACTTCCGGTATTGTGCATATTTTGACACATTGTTTGACAACTAAATGTTTAAAATTGCTCATTATCCATATCGTATGTTGTTGAAATAATAAATAGCGCATTAAAATGTCAAAATTGTATTTATTCTTTTGTAACTGTCAAATAATGTTTTAAAATACTTCTCATACGTAAAAGGTTGTTCTATACATTTAAATAATCTTTCTTCATAAAAAATGCTACCACTGAAGTATTCTAAAACTGCCAAACAATGCTTTTAAAAAGTCAAGACATGTTTTTGTTCATACACAAAAAATTTAAACTGTTAATAGTCTCACTCAATGTCTTGAAAGTGTCAAATATTGCCAAACATGTTTCCAATTTTTTATAACTTTCTTAATTGTCAAATAATGTTATTAAATTTCCTCAAATGTCAAACAATTTTTTAAAAGTGTCAAACGATGCTTTTAAAAAGTCAAAACTGGAAATCCGGCTTTTAAAAAAACAATTCCGGCCATTAACGTGTCAAGTTTAGCTGTAAATCCAGTAAATTTGGCTGTAAAACTACTTTTAGGCTTCCAAATTATAAATCCGGCCTTTAAAACCATAAAAAATTAAAAATAACCGGCCATTAACGTGTTAAGTTTGGCTTTCAAACTGTTAATTCAGTCTCAATATAATAAATATGGTTCTTAAAACTGTTAATTTAACTTTATTATTATAAATCCGGTTTTTTTAACTGTAAATGTGATTGTCAAACTGTTTATTTGGCTTCCAATTTTTAAAACTAGTGTAAAGTGTAAATCCGGCAAATAATATAAGAAATCCAGCCTTTAAAATTGTTAATTTGGTTTCACTATTATAAATCCAGGCTTTAAAACTGAAAATCCGGCTGTCAAACTATTTATTTGACCTCAATATTGTATTTAAACTTTTAAATTATGAATATAGCATTCTAAAATTATAAATCCATTTTTTAAAAGCTATTAATTTAGTCTTAATATTAAAAATCCGGTTTTTGAAACTCATACTTTTGCCTGAATATGTAAATCCGGCCTTTAAAGCTGTCAAACTATTTATCTGGTCACTAAATTATAAATCCGACTTTTGAAAGTGTAAATTCGGCATTATATACTAAAAATCCGGCCACTATTTTGATTACAAACTGTAAATCCGGCTTTAAAATAATAAATTTAACCTTTAAAATTGTAAACCTATCCATTAAAATGTTAATTTTTTTTTTAATTCTGCTGTCAAACTAATAATCTGGTCTCAAGATTATAAGTTTGTTATCTAAAAGTGTACATCCGGCGTTTAAAACTAAATATCCGGCCACCTACGTATTAATTTGTTTTATAAAATTGTTAATGTGATTAATTTGGCATTTAAAACTGTAAATACTGCTTTTAAAGTGTTAAGCTGCAAAAATGTTACGGTTTTGTCATTAATAATCGTCCTTTAAAACTATAAATTTAACTTTCAAAAGTGTAAATATGGTCATTAACGTGTTAAGTTTGGCTTTCAAACTGTTAATTCAGCCTCAATATAATAAAATCAGCCCTTAAAATTGTTAATTTAGCTTAATTTTTATAAATCTGGACTTTAAAACTGTAAATCCGGCTGTCAAACTATTTATCCAACCTCAAAATTGAATTTAAACTTTCAAAAACTTTCAAATTATAAACATAGCATTCTAAAATTATAAATCCATCTTTTATAAGTAAAAATCCGGCCATTAATGTTCAAAGTTTAACTAGTTTAGTCTTAATTATTATAAATCCGGCCTTTAAGTCTAATATTTTTGTTTCAATATTGTAAATCCGGCCATTATAGCTATCAAATTAATTATCCGGTCACTAAATTATAAATCTAATTTGTCAATTTATAGCATACCAACCAAATAAATGTAACTAATTATATAGCAAATTATAGGGAATTTCAAGTATTTAATAAAAATTGAAATAACAAAAAAAGTATTTAAAAAAAAATTAGTTTAATTTTATGCCTAGAAATTTCACACACAAAAAAAAACCATACACCTTTTAATGACACACTTGAGTGGGTAACTGAAGAGTATGCAATAGCTTAAATGTAAATAGAACGCTCACTGTCCAAGAGTTAAGCATAAAAAAAACGCATATGCCTCCACTTTACTTATTGATATGTGGCAAGACAAAATAATATAATTTATAAGCAAATTTAATTGAGCTAAAACTCATTTTTGTTTGTTTTCTTAGATAGCCCAACCAAACAAAAATTAACAAATCAAGTATCGCATTTTATTTATGATTAAAGCAACACTTTTAATAACAAATTGCAACATTTGATTTAGTATCTGATAATATTTTAGTTTAAACCTTTTAAATTTAAATTATGCGATAAGATTAGATAGATATAAAATATCGTAAACAGGTAATTTTTTTAATCAAACTTACATCACACGTAGATAAGTTCAATGTTCAATGATAACCAAAATTGTTTTCTATTTCAGGTGCCATTAGCTTTATCCGAAGAAAGTGCTTCGACTAGTTTCCACGAAGAAGTTCCCTCTACATCAAAACAGTACCCCTAATGCTTTTCTCGTGATTAAATAATTAAACAACCTTAAATTAAAATAAAAAAAGAGTAAAAATTATAATAAAATCGTACATATTAAAAAATAGACTGAAACAAATGTTGGCCTATGATTTAAGTGGATTATTTATTTATTTTGTTTACTTTTGTTGTCTGTGTCTGTAATAATAATATGATAATTAATAATAACAAAAAGGGGCAGCAACAAATCACATTTATGTAGAATTTTTATGATGAAATTGAAAGATTGTTAAAATATATTGATTTAGAATAAATATACATGTTCTAAAAAAAAAAAAAACAAATTAATAACAAAAAAATGTTTCCAATAATTTTTAATAAATTTCTTCCAGTTGGTTATAGGCTTCCTTGATAAACTATTAAAATGATTCTAAATTTAAAACAAATGAAGTTTTAATTAACCTTATTTAGAAGAACATTACGAAGCTCTGAAATCACTAAATTTAATTTCTTTTGGTTTTCTGGGGATACTTTACTAGGTGGCAACCATCTTTCAGCATCATTGGTATCTTCTTGTAATTGCTGCAATTCATCAACAGCTTTCTTATAGTGTTTTGTATCTTCTGAGAATATATAGTTGTTTGTCAACTTTTCTTTAAACTGTTCTATTTCAGAAGAAGTTAAACTACCGGATTCCAATGTAATTTTTAAATGTTTAGCACCCTCTCCAGCAACAGCGGATACCAATAAAATACCATCCTCATTAATTCGGAAAGTTTCTTTCACAACTCCGTTTGGTACTTTGGAAATTCCTGTTATTATAAAATTGCCTAGAAATTTATTATTCTTCGTGTATTCATCCTCGCCTTGATAGATTTTTATATTGATTGTGTCTTGTCCCTTTTTGGCTGTTTGAAATGTTTCCGAAATCTCAACTGGGAGTTTAGTGTATTTTTCAATTATTTTACGCATTTTTCCACCCATAATTTGCACTCCTACCGAATAAGGACAGATATTACGCAAATCTAATTTTTTGGAAGCAACTATAGCCGCCCCCATAGCCACAGCTTCATCTGGATTAATATTGCACTTTACTTCTTTATGGAAATATTGTTTTAACATATCAGAAATTTTAGGAATTCTACTGGATCCACCAACTAAAACAATATGACTTATATCATCTTTACTCAAATTAATCCTCCGAATGCATCTATCAACTATATTAATAGTTTCATTAAACAAATCCTGATTAATTCTATTAAATTCATCTCTACTCAATTCAATTTCATCCTCATCAACTAAATCCAGCGTTGCTTGATTGCTGCATGTTAACTCAATTTTTAAATTTTCACACGCTGCACGTAATCTGCTACGTTTTCTTGCTGTTGTAAGATCAAAATCACATTGTTTGGAGAAGTAATCCAGCAACCGATTATCAATATCGATACCACCCAAATGTAATTCTCCATCAATTGCTAAAACATCAAAGATTCCACTTTCAAGATTAATAATTGAAACGTCAAAGGTGCCTCCGCCAAAATCAAAAATTAAAAAGGTACTATCAGTTGTTATCTTATTATAATGGCCATAGGCTACGGCAGCAGCTGTTGGTTCATTCAACAATTTAACATGATCAAATCCGGCCAATTTGCCAGCATCTATGGTGGCTTGTCGTTGGGAATCTGAGAAGTGCGTCGGAACTGTAATGACAACATTTTTGATTTGTTTGTTGAATTGTTGCTCTGCGTTTAATTTAAGATCTTTAATTAAAAATCCGCTTAGTTCTTCCGGTGTGTATGGGACGTTGCCTTCATTGGATTGTACGATTACGTTGATCCTAGAGTTTGAATTTATTATTTTAAACGGCCATCGATCTAATTTGATGTTTTCTTGTACTTTTTCATCCATGAAGGGTAGTCCGATAAAGCGTTTAACATCTGAAAAAAAAATTATTATTGTATGAAAATATTTAAAAAAAAATGGAAATGAGCTAACCAAATAATTAAATTGAATTTCTGAAATAACCAGCAAGAATTTTAAGATGCGGTTTAAAATTTTGTAATTAGCATACTTAAATTTATTTGAAAATTTGTAAAAACCATTTTGAAAAAATTTATTTTTCATAGAAATTTCTATTAATTTGAAAATAATAACAATTTTGTTGATTAAATTGAATTTCTGCAATAACCAGCAGGAATTTTGAGATGCGGTTTAAAATTTTTGATTCAGCATTCTTGAATTTATCAGAAAATTTGTAGAAACTATTTTGGAAAAATTTATTTTTTATAGAAATTTCCATAAATTTGAAAATAATGAAAATTTTGTTGATTAAATTGAATTTCTGCAATAACCAGCAAGAATTTTAAGATGCGGTTTAAAATTTTTGATTCAGCATACTTGAATTTATTAGAAAATTTGTAAAAACTATTTTGAAAAAAATTATTTATTATAGAAATTTTCATTAATTTGAAAATAATGACAATTTTGTTGAATAAATTAAATTTCTGCTACATCCAGCAGGAATTTTGAGATGCGGTTTAAAATTTTGGACTCAGCATACTTAGATTTACCAGAAAATTTGTAGAAACTATTTTGGAAAAATTTATTTTTTATCGAAATTTTCATTAATTTGAAAATAATGACAATTTTGTTGATTAAATTGAATTTATGCAATAACCAGCGGGAATTTTGAGATGCGGTTTAAAATTTTTGACTCAGCATACTTGAGTTTATTAGAAAATTTATAGAAACTATTTTGGAAAAATTTATTTTTCATCGAAATTTTCATAAATTTGAAAATAATGACAATTGTGTTGATTAAATTGAATTTATGCAATAACCAGCAGGAATTTTGAGATGCGGTTTAAAATTTTGGACTCAGCATGCTTTAATTTATTAAAAATTTTGTAAAAACCGTTTTGGAAATAAATATTTTTCATTGAAATTTCTATTAATTTGAAAATATTGACAATTTTGTTGATTAAATTGAAATTATGCAATAACCAGCAGGAGTTTTGAGATGCGGTTTAAAATTTTTGATTCAGCATACTTGAATTTATTAGAAAATTTGTAAAAACTATTTTGAAAAAAATTATTTATTATAGAAATTTTCATTAATTTGAAAATAATGACAATTTTGTTGAATAAATTAAATTTCTGCTACATCCAGCAGGAATTTTGAGATGCGGTTTAAAATTTTGGACTCAGCATACTTAGATTTACCAGAAAATTTGTAGAAACTATTTTGGAAAAATTTATTTTTTATAGAAATTTCTATAAATTTGAAAATAATGACAATTTTGTTGATTAAATTGAATTTATGCAATAACCAACAGGAATTTTGGGATGCGGTTTAAAATTTTGCAATTAGCATACTTGAGTTTATTAGAAAATTTGTAGAACCTATTTTGGAAAAATTTATTTTTCATAGAAATTTCTATTATTTTGAAAATATTGACAATTTTGTTGAATAAATTGAATTTCTGCTACATTCAGCAGGAATTTTAAGATGCGGTTTAAAATTTTAGATTTAGCATATTTGTATTTATTAGAAAATTTGTAAAAACTTCTTTGGAAAAATTTATTTTTCATAGAAATTTCTATTAATTTGAAAATAATGACAATTTTGTTGATTAAATTGAATTTCTGCAACAACCAGCAGGAATTTTGTGATGCGGTTTAAACTTTTTGACTCAGCATACTTAAATTTATCAGAAAATTTATAGAAACTATTTTGGAAAAATTTATTTTTTATCGAAATTTCCATTAATTTGAAAATAATGATAATTTTGCTGAATAAATTGAATTTCTGCTACATCCAGCAGGAATTTTAAGATGCGGTTTAAAATTTTGAATTTAGCATGCTTGAATTTATTAGAAAATTTGTAAAAACCATTTTGAAAATTTTTTTTTTTTATGGAAATTTCTTTTAACTTGAAAATAATGACAATTTTGTTGATTAAATTGAATTTATGCAATAACCAGCAGGAATTTTAAGGTGCGGTTTAAAATTTTGGATTTAACATGCTTGAATTTATTAGAAAATTTGTAAAATTTATTTTGGAAAAATTTATTTCTTATAGAAATTTCTTTTAACTTGAAAATAATGACAATTTTGTTGATTAAGTTGAATTTATGCAATAACTAGCAGGAATTTTAAGATGCGGTTTTAAATTTTGGATTCAGCATACTTAAATTTATTAGAAAATTTATAGAAACTTTTTTGAAAAAAATTATTTTTTATAGAAATTTCCATTAATTTGAAAATGTTGACAATTTTGTTGATTAAATTGAATTTCTGCAACAACCAGCAAGAATATTGGGATGCGGTTTAAAATTTTGGACTCAGCATACTTAAATTTATTAGAAAATTTGTAAAAACCATTTTGAAAAAATTTATTTCACATAGAAATTTCCTTTAATTTGAAAATAATGACAATATTGTTGATTAAATTGAATTTCTGCAATAACCAGCAGGAATTTTAAAATGCGTTATAAAATTTTAGATTTAGCATACTTAAATTTATTAGAAAATTTGTAAAAACCATTTTGAAAAAATTTATTTCTCATAGTAATTTCCTTTCATTTGAAAATAATGACAATTTTGTTGATTAAATTAAATTTCTGCAATAACCAGCAAGAATTTTGGGACACAGTTTAAAATTTTGCAATTAGCATACTTAAATTTATTAGAAAATTTGTAAAAACTATTTTGAAAAAATTTATTTCTCATAGAAATTTCCTTTCATTTGAAAATAATGCCAATTTTGTTGATTAAATTGAATTTCTGCAATAACCAACAGGAATTTTGGGATGCGGTTTAAAATTTTGCAATTAGCATACTTGAGTTTATTAGAAAATTTGTAGAACCTATTTTGGAAAAATTTATTTTTCATAGAAATTTCTATTAATTTGAAAATAATGATAATTTTGTTGATTAAATTGAATTTCTGCAACAACCAGCAGGAATTTTGGGATGCGGTTTAAAATTTTGCAATTAGCATACTTGAGTTTATTAGAAAATTTGTAGAACCTATTTTGGAAAAATTTATTTTTCATAGAAATTTCTATTAATTTGAAAATAATGATAATTTTGTTGATTAAATTGAATTTCTGCAATAACCAACAGGAATTTTGGGATGCGGTTTAAAATTTTGCAATTAGCATACTTGAGTTTATTAGAAAATTTGTAGAACCTATTTTGGAAAAATTTATTTTTCATAGAAATTTCTATTAATTTGAAAATAATGATAATTTTGTTGATTAAATTGAATTTCTGCAACAACCAGCAGGAATTTTGTGATGCGGTTTAAACTTTTGGTTTCAGCATGCTCAAATTAATTAGAAAATTTGTACTGATTGTTGTAAACATTTAATAATGAACAAAGATCAAATAACAAAGTAAATTTATGATGTATTGTGTTTGAATTATTTTTTTTTAGATAAGAAAATTAATCAAATAATTTAAGCTTCATTTTTAAAGAAACTCTATTCTACAATTGTAAACAAAACAAAAATAAATTAATATTTACCACTAATAACGTTGTAAGGTTTCCTAAGCAATCGCTGTGCTTCCTTCCCAATAAGTATTTCGCCTTCATTGAAACCGATTACAGAAGGAGTAGTACGATCCTGCCTTTTATTCTTCAATATGTGCACATCAAAATTTTTATAAACTCCAACGCAACTGTTGGTCGTACCCAGATCAATTCCAATAGCTTCCATTTTAAAAACTGTATTAATCAATTGTAGAATCAAATATATAATTTCTTATCATCAATTGATATCTTATCTAAGAAATTTCATGTAAAGGTTTCATTCTAATTTTTAGTACATTTGTGAAAGCAAACAAAATGGTTCTTGCTCTAGGAATAGATTTGGGAACTACTAATTGTTGCATGGCTGTAGTGCGCAATGGCAAATTGGAAATTATAGAAAATTGTGATGGAAAACGCACCACTCCTTCAATTATATCTTTTAATAAAGGAGAAATCATTGTGGGTGATTCGGCTAAAAAAGATAAGACTCGCAGCAAACCACATTGCGTCATTTACGGTAAGTTGTTAGGTGCAATGAAATATCATAATTGGATTTATTATTATTTTATTTAGATGTGAAGCGATTAATTGGATTAAAATATGAAGATGAACGTGTACAGAAAATAATGACACAACTTCCCTTTAATTTAATAACGTTTGAAAATAAATTAAAAATTATGGTCAATGAGGATAATGTAAATAAACTTTACACTCCTGAAGAATTAAGCGGTCGTTTATTACAGTATTTGAAGAAATGTGCAGAAAAACGATTGGATTGTACAATAGATAACGCTGTTATCACGGTGCCTACTTATTTCAACGATCCCCAAAGACAAGCGACAATAGATGCCAGTAAAATAGCCGGATTTAAATCGGTTCAACTATTAAATGAACCAACAGCAGCGGCCATACATTATGGAATTGATAACAATATTGAGGATGGACGAGTTGTTTTAGTGTATGATTTTGGAGGAGGAACTTTTGATGTATCCGTTATAAAATACAACAACAATTTGTATGAAGTCCTAGCTATAGATGGAGATGTACAATTGGGTGGATCAGATATAGACAACGAAATTGTAAAATATATAATTAATAAATTTCCGATAAATAATGATGATTTAACCCCAGTACAAACAATAAGAAGATTGGCCAGACTCAAAGCGATAGCTGAAAATATTAAAATTGAATTATCTACAAAGCCCGATTCTTCTCAAGAGTTTGAAGATGAAGATATTACCATTTCTAGAACATTGTTTAATCAATTATCCAAAAATATTGTCGATAAAACTATAGAAATTGTTGAAAAATGTATTAATAAGGTAAACAAACTCAGTATTGATGATGTAGTTCTAATAGGTGGTTCCAGTAGAATAAAAAAGATTTTAGATTTATTGCAAGAAAAAATTAAAAAACCCATCAAGCAAAATGTAAATCCAGATGAAGCCGTTGCAGCTGGAGCCGCAATATATGCAGCCAGATTCTACAATCACGAATTTCCAGAATTGAAATTCACCAATATCACCCCATATGCATTAGGAGTTGAAGTTGATGGTGGTCGTATGAGTAATATAATACAAAAATACTCCCAACTACCGGCAAAAATTACAAAAAAATATGAAACCGTCTATGAAGATCAGACCGATATCGATGTTAAAGTATTTTCCGGTGATGATAAACTCACAAAAAACAACACATTTTTGGGAGAAATTCAAGTTACAGGAATTGCATCCGGTCCTAGTGGTACAATAGTTGAGGAAACGTTTGAAGTGGATACAAATGGAATACTTAATGTAACCGTTGTAGATTTAAGTGGAAAGTCAAGACACTTAAAACTCAAATTGGATAAGGGAAACCTTACAAGTTTGGAATTAATCAAATGCAGCACACAATTAGAAAACGATGTTGAGAAATCAGAAAATATCAAAGAGTACAAAGAGCTTATAAATAAATACGAGGAAAAATTGGGAAAGAAATTTGAAAAAGAATATTCCGAAAATAATATGCAATTTATTAGAAGTCAATTAAATCATTTATAGTTGAATGTCATCAATAAAATTTATAATTATAATTTAATCTTATCTTTATGTAACAAATTCCAGTAATCGATTTCAATATTGTATCAGTAGGTTTAGATTTAAGTATTATAAAGTTGTGCAAAACACAGCTCAAAAGAAGCAAGACTTGTTTCTGCCCGTTCTTTAACTTTCAAGAATTAAACTTTTTTAGGACTAACACTTTCCTAGAACTCTTTTTATATAAAGGGTAATCCATTTAGAGGTACTTTTTTAAAAATTTAAAAAACAAAAAAAAAACATTTTTATCGGGTAATCTTTATAATCATGCAAAAAGAACCATTTTGTACATTTACTTTTTAAGATTTTTTTCAAATGTTGGTTGTAACTACGGCTAACATGGTTCATTCAGAAGTTCTAATTTTTGATGACGCGTTTAAGCATTTTGAGTGGTATTTGGCAATTGACTACTATACGTAGTCCCAAAAAAAAGTCTAAAAGTTCATCATTCACCTGTCCGAGGCGTAAAATTTATTGTTTACCAAATCGTACTCGCAATAAAGCCATGGTTTCACGAGCTATGTTGCAAGTAGCGCTGTTTTATTAGAATCAAATGTCGTCAAGATCACCGATTTCAATTTTAGGAAGCAAATAATCTGTTATCATTGAGCGATAACGGGCGTCATTTATAATTAAGTTCCAGGTTCGACACCAAACCGTTTTGTTTGTATGCAATAGCAGCTCTTGAAACTCTTCTAGTTGCTTTTTAGCTCAAACACGGCAATTTTGCCTATTGACGTAGCCATTAAGCCAAAAGTGGGCTTCATCACTGAACAAAATTTTAGATCTTCTTAAAGTTTTTCAAGAGCCCAAAGCCTAAAACAGTGACGATTTTAAAGGTTGGCCGGCTTCAATTCTTGCACGAGTTAAATTTTGTATGCTTTTAAACTTATGTATTCTTACGTAAAATAAGCAAAGTTGTTTCATACGACAAGCCAAACTGTTAAGAATGGCGCCAAATCGATTATATTTTCTTCACTACGTGCTGGATGTGGTCTATTTAGTTGCGTGTTATCTAATAATAAATGTTGAGTTTTAAATTTTTTAATAGTACAGCAAATTGTAAGTTTGGTAGGCCGATTATGTAAGTTGTTCTAAGCATACAAAACACTTTCTTCATAGAGAGCTGAATTTTGTATTGCAGATGAATAATTTGTAGACGTTGTGCCGGGCTAATTCTATTCATGATAAAATGTCAAACATAACTGAAGAAAAACACCACAACAGTTTGGCTTTATCTAACATAAAACCCTTACTGAAAAAAAAAAATACCTTTAAATAAATCACACATTATAAGCATGTGTCTGCAAGTGCAAGTCAAAACTTGTTTGGCGGTTGATCTTGAGTTTCCTGTCTGCTTAGTTGCACAATACTGAAGAGTATGATTTTAAGTTGCATAAGATAAGGGATGCAATGAAATCTTAGGATTGGCACAAAGACAAAAATTCAACCTGCCTTGGTTTACTTCAAGCCAAAAAAAAAACTTTATTGTTAAAATTTGCAAGTTGAAAAGTTACAATTTTTATTTTAAATTTAAATACTATTTTGTGACTACGCATCTTAAACATTTAAGCTATTAAATTTACATTTTTAAAGTTCCAATTGTATAAACAAAAAATCTTATGATTTTGCTATTGTTGATTGCAATAACATTTGTAGAGTCATCATATTTTCTTCAGAATACGTTATAGAATTTAAAAAATCACTGTCATTAAGCAAATCTCTTAAATCATTCTTCAGTTCGGCAAATTGTTTCATTTCGTGAGATAAGCGCATCTCCTGATTTAATTCCTTATTGTACGATTCAACTTCATTTTCACTCAAATTGCCAGTGTCTAAATTTAATGTTAAATGCTTATTTTGACCACCCTTGTCTTTGACTGATACATGTAATATTCCATTTACATCAATTCTAAATGTTTCTTCTAAGGTTCTACCTTTTGGGCCTGATTTAATGCCGGAAACTTCCAATGAGCCAACATAATTGTTGTTTTTTGTGTAATCATCATTGCCTGAATATATTTTAACTTCAATTGTTGTTTGGTTGTCTTCCACTGTTTTGTATGTTTTGGTGTATGTTGCTGGAAGTGATGAGTATTTGGGAATGATGACACTCATTTTACCACCATCGGTTTCAACTCCTAATGAATATGGACATACATCAACCAATTCAAGATGCGGAAACTGTTGATCGTAAAATCTAGCAGCGTATATTGCTGCTCCTGCTGCTACACTTTCATCCGGATTGATGTTTTCTATGGGTTTTATATTAAATTTGTTTTGAATCAATGATTTAATTTTTAAAATTCTTGAAGATCCACCTACTAACAAGATATCATCAATTTTGACATTTTTTACTTTATCTTGTTGCAAACAATTGTCCACACATTCCATTGTTTTATTGAGTATTGGCTCAATTATTTTATCAAATTCTGAACGATGCATTGTAATTTCATCATCAGGTATATCAAAGTTAAATAATTCCTCAATGTATTCTGGTCTTGATGTTAGACCAATTTTAATTTTTTCGCATACATTAAGCAAACGAGCAGTTTCACGTTTCGATTGATTAACATCTGTATGTATTTTTATGTTATACTTTTTTGTTATAAACTTTAATATAGCGTTATCAATATCGTTGCCTCCTAAATAACCATCACCATCTACTGCTAATACTTGAAAACGATTTTTATTGTATTTGATAATGGATACGTCAAAAGTACCGCCACCAAAATCATACACCAAAATAACACGACCGTCCTTAATATTATGCGTGAGTCCGTGTTCCACTGCAGCAGCCGTAGGTTCATTCAACAATTGTATTTTAACAAAACCGGCAATTTTACCAGCATCTATTGTCGCCTTTCGTTGCGAATCGTTGAAATTTGTAGGCACAGTAATGACGACATTGTTGATAGTTGAACCCAATCGTTTTTCGCATTGTTGCTTCAAATGAGCCATCAATAATCCACTTATCTGTTCTGGAGTTTTAAATTCATCATGAACCACCGCCAATGCTAATTTATGATCGTGGTTAATAATACGATACTGAACGGTATCTCTAAACTTCTGAACCACTTTGTCGGTATCTTTACGTCCCATGATACGTTTAATACCTAAAAAATAAATAGATATAACAAAATATTATAGTTAATTGTAATTAACTTACCATGAAATGTAGTTGTGATGTTGCGTGTTTGTTCGCTTTTTGCATCTTTTCCAAATAATTTATTACCTTTGTCATTAAAGCAAACCACCGATGGTGTAGTGCGTAAACCTAATTCATTTTCTATGATTTGTACTTGTCCTTTAGATACAGTGGCAACGCAACAATTAGTAGTGCCCAAATCAATACCAATAAAAGCCATTTCAAGGTTCAACGTTTAAATCATTAATGATTAATTTGTTGGATATTAAATTTAAAGAAGTTATTTAATCTTATCACAATTAATTTTATTTCAATTAATCGATAAAATAGATAAAATTTAAAACAAATATTGATCCAAAAATAATCAATAGTTTGCAATTGCAATCAATTTAGACATCACCAAAAATGGAATTGTATCTATTGTGCTATATAAAATTACAGATTAGTTATTAATATTTTTTAATTAATTAATTTTAATTTTGATCTCTCATCTGTTTTCCATCTTAAGACAGTTGAGCAAATAATATAAATTAAAAATCTTTACTCAATTTGTCGATTTGTTTAATACGTGCGCAGTATATAACCTAAAAATAGTTAAGTTTTTAATGCTTTGCTTCGCGGTTGACAAGTCAAACCTAACAATAGTTAATTTTTAACTTGTCGCTTTGCAATTGACAGTTGAGCCATGTGAAATAATTTAAAAAGGCTTTACTTAGTTTGTCGCTTTGCAATTTGTCTAACACGTGCAGCATATAACCTAAAAATACATAGTTTTTAAGGTGTCGCTTTGCGGTTGACAGTTGAGACGCATATATCCGCATTTTACCTAAAAATAGTTAGTTTTTAACTTGTCGTTTTGCAATTGACAGTCGAGCCATGTCAAATAATTAAAAAAACTTTAATCAATTTGTCTAACACGTGCAGTATATAACCTACAAATAATTAGTTTTAAAGTGTCGTTTCGCAATTGACAGTTGCGACGCATATATCCGCAATTAACCTAAAAATAGTTAGTTTTTAACTTGTCGCTTTGCGATTGACAGTTGAGCCATGTCAAATAATTTAAAAAAACTTTCTCAATATGTCGCTTTGCAATTTGTGTAACACGTGCAGTATATAACCTACAAATAATTAGTTTTTAAGGTGTTGTTTTGCAATTTACTGCAGGTAGTATTAAACAAAACAGTTCTACATATCAAATGTATTTTATAAATTGAATAAATAATTTATTTTTTGTCAATAATATTTATTATACTTATTATCAATTTATATATTATATATACCGCTACCGCTTTTTGGTAGTCTACTACATGGTGGCGTGTGCAAGTTTTAATGACCTTTGTTTGACCCTTTAATAAGAGGTCGCATCGTTAGCAAAGTGTTCTGCCAAAGGTTGCGTTTTGCCTATTCTGCGGCGTCTTTGTTGCCAGTGCAAGAGTTTACTCTTTTCGGGTTTTGTGTTGCGGGTACGTGAAAGCACCATACTTTTAATTGCCCCGCGTTGGGCTCCATTTGTTACCGTCTTGAGTCCGCAAAGAGTTACGGAAGCGGCAAATACCCCTCTAGCCCTACCTGGATTGCACAAGACAGATTATGTAGGCAAACCCCTGCCGTTATTGGAGAAGTAACTACAGGGAGTTTATAAATGTATGGGATTATGTAATCACATTAAATGTGCCGCTTTTGTTAAATTGTTCACTAAACTATTTATTTTGACAGATCAACTTTGACAGCTGTCAAGCAAACATATGAAAACATTTGTAGTATAGTGAACGATTTTAAAAAGGCGGCATATTTAAAGTGATTATATAATCCCATTAATTTATAAACTCCCTGTATTACAATCAAGGTCGGCACACAACAACAACAAGCAACCACCTTTATACAAGCGCCGGATTTTAGCAAAAAAGTAATTTTGCTTGAATTGAATTGAATCGAATCCCGTAGCTCATCCATTTTGGTTGCGACACTCAAGAAGTAATCTACTAAACGCACTCAGACATGCCTAAGCACGCATTTCCCGACCACCCTAAATTTTACAAGCTAATGCAAGAATTTGCTAACGTATTTGTCACTACAAACGCAATTACACACCGGATCAAACTAGTAGATACTACTCCCGTACGGATCCAATCACCAATAACGTCAAAAATAAGGCTTTGATTAATGAATAAGTGAAATAAAAGCGTCATCAAACCGTCTAATAGCAATTACTGCGCCTCGGTTTAGTTGCTACTACTTGCCAAATTTACTTAAGATATCAAGCATATTCCCAAAACAAAAAATCTCCTACAGGACGAGCTATCTCAAGCATGCAACAACAAAAAGGCTGGCAGCAAAGCTTACAATCTGGACCGACTGGTACTGGACGTCATGTCAGTCTTAGTCTTACAGGTCTATTGCAAAACCAAGTCATTGCACTACAACCCTTAAAGGTTGAGACTCTGTGCGCCGCCGTAAAGCAAAACCCGCAGTTGCAAATTTTTTTGACAAGTTACGCCAAAGATTGGAGATGAAGGCTACCAGGAAAACAGTAACGGAAAAACTTTACCGTATTCTAAAAGAACAGTTGCGGTGCTTGCTGGATATTTACAACGGCATCTCTTGAGACAAGCTAATACCCATGGCCACCTTCCAACTCCAACGCCAAAACAACAAGATTATCAACCTTACTCTGATTGAAGCCCTACTGGAAGCAAATATTACCAAATCCAAATTAGAGGTTTACAACGACTCCAAGACCGAAAGCTACAAAAAGCCAGATAGCAACAAGCTAAGTACCGCCAATGACAATACCCCAAGCAACGTAACGCCGCCATCAACCCGGCAAATAGATCATAGTACGGAGAAAAGATAAAGGACTGGCGATCAAATGAAAAAAACCTAATCATTGTTGCAGTCAAAAAACACTGCCACTAAGTTAGGTTAGGTTAGATTAGGCACTTTTAAAGCATATCTCTTCAGATTTAAAATAAAGGAAAACGACGGATGCACTTACTGTGGCGAGAAGAACACAACCGAACACACGTTCTTTTATTGTCTTCGATGGAAAGAAGAAAGACAAAAAATCAAAACATTATTGCTCACATGCTAGATGAGTCTAAATGAAGAGTTACATCAATGGGTAAAGGATTACATCAAAGAGAGAGAAAAAAGGGAGAAGAAGATTGAACCGTAAAAAAGTGAACGCATAAGAAAAGAACATAAAGAAATACCTACGGGCTGATTCCATGTATTGAAATAAGAAGAGTTTTTAGTGAGTAGAAGTTTTTTTAAAAATAAGAAAGATACTATAATCAAATGGAGTGCATAAAGCATTTAAAAAAAAAGTTAGGTTAGGTTAGGTTAAGTTAGGTTAAGTTTGGAAAGATTCCAAACGCTTAATCATTACCGCCGGAAGACACTGCCACTAAGTTAGGTTAGGTTAGGTTTGTAGATAACTTTAAAGATTTGTAGATCATTTTTGACAATTATAGACCATTTTTGAAGTTTGTAAATTATTTTTTGAGATTTTTAGATCATTTTGTGAAGTTTGTAAGTTAAATTTTTAAGTTTCTAGATAAGTTTTGAAATTTGTAAATTATTCTTAAAAATTATAGACTATTTTTAAAGTTTGTAAATCATTTTTTGAGACTTTTAGATAGATTTGTAAAGTTTGTAGATCATTTTTTAAGGTTTGTAGATAACTTTTGAGGTTTGTAGATCATTTTTGAGAACTATAGACCATTTTTGAAGTTTTTAAATTATTTTTTGAGGTTTGCAGATCATTTTGTGAAGTTTGTAAATTAAATTTTTAAGTTTCTAGATAAGTTTTGAAATTTGTAAATTATTCTTAAAAATTATAGACTATTTTTAAAGTTTGTAAATCATTTTTTGAGATTTTTAGATAGATTTGTAAAGTTTGTAGATCATTTTTTAAGGTTTGTAGATAACTTTTGAGGTTTGTAGATCATTTTTGAGAACTATAGACCATTTTTGAAGTTTTTAAATTATTTTTTGAGGTTTGCAGATCATTTTGTAAAGTTTGTAAATTATTTTTTAAAGTTTCTAGATAACTTTTGTAATTTGAAAATTATTTTTAAAAATTATGTGAATTATTTTTTGAGGTTTGCAGATTATTTTTTAAGGTTTGTATATAATTTTTGAGATTTGTAGATTATTTTTGAGAATTATAGACCATTTTTCAAGTTTCTAAATAATTTTTGAGGATTGCAGATCATTTTGTAAAGTTTGTGAATTATTTTTTGAGATTTGCAAATAACTTTTGAAAACTCTAGACCATTTTTGAAGTTTGTAAATAATTTTTTGAAGTTTGCAGATCATTTATTAAAGTATGTTGATCATTTTTGAGGTTTGTAAACTAATTTTAAAAAACCAAACTGCATAAAACAAAAGTACGAAACTTACCAGAACAGAACAATCCTAACCATCAAAACGGAAACAATGTCAACAAAGTGAGAAAATTATAAAAAAATTAGAAAACTCTGCAGCAACTTGACTCTTCAGGCAGTCTTTTACAATGTTTCTAAGAGACAATAGTTCACCAGCAACTTCAAAACTAAACAGGACCTTCCTCTCGCTGCTAATCCAATATACCGGATTTGGAGTTATGTCCAACTAAGTTAAAAGCAGAAGAAGAATAGCCATGAAGCCTCCAACAATTTGAAACTGAGTGCCTTACCCATCTACCCAAAGTTTGTTATTAAAAATTAAATCTATAAATTTCATACATTAGCAAAGAAAAGAGCCTAATTTCTAAATCACTAACAGTTGGGTAGGGTAATTCAACTGAAACTATTAATCGAAATGCAGTGAACTGAACGCCTTCGACTGTTTATCACAATAATTGTCAACTTTTTGTGTTCTATTTAGTATTAGATAACATTTGTATTAAAGAAAAATGTTCAATTTCTAAGTTCTAAAGAACAATAAAAGTTAAGTGAACATTTTAAGTAAAACTATTCACCTAAAAATCACATTTTTGGTTTAAAAAGCATTTTATACTAAGTTTTTAATCAAAAACATTATTTTCTAAACAGTTTTTAGTTTAAAATTGCACATTTTGTTCAATTTTAAGTGCAAAACAATATTTTCCAAAAGTATTCTGTAGCTTTATAGCAGAAAATCACATTTTCTTAGTTATTTTTAGTCTAAAAAGCATTTTGTACTAAGTTTTTAGTCAAAAACTTCATTTTCTGAACAGTTTTTAGTTTGAAATTGCTCCTATTGTTTAATTTTTAGCCCAAAACAGTATTTTCTAAGAGTGTTCTGTAATTTTTTGCAGAAAATTAAATTTTCAGAAACATTATTTTTTAAACAATTTTTAGTCTAAAATTGCTTTTTTTGTTTAATTTTTAGTGTAAAACAGTATTTTCTAAGAGTATTCTGTAGCTTTTTTACAGAAAACCATTTTTTAAAATTATTTTTAGTCTAAAAAGCATTTTAGTCAAAAACATTATTATCTAAACAGTTTTTAGTCTAAAATTGCTCTTTTTGTTTTGTGTTTTGTATAAAAAATATTTTATATTTATTTTTAAGTCAAAAATTGCATTTTCTGAACAGTTTTTAGTCCAAAATTGCTCTTTTTGTATAATATTTAGTGCAAAACAGTATTTTCTGCCCCTCACCCATCTTTTGCCACATACCTTTCTTATCAAAAAGTTAGATAACCAACATTTAAATAGATATGTGGGACACTATCCAAAACTACTCATCAAGAAACAATAAACTAATTGTCTCGCCCATTCCCCATTCCAACTGTTTGTAATCAAAAAGTTGAATCTGTTAACTTTTTGCTCAGTTTAGTGACTAATGACATTGAAAAAAAAAAACGTTTAATTTCTGATTTACTAAAAGTTGGGTAGGTAAGACGGACAAGCAACTTTTCAATTTTATATTAATTTATTACATACATTTTTGGATCAATATTTGTTTTAAATCTTATCTATTTTATCGATTCATTGAAATAAATTTAATCGTGATAAGATTAAATAATTTCTTTAAATTTAATATCCAACAAATTAATCATTAATGATTTAAACGTTGAACCTTGAAATGGCTTTTATTGGTATTGATTTGGGCACTACTAATTGTTGCGTTGCCACTGTATCTAAAGGACATGTACAAATCATTGAAAATCAATTAGGTTTACATACTACGCCGTCGGTGGTTTGCTTTAATAACAAAGGTAATACATTATTTGGAGAAGATGCAAAAAGCGAACAAACACGCAACACCACAACTACATTTCATGGTAAGTTAATTACAATTAACTATAATATTTTGTTATATTTATTTAATTTTTAGATATTAAACGTATCATGGGACGTAAAGAATTCGACGAAGTGGTTGAGAAGTTTAAAAATACCGTCCAATACACTATTATTAAGCACAATCATAAATTAGCATTGGCGGTTCATAAGGAGTTTAAATCTCCAGAACAGATAAGTGGATTATTGATGGCTCATTTGAAACAACAATGCGAGAAACGTTTGGGTTCAATTATCAACAATGTCGTCATTACAGTACCCACAAATTTCAACGATTCACAACGAAAAGCAACAATAGATGCTGGTAAAATTGCAGGTTTTGTTAAAGTACAATTGTTGAATGAACCTACGGCTGCTGCAGTGGAATACGGAGTCACCAATAATATTAAGGACGGTCATGTTATTTTGGTGTATGATTTTGGCGGCGGAACTTTTGACGTTTCCATTATCAAATACAATGAAAATCGATTTCAAGTATTAGCAGTAGATGGTGATGGTTATTTAGGAGGCAAAGATATTGATAACGAAATTTTAAAATATATTACAAAAAAATATAATATAAAAATTCACGATGTCAAGAAATTGAAACGTGATACTGCTCGTTTGCTTAATATTTGCGAAAAGATTAAAATTAGCCTAACAACAAGACCTGATTACACTGAAGAAATATTCAATTTTAATATACCTGATGATGAAATTACAATGAATCGTTCAGAATTTAATAAAATAATCGAACCAATACTCAATAAAACAATAGAATGCGTGGACAAATGTTTGCAACAAGATAAAGTAAAAAACGTCAAAATTGATGATATCTTGTTAGTAGGTGGATCTTCAAGAATTTTAAAAATTAAATCATTGATTCAAAACAAATTTAATATAAAACCCATAGAAAACATCAATCCGGATGAAAGTGTAGCAGCAGGAGCAGCAATATACGCTGCTAGATTTTACGATCAACAGTTTCCGCATCTTGAATTGGTTGATGTATGTCCATATTCATTAGGAGTTGAAACCGATGGTGGTAAAATGAGTGTCATCATTCCCAAATACTCATCACTTCCAGCAACATACACCAAAACATACAAAACAGTGGAAGACAACCAAACAACAATTGAAGTTAAAATATATTCAGGCAATGATGATTACACAAAAAACAACAATTATGTTGGCTCATTGGAAGTTTCCGGCATTAAATCAGGCCCAAAAGGTAGAACCTTAGAAGAAACATTTAGAATTGATGTAAATGGAATATTACATGTATCAGTCAAAGACCAGGGTGGTCAAAATAAGCATTTAACATTAAATTTAGACACTGGCAATTTGAGTGAAAATGAAGTTGAAATGTACAATAAAGAATTAGATCAGGAGATGCGTCTATCTCAGGAAATGAAACAATTTGCCGAATTGAAGAACGATTTAAGAGATTTGCTTAATGACAGTGATTTTCTTAACTCTATATCGTATTCTAAAGAAAACATGCTTACTTTACAGATGCTATTGCAATCAACAATAGCAAAACCGTAAATATTTTGAAGTTTTGATTGTAACTTTAATAGTTTTTTGAATTAAATAAATAATAAATTTTATCAACAATATTTATTCTATAAAGCCCCAGCACATAATATTCGATATGATTGTGGTGTACGATAAATGATTATTAATTATTAATAACAAAAGCGATATGAGTATCGACATCTCTAGACAATTAGCACAAACTAAATTAATAACAATTTCACTTCAACTCACTACTCCACCTAACGTTGCAAAGCCAAGTCAGAACAGTTTCCTTGTAAAATAATCCAAACACAATTAACGCATCAGTGATTCTTAAACAATTGTTTAGATTATTATTATTACGCCATTGTTCCGTGCAGATATGTTTTGTATTATAGCGGTAATAGAAGGCAATAAAAAAATAAAACAAACAATTTTTTAGATAAATAGAATAATGATTTTATTATTATTGTTTTACGAATTGTGCGGACAATGAGGCAATTATCAGATAGCCTTGACCTTGAAGGTCGTGGCGCCGATTGCGATTTGTCGAGAATTTCGGCGGCCAGTTTGTACTGAGCGGACCCGTGAGTCTGCAGATCGTCTTAATTGCATTGAAAAATATTATTTAATTATCAAGCCGGTCATTGACATCCGCAACCGGTCTATAGGTATCGTCCGTTCTCTTCATTAACACCACCGACCGCCGAAGGATCGGTGTGCGCGAACATGAGGGTCGCGACTATTATTGTATTTTTACTAGCGTCAACATCATGTGTGTTCGCGGCGGATCCGGAACTGGAAGAAGAGGAATTGCGTGGACGCAGCTTCATGCAGGAACTGAATCGAATTTATTCCGAATTGGCAACCAAACAGGCGATAGCTTCATGGAAATATAACACAAATATCACTGATGCCAATCAGGAAAACATGGTGAGATTTAAAATTTATTTGTCCTCGACTAACTTACATCCTGATTTAACAACTTTTAATTTTATTGTCAAAATTGCATTAAAACTGAAGAAATTAATCGCAAAGCGACAAATTGTCATTAAAATAAGTTACACAATATATAATCAATCGCAAAGTAGCATATTATCATCACAATGAATCATGACTTTAAGAAATCGATCGCAAAACAACTTATTACTGCTAAACTGAGTCATTATAATCTCATTATTAATCGCAAAGCAACAAAAACTCGGATTGTAATTGATTGCAAAAATATATTATCACTAAACTAGTGAAATAAGTTACAGAACATTACAATAAGTCATAAAATTAATCGTAAAACGATAAAATATTACGCTGAGCAAGACCGCATATAAAGGGGTAGGTAGGGGTTCCCAAAATAATACAAAACGTCATCCTTGGCGGCCAAATACGATTCAACACAATTATTTTTTTTGTCAAAAAGAGTGCTCTAAGCTCACGATTTGTTAATAAAATGGGTTTTCTTTTTTGCAAGCGTTAGATGTGTTTTTGCTTAAGAAGAATACAAGTTTTTGTTATGAGCAACACTTGGGCGGGTGGGTAGGTCACTCCAGATTATGATTACCAGCAAATATTTTAAACTGGAGTGCCCACTCATGCACCCAAGAGTTTGTTATCAAAGATTTAAAAATTTCTACTCTCTAGAAATGTTAGAATTCCTTTAGTCAAAGGAGGTGAAGGTTTATATCAAATCTCTTAATCACCAACACTCACTCCAATTCAAACTACTCGTTAGTGATCATAATCTAAAGTGACTCACCCACCCGCCTAGGAGTTGGTAATCAAAAGATTAGATATTACCTCTTTCTCATCTGACTAAAGAAATTTTAATATTTTCAGAAAAGAGAAAATTCCAAATCTTTGATAACAAACACTTGTTCGTAATTATGTTATGGGCTATCCAAAATTTGTTATCAATTAAATTGATTTTTTTTTATTGCAAGCGTTAGAACTCTTTTTGTCTAAGAAAGAAGAGCAATACAATACAATTTTTTGTTATGAGCAATGCTTGAGCGGATGTGTGGGTCACTCGAGATTATGATTACCATAAACTAATTAAAAATGTTAGTTATCACAATACTGAAAGTTTCTTCTATCTGCAAGTCTTAGAATTCTTTTACTCAAGCAAGGAGGAGGTTATATTCAAGTTTTGTTGATCAAGAAAACTTAGGCGGTGTTATGACTATCAGCAAATAGTTTAAACAGGAGTGCTCACCTACCCACTAAAGTATTTGTTATCAAAGAATTAAAAAAATTCTTTTCTGCAATGTTCGAATGTCTTAATCAGATTATATCTAAACTCTTGATCACCAACACTTGGGCGGGTGGGTGGGTCACTCCAGGTTATGATTACTATCAAATAGTTTGAACTGAAATGCCCAACAATCCGCCTGAATATTTGTTATTAAAGAATTGGAAATTTAGAACTGCTTGGCCAAATGATGAGAAAGTTATATTTAATCGTTTGATCACCAACATTTGGGTAGGTGGTTGGGTCACTCCAGATCATGATTTGTCTATTAACTGTTAAACATAAGTTCCCAAATTATTATTAATTAAAATTGTTTTCAAATTGTCATAATTTGTCTTTTAACTATTAAACCAAATGACCATTAATTCAAATTATTTACAAATTGTTATATGTTTACAAACTATCAAAATTTGTCTACAAATTGTCATAATTTGATTATTAACTGTCAAAAATATGTTTATTAAATGACCATTAATTAAAATTGTTTACAAATTCTTTACATGACAGATTACAGAGCATATTTAACGGTTATTTAAATTATTTTATGCTTTTTATGACATTTGTCATAATCGTCATAATTTTGTGACTAATTTTTTTACTAAAAATTGGTATTCAATAGTATTTTGACAGTTTAGATAACATATTTGACAGTTACTTGAAATATTTTACAGTTTTTATGACATTTATGACAATTATTAAGGTTTTATGACTGATTTCTTGACTTAATCTAGAATTTTATAATATTTTGACAGTTTATATGACAAATGAAACAGCTTCTACAATATACTTTACGGTTACTTGACACATTTTATAGTTTTTAAACTTTTGTCAAAAGTATCATAGTTTAGTCACTAGTTTCATGTCTTATAATTTAATTTTTATAAGTATTTTGACAGTTTGCATAATATTTGACAGCTTCTATGATACTTGTCAAATATCATAATTTTGTAACTTATTTTTGAATTTAATTTAAAATTTTGACAATTATTTCATAATTTCCATAAACTTTGATTCAATTATCATATTTTTTTACTTGTTTTGGAAGTTTATAGTATTTTGATAGTTTGCAAAATACATTTGACAGTTACTTATCTTATGGCATGGCATTTGACAGTTTAGCAGCCAATAGTTTAAATAAGTGTGCCCACCCGCCCGCCCAAGTGTTTGTCATCCAGGAATTACCACCACATATCGTGTTCTTCAAGCTAAGAAACATGTCAAAATGAGTGACAGATATCATTAAGGGGAAAAAAAGAAGTGACGTAAGCAAACTTTTGACAACTAACACTTGGGTGGGTGGGCGGGGACACAGTTTATAAATATTGGACCAGTAATTTGAAAACATGTTCCCGCCCACCCACCCAAGTATTTGTCATCCAGGAATTAGATGTTAACACTACCTATAGTGTTCTTAAATCTAAGAAACATGACAGAATGAATGACAGATGTCATTAAGTGAAATAAGAAAGGTGACGTAAGCAAATTCTTAACATTAAACACTTGGGCGGGTGGGCAGAAACACAGTTTATAAATATTGGAGCAATATTTCAAAAAAGTGTTCCCGCCCACCCGTTAATACCACCTAACGTGTTCTTGCAGCTAAAAAACATGATAGAATGATTGAAAGCTGTCATTAAGTTAACATAAAGGTAACGCACCTAATTCCTCTTAAAAAAATTATGACACTTTTGACAATTGCTATAAGAATTACAAAAAGAGTCAAATAACTGTCAAAATATATTATGCAAAATGTTAAAATAACAAAATTAGTAATAAAAATATAATAATTGCTAGAAACGTCATGAAAACTAAAATATGAATCAAATATGTTATGTAAACTGTCAAACATGTTAGAATTTTATAAAATACCAAATTAAGTCATAAAAACTATGAAATATGTCATAAAAACTGTCAAATTTGTCATGCAAACTGTCAAAATAGCATAAAATACTAAATTAAGTCAAGAAATAAGTCATGATAGTTTTGATAAATGTCACAAAAATTACAAAATGTGTTTAATTAACCGTCAAATGTGTTCAGTAATATTATGCAAACCGTCAAAATAGCATAAACTACTAAAATAAGTTTAAAAAAATAGTCACAACTTGATAATTGTTAATAAAACTATAAAATGTGTTCAAGTAACCGTCAAATATGTCATGAAGGACTGTCAATTATGTTATGCAAACTGTCAAACGACATGCTATAATATAAATAACTGTCAAATGTATTTTGCAAACTGTCAAAAATCTATAAACTACCAAAACAAGTAAAAAAAATGAGAATTGTTTTAAACGTTATAAAAATATGACATACAAACTGTCAAAACTTTAAATTGAATCAAAATATTAGTTACAACATTATGATCAGTTGACAAGTGTCATAAAAGCTGTCAAATACTATGCAAACTATCAAAATACCATAAAAAGTTATGATACTTTTGAAAAACGTCAAAAAAACTATAAAATGTGTCAAGTAAACGTGAAATATATTGTAGAAGCTGTTACATTTGTCATAAAAACTGTAAAAATATTATAAAATTCTAAATTAAGTCAAGAAATCAGTCATAAAACCTTAATAATTGACATAAATGTCATAAAAACTGTCAATTATTTTAAGTAACTGTCAAATATGTTATCCAAACTGTCAAAATACTATTGAATACTAGTTTTCAATAAAAAAATTAGTCACAAAATTATGATGATTGTGACTAATGTCATAAAAACTATAAAACATGTCAAATAACTGTCAACTATATTATGTAAGTTGCAAAATATGTCTTGCAAACTGTCAAAATACTATAGAATACTAAATTAAATAAAGAAATTAGTCATTGAGACGTGATAATTTTGACAAATGTCATAAAAACTGTAAAAATGTATCATGTAACTGTCAAAAATGTCATGTGATAGCATAAAATATTAAATTTAAGTTAAAAAATCAATTACTAAACTAAAATAACTGTGACAAGTGTTATAAAAACAATAAAATATATCAAGTTGCTGTCAAAAATATCATGCAAACTGACAAAATGCTATAAAATACTAAATTAAGTCAAGAAAATAGTCAAATCCTAATAATTACTACAAACGTCATAAAAACTAGAAAATATAATTAGTAACTGTCAAATTTGTTATGCAAATTGTCAAAATACTAAACTGATAAAATTGGTAGTAATGATTTTAGATAGCATTCTTAATTTGTTTTAATAATTTTCAATGTTTGGTTTAGTTTTTATGAGCTTATAAGTATTCTATTAAGTTTAAATTTATGTCATTAAAATTGAAGTTATGTTCAAATAAATTTATCATTATTTTTCAAATTTATAAGGTTCAAAAAATACTCGCAAAAATTTGAACTATTTCTGATATTTAGTTTTATAAGCATTAGTGAAACGACAAATCAAAAGTTAACATTATTAAGTTATAAGCAAAGTTACGCGTCTTAATTGTCAATCGCGAAACATAACATTAAAAACTACCTATTTTTAGGTTATACATTACACGTGTGATACAAATTATAAAGCAACAAATTGAGTAGATTCTTTTTAATGTTTGACGTGACTCAACTGTCAATCGCTAAACTAGTTTTAGGTTATTTGCGGAGATACGCGTCTCAACTCTCAATCGCAAAGATTTTTTTGATTCAACTGTCAAAATTGTAAAGCGACAAGTTAAAAGTTAACTATTTTTAGGTTATACTCGTCTTAACTGTTAATCGCAAAACAAAACATTAAAAACTAACAATTTTTAGGTTATATACTGCTTGTGTGGTACACAAATTGCAACTGAGTAAAGTTTATTTTAAATTATTTGACATGAAAACTGTCAATTGTAAAGTGACAAACAAAATAGTAACTAGTTTTAGTTTATATGCGGAGCTACGCGTCTTTATTGTCAATCGCAAAGCGAGACATTAAAAATAAATATTTTGAGGTTATATATTGCACATGCTACACAAATTGCAAAGCTCAAAGTTGATCAAAGATTTTTAAAATGTGACATCGCAAAGCTATACGTTAAAAGTAAACAAAGTTTAAACCACCGGCCTCCTCCCATACATAAACTGTTTTTCCCGCGCACCTACTCAAGTGTTTGTTATCAATAATTAGATCACCAACACTTCAGTTTAAACCACCGGTCTTCAATACATAAAATATTGTTGCCCGCCTATCCGTCCAAGTGTTTGGATTAATTCATCAATACTTGGGTAGGTGGCTAAAGACTTTAGTTTAAACCACCGACCTAAAATACATAAAATACTGTTGCCCGCTTACCCACCTACCCTAGTATTTGTTATCTTATAATTGAATCAGCAACAGTTGGGTGAGTGTTGAAGACTGTAGTTTAACCACCTTTGCCCGCCCAAGTCATTGTTATCAAATTATTGCTTGTCAACCTTTCTTGCAAAGTTCCTGCTATCATTACCCACCCACCCAACCAAGTGTTTGTTGTTTAAACATTATATTACAAACACTTGAGCGGGTAGTCTGAGAAGTTAGTTCAAGTATTCTTAGCGTATAATTTTTATTAATGTTCCCCACCCACCCACCCACCCAAGTGTTTGTTGTCCAAAAATTTTATTACAAACTTTTGGGCCGGTAATCGGAATAGTTAATTCAAGTAATGTTGCCGTGTAGTTTAAATTGGTGTTGCCCGCCCACCCGCCTAAGTGTTTGTTGTCCAGAAATTATATCGCAAACAATTGGGCGAGTAATTGAAGAAACTAGTTCAAGTATTGTTGGCGTAAAATTTAGGTTGGCGTTCCCCGCCCACCCACCCAAGTATTTGTTGTCCACAAATTACAATACAAACACTCGAGCGGGTTGACTGAAAACCAAACTAAGTTCCTTGCCAACCCACCAAAGTGTTAATTAAAAAATTGAATAATAAACATTCAAGCGGGTGGGCGGGGAAACCAATCAAAGTCAATAAAATTTGTACTAAACTTTCCTATTTATGATAAAAAAATAGCAGCAAACAAACTATCAAAATTGTAAACTTTTAAACTAAACAATTTTAACTACTACATATTTCTAGTTAAACGTGGACATGGAGAGTGGAAAAGAAAGAAAACAATACTGGGAAGCTCTAAAACAATTCAATTGGCAACGATTTAGCGATAAAGATTTAAAACGTCAATTCAGACGACTATCACATTTAGACAATTCAATTCTACCCGAAGATAAATACAAAAAATTATCCTACGTCATAACATCAATGCAAGAAACCTATTCCACGGCCAAAATATGCGATTACAAAGATAAACACAAATGCAATCTAGCTTTAAGTCCTGGTAAGATATAAAACTTTAATCAAAACAACTCTCACTAATTCATTTTAAGATCTTGAAGATATAATGGCAAAATCAGAAGATTCGGAAATATTAAAACATGTTTGGATTGAATGGAGAAACGCCGTAGGACCACGCGTTAAACATTTATTTAAAGAACATGTCGAATTGAGTAACGAAGCAGCAAGATTGAATAATTTTAGCGATACTGGAGAATCGTGGCTGGATAATTATGAAACGCCGGATATTAAGGAACAAGTGAATCAGCTTTGGGTTAATTTAAAACCATTGTATATGCAATTGCACGCTTATATACGATTCAAATTGAGGAAGCGTTATGGTGATATTGTAACAGAACGTGGACCAATTCCTGCTCATTTATTAGGAAATATGTGGGCCCAAACGTGGGATAATTTGAATGCTTTTACAAAGCCATTTGTTGATAATAATGTTACATCAGTTAATAAGGAAATGTTCAATCAGGTAAAGTAAAAGTATGAAATTATGAATTTCATAAAATAATTAATTAATTATGATAGGGTTATGATGTAAAAAAAATCTTCAGAACATCAGAAAACTTTTTCACATCATTAGGACTTCCAGCAATGACTGAAGAATTTTGGAAGAATTCAATGTTTGAGAAGCCTATTAATAGAGAAGCTGTATGTCACGCTTCTGCGTTTGATTTTGCTGATAAGATGAATTTCAGGTATTAAATTGAAAAAATATCAATCATTTTTTTATTGATCATTTTTAGGATTAAAATGTGTACCAAAATTAACGAAGAGGATTTAATAGTGGTGCATCATGAAATGGGCCACGTGGAATACTATATGCAGTATAAGGATCAACCATATGTATACAGAGAAGGAGCAAATGAAGGATTTCATGAAGCAATTGGTGATACCATTGCTTTATCAGTAAGAACCAGTAAGCATTGGAAAAAATTGGGTTTAATGGACGTTGGAGGATCTAATGAGAATGAAGAACTTAATACGCTCTATAAGGTTGGTTATTGGTTTTTTATAAATAGTGTAACTATAAAGTTTGTTTCAGGTTGCTCTTAGTAAAATTCCAATATTGCCGTTTTCTTATATATTGGATTTATGGAGATGGGATGTCTATGCAGGGAATACAACGCCAAGCGAATATAATTGCAAATTTTGGAAATTGGCTGAAGATTATCAAGGAATTGAGCCGCCTGTTGATAGGACTGAAAAGGATTTTGATATTGCTTCCAAGTTTCATATTGTTGCTTATGTACCTTATTTAAGGTTAGTTGTGGTCTTATAGTGGGCAACTTAATATACACAAAAGTATTTTAGACTTTGTTGCATTCATGCGGGGCACTTAGTTTAAATTTTCTAAAAGTAAGGTTTAGATTTTTGTTCCCCGCCCGCCCAAGTATTTGTTGTTCAAAAGTTAAATCACAAATACTCGGGCGGGTAGTAAGAGAAGTTAGTTCAAATATTGTTGGCGTGTAGTTTATATAGATGTTCCCCGCCCACCCACAAAACTATATCACAAACACTTGGGCGGGTAAGTAAGTTCAAGTATTGTTACCGCGTAATTTAGATTGGCCCACCCAAATGTTTGTTGTCCAGAAATTATATCACAAACACTCAAGCACCAACCTAAACCATACGCTCAGAAAATTAGAAGTTTTTCACCCACCCAGCATCTACTAAACTATTTATAATTAAGAAATTAAATCACAAACAATCAATCGGGTAGGCGGGGAACACAAATTGTCGGTGTGTAGTTTAGATTGGTGTTTCCCGCACATCCACCCAAGTTTTTGTTGTCCAGAAATTTCAATACAAACACTCGGGCGGGTTGACAGAAAACCAAACGTCCACAGAACTTAAACTAAGTTCCTCGCCCACCCACTAAAATGTTAATTAAAAAATGGATTCTAAACATTTGTACTAAACTTCCCTCTTACCTACACAAGTGATTATGATAAAAAAATGGATTATAAGCACTTGGGTGGTGGGTGGGCGGGGAACACTAATCTAAACTACACGACCACAAACTAAATTTCCTCCTAGTGTTTATAATTAAGAAATTGGATGACAAACACTCAAGAAAAGTTAATTCAAATATTATTAGCGTGTGGTTTAGATTGGTGTTCCCCACCCACCCACCCAAGTGTTTGTTGTTCAGAAATTATATCTCAAACACTCAAGCACCAACCTAAACCATACGCTCAGAAAATTAGAACTAAGTTTTTCACCCACCCAGCATCTACTAAACTATTTATAATTTAGAAATTAAATCACAAACAATCAATCGGGTAGGCGGGGAACACAAATTGTCGGTGTGTAGTTTAGATTGGTGTTCCCGCACATCCACCCAAGTTTTTGTTGTCCAGAAATTTCAATACAAACACTCGGGCGGGTTGACAGAAAACCAAACGTCCACAGAACTTAAACTAAGTTCCTCGCCCACCCACTAAAATGTTAATTAAAAAATGGATTCTAAACATTTGTACTAAACTTTCCTCTTACCTACACAAATATTTATGATAAAAAAATGGATTATAAACACTTCAGTGGTGGGTGGGCGGGGAACACTAATCTAAACCACACAACCACAAACTAAATTTCCCCCAAGTGTTTATAATTAAGAAATTGGATGACAAACACTCAAGAAAAAGTTATTTCAAATATTATTAGCGTGTGGTTTAGATTGGTGTTCCCTACCCACCCACCTAAGTGTTTGTTGTTCAGAAATTATATCTCAAACACTCAAGCTCCAACCAACCATACGCTCAGAAAATTAGAACTAAGTTTTTTACCCACCCAGCATCTACTCAACTGTTTATAATTAAGAAATTAGATTACAAACAATCGATCGAGTAAACGGGGAACACAAACTGTAAACTACTCGCCAACAAAATTTGAATTAATTTTTTTTTTATGATTAAAGAATTAGATCCCAAACACTTATGTGGATGGTGGGGTTACATTAATCAAAAGCACACGTCCACAAAAATTGAATTAAGTTCCCCGACCACCCACCCAAATGTTTATGATTGAAAAATTGCATTACAAACTTTTGGCCGGGTGAGCGGGGAACACACTAAACCACACGTCCACAAAATGTTAATTACGTTCCCCGCTCACCCACCCAATTGTTTGTAATTACAAAATTAAACTCCAAATACTCAGGCGCGTGAGTAGTGTACACTAATTTAACTATTTTTTAGATACTTTGTAAGTTCAGTAATCCAGTTCCAATTTCATCGAGCATTATGCCTAAAAGCAGGCCAATATGTCCCAAACGATCCCAAAAAACCTTTATACAACTGCGACATCTACGGAAGCAAAGAAGCCGGAAAACTTTTCGGGTAATTTAATTTAATTGATTGAAACTTATTTTAATAAATTCTAATCTATTTAGAAAAATGTTATCGATGGGTTCATCTCGTCCGTGGCAAGATGCGATGGAAGTGGTAACTGGACAGAGAACTATGGATGCCGGTGGTATTTTGGAGTATTTTAAACCTTTACAAAATTGGCTCGATGAGGAGATCAGGAAGAATGATATTTACGTTGGCTGGGAACCGAGCAAGAAAAGTAATTTGTGGGAAATAGTTTTATTGAATAATGATTGCATTTTTATTTTTAGTGTGTGTCAAATCAAAGAAAGATTTACGGAAACGCAATGGGAGTTAATTGTATTGAATATAAATTGGAATAAAAATTTAGTTGTATTTGAATTTTACTTTTGTAAAAAAATATTTTTATTATGTTACCTATAAAAATTACCAAAAAAAATCAAAAATTCAAGTTTGGTTTCAATCGATTAACATTTTTGTAGTTTTTACATCGATTTAATGAGTAATTTGCAACTTGAATACAGAAATTTTGATTAATAAGAGGCGGTAGTCCAGAGAATATCCAAATAACCCGTCCTAATTAGGCACTCTAGTTAAAACCATTGATCCGCAATTCATAAAACGGCAGCAAATGACGCCCAACGTGGGGCATGGTGCTTTTATAATTTTTAACACTACCCTTAAAGAAAATGAAAACAACCAAACTTTTGACAAGTCCAAATTAGAAAATGAAAAACACGCTTCTCCAGCTATGTAAGAAAGAGAAAAGAAAATCATCGATAATGGGAAATATCATGCAAGGCTCGAAGTATAGATTACTGCAAAATATAATGCAAGGAAAGATAGCTGGTAGGCGAGGGCTAGGTTGCAGAAAGACGTCCTGGTTGAAAAACCTACGACAGTGGTTTGGGGTCAGCACTACAACTCTTTTTCGTAGAGCTGTCAACAAGACCCAAAAAATGTTGATAATCGTCAAAGTTCGTAGAGGACAAGGCACGTAAAGAAGAAGAAGAATGGGAAAAGCTTTTTAAAGACAATCACGTGGTTAATGCCAGCGTTTTCACTCATTTCAAAGATTAATCAATTAGAAACATTAAATAAAAAAAAAATTAAAAAAATCAAACCAATAAAGAACTAGATCTCTCTTAAATTCATCAAAGTCTTAAATAGAAGAAAGAAATAAAACAAAACCAGCAGCAACACCACCGACAACCTACGACACCAACACTGCAGAAACTTATGATGCGTTCGTCTTCAAAGTTTGGAAAATTCCCATTGAACATCGAAAATAACTAATCAATGAAGCGGAAGCTCTTTCGAGCAATTTATCACCATTACTGAGACAAATTACGTCACATTTTTCAATGTTGAATAAACCTTAAAATAGTCTAGCGCCAAAATCTACTCTTAAAACTCCAATATCTTTAACCCAAATTTAATAAAACCTATTGCTTCCTATCTGATAGGAAGGACTCTGGCAGTAAGTTGTTTGGGCACAATCGAAACAGGGGTTTCTCAAGGTTTAGTATTATCTCCGATCCTTTTCAACTTGTATGTATCAAAAACTGGTATCAAAATTGCACAGTAAGCCGACTATACAGCACTTCTAAGCAACCATGAGTTATCACGCTAAAAGCATTTGAAACTTGACTAAGGTATTGGGGATACAATAAACCCTAAAAAATCAAAACAAATTTCAATTTCAATTTCAATAATCAAACCAATATTGATACAAATTTTGTTGTTTTTTTTACAAAATTAAGTTTTAGTGCTCATTTACAATTGAAATTTTGCTTTCTTCAAAGGTTGCTAATTGTCCCAAGCACGATTCAAACATTTTGGCCAATTTTTTTAAAAATTTTGTTGTTTTTGATACAAAATAATAGTTTTGGTGCTCATTTTAAGTAAAGCATTTTTAATTAAAATTTTAGTTAAAACAGAATTCAAACATTTTGGCATTAATTAGAACAACATTAAACCAAAAATAATCAAAAATTTGTTGATTTTAGAATAAAATCATTTCTGGTGCTAAATTTCAATCAACTTGGTTAGTCCAAAATTGTTTTGAACATGATTTAAACATTGTAGTACTGTTTTGAACATAACCAAATTGATGAAATAGTTAAGTTTTTGAAAAGAAGACAGTTTTGGTGCTTATTCACTATCAACATTTTGCTTTCTTCTTTGATCCACAATTGTTTTGAACACGATTTAAACATTGTTGTACCATTTTGAACAAACAAAATGAAATTAATCAATTTTGAAAAAAAAAAAATTACTTTTGTCACTGGTTACTTGATGGTTCAAACATAATTTGATTATTTTGGTATCAATTTATTTGTTTAAAACACGATTGAAACATATTTAAATATAAGCAGATTAAAATTGATTGAATATTTCATTAAAAATGTTAAAAATTGATCAAAAATCTAATTTCTCTTCATAAATCGAATCCAAGTTTAAAAGACGGTAACACATTTGTCACCTTCTTCCTCCCATTTAAAATTAAAGACAAATGATATTCGCAGAAAAATAAAATCCAATGTCTGGATTACTAACACTTAAAACTATTAACTTGCAATCAATAAATTGAAATGAAAATAGTGAGAGCTGCAAGACTTTTACTCAATAAATTAGTTTTGAGCTATTTTTAACAAATTTATATTACACAGTTTTTGAAAGGATTGGGAACGGAAAAGAGCGTTATAAGACTATACAAAAAGCATTGTAACATTTGGAAAATCATAGGAAACATAAGAGCTTTTACAGAACATAAGAAACATGATTTAGAAAACTCAAAAAATACCTAAAAGAAATACAAAAGTTTAGCTTATCTGTCAAACAGCCAAATGTTTAACACAACTTATTCCATGCTAACTATTAAAAAATGTAGTAGGAGTATACAAAAACAGTCAAATATCATAAAATTTGTCAAAAATTAAAAGTATCAAATATACAACGCAAAATATCAAATTTAATAAAAACTTATTTGACAGTTGTTAAATGATGTCAAATAAAGCATAAAAACTTAAATTTATTAATGTTATAGATAGTACACCCCTTATTAAAAAGAAAATACACAAAACAGAAATAGTATTTAAAATGGTATTAGGTAATATAATCACAAGCAACCAGAAGTTGAAGAATGCACTTTAATTTATTAATTTTATAACAAATTAAAGTAAATTTTCTAATTATTGCTATTAAAATACACACATAAATATATTTAAGTTAATATTCTCATTAAAATGACATTTTCTGACCTTTAAAAATCTCATTTTTACTGCCCCATACGTCCACCCATCGATTCTAGTCACTACGCACTCAATTTTACTTTTAATTCACAAATTATTATTATATATAATGAACATTAATTCACTTAATAGTTGAATGCGTCTGATCACCGCAAGCGACTTAGGGATACTGCAGGGAAGAGGAGTGTGGCTGAGCTGTATCGTCTTGCGCACGAAGAACAGAACGGAGATAAGGCGCTTGGTAAAAAAACTGTTTATGCATAAAATGCGACTCGAATATTCGATTCTTATCTCTTTACAATGAAACTGATAAAGTGTTCTTGGGCTATTTGTACATTTATTATCGAAGTTTCTAATAATATATTGAAATATATTTCTACAATTATTTTAAAAATAAATTTTATTAATTACATTTACAATTTTGTTAAATTTAGCTTATTATAAATCAAAATTATTATTTTATTTAATCAAAAGAGAGTATGAGGGTATCCTATGTTTAAGATAAACATAAACAAAACTAACATAAAGTCAATGTTTAATATTAATTAATTAAATTGATTTGTGGAACAGAGTAGATCTTTTTCTGCCAATTTAATTGTATTATAAGTTATGTTCAATCTTGTGGGCAAGTTTGCCCCGCAAATTAGTGCTACTTGCTTCACAATTTATAGTAGATTAAGATTTGTACTCATTAGACTCAATACAAGCATCTAATGTAACTTTATGGTAATTGTTATAAACAAAGTACTAGATATAGTCAGTGAAGCAAAAAACAAACAAAAAAATGTTTACTGGTCACCATAGACATAAGAATTCAATACGTTAGTAGCCGGTTTTTTAGTTTTAAAAATCAATTTTGCTGTTTTAATTGTTTTAAATTTTGAATTTATAGTTTTAAGGCCGGAATAACAATTTAGCAATAAAATTTAAAACGTTAGTGGCCGAATTTTTTGTTTTAGACTTTTAAAGATCCAATTTACAGTTTCAAAAGCCAAATTTATAATTTTGAGATTGTATTAAAAAAAATTTGATATAATGGTAACAATTTTTTTTACTTTAAAGGCCGGATTAGCTGGATTTTCATTTTTAAATATTGAAATATAATTTTAAAATCAAATTATTAGTTTGGAAGCAGAAATTAAAACGATATTGTCTGAATTTTTTGTTTTACAACAACAATTCACACTTTTACTGTTGAATTTATAATTTTGATTTAATTTTAAGATCGGATTATCAATTTTGCAGATGGATTTAAAACGTTGGTGGCCAAATTCTATATTTGAAGACTGGATTTACACTTTTAATATTAAATTTATAATTTAACAGCTTGGAAAAAGAGTTTAACATGTCAATAGCCGGATTTTTAGATTTTAAGCCAGATTTACAGTTTTAAATGCCAAATTAATAACAGTTTGACAGAAGATTTTTATGTAGTGACAGGATTTCCATTTTTAAAAGCCGGATTATAGTCTAAAATGTTAAATTTATTATTTTAAAACTAAATTAACAGTTTGCAAACCAGATTTTTAGTTTTAAAACCTGGATTTATAATGTTTATATTTAATTACTAGTTTAGTAGCTAAAATTAACACTTTTAAAAGCCGGATTTATAGTTTTAAATGCCAAATTTATAATTTTAACGCCGGATTAACAGTATGTCAACAAAATTTAAAACATTCATGACCGGATTTTTAATTTTAATGTCAAGATTTGCAGTTTTTGATAGTAAATTTAAAATTTTGAAATTAGATTAACAGTTTCAAGACATTTGTGGCCGGATTTTTATATTTATAGATCAGATTTACACTTTTAATCTTAAATTTATAATTTTATAATTAGATTAACATGTTGATGGCCCAATTTTTAATTTTAAAGCCAAATTAACTTTTTAAAAGTCAGATTTTTATTAACAGATTTTTAGTTTTAAAGGACGGATTTTTATTGACAAAACCGTAACATTTTTGCAGCTTAATTCAACACTTTAAAAACAAGATTTTCAGTTTTAAATGCCAAATTAATAATTTTTTAATCAAATTTTATAAAAAAATTATTACGTAGGTGGCCGAATATTTAGTTTTAAAGGCCGGATTTACACTTTTAGATAACAAACTTATAATTTATAGTTTGGCGGCAGAATTTAAATAAATGTAACATAGGTTAACAATTTTAAAGGTCAAATTTGTTGTTTTAAGGCCGGATTTACAGTTTGTAAACAGAATTTAATACATTAGTGGCCGGATTTTTTGTACATAAAGCCAAATTTACACTTTCAAAAACCGGATTTATAATTTAGGGACCGAATAAATAATTTGACAGCGTTAAAGGCATTACATATTCAGGCAAATAAGAATGTAGCATACAACAAAAAAATTAATTTCAAATTATCTCACAAACAAGAAGTTAAACGTAGAAATGAACATATAGAAATGTTGTGTGGTGTACCACAAGGCTTCTATATTATGGAACAAATATTTCAACAAAATGCTGAAAATGGAAAAGGCTGATAGGTGGTGTGTTTTGCAAATAATACTGTCATAGTTATTTCCTCCGCCTCCAAATCAAAAATAAAATTAGAAAAACCAAAAAAAAAAAAAACAATTCAAAAAGTACTAAGATTAGTAAGTAGTTTAAAATATCTAAAAGATTGCTAAAAACAACAAAAATTGGGCATAAATTGTCAAAAAAGAAAACATACTTCTAATAAAATCTAAAACAGCAAAATTCGGCCATAAAATATTAATTTATTATTGAATAGAACCAAAGTCTTGCTTTAAAACATCAAAATATTGTCAGAAAGCACCAAAATCCGGCAATAAATTGTTAAAAAGTGCAAAAATCATTTCATGGATTGTCAAAATTAGCAAAATCCAGCCATAAAGTAAAAAAATATTCTCAAAAAGTACTCAAATTTACTATAAACTGTTAAAAAATGCAACAATCTATTGATATGGTAAAATTTTGTCATAAAATTTAAAATATTCCGTCCAAAATCGGTTGAAAAGTGCAGAAATTTGTTCATAAAATGTAAAAAAAGCAAAATACGGTCTTAAATTTTAAACAATTGTTAAAAAACACTAAAATTTAGCCATAAACCTTAAAAAAATACACGCATTTTCAAAAATAGCAAAATCGAGCTATAAAATGTTAAAAAACCCAAATCCGAAATAAACTGTCAAAAATGCAATTTTTTTTAATAAAACGTCTAAAATACAAAATTCGGCCATAATTTTCAATATATTGCTGGTAAAAGCAAAATCCATCCATAACGCATAAAAATATTGTCAGAAAGAACCAAAATCCGGCCGTAAACTGTTGAAAAGTGCAAAATTCAAAGCATAAAATATAAAAAATAACAAAACCAAGCTATTAAGTATACAAAATGTATGAGAAAGCACCAGCATTTAATCATTAACTGTTAAAAAATGCAAAATTTGGTTAATAAATTGTTAAAAGTAGCAAAATCAAATTATAAAAAAGTATGTTAACTTTATTAACTCAAGTTTTTTAATTTTGACTTTGGCATTTTGAATTTTGACGATTGTTAATTTATACATTTGTTAATTTTGACAATGATTACTTTATATTTATTAATTATGACGTTTTTTAAATCGTTAACTGTTAGAAAATAAAAAAAATGTTCATTAAATATTAAAAACAGCACTAAAATCCGGCCATAATTTATTGAAAAGTACAACATAATTTTTATAGAATGTCAAAAATAGCAAAATCCGGCCATAAAATATAAAACGTTTCTTATAAAACACCAAAACTTAAGCAATAACTGTTAAAAAGTACAACATTCTATTTATAAAAAGTCAAAAATAGCTAAATTCAGTCATAAAACATTAAAATATTTTTAAATAGTATCAAAATCTAGCCAAAAACAATTAAAAATTACAAAATTTTATTCATTAAGTGTAAAAAAATTGCAAATTCCGGCCTTCAACAATCAAAAAATTGTTACAAAGCATCAACATTTGGCTATAAACTAATAAAAAAATGATCAGAAAATCCCAATCGTAGTTAACTAGAAATTTTTAGCATAAAATGTCTAAAAAGCATAAATCCGGTCATAACTTATGAAAATATTGATAGAAAATACTAAAGTTTACCATAACCTAGAAAAAATGCAACATTATTTTATAAAAAAGTTATAAATGACAACATTTGTTAAAAACCAAAATTCGGCCAGTTGAAACAGTTGAAAAGTGCAAAACTTTGTTTATAAAACGTCAAAGCTCAACCTTAAAAATTTAAACAGTAATCAAAAATCATTAAATTTTAACCATAAACTTTTAAAATCGACAAATTTTCATAGAATCTTAAAAAGATATCAATTTTTTGAGGTTTTAAAATTCAATATTTTTAATAAAATTTTAAAAATACCAAAATTTATTTATTAATTGATAAAAATTCTAGTTATAAAAGATTAAAAACAGCTAAATCCGGCCAAAAATAATTGAAAAGTTTTTTATCATCAAAACAATATTGAAAAGCAAAAAAATAGGCCATGTACTAATAAAAAAAGTAAACAAAAATCAAAATCCGGCTATAAAATATCAAAATATTATCAGAAAGATTCAAAATCTGCTTATAAACTGCCAAAAAATGCAAAACTTTATTTCTAATTGTCAAAAATAGCAAAATCCGGCCAAATCCGTACCAAAAAATTACCATAAACTGTAAAAAAACTGTAATAATCTACTTAAAAAAAATCAAGAATTACAAAAATTGTTTATAAAATATTAAATATTTTCAGTAATAGTCAAAATCCGGCCAAAAACGGTTGAAAAGTGCAAAATTTTGTTCACAAAATGTCAAAAAAGCAAAATCAAGCTTCAAAATTTAAAACAATAGCCAGAAAACACTAAATCCAGTTAAAAATATTAAAAATATTGTCCGACCAAAGCAAAATCCGGCATAAACTGTTAAAAACTACAACATTATTTTAACGTATTGATAAAAAAAACAAAATTTGGCTTTAAAGCATAATAAATATAATCAAAAAGCACCAAAATCCGGCCATAATTGTTAAAAACTGTAATTTTCCTAAAAATTCTAAAATAGCATAATACAAATTTATAATATCAAAAATAATATTACATACAATCATAATCCGGCAGAACCTGTTAAAAAGTGCAAAATTCTTTTAATAAACTGTCTAAAACAGCAAAATTCGGTCATAAAATTTGGTTAAATATAGTAAAAAATTTCATAAAACCTCAAAAACAGCAAAATTAACAAAAAAAAATAAAGAAAGTTGTTTATAAAAAAAAAACAAATTTTTAAATATTTTGTTTAAAATCTTGGCTTAAAACATTAAAATGTTTCAAAAAGTACCAAAATTAAATTTTGTCACAAAACACCAAAATTTAGATATAAAGTGTTAAAAAGTGTAAAATGCAAATTAATCAAATTTAAATTAAAGTTGGCTTTGAATTTAAACTCAGCGTATCAAATTAATCAAATTATTACGGGTGGTAGTACTGATATTTTAAGTTATGTTAGTAAAATTTCTTAAATTATCAATGAATGGTTTTTAAGATATCCGTAATACACAAAACACAAAATTTTTGCCATAAACTGTCAAAAAATGCATAATTCTACTTATAAAATGTTAAAAATACTTAAATCTGGTTATGAACTGATAAAAAGTGCAAAATTATCTTAATGAAACTGCAAAATTTGGCCAAACATTATCAGGAAGCACTAAAATCCGGCCATAAACTTGCAAAAACAGCATAATTTTATTTAAGAAGTATCAGAAATGGCAAAAGTCGGCCACAAACTGTCTAAAAGTGTAAAAGTGTTGAAATATTCTTAGAAAAAAACAAAATTTAACCATAAACTGTCGAAAGTGCAAAATTCTAGTCACAAAATGTCAAAAATGGCAAAAGCTAACCATAAACTGTTAAAAAGTGCAAAATTCTGTTTGTAAAATATCAAAAATACTAAAATCGGCTATGTAAGTGCAACATTTTATTCAGAAAATGTCAAGAATAGCATAATCCTGGCATAAACTGTCAAAATTCTATTTTTAAAACTTAAAAATACAAAAATCCTTATTATAAAATGTCAAAAACAGCAAAATTCGTTTATAAAATATAAAAATATTATCAAAAAGCACAAAAATTTAGTTATTAATTGTTAAAAAAGTGCAAAATTCCGTTTATAGAAAGTTAGCAAGTCAAAATTAGTCAATGTCAGTTAAAAACATTAAATATTTTTAGATATAATCAAAATCTAACCAAAAAAGCTTAAAAAATGCAAAGTTTTATTCAAAAAACGTTAAAATTAGCAAAATGTTTATTTAAAACATCAAAATATTGTTGGAAAATAGCAAAATTCAGACAAACTGTTAAAAAATCTATTTTTTTTACAAATTTTTAAAAATAGCTTTAAAATTTCAAAAAATTCAAACTAAAAAGTGCAAAACTTTATTAATTAAATACCAAAAAATAGCAAAATTTGGCCATAAAGTATAAAAAATATTGTCAGAAAATTTGTCAAAAGCAGTTGCTTTTTAAATTTTGTTTTTTAAATAACTGTTAAAAATAATCAAATTCAGCTTCAAACTGTTAAAAACATGTATAAATGTTCAAAAAATAGCAAAATTCAGTTATAAAAAATCAAAAATTTTGTTAAAAAATAAACAAAATTCGGCGTAAACTGTTGAAAACTGAAAAATCTTTTACAAAAAAAATCAAAATCAGCAAAATCTGGCCATAAAACATCAACATTTTGTTGAAAAGCAGCAAAATCCGGCCATAAACTGTTGAATAGTGCAAATCTTAATTAATAAAAAAGCAAAAATAGCTAACTCCGGTCATCAAATAAAATCAAAACCCGATCAAAAACGGATAAGAGTTTAAAATTTTACTTAAAAAATGTCAAAAATAGCTCTAAAATTCCAAAAACAACAAAAATAGGCCGTAAAAAACTAAAATATTGTCAAAAATATTAAAAATCCGGCCATAAACTGTAAAGCTTTTTGCATAAAATACCAAAAATGTTAAAATATTTTTAGAAAAAAAGCAAAATTTACCATAAACTATTAAAAAATGCAACATTCTGTTTATAAAAAATCAAATTTTTTCATAAAATTTAAAACATTAAAAAAAAAATCTGACTACAAACGGTTGAAAAGTCTATAATTTTGTTCATAAAATCGAAAATAGAAATATCCGACTTAAATGTGATATTAAGTAATCGTAATCGTTGTAGCTTTGGTTGTCACATTGAAGTACACAATCTGTCATTTGTATTTGTCATTAGATTATATAAAATGCAGTCAATGAATAATAAATTTAGAGCTAAAGCTGAGAATAGGATGATTCCTCTAGTCGGAAGGAGCATACAAAAAAAAAAAAAAGAGTACAACCGATTTATTAAATTGATGGAAGAAAAAAAAAACTGCAATTGTGTATTAAGTGTGACTAAATTTAAATAGACGTTGTTGTCCTAAGTGTTTTAATATTGATTTTAAATACGCTGCGGCATGTTTTAGAGAAATCTTATAATGCATCAATAAAATTAAAATTAAATGCACTTTAGCAACGATTTCATGAAAATTTACGCATGAATACTCACACAATTTGCCTAATTGAAGCATCATCAAGGACAACATTAATATTTTTTGCATATCATGGATTAATTGTAATCTTACCTATTTAGCCACAAAATTAATAACAAAATACGTAATAACAAATCATTAAATTATAGTAACACACAAAACTATTCTGACAGTTAAGATAAACAAATTTTGTTTTGCCATTATTGAATTTAAGCCAACGCGATTTTGTGCGCTACATAATTGCACAATAAAATTTAAAAATTCCAAAAAAAACAAGACGACAGTAAGATGTATTGTTGTGAAAATGCCACCCCAGGCACTAAAGTTACCAACCAACAAGATAATTAGCATATCATTGCATGAAAAGTAATTGTTGTTGCGTGAAAGCGACAATAACACGGGACAAGGTAAAACGCAGACGGGACCCTCCCACTATATTCTCACGTGTGTATATGCATGCACGTATCTATAGTTTTTTTACAGAAGATACTAAAGCACATTGTGCACAGTGCTTAATTGACCGCGAACCACCATGTGCGATATAGTCAGAAGGGTCGCCCTAATCGTCCATCTAGTAATGCTCATTGCAGCCGAACCGCAATTAGATTTACCGCCCTATGAAAATCGCGACCCCACTGTAGATTACAATAATTTTAATTACGATAGAAATACGAATTACGATAGAGATTCGTATGATAGAAACCCGAATTATGATAGGAATTTGAATTATAATGTGAATAACGCGCAGCAACCCCAACAGAATAACCAACAAGTGCCGCAGCAGCAGCAGCAGCAGAATCAAGATGATAGGAATAATAGGAACGATTATAGTTACAATGGTGATATAAGGCAATTGCTTCAAGCTTTGGATTTGCAGGCATCGCAACAATGCACGAGTAACGTAGCGGCCCAATGGAATTTTGAAACTAATGTCAATCAAGTTACACAATTAGAAGCTGTAAGTATTTAATCTTAAAATTATAAATTTAATTAATTTAAAATAACGGTTCAATAATCATTCAATCATAATTATCGATCAGACCTTCGTTTCGTTATAAATAGGTGAGTAGAACTAGTTTTAATAATAAATATTCTTAATTGAGTTGCCGGTGATTAGATTTCAATGAAGAAGTTAATTGCTGCGGGTGGCATCCAACAAATTGATGGTTTTTATCACAGAGAATTAAATGAAAACGTTGCTCAATCAATGTGTGTATTTTTGCTGTGTATGTGATAGGAAGCCTTGGAAGTGAAAACTGTTCATTCAATTGTTTCCAGATTTTCGTATGTTAATCCAAGGCTTGCTCAATGAGAAAGATAAAGTAAATACGGTTGTCGTGTAACAATATTTTTTCAACTTGATTTAAATATTAATATTAATATTTCTTAAGAACAAAAATGATGAAAAATATTATTTTGTAATTTAATTATATAATTTTTTCTTAATTTTCTTTAGTTTTTCTGTCATTATCATTAAAACTTGGCAAGAATACTGTAATTAATTAAAGTATTTGATTGCAAGATAAAAATTAGTAACATTTCTTCAAATTAATTTGAGGTTATATAAATTTGAGCGTATGAATTTTATAAATTTTAACATATTTGGTACTAATGATGCTGAGATATATTTGTGCTAATTTGCATCAATTTCCAATGAACCGTTTAAGAGTTATGATGTTTTTAATTTTAGTTAACTCAATTAATTTGAGGTTATGTAAAATTGGGCGTATAAATATTTAAAACTTTTACATAGTTAATACTATTGTTGCTGCGGTATGATACTACTAAATTGCATTAATATCCAATAAACAGTTTAGAAGTAATAATGTTATTAATTACCTCCTTACTAGTTTCATGTAGTTAGATTAAATAATTTGAGGTTATGAAAAAATGAGCGTATGAATTTTAATAAATTTACAATATTTAGTACTAATAGTGTTGAGGTATATTGGTGCTAATTTATATCAAATTCTAATAAACCGTTTAGGAGTTATAATTGTTTTAAATTGCTTTTTTACAGGTTTGATGTAGTTAAATCAATTCAAATAATTTGAGGTTATGTAAAATTGGGCGTAGGAGTTGTTATAAATTTTATAAAATTGATACTAATAGTGCTGAGATATAATTATACTTAAATGCATTAATTTCCAATGTACAGTTTCAAAGATATGAATTGTTTCTTTTAAAGTTTGACGTTTTCAAATTACCGACCAATATGCATAAACTGTTTCCGCCCACCCACCCAAGTGTTTCTTGTCAAGAAATTGATTTAGTTGTCTTACTTTTCAAACTTAATGACATCTGTCAGTCATGCTCTTACGGTTTTTAGCTGCAAAAACACGATAAGTGGTAGTAGCTTCTAATTTCTAGACGACAAACACTTGGGCGGGTGGGCGGGAACACGTTTTTAAACTACCGGTTCAGTATTTATAAACTGTGTTCCCGCCCACCCACCCAAGTGTTTGTTGTTAAGAAATTGATTACGTCGCCTCCCTCTTCAAACTTAATGACATCTGTCAATCATGCTCTCATGTGTTTTAGCTTCAGAAACACAATAGGTAATAGTAACTTTTAATTTCTGGAAAACAAACACTTGGGCGGGTGGGCGGGTGGGCGGGAACACGTTTTTAAATTACCGGTTCAGTATTCATATACTGTGTTCCCGCTTATCCTCTTAAGTGTTTGTTATCCAGAAATTAAAAGTTACTATTACGTATCTTGCTTCTGCAGCTAAAAAACGTAAAAGCATGACTGATAGATGTCATTAAGTTTGAAAAGTGAGACGACAAAATCAATTTCTTGACAACAAACACTTGGTTGGGTGGGCGGAAACACCAATAGAAATTACCGGTTTAATATTTATAAACTGTGTTCCCGCCCACCCACCCGGGCGTTTGATATCAAGAAATAAATTCTGTCGCCTCACTCTTTTAACTTAATGACATCTGTCAGTTATCCTCTTATGTTTCTTAGCTTCAAAAACACAATAGGTGGTAGTAACTTCTAATTGCTGGACGACAAACATTTGGGCGGGTGGGCGGGAACACTATTTTAAATTACCAATTCAGTATTCATAAACTGTGCTCCCGCCCACCCACCCAAGTGTTTGTTGTTAAGAAATTGATTACGTCGCTTCCCTCTTCAAACTTAATGACATCTGTCAATCATGCTCTCATGTGTTTTAGCTTCAGAAACACAATAGGTAATAGTAATTTTTAATTTCTGAATAACAAACACTTAAGTGGGTAGGCGGGAACACAGTTTATGAATATTGAACCAATAATTTAAAAACGTGTTCCCGCCCACCCGCCCAAGTGTTTGTTGTCCAGAAATTAGAAGCTACTACCACCTATCGTGTTTTTGCAGCTAAAAACCGTAAAAGCATGACTGACAGATGTCATTAAGTTTGAAAGTAAGACGACTACATCAATTTCTGGACAACAAACACTTCACTCTACTCCTCAATTGTTTGTTATCCAGAAACTGTCAAAATAAAGTAAAAATATACTAAACACTTTTGTTTTTAAATGTTAAACAGTGTTTTATAAACGTCAAACCGTCCCTAAATCCTTTAAAATATCCACACATCTCCCAAAATATTCCTTAACTGCCAAACAATATCAAAGTGTCGAGTGTGAAACTACTCTACCAACATTTTTTGTAAATGTCAAATAATATAATAAGTAATAAAATCACTTAACATTTCTCAAAATGTCAAACAACTTTGTATTCTTCAAAAATGCTTAATAACTGTCAAACATAGATTTCAAAATGCTCATTATAAATCTCACAATATTATTGAAGTACTAAACAATGTACGTAAAGTGTCAAACATGTTTTTCTTATTCTGTCAGTGTTAAATAATAATATAAAGGAATCTTCAAACGTTGTTTTAAATAAATCAATTATTCTAAGATTTCATTTTTTTTTTTAAATTCTACCATCTCAAAATAATGTCAAACATGTCTCAAGTGTCACTGTGTATCTAAAGTGTCAAATATTGCCTAAAAGTGATAAATATGTTCCAATCTTCTAAAACATTTTTGAAATACACATCTAACTCTAAAACCAATGTCTCATAATATCAAAAATAGCAAAATCCGGACATAAACTGTCAAAAAATGCAAAACTCTTTTTATAAAACGTCAAAAATAGCAAAATTCAGCCCTAAACTGTCTAAAAATCTAAAATTTTATTCATAAATTGTTAAAAAACTAAAAACTGGCCATAAACTGTCAAAAATTTAAAATTTTATTTATTAAAAGTCAAAAATTGTGAAATACGTGCAATATATTTATTCATAAATGTTAAAAATAAGAAAATCCGGCTATAAATTGTTAGATAGTACAAAATTATGTTTACAAAATATCAAAAACTGTCAAAAAGTGCAAAATTCTGTTTATAAAATGTCAAAAATAGCAAAATTTATCTTTAAACTGTCAAAAATGAAATATTTTATTCATAAAATAATAAAACAACTAAAATCCGGCCATAAACTGTCAAAAAGAGCAAAATTCTATTTATTAAAAACGAAAAATATCAAAATCCGTGCTATTCATTTGTTTATAAATGTTAAAAATTGTCAAATCCGGCCATAATCTGTCGGAAACATAAAATTATTTTTACAAAATGTCAAAAATAACAAAATCTGGTCAAAAACTGTACAAACTCTGTATATAAAATGTCAAAAATAGCAAAATTCGGCCTTAAAACTGTCAAAAATGTAAAATTTTATTCATAAAATAATAAATCAACTAAAATCCGGCCATAAACTGTCAAAAAGAGCAAAATTTTATTTATAAAAAATCAAAAATAGTAAAATCCGTGCTATTCGTCCATTCATTAATGTTAAAAATAGTAAAATCTTGCTATAATCTGACAAAATATGCAAAATTATTTTTACAAAATGTAAAATTAATAAAATCCGGTCATAAACTGCAAAATTCTGTTCATGAACTGATAAAAATCTAAAATTCGGCAATAAAATATTAAAAAAACAGCAAAATCCGGCTATAAACTAAAAAAGAGCAAAATTCTAGTTTATAAAAGTCAAAAATAGTGAAATCTATGCTTTCGTTTATTCATAAATGTTAAAAATAGTAAAATCCGGCCATAAACTGTCAGAAAGTGCTAAATTATATTTACAAAACATCAAAAATAGCAAAAATCAGTTATAAACTGTCAAAAAGTGAAAAACTCTGTTTATAAAATATCAAAAACAGCAAAATTTGGCTTTAAACTGTCGAAAATGTAAAATTTTATATATAAAATAATAAAATTACTAAAATTCGGCCATAAACTGTCAAAAAGAGCAAATTTTATTTATGAAAAGTTAAAAATAGTAAAAGCTGTGCTATTCATTCATTCGTGAATGTTAAAAATATTAAAATCCTGCCATAAACTGCCAAAAAATGCAAAAATATTTTTACAAAACGTAAAAAATAATAAAATCCGATCATAAACTGTAAAATTCTGTTCATAAACTGATAAAAATCTAAAATTCGGCAATAAAATATTAAAAAATTTAAAATTCTATTTATTAAAAATTAAAAATAACAAAATCCGGCTATGATATATTATAATATTACCAGAACAAACCATAAATTGTTAAAAAATTTAAAATTCTGTTTATAAAATGTCAAAGATAACAAAATCCGGCCATAAACTGTAAACCAAATTAATAAAATGTTAAAATTACTAAAAAAAAAGCAAAATTTTTATTATTAAAAGTCAAAAATAGCAAAACTAAAAGTTGGACAACACTAAAATCTAGTCATATACTGCCTTCTATTCACAAAACGTTAAAAATATCAAAATCCAAGCATAAACTCTCAGAAAGTACTTAAACCTCTTCATAAAATTGTAAAATCTAGCCATAAAGTAACAAATTATTTTCAGAAAAAACTAAAATCCGTTGACGGTTAAAAAATGGTTGCACATTTTACTTATAAAAATTTACAAACGGTAAAAACCGGACACAAACTGTCAAAAAGTGCAAAATTCTTATTATAAAATTACATAATCCACCATAAAGTATCAAAATATTTGCAGAAAAAAATAAACAAAATACGGTTAAAAAGCGCATAATTCTGTTTATAAAACTGCAATAACCGGCCATAAAATATCAAAATATTTGCAGAAAAAATCCAAAAAAAAAAAAAAAAACGTTTAAAAGTGCAACAAATATTTTTGAAATAATAAAAACAACAAAATCTGTCAAGAAATTAAAAATTCTTTTTACAAAATTGCAAAATCCGGCTTTGAAGTATCAAAATATTTTGAATAGAACCAAAATCCGTTCAAAAACAGTTAAAAATGTTAAAACAAAAACAAAATTTGGTCTTGAAACATCAATAACAATAAAAAATAAAATTTGAACTGTAAAAAACGTAAAAAAATCTAATATATAAATCAAAATTCTGTTCGAAAACACTAAAAATTGGCCATAAACTGTTGAAATTTGTTTTTTATTAAAATGTCAAAAATTTATATTCAAAATAACATATATTGTTAAAAAAAACTAGCATTTTTCTACAGTTTTTAGCCGGATTTTAGTTTGATTAAACAATTTATTAATGATACTTTATGTCATATTAAATAAATTAAAAAAAATATTAAAATCCGGCCATAAAAAGAGCAAAATATCAAAATGTTTGCTCAAAACAAACAAAACCCGGCCAGTAATTAACAAAAGAATTAGAATTTTGTTTTAGAGTAGTAAATCAGTTCATTAAAAATTGTAAAAATGTAAAAATCCGGCCATAAAATTAAACAGTACTAAAATGTTAAAAATATTACAAACCGGCCACAAAACTTAAAATTTATTTAAAACAAATACCAGAATCTGGCCATAAAACGTCAAAAATTTTGTCAAAAAAAATTCAAATCCAATTATAAAATAATAAAAATTAAAAAAAAAATTGGCCAGTAAATAACAAAATTCCAACATAAAGTAACAATTAAGTGGCAACAATGCAAAAATCCGGCTAAATAAAACGAAAAAAATTTAAAATTTGGCTAAAAATTGTTAAAATAAAAAAAATCTAGTTAGAAAACTTACAAAAATACCAATTTAAGCAAAAATATGTAAGAAACAATTAAATCCGGCTTCAAAATTTGAGAATCCTTAAAAAACACACTAAAATCTGGCTATAAAATGTAAAAAATATTGAAATTTAGCTATAAATTGCTAACATCTAATAATAAAATATCAAAAATCCGTTAAAAAAAACTAAAAAACTGTAAAAAAGTACAAAATCCGGCTGTTTGATGTTAAAAACACTTAAATCCGGCCACAAAACTTATGAATTACTTTAATAAATATCAAAATTTAGCTAGAAAATATATTTAGTTATAAAATGGTAACATAAAATGTCAAAAATCCAGTCAAAAAATTAAAAAAAACAATAAATGCGGCAATAAAATATCAAAATTATTAAAATCCGGCCACAAAATATAAAAAATACATACAAAATTCGGCCATAAAATATCAAAAACATTAAAATCCGGCCACAAAACTTAAATTAGTAAAAATATTGAAATTAGTTTAAACTAAAAAAGTGTAGACCAAGAGATTGAAAGTTACTTCTCTCTATAAGCGTTAGAAGTCAATATTCAAAAAGAATAATGCATTTTAAACCAGTTTTAATATTTTTAAGTTATACTTTGCAACAAATTTTGTAACTTATTGGTTCGTGAGAAGCCATAATAATAAATGAAAAAAAAATAGTTAGCCCTGCAGTTGTCGTGACATATGCAACAGTTGCAAACCACAACTTGTAACTTAAAATGTTTTAATTGGCTCATTTAAACTTTTGATATTAACCATAACAATTTTAATTTATTTTTTGACAGTCAGTTATGTAATATTTGACACTTATTACGTTGCTAGTTGTTAGCTATTGATAATAATAATTCAATTATAACTGTAATTACTTTCATTTTATTGCAATTATTTACATATTAAGCGTCCAACAGGAAGTGGTTCGCTTTGGATAAATCGAGATTATAATTAAAGCTGCTCCCATAGGTATCCAGGAACAATTAAAACAACAAAAGTGTTATGCAATGGAAAAAACCGCAAGAAAGAAAAAAAAACAAATGCATCCTTTTAGAAGTCAGTCACGAATAAAATGTGCTTTATGTAATGATGTATTATAATAATACATAATAATAATAATAAAAATCAAGGGCACAAACATAATACATGGCTAGAATTTTGCATAATTTTTATTGTATTCGAAGACGTTATTCGAGGTGTGTCCGAATTGTTGGTAATTAATATGTTTACTCTTAAACGCCGCCGGCCGGATTAATTTTGATTAATTTGTAACGTTATGAAATCATTTTCAATAACATCATACAAAGATGATTTAAACACAAAACAAAACAAAGTAAACTGTAATGGTTAGAAAGTGTATTATTGTGTCTGTTGGGTATTATACATGTAGGGCAACGACATCGCTCGCAACATTTAACAAATCTAATCGGCGTTACGCATTATTATCACGTACGTATGTTGTTTATATTTTTGCGTAACAAGTCATCCGCAAAGAGATATGTTTCTAACACTTATCTTAGAAGACATTGACAGTAAAGGGGACAATCTGGGCCAAGTTTGTGCTGTGTGCTCAAACACTCTTTTAGCACCTGATTGATGCTAGCTTGCTTGCTTTCTTGCATGGTTCACGGACAATATTTCTACATAATATATTCAAACAATTTTTAATGGACCCTTATATTACAAAATTATAATTGTGTAATGATTTCTATTTAAATACAAATTTATATGATAACAAAACTAATTCAATAAACAAATTTTTTTCTTGTTTTTTTTTTTAAATATAAATAATTTGCTTGAATAATGACTACATCTTAATACAGGAAATGATATTACTAATGCAACAAAAACTAACAATTAGATGAGACATATTTTTAACATATTACTCTCAATATGACTAAAGCTAACCAATTAAGGTGATGAGACATCTAATAAATCACGGGGTCGGGTCACGGTTAAATTTTTGCACACAACAATAATTAAAATATATGATAATATAAAAAAAAAAAAACGTCGCTCGTGAATCATTGGGAAATAAGGGAAGTGTGCCGCCGACGACGTATAAACCTGTGGGAACCCAATCAGGGCCGTTCTCAACGCAATCTTCATTGTCCAGAAGAATCGTGCACGCATTGCATAACGGTAATAGCCACCTAATTGCTATGTAATGTCAATGTCAATTTGATTCAATTAATGAGAAGCTATTTTTGGTAGCAAAATATGATTTATTATGTAATCCATTAAGCACAATATTTTAATTGTTCTCATTTATTATAATCAGTGGCATTGAGTGTGATTTACATGTGGTGCTGCAAATATTACATAACTCCATTTAGTTATATAAGCAGACAATCATCATAATTGCTACATTTAAAAATAATTATTTAAATTAATTGATTTTTAAGATAAAATAATTTATTCACTAAAAAAAATATTCTTAAAAAGAAAAAGAAATGTTTTTGTATTTTCTACTAATAAAGCATCAATTGATGATCATTTGTGGAGAATCACAATTAAATTTATCGATTAGTTTTTATTTTATATCACAATTAGTGTTTAAAAATTAAAAAAATTGATATTTTAAAAAATTTGAAAAAAATATTACTAAAGGGAAATTTAAGGTTTTAGTATTTTCTACTATTGAAACAATAATTGTTTATCTTTTTTGGCAAATTACAACAAAATTTGTCAATTGGTTTTTGTTTTCTTTCACAATTAATGATTAATAGTAAAAAATTGAACTTAAACATTTTTGAAAATTATTGTTAATAAGAAAATTATTGTTTTCGTTCTTTTTAACATTAAAGCACTAATTAATGATTATTTGTAGAAAATAACAACAAAATTTATCGATTAGTTTTTGTTTTATATCACAATTTGTGACTAATAGATTTAAACAATTTTTAAAAATCTGAAAAAAAAAATTGCTGAACGGAAATTTATTGTTTTTGTATTTTTTTATAATAAAGCACTAATTACAGAGTATTTATAAATATTTACAACATAGTTCATCAATTAGTTTTTGTTTTATATCACAATTAGTGATTTAAAAGTCAAAAAATTAATTAAACCATTTTAAAAAATTTAAAAAAAAAAATTGTTTAAAGGAAATTTTTTTTTTCGATTTTTCTATATTAAAGCACTAATAGAAAAATATTTATAAAAATTTGCAACAAAATTCATGGATTAGTTTTTGATATATATCACAATTAGTAGCTAAAAGTCAAAAAATTAATAAAACAATTTTTAAAAATTTAAAAAAAAAATATTGCTAAACGGAAATTTATTGTTTTTGTATTTTTTTATAATAAAGCACTAATTACAAAGTATGTATAAAAATTTTCAACACAGTTCATCAATTAGTTTTTGTTTTATATCACCATTAGTGACTAAAAGTCGAAAAGATAATAAAAATCATTTTTAAAAATTAAAAAAAAATATTGTCGAAAGGAAATTTATTGTTTTTGTCTTTTCTTATATTAAAACACTATTAGAAGAATATTTATAAAAATTTGCAACAAAATTCATCAATTAGTTTTTGTTTTATATCACAATTTGTGATTAAAAGTCAAAAAATTAATTTGAAATTTTTGAAAAAAATTTAAAAAAATATTGCTGAAAAGAAATTTAAAGTTTTCGTATTTTTTACTGTTGAAGCACTAATTATGGATTATTTGAGGAAAATTACAACAAATTTTATGAATTGGTTTTTGTTTTATATCACGATTAGTAACTAAAAATCAAAAAAATTGATATAAACTTTTTTCAAAACTCTGAAAAAAATATTGCTGGCGGGAAATTTATAGTTTTTGTATTTTTTCTATTGAAGCACTAAATGATAATAATTTTTGGAAAATTACAACCAATTTTGTTGATTGGTTTTTGTTTTGTATCACAATTTGTGATTAAAAGTGATAAAAAAATTGATTGAAACAATTTTCAAAAATTAAAAAAAAAATATTGATGAACGGAAATTTATTGTTTTTGCATTTTTCTATAATAAAGCACTAATTACAGAGTATTTATAAAAATTTACAACATAGTTCATCAATTAGTTTTAATTTTATATCACAATTAGTGACTAAAAGTCGAAAAGATATTAAAAATCATTTTTAAAAATTAAAAAAAAATATTGTCGAAAGGAAATTTATTGTTTTTGTATTTTCCTATATTAAAAACACTAATAAAAGAATTTTTATAAAAATTTGCAACAAAATTCATGGATTAGTTTTTAATTTATATCACAATTACTAGCTAAAAGTCAAAAAAATAATATGAAATTTTTTTAAAAAATTAAAAAAAATACTGTTGAAAGGAATTTTAAAGTTTTTGTATTTTTTACTAATGAAGCACTAATTATGGATCATTTGTGAAAAATTTCAACAAATTTTATTGATTGGTTTTTGTTTTATATCATAATTAGTGATTAAAAGTCGAAAAATTAATTTAAACTATTTTCAAAAAGTGAAAAAAGTATTGCTGGCGGAAAGTTTATAGTTTTTGTATTTTTTACCAAGCACTTTTTTGGCAAATTACAACAAAATTTGTTAATTGGTTGTTGTTTTGTATCACAATTAATGATTAATAATCAAAAAAATAAATAAAACAATTTTTAAAAATTTGAAAAAAAAAAAACTGCTGAACCGAAATTTATTGTTTTTGTATTTTTCTATATTAAAACACTAATAGAAAATTTTTTATAAAAATTTGCAACAAAATTCATAGATTAGTTTTTGTTTTATATCACAATTTGTGATTAAAAGTAAAAAAATTAATTTGAAATTTTTGAAAAAAAATTAAAAAACTATTGCTGAAAAGAAATTTATAGTTTTCGTAATTTTTACTGTTGAAGCACTAATTATGGATTAGTTGTACAAAATTACAACAAATTTTTTGAATTGGTTTTTGTTTTATATCACGATTAGTAATTAAAAATCAAAAAAATTGATATAAACTTTTTTCAAAACTCTGAAAAAAATATTGCTAGCGGGAAATTTATAGTTTTTGTATTTTTTACCAAGCACTAAATGATAATAATTTTTGGAAAATTACAACCAATTTTGTTGATTGGTTTTTGTTTTGTATCACAATTTGTGATTAAAAGTCAAAAAATAGATTTAAACAATTTTTAAAAATTTGAAAAAAATATTGCTGAACGGAAATTTCTTGTTTTTGTGTATTCTTATATTAAAGCACTAATCGAAAAGTATTTATAAAAATTTACAACATAATTCATCAATTAATTTTTGTTTTATATCACAATTAGTGATTTAAAAGCCGAAAAAATAAATAAAACCATTTTTAAAAATTTAAAAAAAAAATTGTCGAAAGGAAATTTATTATTTTTGTATTTTCCTATATTAAAGCACTAATAGAAGAATATTTATAAAAATTTGCAACATAATTCATGGATAAGTTTTTGATTTATATCACAATTTGTGACTAAAAGTCAAAAAATTAATTAAAACAATTTTTAAAAATTTTAAAAAAATTTCGTTAAACGGAAATTTATTGTTTTTGTATTTTTCTATAATAAAGCACTAATTACAGAGAATTTTTAAAAATTTACAACATAGTTTATCAATTAGTTTTTGTTAATATCACAATTAGGGACTAAAAGTCGAAAAAATAATTAAAACCAATTTTAAAAATTAAAAAAAATTATTGTTGAAAGGAAATTTATTGTTTTTGTATTTTCCTATAATAAAGCACTAATAAAAGAATATTTATAAAAATTTGCAACAAAATTCTTGGATTAATTAATGACTAAAAGTTAAAAAATTAATATGAACAATTTTTAAAAATTAAATAAAATATATTGTTGAACGGAAATTTATTGTTTTTGTATGTTTCTATAATAAAACACTTATTATTAAAATTTATTTATTAAAATTTACAACATAGTTCATCGATTAGTTTTTGTTTTATGTCACAATTAGTGATTAAAAGTCAAAAAATTACTTTAAACAATTTTTAAAAATTTGAAAAAAATATTGCTGAACGGAAATTTATTGTTTTCGTGCTTTCCTATATTAAAGCACTAATAAAATAATATTTTTAAAAATTTGCAACAAAATTCATGGATTAGTTTTTGATTTATATCACAATTACTAGCTAAAAGTCAAAACATTAATATGAACAATTTACAAAAAATTAAAAAAAAAAATGGCTGAAAGGATATATAAAGTTTTTGTATTTTTTACTAATGAAGCACTAATTATAGATCATTTATGAAAAATCACAACAAATTTTTTTGATTGGTTTTTGTTTTATATCACAATTTGTGATTAAAAGTCAAAAAATAAATTTAAACTATTTTGAAAAGTTTGAAAAAAATATTGCTAACGGAAAATTTAAGATTTTAATATTTTTTACTATTGAAACAATAACTGTTGATCTTTTTTGACAAATTACAACAAAATTTGTCAATTGGTTTTTGGTTTGTATCACAATTAATGATTAATAGTAAAAAACTGAACTTAAACATTTTTGAAAAATATTGCAAAAAAAAATTTAAAGATTTTGTAATTTTTACTATTGAATCACTAAATATGGATTATTTGTGAAAAATCACAACAAATTTTATGAATTGGTTTTTGTTTTATATCACAATTAGTGATTAAAAATTAAAAAAATTGATATAAATTTTTTTCAAAATTCTGAAAATTTATAGTTTTTGTATTTTTTACTATCGAAGCACTAAATGATGATAATTTTTGGCAAATTACAACAAATTTTGTTGATTTGTTTTTGTTTTGTATCACAATTTGTGATTAAAAGTAAAAAAATAATTTAAACAATTTTTAAATTTGAAAAAAAAATTGCTATACGGAAATTTATGGTTTTTGTATTTTTCTATACTAAAGCACTAATAGAAGAACATTTTTGAAATTTTTTAACAAAATTCATCAAATAGTTTTTGTTTTATATCACAATTTGTGATTAAAAGTCAAAAATAGATTTAAACAAGTTTTAAAAATTTGAAAAAAATATTGCTGAACGGAAATTTATTGTTTTTGTATTTTTTTATATTAAAGCATTACTAAAAAAATATTTATAAAAATGTGCAACAAAATTCATCAATTAGTTTTTGTTTTATATCAGTCAAAAAAATAACTTTTACCTTAAAATTGCAGAGAAAAGTCATTTGTCGCATAAAAATTACGCAGAAAACTTATTTATATCATAAAATTTGCTCAGGAAACCATAATATTGTATAAAAAATTAATTTAAAAGAAGAAAATTGCACAGAAAACTTGTTTTTAACAGAAAATTTGCTCAAAAATCACAATTACAGTCTAATTTTTATAACAATGAGCGAATTGTTATAAAAATTAGAAAGCTTGTTTATAACAAAAAAATCAGCCTGAACACCTTAAAATTGCAAAAAAATACATTTATTTTGTAAAAACTGTGCAAAAAAACATTTTTTTTTGCTTTTAATTTTCTAAGAAATATCGTTCAAGAAATGAATTTGATTAAAAAACCTTAAAAGTGCACATAAAGAATGTTTATAGCATAAAGTTTATCAAAATTGGTACAAAAACTCACAACATTTTTCAAAAAACCACTGAATTGCAAAAAAAAAAAATCATTTGTAGCAAAAAAGATTTATAATAACTGAAGCAAAAAACTTATTAAAAAGCCTAACATTTGATTTGTAAACCTGAAAATTTTAAAGAATGGACAACCATGCACTAAAAATTGTTCAAAAAATTTAATTTCTGCATAAAATTTGTTTAAAAATCATCTTTAAAAAATATGCTTTATTGTTTTCGACATAAAATTGATAAAAACTACGTGGAAACCCTATTTATATCATAAATTTGGTCACAAAATTGCAACTGTAGCAAACAAATTGCGTTGAAAACGATTTTTAAAACAAAACTAAATAAAATGTAAATCAAATAGGCAAGTCATGTCATAATACATTTGTGCTTAACCTGAAAACGAACAAATATAATGAAAATGATAGAAGTTACATCAAGTTATCCCTATAATATAAATTAAGAAAATGACCTAGAAAACATTTATAAAAAATTAATGATTAAATTAAAAAAAAATTACCCCACCTATAAGAATAAATTTAATTAATTAATTCACACTTTTATAATTATTAATTTCAACAACAATAGCTTAAAGAATTTCATCTTCTTTAAAGCAAATTGCATACTACTACACTAATAATTACAGATTAGACGTAATTAGCATCAATCAGTATCAATACCGTCCTCGCTTCGATCAGGCATGCAATCAGTTTATTTATAAATGGATTAAATTACCGTTTTCATTCAATGCATATCGACTGTTATGCAAGTAGACAATTTGCATGTATTCCAGGAAATAAAATGATTCATACAACAGAATGCTAGCTACATTATGCTAATAATTAAAGCAAGATAGAAAGAAAAATGGTTTTATATGAATTATAATAATATCAAGTTAGGTATTAGAAGGTGTTAGTCATGCTTTTACACTTGTTTTCATTAATAAATTTGTTAAACATATGTAATTTAATAGAAATTGAAAGAATACCTTTTAATTATTATTATTAAGCACATTTCACTTGATTTTACGCACGAATCAATTAATTGGAGCAATATTAAAGCTTCCGCAGATGACACTCACTCGACTGACTGCAGCCATCTGAGGCGTATAAAGAGAGATGTGCTTTGCTTGTAATTTTTTTGGTAAATGTATAAAAATATCTCTGCAGTGATGATAAGCGCTATCGATTCCAATGTACTTGGGCATTGTGCGCCGTATAAGATTACAATATTTATCGCTTTGATTATTTTAAAGGAAATGAATTTTATTCTAGAATAATTTAACACAATAATTTATAATTATATTGTTAATTAATAAATTATTGCTTTACCTTTAATTTAATATTAATTTCCATCTATCTCTGATTTTTTATTAATAATTACTCATTTTCAAGCTCAGAATTGTTGCTTTTATTAAATTTCACCAAAAATGCTTGTTACAAATAAATAATTTGACACTCAAATGAAATCAACAAATTGTTTTATTGTATCATAGCAACCAATTAATAAGATTTAATTTTATGAAAGATGCTAACTTGATTTTTAATATACATAATATAATTTGCTAGAAATGTTATGTTTGATTAATATCCGGTAGTTAAAATACAGATTATTTTAATTAAATTTGGCATTTCACATATAATTAGAATGTTTTCATCCTAGTTGTGATGCAATATTTAATATACTTCATACACAATTTGAAATTATTGCTATCAAACGCAATTTATATATTATTTGATACAATTCATGCTACAAACAAGCATTTTTAAATGAATATACATATGTAGTTGAAAAATAAAAAGCTCAAGAAAACTGTTTCTTTGAAGAATAAATATGCATTCTTATATCAAAACTTAAATTGCATTCTGTTCTATTTAATTTATGTATTTTATGACAAATTAAAGCTGATTTCCTAATTATAATTATTAAAATACAGAAATGAATTAATTTAAATTAATATTTTTGATCTTTAGAAAGCTAATTTTACCTATCCCATACTTCCATCCATTCATTTCAACCACTACGCACTTATTTTTATTTTAAATTTACTTATTATTATTATATATAAAGCAGAAATATTCACTTTACAATTGCACAATTTCGACTAATGTAGATGACTCAAGATACTGTGTGTGAGGAGAGCATGACTAAGCAATATCGCCCTGCGCACGAAGAACAAATCGGTGCTAGGTAAAAAAACTGTTTATGCATTAAATGCGAGTCGAATGTTTCTTATCTGTTTAAAGATTTACAATGATATTGATAAAGTGTTCTTTGGGGGCTATTTATATATTTTTATCGAATTGTTCTAGAAGTTTCCTTATAATACATTTAAATATTTTTCTATGTAAATAAATTAAATTTATTTCAATATACTTGATTTAATTTTGTTGAATTTTATTACTGCAATTACCCATAAGACTGCAACTACAGAGTTTGATAATGTTAGAGAACGTATCAAATATTACTGGGAAACTAATGTTACATAAGTTTCTAAATTTTTTAATAAATGTCAAACGTCACAAACTGTCAACAATGTTATAAAAAATGTCATATGTTATTAAACCTACCAAATATTATATTTGTCATGTTTAAAAGCGCCAAATGTGTCATAAAAATATTTTATTTTGTCAAACGTCATAATTTTTGTTGCATATGTAATAAACACAACAAATATACCGGGAAAGTCATCAACTATAATAGAAACTGTTAAAAATAATCAAATGTTTATACTGACATAATTTCTACTAGATCTGTACTTATTTTTACAAATTTATAATTAGTATTATTATTGTAAACTGTCAAATATGTTATTAAATGACTGAAAAATTGTTGTATTCTGAAAACTTTTTAACTTATTCCAAAAAAATACATATGATAAAAAACAAGTCAAAAATTGCCTATTTAAGATTTATTGAACAAATTATTGTGAAATATTTTACAGAAAACTATCAAATATACCTTAAAGTTAGTCGTTTGTTGCTTTAAAAAAAAGTCAAATTTATGACAAAAGCTATCAAAAGCATTATAAAACTGTCAAATATTTTACAGGTTATGCCAATAAAACTGTCAAATGTTTAAAAAAATTGTTTAAAATTGCCTAAAAAAAGTATGGAATTGTCAAAACTGTTCTTTTATACTTATATAAATTTGTCAAAAAGTATACAAAACTGTAAAAAAACAAAAATGATTAAAAACAATAATGAAGTATTAACTGTCAGAAAACGTACAAAACTGTCAAAAAATGTTCAAAACTTTTATAAATTAATTAGTCAATAATTATTAAACTGTCAAAAAGATGCTCTAAACTGTCAAAAGTAACATTTCAGCACTAATTGTTGTAAAATTATAATTTTTGAGGTTATGTTATGATTGTATAGTATTGATATTTAGCTACATTGTTGCAAATTTTATTAAGATCTAATATATAGTTTTAACTGTCAAAATGTCTTGTGAATACTGTCAAAATAGTAATATTTTATACTAAATTAAGTAAAAAAATAATCATAAAACTATGATAATTGCTACAAACATCATGGACATTATAAAATATGTCAAGTAACTGTCAAATATGTTATGCAAACTGTCAAATTGCCATAAAATACTAAACAAAGTCAAGATATGAATCACAAAACTATAAAAATTGGTACAAATGTCAAAAAATCCATAAAATATTTCAACTAACTGTCAAATGCGTTATGCAAGTTGTCATATATGTTATGCAAACTGTCAAAATACTATAAAATATTCAAGAAATTAGTCACAAACTATGGTAGTTCATACAAATGTTATAAAAACTATAATCTATTTGAAATAACTGTCAAATATGTCATGTAGAAATTAGTCACAAATGTTATAAAAATTATAAAATATATCAATTAACTGTTAAAATGCTTATGAAAGTAATTATTGAAAATTATTCAAATATTTTTTAAATTTAGTATTTCTAACCATAAAAGTTTGAAAAATAATGACACGTTTATTTGAACAACAAATTTAATGACATAAATTTAAACCTAATAGAATACTTTAAGCTCATAAATTCTGAACAAAACATAAAAATTATTTAAAAAAATTAAGAATGCTTTCTTAAATCAGTACTATCAATTTTATTAGGTTAGAATTTTGACAGTTTGCATAATAAGTTTGACAGTTACTTAACATATTTTGTAGTTTTTATAACGTTTGTAGCAATTATTAGGATTTGACTATTTTCTTGACTTAAATTAGTATTTTATAGCATTTTGACAGTTTGTTTGACATATGTGACAGCAACTTGATATATTTTATTTTTTTTATAACATTTGTCAAAGTTATCTTAGTTTTGTAATTGATTTCTCGACTTAAATTTAATATTTTATGCTATCACATGACATTTTTGACAGTTGCATAACATATTTGACAGTTACATGATACATTTTTACAGTTTTTATGACATTTGTCAAAATTATCACGACTCAATGACTAATTTCTTGATTTAATTTAGTATTTCATAGTGTTTTGACAGTTTGCATGACATGTTTTGCAACTTTTATAATATAGTTTACAGTTATTTGATATATTTTTTTTTAAATTTTTTATGACAAATGTAGTAGTTATCATGATTTTATGACCAATTTTTTGACTTAATTTAATATTTTGAGAAATCACACTGTACTTGACAGTTACCTAACATTATGTAGTTTTCATAACATTTGTGGCAATTATCATAATTTTATGAATCAGTTTTTAACAGTTTCATGACATATTTGACAGTTATTTGAGATATTTTATAATTTTTTTAACTTTTTTTGCAATTATTATAATTTGTGATTAATTTCTAAATTTAAATTAATACTTTATGGTATTCTGACAGTTTGCATGACAAGTTATTACACATTTGACAGTTAGTTGAATTATTTTATAAATTTTATAACATTTGTAGTAATTATTGCAATTTTGTGATTCATATCTTGACTTTGCTCAGTATTTTATGGCGTTTTGTCAGATTGCATAACATATTTGACAGTTACTTGACATATTTCATAGTTTTTATGACGTTTGTAGAAATTATTATAATTTTATGATTATTTCTTAACTCAATTTAATATTTAAAAACTATTTGACAGTATTCACAACAAATTTTGACAGTTATTGAACAAATTTTATAATTTTTATAACATTTAGAGCAATTATTATAATTTCTTGACTCAATTAAATATTTTATAACTTTTTGACAGTTATTTGCAACATTTTATAGTATTTATGACACTATCAGCATTTATCAGAATTAATTTATTATTTAATGATAGGGTATGACATATTTGATAGTTTATACAATATATTTGACAGTTACTTAAGATGTTTTGTAGTTTTTATAACTTTTGCATCAATTATAATAATTTAAACACTTTATGATATTTTGATATGAAATTGTTACAATATGTTAAAAAACTGTCATAGTTTGACTACAAACTGTCAATCAATAGTCTCCAAATAATCATTAAATAATTTTATTTACAAATTGTTGTAATACGTTTAAAAACTGTCATAATTTGTTTACAAACTGTCATGATTTGTCTATTAACTGTCAAACATATACCCCAAATGACTATTAATTAAAATTATTTACTACATGTTATATTATGATCACAAATTGTCATAATTTGTCTACAAACTATCCTAGTTTGTTTATTAACTGTCAAACATAAGGTTCCCAAATGATTATTAATTAGAATGGTTTTCAAATTGTCATAAGTTGTCATTTAACTGTCAAACCAAATCACTATTAATTATAAAGATTTACAAATTGTTATATGTTTACAAACTATCATAATTTGCCTACCAAATGTCATAATTTGTCTATTAACCGTCAAACATATGTCTATTAAATGACTATTAAATAAAATTGTTTATAAATTGTTGACATAGCAGTTTATACAGCGGTTATTTAAATTATTTCATAGTTCTTATGACATTTGTCACAATCATCATAATTTTGTGACTACTTTTTTACTGAAAATAATTATTCAATAGTATTTTGACAGTTTGGATAACATATTTGACAGTTACTTGAAATATTTTACAGTTTTTTGACATTTATGGGAATTATTGAGGTATTATGAATGATTTCTTGACTTAATTTAGAATTTTATAATATTTTGACAGTTTGTATGACAAATGTAACAGTTTCTCCAATATATTTCACGGTTACTTGACACATTTTATAGTTTTTATGAATGTATCATAATTTAGTCACTGTTTTCATGACTTATAATTTAGTTTTTTATGGTATTTTAACAGTTTGCATAATATCTGACTGCTTTAATGACACTTGTCAAATGTATCATAAGTTTGTAACTATTTTTTTATTTAATTTAAAATTTTGTCAGTTTGTACGTTATATTTGACAATTATTTTATAATTTCTATAACGTTTGAAGAAATTATCATATTTTTTTACTTGTTTTGGTAGTTTTTAGTATTTTAATAGTTTGCAAAATACATTTGACAGTTATTTATTTTTAGGCATGGCATTTAACAGTTTGCATAACATATTTGATAGTCTTCATAGCATATTTGACAGTGATTTGAACACATTTTATGGTTTTAATAACAGTTATCAAGTTGTGCCTATTTTAAAACATTTTTTTTCCTAAGCTTTAACACTTTTCTCATGCAGTTAAAAGCTTTGTCGCATCTTCAAAAAAAATCTGCCATGCATTCCAAAAGCTTTAAATTAGTTTCTAAAGCTCAAAATGTAATTTTGCAAATTGTTTGTTAAAAGCTTTGACAAAATTGTTTAAAAATTCAAATAAATTTTGTAGTTTTCTTACAAATTCTTTGTCCAAAGCTCATGACCAAAGCAAAAATATATTTCCCCAAGACTCTAAAATGCTGTCAAGTAAAAAATAAAAATTTTGAAATTTTCAAAAAATTTCAAATTTTTTTTTTTAGAACTTTTAAAAATAGATTAAATTGTTTTTAATAAAATCAATTTTCTGAATAAGTTTAAAAAAGTTTTTGCTTAAAATTGACAAATCCAAGAAAACCAGTTGTAAACTTACGAATTTGATTTAAAAAACTAAAATTTAGATTAAAAATTAACAAATTTGATTTACAAACTAAGAAACTACACAAAATAAATAAAACACATCTAAAAATAACAAATCTGGCTTTAAAATTAACAAATTTAAATTTAAAAGCAACAAATCCAACCTCAGAATCAACAAATTTGATTTTAATACTAACAAATCCGGATTGAAAATTAATAAATTTGATCTCAAAATTATCAATTTATTTTAAAAACCTTAAAAATAAACAAAATCTAAAATTTGTTATTAAAAATAAACAATATTAACTTCAAATTTTGACAATATTAGGCTTAAAAATCAAGAAATCAGTCTTTAAAATTAGCAAACTTGATTTAATAACTGATAAATCACACAAAATAAACAAAACAAATTTAAAATCAACTAATTCGGCTTTAAAATTTACAAAATTAAACCTAAAATCAACAAATCCGGCTCCAAATTAAACAAATTTAGCCTCAAAACCAACAAATTTATCATAAAGACCCCCAAAATAAACAAAATCAACCTAAAATATCAACTTTTTTTTTTAATTATCAAAATCCGGGTTTAAAATATAAAAAAACCAGTCTGAAAAGCAACAATTTAGCCTACAAATCACAATAATATCAAAACCAGACTTGAAATGTAACAAACTTTGCTTCATAATATATTAATTTTGCGTTAAAATTGACAAACAAACAATTTGGTGGTATAAAAATTACAAAAGTAAAATTTAACTCAAAATCAACAAATCCAGCTTCAAAATTAACAAATCCGGCCTCAAAACTAACAAATCTGGACCCAAAACCAACAACTTTAGCCCAAGCACCAACAAATTTCGTCTAAAAATCAATAATACAGTCTAAAAACCACAAAAGTAAACAAATTTGGTCTAAAAAAATTGAAAAATTGACAATAATTGAATAAATCCGGTTTATAAATTATTAATCCAACGCATAAATACAAAAATCTGGCCTAAAACTCATAAATAAGGTTAAAAAAACAAGAAATTATTATTTTTGTAACATATCCATCGGCCTAAGTGTTTGTGATAAAAAAAATATCATTTCTTATACCTCGTGAGGCAACTATTATTTGCAGAAGTAGTTCCGGTATAAAAATAATCAAATTTGACTTAAAAATCAACAAATCTGAATTTAAAATCTATAAATCTAGCCTAAATATCAACAATTTGGCATTAAAACCGACAAATTCGGCTTCAAAATTATGATAACTAAAATTACAAATAATTTATCACAAAAGTATATAAATCAGACTTAAAATGTGACAAATTTTATTTAAAATTAAAATTATCTGGCTTTAAAACTACAAATTTGGTTTAATATAATCAAATTTAGCTTTAAAAACTATTAATGCAAAGTATAAATATAAAAATCCGGCCTAAAACTCAAAATCTAGCAACAAACTAAAACAAATCTAAAATTAACTAATCCGGCTTTAAAACCAACAAATTTGACTTTAAAATTAACAAATCTGACCTCAAATATAAAAAAAAAAACAAATCCAGCTCAAAGCAATAAAATTTAGCCTAAAAATCAAAAATTTAGTCAAAATCATACAAATTTGGCTTAAAATTTAACAAACTTTATTTAAAACAAGCAAAGATTTTAAGTTTATTTAAAATTTGCAATATTTAGTTTTAAAACCAACAAATTTGGTTTAATATAACCAAATTAGGTTTTAAGAATCAATAAATCCGGCCTAAAATTAAACAAAGATTATATAAAATTGACAATATTAAATTTAATAATAAAAATTATTAATCTATCTGGTTTAGGAAGCTAAAAAACTTAAAAAAAACGACACAAAGCAATCAAAATAGATCTAAAATCAATTAATTCGGCTTTAAAATTAATGAAACCAATCTCAAAATAGTTTAAAAGCCATAAAAATAAACAAATCCGGCCTGAAATGTAACAAATTCTATTTAAAATTGACCAAATCTGCTTGAAAATCATCAAATCCAGTTTAAAATAATCAAATCCGGCTTAGAAATTTAAAAACATTTACAAAAATCCGTTTAAAATCAATACAAATATACAAATTCTGCCTGAAACCTATAAACTGTGCTTAAAAATCAACAAATTCTGCATCAAAATCAATAATTTAGTTTAAAATACACGAAAATAAACAGATCACCTTTAAAAAGCTTATTTTTCTTGAATTTGTTTCAAGAGAATATAATTAGGAAGCAATCAAAAGCTGAAGAATTGACCTAATAAAATTAATAAAATTATAAGTATCATTATGTTCCTTTTAATTTATTAATTATACATCAATTTAAGCTATTTTTTTAATTATTATTATTAAAGTACACAAATATATAAATTTAAATTAATATCCCCATTAAAATAACATTTTCTGACCTTTAAAAAGCTCCCTATTCATGTCTATACTTCCATCAATATATTCCAATCACTACTCACTCAATTTTATATTTAATTTACTAATTATTATTACAATTAATGCCGAAATATTCACTTTACAATTGCACAATTTCGACTGATGTAGATGATTCAAGGTACTGTGTGTGAGGAGAGCATGACTAAGCACAATCGTCTTGAGCACGAAGAACAGAACAGAGATAAGGCGCTAGGTAAAAAAAACTGTTTATGCATAAAATGCGACTCGAATTTTCTTATCTATTCCTTTAGTTATTTATACATTTATCGAATTATTCTAGAAGTTTCTATATTTTTCCATGCAAATAATAAAAAAATATTTTAATAATAAAATGAATTTATTCCAATTAAAATAAATTGTTTCGTTACCCAACAGACTTAATATTGATCACTTTTAACAAGAAATGTTAGAAAAAATTGTAAATTATGTTAGAAAACATCAATTTTCTTAAAATTTGCTGTTAAATATACTATTTTTTAAACAAACTAAGTCAATAGCTATCAAACTTGCCAAATATAATATTCATCACTATTAACCTTTCCACTTGTGTCAAACAACTGTCATAAAAATATGCTACTCTGTAAAATGTAATGATTTGTATTGGGGTTTATTAAAAAAATCCTAAATTAAGTATGAAATTAATAAAGCTTCAATTAAATTAATTTTCCGGGTATAATTTATGTAATTTGTGTATTCTTTTAAAATTTTCAACAAACATTAAAAACAAGTTGCTTAATGCGTTAAATAAATTTTCCGGACTTTATAAAAAAAATCACAATTTATAAAAATAAATTGTATAATGCTTTTTAAAATTTTAAAATTTTTCAAAAATCCGATTTAAATTTAATAAATTTGTATGAAAAATGACAAGCAAATCCTGTCTTTAAATCCAGCATAAGTATCAACAATTAATATCGGAATTAAAATTGACAAATCCGGCTTCAGAACCAAAAATCCGGCTTTAACTTAATTTAAAAAGCACAATTTAGTCTAAAATTTAAAAAATCTGGTTTTAAACCCATAAATCCAATTGACAAAACAAACAAAATTGATGTAAAAACTAAAAAATCACACAAAATAAACAAAACAGATCTAAAATCAAACTAATCTGGCCTTAAAATGAATAAATTTGGCTTCAAAATCAACAAATCTAGCATTAAAATCAACAAAACCGGCCGAAAATCAAATTAAACCAACAAATTTAGATTAATTATATATTTAAAAACTAGAAAATCAAATAAATCCGGCTTAAAAATAAACAAATCTGGCTTAAAAATTATCAAAAATTAATATCAAATAAAAAAATTTATAAATAAATGCAAAATTCTACAAAATTTTTTCAAAAATTTGGTTTTAAAATTGCAAAAATTAAAAATCCGGTCTAAAAATCTATAAATCGCTTAAAAAAATAACAAATTACTTTGAAATAAAGAAATCCGGCTTAAAAATTAACAAATCGTAACGAAAATATGCAAATCCAGTTTTAAAATAATTAAATCTGAACTAAAAATTGACAAATTTGGCCCTAAAATTAATAAAAAAATAAAAAAACCTTAAAAAGAAACAAATCACAACAAAGATATGCAAATCCGGACTTAAACTTCACAAATCCGGCTTAAAAATCAACAAATTCAACTTGAAAATTAATAATTTAGTTTAAAAAGCACATAAATAAACAACGTTGGTTAAAATTTAACAAATTTGATTTTGATTTAAAAACCAATTTAAAATACTAAAATCTAGTTAAAAAATCATTAAATTATTGTTTAAACACAAATTTCTGTGCCAAAAATTGCAAAAAATTTAGAATTATAAACTATACAAAAAAATTATTTAAAATTGGTAATACTTGGTTAAAAAATTTAAAAAAAACTGATTTAAAATAATAAAATTCAATTTAAAAATGATTAATCGAGTGAATACATAAAAATCTTTAGCCCAAAGCCTATAAACCAAGCTTAAAAAGCAAAAAACTTTAAAAAAATAATCAAAACAAATTTAAAATCAACTAATCCAGCCTCAAAATCGACAAATTTAGCCTTAAAATCAACAAATCCGACCTCAAAATAAAGAAATTTATCTTAAAACCAATAAATTTAGCTTTAATACTACAAAATTTGTATTCAAAACCAACAAACTTGTTCTAATAATCAACAATTTAGCCTAAAAATTACAAAAATAAACCAATTCGGTATTAAAATTTAATAAATTTTATAAAAAATAAACAAAATTGTCTTAAAATTTAAATTTTTTAATTTGAAAGTTAAAAAACTGATTTAAAATAATAAATAATTAAAAAAAAAAGTAACCAAATACTTAACAATCAATAAAAAGTTATTAAAAAACCTAAAAGCTTTACAGAAATAAATGAGTTTTAAGCTAAATTTGTGTTTGTGATCCTCAAAGTCCTCAAACGTTTATAGAAAACCTAGATAAGCCAATAAAAGCCCCCGACAACTATTAAAAGTTTTGAAATAATGACTACAATCAATTTTTTAATTAAAAAATGCGTCTAAAAGTCTAACACTTTTCTCAAAGCAATTAAAATTATTCCTTTAAAGCTCTGCAATGCTGCTTAATGCTTTTACATAGTCTAACAAGTTTTATTCCATATTTTTTAATTTGAATTATTGTTTAAGTTTAAAAATTAATTTTCCTGCTTTTATGTTGAAAGCTTTTAAGCTTTAAAAATCAGGTTTAAAAATTCCAAAAAAAATCTTATTTAATAAAATTAATTTTTCCAACTTAATTTATAATTATTTTTTTCAAAATTTTCAGTACGCAATATAAAAGTAAGTTGTTTAATAAGTTTCCAAAATTTGGGAATTTTAAAAATTTCTAAACATTTTTTCAAAATTTTTAAATTTTTTACTGACTCAATTTTAAGTATTTATCTTTAAAATCTCTAGTACGCATTAAAAATAAGTTGTTTAGTAAGTTTTCAAACATGCATTGAAAATATGTGGTTCAATTTGTTTATAAAATTTAGAATTTTTCAAAAAATGTTTGATACTTTTTCAGAATTTTTCAAATATAGAATAAATTCTATTTTAATAAAATTAATTTTTAAAACATAATTTTTAAAACAAAAAAATTAACTGATCCGGCCTTAAAACCAATCAACTTTGACTAAAAATTGACAAATCCCGACTCAAAATTGACAAAATCCAACAAATTTGGCCTAAAAATCAACAATTTGATTTAAAAAAAACATAAAAACAAACAAATCCATCCTAAAATCTAATAAGTTTGATTAAAAATAAACAAAATCGGCTTAATCTTAAACAAATTTTAGTTAATAGACACTATCTGAATCGAAAAAAAATTTGATTTAAAAATTATAAATTTATTGTATAAATATAAAAATTTGGCTTAAATCCTGTAAATTTGGCGTAAAAAGCAAAAAACTTTGTTTAAAAAACAATTAACAACACAAAATAATGAAATCAGATCAAAAATCAATTATAATCTAGTTTTAAAATCAACAAATTCCGCTTGAAATTTAACAAACTTTATTTAGAATTAACAAAATTTGCTTGAAAAACATAAATCTAGCTTAAAATAATCAAATCCGGCTTAGAAATCATCAAATCAACCATAAATAAATTAAAATTCAACAAAATATTTACAAAAATCCAATTAAAAATCAAGAATACTGTACAAATATAAAAAATCTTGTCTGGAACCTATAAATTGTGCTTAAAAATTAACAAATCAGGGCTTCTAAATCAATAATTTGATTTAAAATACACAAAAATAAACAGATCACCTTTAAAAAGCTCATTTTCCCTGAAATTGTTTAAAAAAAATATAGTTAGCAAGCAATTAGAAGCTGAAAAATAGGCATAGACCTAATAAAATTTAAATGATCATTATGTTTCCTTTAATTTATTTAATTTTATAATCATTTAAGCTAATTTTCTATTTATTTTTATTAAAATACACAGATAAGTAACTTTCAATTAATTTATATTAATATTCCCATTAAAATAACATTTTCTGACCTTTAAAAAGCTCCCTATTCATGTCCATACTTCCATCAATATATTCCAATCACTACTCACTCAATTTTATATTTAATTTACTAATTATTATTACAATTAATGCCGAAATATTCACTTTACAATTGCACAATTTCGACTAATGCAGATGATTCACGGTACTGTGTGTGAGGAGAGCATGACTAAGCACTCTCGTCTTGCGCACGAAGAACCGAACAGAGATAAGGCGCTTGGTAAAAAAACTGTTTATGCATAAAATGCTAGTCGAATTTTTTTATCTATTCCTTTAGTTATTTATACATTTATCGAATTGTTCTAGAAGTTTCTAATAATATATTGAATTATTTTAAAACGCAAATAAATATTTTAATTATTATAAATTAAAATTATTCCATTTTAAAACCGAGCTTTAGTTAATTTTAATAACCATATTCAAATGCTACAAAAATATTAAATATTACATGGAAACTATCAAAAATATTAAAATGAAATTGCAATTAAAATAAATCAAGTCACAAGCTGTCAGCTATTTTCAGAAAGTAGACAGTTGATTTGTCAAAGTGACTGTTAACAAATTGTTGACATTTTATGTGTAAAGCAATTTATTTTAGACAATTGAGAAAAATGTCAACAAGACAATAAATTGTAAAACCTTATAGAATCAACAGTTTTGTCAATTTGACAGTTAAAAACTCATATGACAGATTTGTTTTAAATAAAATTGGCAAGTCATATGTCAAATTGACAGTTCATAAAACAGATTTGTTGAAAATAATAATATTATTATTGTTATCATATAGATACAAAAATAGAAATGTCAAGCAAATATTTAAAAATGTCAAACCATAATGACATAACTAAAAGATAACAATCAAATCTTTGATATCTTGATTTTAAAATTAAAAATCACTTGATAAGATAACTTTTGCTAGCAGTCAAGCTTTAATCAAACGTTCATTTGAGTGATCTTAATTTTGACTTATGTCATCAATTGTCAAACACATAAATAAAATGCAAATATTTAACCACAGTTGTAAGACTTGTAATAGCATAGCTGTCAACATAAGTGTCAAACTATTGATGACTCCCTTATCAAAAACTTTTAAAATCTGTAAATGCAGAAAAGAAAAATGTTACAGTTTTGACACTTTCAATGACATATGTCATACTATTTGACACAAACATGTCATATAGGTTAAAGTTGTCATTACTGTCATACTTGACATTTGTTATATTTAGACACTAATTTATTCATTTTTTTCAGCTCAACGCACAACAATTGTATTCGGAATTCCAGCACGGTGTATGGGAACTGTTTACTAAAGTCAGGAACAGCAACATACCGGACATAATGACCTACAGACAAATCAGATTTATGTCGGTTGTAGGACCCGCTGCACTTCCACCAGATCAACTTGATAGAGTAAGAAAAATTAAAGAATTGATTTTAGTTTGTTAGAAAATATCACTAAAGCTAAGGGAGTCTAACTAGTTTGTAAAGAAGTTTGACTAGATAATAAAAAAGTATTAGTAAACTGAATCTAGTGACTGCATTTACTATCTGATCTAATAATTTAAACTTATTATAATATTTAACAGAAAACTAGAAATTTACTAAATGCTTTTCAGTACAACCGTCTCATCAACGACATGCTTTCAATATACAATCAAGCATCAATATGCGCTCAAAACGAACCATTCAGATGCGGCCTACGCTTACAACCAGATTTAACCAAAATAATGGCATCAAGTAGAAACTGGGAAGAATTACAATACGTGTGGACCGAATGGAGAAGAAATACCGGCCAACACGTCAAGGATACATTCGAACAACTCGTCGTTTTATCTAATGAGGCGTCCAAATTGAACAGTAAGTGCTTTATTATTATTAACAATATTACGATTACATAATGTTATACTAAATGTCCTTCAAATAAAAACCGACCGTACAGTTATAAAAATAATAATAAAAATAGCAACAAATCAATTACGCTATATTAAGGAAGTGGAGAAGAAAGTGCAGACTCGTCAAACATGTGTTGTTTCCAATTATATAATTTAATAAAAGTAAGTAATCACAAGGAAATTGTTGCAGATTTCACAGACACGGCCGAATATTGGAATTTTCCATTCGAATCTCCAACGTTAAATCTGGATTTGGAAGACGCCTGGGAGGAAATTAAACCTCTTTACGAGTTGCTCCATGCTTATGTTAGGAGGCGTTTGAGGGATTTTTATGGACCCGAAAAAATACACAGACAAGCACCATTGCCGGCGCATATATTGGGGAACATGTGGGCGCAATCGTGGAGTAATATATTTGAAATTACGCAACCGTATCCGGGGAGGGAATTTTTGGATGTAACGCCTGAAATGGAGAGACAAGTAAATGGATTTAATTGTGTGAAGGAAGAAAATTAATTTTATTGTTTTAGGGTTATGCTCCGATTGATATATTCAGGTTGGCTGAGGATTTTTTCGTTTCTATGAATATGACGCCGCTGCCGTTAGATTTTTGGGGGAATTCAATTTTGGAAGAGCCTGCTGATAGGGTTGCCATCTGTCAACCGTCTGCATGGGATTTTTGTAATAGCAGGGATTTTAGGTATTGATTGAAATTAATCTAAGCTTTGCTTTTAGCTTACTAAAAATAGTTTTAAAGCTTTAATAATCAAATTTGACAAATAAACTTTTAATGTCGATAAATGTCAAATTAAATTTGTTAACTGTCAAATTTGTATCATTTATTTCTTGACAAATTTTAAAATTTTGTAAAATGTCTATCTATAAAAAAATAGTACCTGTCACTAATTATATGTCAATTTAACGATAGCTGTCAACTTAATAAAATTTGTTAAAGTAATAATTATTGTCAAACTAACTTTAACTGTCAAATTAATGACATTTTTAAAGTAACAATATGTCAAACTAATGACTTTACATAATCTGTCCAACTAATAATAACTGTAAAATAAATTTTTACGTTAAAGTAACAATAAATGTCAAAACTAATGAATATATAATTTGTCAAATTATTTATAACTGTCAAACTAATGACAATATAATTAATTTGTCAAAATAACAATAGCTGTCAAACTAATAAAATATGTCAAATTACTAATATTTTTTAAACTAATCATTATACAGGGTTAGTCAAAATTACCCAAATAAAATTTCAAACAAAAGTTGTTTGGTTTTAAACAAACAATTAAGTGGGCGAGCGGGGTACACAATTTAATAAATTTTTAGCAAGTGGTTAATAGTTTTGTTGAGTGTTTGTAGACCAGAAACTGGCTTATTGTCACTCATGTGATGTTCCTACAGATAAAATGTATAAATAGTAAACGTTAATTGTTACAAAGAAGCCAAAGACAAGCAAAATTTTTTATGTTTCTTTTACAAACATTTGAGTGGGCTGGCGGGGTACATTATTATTAATTCTAGACATGTGGATCTTAACTTTGTTGCCACCTACCCGCTCAAATGTTTGTAAGAAAATATTAGTTTATTGCCATACATGTAATAAAATAAAATGAATGAGTAGTAGACGTTAATAGTCATTAAGATGTCAAACGTGGGCGCCATTACCAATTTATCTTGTTTTTAAACAAAAAAAGTAAACTATTTTATAGATTCTGGACAGATAAATTTTAATCTTATTTTTGCTCACCCGCCCAAGTGTTTGTAGTCAAGAGGTTAGTTTATTGCCATACATGTGGTGTTTCAGCAGATGAAATAAATAAATTTTAAACGTCAATTGTCACTAAGATGTTAAACGTGGGCGCCATTACTAATTTATCTTCTTCAAACACTTGGGTGGGCAAGAAAGGTACATTATTTTATGAATTCTAGATAGATAATTTTTAAACTTGTCCCCGCTCACCCACCCAAGTGTTTTTAGTTAAGAGGTTGGTTTACTGTCATACACGTGGTGCTTCACCAGATGAAATAAATAAATTTTATACGTCAATTTTCACAAAGGTTTAAAAATTGGGCGCCATTACCACAATTTATTTTTTTCAATCAATACCAACACCACATAATAGATGTTTGTAGACAAGCGATTGGCTCCTTGTCATTTTTATAGTGTTTTTGCATATAAAATATGTAAGAGTAGACGTAAATTGTTACTACAATGTCATAGGTGGGCGCAATTGCAATTTCTTTTCTACAAACAATTGTGTGGGCGGGCGGGGTACACTTTTTTATAGATTTTGAACGGGTGGGTTATAATCCTGTCCTGCTCAAACCTTTGTAAACAATTGGCTCACTGCCATACATGTAGTGTTCCTAAAAATAAAACATAAACAATAACTGTCATGTGTCACTAAAGTGTTAAAGATAGAAGTAGTTGCTAATATCTTTTTACAAATACTTAGGTGAGCGGGTGAGATTGCTAAAATATTAAAAATGGACGCAATTATCAATTTCTTTTTCATAAACAGTTGGATGGGAAAGCATGTGTTACCTGCACGTCTTCAGGGGTAAATCTAAGGAGTGATGGTAGGGCTTTCTAAAGTCTGAAATGTTTGTGAAAATAATTTGTTGTATTGGAAAGAAATGCAAGGATCTAGAATTGCGGATTTAGTGCAATATACTAGCAATTCAACAGTTGAGAGATCAAAGTGAACATCCGCCAATGCACAAGAAGTCTAAAGTTTGGACCGGAAAAGGAGTGAGCAGTTTTCGTGCAATGACTTAATTGAGGATAATCCATCAAATCAGGACTGCAATACCGCAATACTGCTAAGGATAATGCGGGCAGTCTGGATTTATAGGTTGGAAAATATCCATAACTTATACAAGGAGTTTATAAATGAATGGGATTATGTAATCACTTTAAATGTACCGCTTTTTTTTAATTGTTTACTAAACTATTTGTTTTGACAGATAAACTTTGACAGCTGTCAAGCAAACATATGAAAATATATGTAGTACAGTGAACAATTTTAAAAAGGGTAGGAGAAAGAACGGAACCTTGTGGTACCCATGCGTAAAAAGTTTGTTATAGATTTGATGCAGCGGGTTTGACCAGACCTATTTATAAGAAATAACTTAATAGCGGCTATTATGAAAGGTGGAATTTTGATTGACAAAAGTTTGTAAATGAAACTGTTATGCCTCATGTGGTTGTAGGCCCAAGTAATATCCAGAAAAATGGCAAGGGTACACTTTTCAGTATTGATTGAAGCGAACAAGTCCAACATGTGATTGAAGATAGAGTGACGGGTCAAAACGTCTTTTTTAGACTTAAATTGGAATTCGGTGAAGTCGCAATTTTTTTTTTTTAACGGGTTGAGCAGTTTCTAGATTTCTTTCTGCGTAGTGGGCAAAAAGTGGTCGTCAAGTAAAGGAAAAAGCTGCCTCAAAATCGGTTGAAAGTAGAGGTAATTGGCAAACATTTTGCAGATCTTGGTCCAAGCTCGTCATTATGATCATAGTAATCTTTCACCAAATTTAAGGTTGTATCAAGGTTTAGTTGCCAAAGCCATTTACTTTGTTTTGCGTAATTTTATTCAAATTACCAATTGCAAATGCGCAATTGTTAAAACCGGTTTCTGTATTCCTTAATAACGAGAGGTGGAGTCGGTGGTGTGGTAAAAGAGTGTTTGGGGTACTCCATTATTGTGATAAGAGTTGTCGTCTTTAAGGTTTACGTACGACTGTGTTGTTCCAACCATGTGGTTGGTTTGATGCTTTCACTTAACGTCCACCTGGATTAAAATGCCTTTAGCAGAGTATCTTGATGAAGGCGCCTTTCAAAGTTTGAGAGCACCTGGCAAGTGTATAAAGTGGTTCCATAACTTGCAGAGGTTAGTGCAACTTGGTTAAGAACAAACCCGCAGTCAATAAAATGCACGCCCCAGTAGTTTGCTGAGTGGTAAGGTCGCTGCATGAGCAACGTGTTTGTCTCGTGTTGGTTGATACTAGATTGGTCCTTAGGATTTAAAAAGTAAAGCTTGGAGAATTAATGCAAGTTCTCCGAGCCGTCGACGGAGTAAAAAAGTCTGGAGTAATCCAGTTGAGTAGCGTATTGGGAATGCAGATCGGTAGGTCTTGTGCAGTCCAAAAATTATTGGGAAAACTTATGAAACAAACTTTGATGCTTTGTTATTCCATAGTCAAAGTCTGTGAGCGTTGCGGTCGTTGTATAGTTGGCAAAATGGTTGCTGTTATAGGGTCGCATAGTGGCTTTGGTGTGACGATTAAATTCCATTTGATGCTTCTGATGCTCAAATAACACTGCCGTTGATTTTTTTTTGAGCTAAAAGAGAAATCTTCTAAAATTTTTAAGTAAACCTTGACCAAATTCTCCCCCCCCCTTTCCCCTATGTTAAATGCTTGAAAGTTTCAGACCTAGTGGCTCACGGGCCTTCAGATTTGATTAAAATAAAAGTGAGATGAGGATTTGTATGGGTCGCTCTATAGGCTGTGAAGTGAAACCTAACCTAACTTAACCTAACCCCCCCTCCCCTTTCCCTATGTTGAATGCTAATAGTTAAAAACCTAGTGGCTCATTAGTCATTCTTTTTGATTAAAATGAAAGTGAGATGAGGATTTGGATGGGTTGCCTTATAGGCTCTGGGGTAGGATATGATGTTACCTACTTTAGGTATGAATATGTAACTAATTAGTTAACTAAGCGCTTATGTAGAAAAAATTTCTTATCTGGTTTGGCAAGTTGGGTCAGTTCAAAATGTGAACAAATTGCAAACATCTTAAAGCCAAAGTTGCGCAGAAGAGGAATCCTGAGATTGTTTTAAACTTTACAATTTTGGACGTATCATGGAGCTCCGAGGAACACACGCAAAGTCAGACTTTGGAAAAACTCTAGTCTATCGAGATGCTTGTTTGAAAAAGTGAATCCAAAGACTACCAACTAAAAAACCATCCAATACTGAGAAGTTTGAGACTTTTTAGCTCATAAAGTTTTTTTTTTTTTTAGATTAGGTTGTGGAGATAGTAAGTTGGGATGGTGGGTTGACCTGATTCGTGTTAATACTTAATTCAACGAGCGTTTAACAAAAAAAAACTTCCTGTCTGGCTTGGCAAATCGGGCGAGGTCATAATTCAGATAACACACAAGGTTATCAAAGTACTTTACGGTTAAAGTTTTAGCACCAAAAAGGATCTTTAAAGTAGTACGTTAGACTGCCTTAAGACAATTGAAGTGACTGCTTGCAGCCGGACCCCAGATTGTGAATGCGTACGTTAGTATAGGCCTGATGGTAGAAGTGTAGAGTCGGGTTTTATTCCAAATCGACATGCCGCTATCTTGACACAACAAAAAGATTTTTTGCTTTATCGAGAATGCATGTGCAATTTGTACGTAAGTTTAAGGTAATTCATAAATACTTAGCAGCATTAGACCACTGAATGGAAACGTCGTTAAGATTGACTTTCTCATCGGAAGCAATGTACCATTGCATGTACCACAACCTTACCCTGTAAAATCGAATAATCTATGGATTGCCTAACTGAGGAGGTGGAAATCTTTCATAAGACACCCCGAGGGGTAGTGTCAGATTCTTACTGACTAAAACCACTTCCTCCTCTTCTTGCGGGAATGACGATCATTCGCCACCTCGAGATTGCATTTAAGTATTTCATCAAGGTGGAGAGTCCCGCGCGACCGACTTCAGGTGCGCACACAGTTCAATATTAACACAACATTTTTCAAGTAACACCACTTTTTTTTTTCTTTTTTTTTTGTACGGGTTAGAGTTTTTTTTTTATTTTTTTTGTTTTTTTTGTGGTACAGTTTGCATGTTTACTCAATTTTTATTTTTTTATGACAATAACAGTCTACAAAACATACATAAGAAAACAAAAATTTACATAAATCCACAAAACATTTATGAGAAGCTACGGCCCCACCCCCCTCCCTACTTCATTCACACCACACCATGGAGCAAGCTCCCTCTCTTCTTCTTCTTTCATACATAGCATGGACCCTATCATGGTGGCCACAATGTCCCAATTGGACACTGAAGACATTACTACCACCATGTTATCCGAGTTCAAGCTCTCTCCCATCAGTTTTATTCTTGCTCTATCACGCGTCTCCAACCATCTCTCGCAATGGAACACGGTGTGCTCGGTGTGCTCTAACCTAACCTAATCTAACCTAATCTAACCTAATTTAACCTACTCCAACCTAATCTAACCTAACCTAATCTAACCTAATCTAACCTAATCTAACCTAATCTAACCTAATCTAACCTAATCTAACCTAATCTAACCTAATTTAACCTAATCTAACCTAATCTAACCTAACCTAACCTAATCTAACGTAATCTAGCTTAACTTAACCTAACCTAACCTAACCTAACCTAACTAATAATATTATTAAATTAACAATAAACGTCAAACTAATGACATCTGCCGTAGTAAATATAAAACTGTTAAGCTAATAAGATCCGCCAAAACACAGTAATTGACAAATTAATAATATCTGTCAAATTAAAATTAACTGTCAAACTAATAACAGGGGCAGGCTAACAATATTTAAGAAACAAACAATAACTGTCAATTTAATGACAACTGTCAAAGTAATAATAAATATTAAATTAATGATGTTATAAATAATCTGTCAAAGTAACAATAACTGTTAAGTAATGACTATATCTAATTCTGTCAAACAAATAACATCTGTTAACGTAACAATAAATGTCAAAATAATTACCGTTTATCTATAATCTGTCAAAACGCAATAACTGTCAAACTAATAACATAAGTCAAACTAACGACAATTGTTAAACTAACAATAACTGTCAAACTAATGACATTTGTTAATACAACACAAAATGTCAAATTAATGACTGTATAAGTACTCTGTCAAAGTCATGACTATATATATATATATCAAACTGATGACTATATATGTCAAATTTGTGACTATATATAATCTGTCAAAATATCAATAACTAACAAACTAATAGCATCTGTCAAAATATCAATAAATGTCAAACTAATGACTATAAATAATCTGTCAAAGTAGCAATAAATGCCAAACTAAATTTTTTTGTCAAAGTAACAATAAATGTCTGTCAAATTAATGATTATATATAATATGTCAAACTAACAATAACTGTCATTTGTCAAAATAACTATAAATGTCAAACTAATAATTATATATAAACTAACAAAGTAACAATAACTGATAAAATAAATGACATATGTCAAAGTAACAATGTAAATGTAAAAAAATTGATAATACAAAGTTTGTCAAATTAGTCATAGCTGTCAAATTAATAACATTTGTCAAACTAGCTCTAAATGCCAAACTAAAAACATTTGTCAAAGTAACAGTAAATGTCTGTCAAACTAATGATTAAGTATAATTTGTTAAACTAGCAATAATGATTAAACTAATGACATTTGTCAAAGTAACAATGAATGTCAAATTATTGACTATACATAATCAGTAATAACTGTCAAACTAAGTTTGGTAAAGTAACAATAACTGTCAAATTAGTGACATCTGCCAAACTAACAATAACTGTCAAAGTAATGACATTTTATTTAATAAAATAAAAATATTAAATTAATTAAAATTTTATAATCTATGCTTTACTCCTAATCTGCTTTTTCTTAAAATGATTTAACTTTAACTTTCAGAATAAAAATGTGCACAAAGATCACAATGAAAGATTTGATAACGGCTCATCACGAGATGGCACACATCCACTACTTCATTAACTACCGGAACCAACCGAAGGTGTTTAGAGACGGCGCCAATCCAGGTAATTAATGCAAATGCATAAAAATAATAAACGATCTTCTGCTCCAATAATTAAATAAAAGCAAATGAAGAAAACGCGAGTTCCTTTCATTACCTTCATAGTCTGCCTGCTTGCTTGCCTGCAATTCAAATATCAGGAAGCTAAGCATATGGTATTCACACACACACAAAGCATTAGAAAATTCATATATATTCGCTCTATAACTCGCTCATTATTATTATTATTACTTTTATTTGTGTTAATAAATAAACGAAGAGAAAGCTAATAATTGTATGCATTATAGGATTTCACGAAGCTATTGGGGAAGCAATCGGTTTATCAGTTGGGACCCCGAAACATTTACAGACGTTAGGGTTGGTGCAGAGTAGTATCGATGATGCCGCTGTTGATATTAATTATCTTTATCAAATGGCACTGGATAAAATTGCATTTTTACCATTTGCTTACGTCATGGATAAATGGAGATATCAGATTTTTAAAGGTGAAATTAGCAAGGATCAATACAATTGTCAGTGGTGGAGATTAAGGTAATTTTTTAAATTTAATTTTAATTTAAATTATAATTTTTTTTTAATTTTAGTGAGGAGTTTACCGGAATCAAGCCACCCGTATTGCGTTCCGAATTGGATTTCGATGCTGGATCCAAGTATCACGTCCCAGCCAACATTCCTTATTTGAGGTGAGTCAAAATTTTAAATATTTTTTTGTATTTTAATCAACATAACAACATAAAATAATATAAAACAATAATATAATACATGAGCGGTAAAAAAATAAATTCTATATACAATTGGTGGCGATTTAATGGGATTCGTGTCCTCCTGAATGGCCACCGTATCCGCCTGAAGATTCAACTAAATGTCCGCCTCCATGTCCACCTCCGAAATCGTGTCCTCCTCCTCCAAAATCGTGTCCGCCACCTCCACCAAAATCATGTTCACTTTGTCCTGCACTAAAATCATGTCCACCTCCTCCGTGTCCTCCGCTGAAATCATGACCTCCTCCTCCACCAAAATCATGGCCGCCACCTCCTCCTCCACCAAAATCATGGCCGCCACCTCCTCCTCCAAAATCATGGCCACCTCCTCCACCAAAATCATGTCCACCTCCGCCTCCATGTCCTCCTCCAAAATCATGCCCACCTCCTCCACCAAAATCATGACCTCCTCCTCCACCTCCTCCATGCCCTTCATCTTGTTCTTCATGCACTGGTACTGCTATAGGTACTTTAACCTCATAAGGTACCTTCTTTTCAACAATTACTGGAACCTTTTTGTAAACTGTGTATGGTACTGGGTTATCATATGGAATTTTTACTGGATATGGTACTTGTTTTTCGATTGGTACTGGAACTCTTTTTTCAACTGGGAATGGGGCCGGAATTGGTACTTTAACTGCATACGGTACTGGCTTTTCTACTGTGTAAGGTACTGGTCTATGTACTATCACTCTAACAGGGTAAGGTACTGGTTTATCAACTTTGTATGGAATTTTTTTAATAACAGGAACTGGATAAGGTTTTGGTACGTGAACTGGATAAGGACGATCCACTGGTACTTTAATTGGTACTGGAATAATTTTTTCAACTGGGTATGGTTTGGGCACATGTACTGGTACTTTGTATGGATAGGGCACTTTTTTCTCAACTGGATAAGGGGCTGGAATGTAGATTTTTACCGGTACTGGTACCTTTTTTTCAACCGGATAAGGTTGTGGTACTAAAACCTTGACTGGGTACGGACGATCCACGTGGACTTTTACCGGTACATGAATTGGCTTCTCAACAGGATAAGGTTTTGGTATTGCTACTGGGACTTTAATTTGTACTTTTACTGGATAGGGTACCTTCTTTTCAACCGGGTAGGGTTGCGGTACTGGTACTTTAACTGGGTACGGTACTGGTTTTTCTACTGGAACTGGAATTTTTTTCTCCACTGGATATGGTACTGGAATTTTTTTGATTATTGTAATTACTTTTTGATGTCCGCCTCCGTAATCATGTCCTCCTCCACCATGTCCACCACCATCATCGTGTCCGCCGCCAAAATCATGTCCACCACCTGAATCATGTCCTCCAAAATTATGTCCTCCGCCACCAAAATCATGTCCTCCTCCGCCTCCATCATGCGCTGTATAATCTTCATGTCCTCCTCCTCCACCCTCATCATGTCCTCCAAAATCTTGTCCTCCGCTTACTTCATGCCCTCCACCACCACCATAATCATCATGCCCTAACTCCAACCCTCTTTTCTCCTTACTCCCTTTCAATTCAGAAGCAACTGGTTTGGCATCCTCAACAGTTTTCTTTTTTTTATCCTCTTCAGCAGCAATAACGGTGACCAGCAGGAGGGCGCAAACAAATCCCTGCAATAAGACACCATGTAGAAATCATAATTAAACAAAATAAAATTAATAGCCACTTTCATCACTTCTTATTGTCCAATAAGCACATTTTCACTTTTCACCATATGTCACTTGTACTTACCAGCACTCTCATCGCACCGTCGGAAATCAAACTGGATGAGCTGTTGCGGGCGCCCCGGCTTTTTATAATAGAGTTTCCTCACTTTCGCCGGGCGTCCCCTTCATGTTAACGCAGTTTACTCACTAATGCAACACAAAGACACCCTTCTTTCTTCCTTGAAAGCCAGTCAAACACATCCGCGCGCGCGACTAATCGTCAACGATTCCGCTAATGTAAACGAATTCACTCAATTATTATTGAATTAACCGTTTTGATTTTATTGGGACCGAAACACAGTTATAAGATCAACAGGAAATTAATATTTGTTGATAGTCCGGGCGGACGGACTCATTAGTGGGATTGATTCCATGCATCTTGCGCACATTGTTACAAATCAAGCACTTTCTGATCTAATAATTCCTGCAATGCATACATACAATATGAAGTACAATTTCTATTGTTTATGAAAACGCATCAGGAGGCTGGACGTTACGTAATAGTTGGAATGTTTACTTAATTAAGAAATTAAATCATTAACAAAATATTCTGAAAGTAAACACTTTCTTTACAATTTAAATTTGATGATACAATTGATATAATTCATCTAATCGCAAGTTTCACCGAGATATTATGGAAGCGTTGCGCAATTGTTTTGGGTTACTCGTCTAACCGCGCATCGATTTTTTAGCATTAAAAATCTGCAACATTTGTTATTATAAAATTTCAAAAACTAAATTTAAATTTTGATTCATTAAATTAAACTTTAAAAAATTATTCAAATTTCAAAAAAGTCAATTGAAAATTGTTTGCTCAATTGTTTTGGGTTACTTGTCTAATCGCGCATCGATTTTTTGACCATTAAGAAATTCTTAACATTTGTTATTATTAATTATCAATTTTAAAAACTTAAAAATTGCAAAAAATTAAGTTTTATTTTAATTAACTTCCAAAAAAATGTTTAAATAAAATTTGAACAATATTAGTTTGGGTTTTATTGACATTTTATTAAATTGTTGCCCAAAATGTTATAATTAACAATTTTAAAAATTCCAAAAATAAATTTTTAATTAAAATTTTAAAATTTAATTTTAAAAAACTATTAAAAAACATTAAAAAAAAATTATTAGTTTTGCTTTTATCAAAAAATGATTAATTTTTTGTTCAAAAAATTGCAAAAAAATACTTTACATTAAATTTTTTTTTAAATTGAAAATAATTTGGAAAAAATTTGAACAATATTGACGTATTTAAGTCCCACAAAGCTCTATGTTTCCAAAAAGTTGCTAATAATTTCAACAAATTTCAACTTTTCAAAATGTTTTTGATTTTTTTATTTTATTTAAAAACGTTTTGGGTATCCCACAAGGCTCTAGAATGTTCCCAGTAGTATTAACTATTTCCGAAATGTTGCCAATAGTTTTATGAAAATAAAAAATAAATATCAAATGTTTTACAAAATTTTAAAACGTTTTTTAATGTTTTGGGTATCCCTCAAGGCTCTAAAATATTTTCAGGTGCTCTAACTATTTTATCTAAATACTTTAAAATGTTTTTCAAATTTTTTTTTATATTTGCCAATATTTTGGTTAAAAATTTCTTCTTATTAAAAATCAAAAACAGTAAACTCCGGCCATAATCTGTTGGATAGTAGAAAATTATATTTACAAAATATTAAAAAGTGCAAAATTCTGTTTATAAAATGTCAAAAAGATCAAAATTTAGTTTACAAAATGTCAAAAACAGCAAAATTTGGCTATAAACTGTCAAAAATGTAAATTTTTTTTTACAAAATAATAAAAACACTAAAATCCTGCTATAAATTGCACCTCAAAAGAACAAAATTCTATTTATAAAAAGTCAAAAATAGTAAAATCTGTGTTATTCATTTATTCATAAATATTAAAAATAGTAAAATCCGGCCATATAGTGTCGGGAAGTGCTAAATTATTTTTACAAAATATCAAAAATAGCAAAATCCGGTCATAAACTGTCAAAAAATGCAAAACTTTGTTTATAAAATGGCAAGAAGTGCAAAATTCTGTTGACAAAATGTCAAAAATAGCAAAGTATTTGGCTTTAATTTGTCAAAAATCTAAAATTTTATATATAAAATGTTAAAAAACTAAAATCCGGTCATAAACTGTCAAAAAGTGTATATTTCTATTTATTTAAAGTTAAAAATTGTAAAATACTTGCTATTTATTCATTTATAAATGTTAAAAACAGCAAAATCCGGCTATAAACTGTCAAAAAGAGCAAAATTCTATTTTATAAAAACCAAAAATAATAAAATCTGTGTTTTCATTTATTCATAAACTTAAAAAATAGTAAAATCCGGCTATAAACTGTCAGAAAGTGCTAAATTATTTTTACAAAATATCAAAAATAGCAAAATCCGTTCTTAAACTGTCAAAAAGTGCAAAACTTTGTTAATAAAATGACAAAAAGTGCAAAATTGTGTTGACAAAATGTCAAAAACAGCAAAGTATTTGGCTTTAAACTGTCAAAAATCTAAAATTTCATTCTTAAAATGTTAAAAAACTAAAATCCGGTCATAAACTGTGGAAAAGTGTATATCTCTATTTATTAAAAGTCAAAAATTGTGAAATACTTGCTATTTATTTATTCATAAATGTTAAAAACAGCAAAATCCGGCTATAAGCTGTCAAAAAGAGCAAAATTCTATTTTATAAAAGTCAAAAATAGTAAAATCTATGCTTTCGTTTATTCATAAATGTTAAAAACAGTAAAATCCGGCCATAAACTGTCAGAAAGTGCTAAATTATATTTACAAAACATCAAAAATAGCAAAATTCAGTTATAAACTGTCAAAAAGTGAAAAACTCTGTTTATAAAATATGGAAAACAGAAAAATTTGGCTATAAACTGTCAAAAATGTAAAATTTTATTTATAAAATAATAAAATTACTAAAATCCGGCCATAACTGTCAAAAAGAGCAAAAATTTATTTATGAAAAATCAAAAATAGTAAAGTCTGTGCTATTCATTCATTCGTGAATGTTAAAAATAGTAAAATCCTGCCATAAACTGCCAAAAAATGCAAAAATATGTTTACAAAACGTAAAAAATAATAAAATCCGGTCATAAACTGTAAAATTCTGTTCATGAACTGATAAAAATCTAAAATTCGTCAATAAAATATTAAAAAATTTAAAATTTTATTTATTAAAAATCAAAAATAACAAAATTCGGCTATGAAATATCAAAATATTATCAAAACAAACCAAATACTAACTATAAATTGTTAAAAAAAATCAAAACTCTGTTCATAAAACGTCAAAAATAGCAAAATCCGGCCATAAACTGTAAAAAAAATAAATAAAATGTTCAAAATTTTAATTATTAAAAGTCAAAAATGGCAGGAAAAAATTGGATAGCACTAAAATCTTGTCATAAACAGTCTTCTATTTACAAAACGTCAAAAACCAATCAAAATCTAGACATAAACTGTCAGAAAGTACTAAATTCTTTTCAGAAAATTGCAAAATCTAGCCATAAAGTATCAAATTATTTTTAGAAACAAATAAAATCTGTCAACGGTTGGAAAGTGGTTGCACATTTTACTTGTGAAATGTCAAAAACAGCAAAAACCGGACACAAACTGTCAAAAAGTGCAAAATTCTTTTTATAAAATTACAAAATCCGGCTTTAAAGTATTAAAATATTTTAAAACTCCGTCGTAAAACGGTTGAAAAGTACATAATTTTGTTTATAATTTGTAAAAATAGTTAAACTCAAACATAAATTTAAAAATAAATAATTTTTTTATAAAACTGCTAAGTTCGGCCATAAAGTATCAAAATATTTGCAAAAAAAACAAAATTTGTAAAAATAATGTTGAAACAAATGTTTATGACATTTAACATTTCATAACTAACAAAATTCAAATGTTGTAGGTATCTCACAAGGTTCTACAATGTTTTCAATAATTTTAACAATTGTTTTAAGTTTTCGAAATGTTACCAATTGTGTTTACAAAGTTTTTTTAAATGCTTTAAAATGTTCTGATGCTATCAGGTTTTTTTTTAATTATTTGGCAAAGTTTTGTGGTCCCACAAGGATCTGGAATGTTCTCAATTATTTTAATTATTTTTTAAAATTTTACCAATTAAAGGTTTTAAAGTTGATTTCTAAATAGTTTTATAAGATTACAAACTGTTATAATTTTTTTAAATTATTTTTTAAAACGTTTTAAGTGTCCAAAAACATGGCTTTAAAATACTGTCAAATGTCTTAACTATTTACTTTTTTTTTTAATGTTGCCATTAATTATAAATTTTGAATTTAAAACTACAAATCTTGTTTTATAAAGTGTAAATTTGGCTTTTACAATAAAAAATCCGGCCACTAACCTATTAAATTTTAATACCAAACTGTAAATTTGGTTTTAAAATTATAAATCATTTAAATTAAGTGTAACCTACAACATTATTAAAGTGTTTCTAAACTGTTTGCAGTACTTCACAATGATCAAAAATGTCCACAAAGTTTGACTGAATGTTCAGAAAATGATATCTTGTATAAATAAAAGAATTCGGCTTTAGATTAATTGAAAATACAAAAATTTGTCAAAAAATCCGGCCTAAAATGTAAAAAATAAGCTTAGTTGTATTTAATAATTTAAAATTTTAACAAAATTGATTATAAATACAAAAATCCAGTCTTAAATTGATCAAAATCACAAGAATAAAAGCAAAAATACAAAAATTCAACCAAATATAGATAGAAGTAACAAAAATCCGGTCTAGTCTAACTCTTGTTGTATCCAAATCCGGCCTTTAATAATATAAAAACGCAAAATGCCAAAAATTATAAAAAATAACTAATTAAGAAAAAACTTTAAGCAATTTGATTGAAAATACAAAAATCCTGTTTCAGATTAATTAAAAATAGACAAAAATCCAACAAATTTACATTTTTTAGTCAAAGATAAATCAAATTTTTTTGCAAAACACAATAATCTAGCAAAGGCAAAAATAAAAGCTTAAGATCTGCTTTACATTGATTAAAAAAGCAAATTTATAGTCAATAATTGACCAAAATATCAAAAATCCGGCCAAATATGTAACATATAAACTTTACTGTTTTAAAATTTGGCCAAAATTGACTAAAAATACAATAATCCTGTTATAAATTGGTCAAAAAACAACAATTCTGTTTATAAAGTAAACGAATAAAGTTTATTGTGTTAAAAATCCGGTTTACAAAAATAAAATTTTGGCAAAATTTGCTAAAAATACAAAAATCCGGCTTAAAAACAAAGATAAAAGCTTAAGATCTGCCTCATATTAATAAAAAATATAAAAATCCGGCCTTAAATTGATTAAAAATACAAAAATCCGGTTTCAAATTAATTAACAATGCAAAAATCCGGTAGAAAAATGTATCAAATCTTAGGATCCTTTGTAATACAGAAATTCTGCCTTATATCAGTTCAAAATACAAAAATCCGGCATCGAATTAATTAAAAATACAAAAATCCGGCCACGAAATTATAAAAAAATAAAATCCGGCTATAATTAGTCAAAAAAATTATGTTATGTTAAAATCCGGTCATTAATAAAACCAATTTTTTTACAAAACTGACAAAAATTACAAAATTCCGGTCTTAAATTGACTAAAAACACAAATGTATGGTCAAAAATTGGCTAAAAAAGTAAAAGTTTGGCCAAATATGTAACAAATAAGCTTTTTTGTCTTAAAATTTGGCCAAATTTTACTAAAAATATAAAAATTTTGTCATAAATTGGTTGAATAAGCAACAATTTTGCCTATAAAGTAAAAAAATAAGCTTTATTAGATTCAAAATCCGGTCTACAAAATAAAATTTTAACAAAATTTGATAAAAATACAAAAATTGTGCCTTAAATTAACTGAAAACATAAGTCGACAAAAATACAAAAAATCTGTCATAAATTAATCAAAAAATCAAAAATTTGGCGTGATATGTAAATAATCAGTTCTGTTTTATCAAAATCGAGCTAAAAAAATCCGGCTTAAATTCATTAAAAACACAAATTTATGGCCAAAAATACGCCTAAAAATAGGTCAAATTTGACTAAAAATACAATAATCCTGTCATAGATTAGTTAAATAAGCAACAATTTGCCTATAAAGTAAAAAAAACTAACTTTACTGTGTTAAAAATTTGGTCTACAAAAATTAAATTTTTGCTAATTTTGTTAAAAGTACAAAAATCCGGTCTTAAATTAACTAAAAACATAATTAGACAAAAAATCAGTCATAAATTGATCAAAAAAGCAAAAATCCGGCCTGATATGTAAATAATCAGTCTTGTTGTATCAAAATTGGGCTTTAAATAATATAAAACTGTAACAAAATTAGTTGAAAACCAAAAATTTAACTTTAAATTTATCAAAAGCAAAAAATTTTAAAAAATCCGGCCTAGAAAATAAGAAATAATAACTTTTGATAAAATTGATTAAAAATCTAAAAATCCGGCCTCAAATTCATCAAAAATACTTGAATTCGACTGAAAATTTAGTAGTATACAATTTCGGCTTTAAATTGATTCAAAATACAAAAATCCGGCTTTGAAATTAATCAAATTTGTTTTTTAATAATTAAAAAAAATTAAATTTCCAGAACGTTCCCAATAAACTATTAATTATAAATTCAGCAATTAAAACAATAAATCCAAATCAAAATTGTAAAACTAAAAATCCGGCTTAAATACTGCTGTAAAACTAATAATTTAACCTTATAATTGTAAATTTGGCATTTAAAAGTGTAAATTTGGTATATAAAACTAGAAATCAAGACATTAATTTGTTCCAAACTGTTAATTCAGTTTTAAAATTAAAAATCCAACATATAAAACTGTAAATCCGGCTTTTAAACATGTATATTTGGGTTCAAAACCAAAAATCCGGCCATTAACGTTTAAGTTTTGTTGCTAAACTGTAAAAAATGGCTTAAAAGTAATCAATTTGTTTTTAAAACTGTAAAGCCGGCTATCAACTTATTTATCCTGCTATTAAAATATAAACCAGGCATTTAAAAACTATAAATTTGATTTTAAAACATATAAATATGTCAAGTTTGATTGCAAAATTGTTAATATGCAGTTTTGTAGTGTTGTCAAGTTTTTTTTTTAATATTACAATGTTTTTGGTGTTCCACAAGGCTTTAAAATATGTTCAGATGTCTTTAATTATTTGTATAAATTTTTGAAATGTTGCCAATAATTTCAAATTTAAGATTTTAAAGTACGGTCAAATGTTTTATAAAAGTTTTGTTCCCACAAGGCTCTAAACTATTATTAAATGTTTTATTTTTACAAATTTTTAAAGTTTTGTCAAATGCTTTGCAAGTTTTCAAAAAGTTTTTTAATTTTTTTAATTATTTGACAATGTTTTGGGTATCCCACAAGGCTCCAGCTTAAACTATACTTTTAAATTCTTGGAATGTTGCAAAAAAATTTCTTAATAGTTTAAAAAATAAAAATAAAATGCGTTTTTAAATTATTATATTTGACAATGTTTTGGGTGTGCCTCAATACTCTAAAATGTTTTCAAAGAATTAATTTAATTTTATTGATTGTTGCTAATAATTTCTACAAGTTTAAAGGCCAAAAATTGGCTTTATGGCGTTTTAAGGCCAAAACAAATGGTTTTATTAAAAACAAGTAAGAATGCTTTTAAGGTTTTTTAATAAGTTTTTAAAATAAATTTAATTTAAGTTGTCCACACGGTTCTAGAATGGTCTTTGTGTTTTAACTGTTTTGTAAGTTTTGTGGAATGTTGCTAATATTTTTTAAGTTTTTGATTAGAATTTTGGGTGTCCCACAAGGCTCTAAATTACACTCAAATGTTTTAACTATTTTTTTAACTTTTTAAAAGGTTTTAAAGTATTGTTAATTGTTTTATGGGTTTAAATTTTTTTAAAGTTATATTTTATTATGTATTGATTATTCCACAAAGCGCTGAAATATTTTCAAATGTTCAAACTAGTTTTTTTTAAGTTTTTGAAATAATTCCAATAACTCCTACAAGGTTTTGGACTTTAGCCAAATATTTTAAAAATGTTTTCCAAATTTTTTATTATATTTAAGAATGTTTTTGGATGTACCACAAGGTTCTAGAATATTTTTTGATGTTCTATTTATTTTTCTATATTTTTGAATGTTTAATTAAATTTCTACAAAACAAGAATGTTTGGTGTATCACAAGGTTTTAGAATGTTTTAAATGTTTTTCTAAACTTTCGGAACTGTAAACTTTAATTATGTTATACAAGGTGTTAAAAAAAAGTAAAATACTTAAAGGGGTGGTATTACAAACCACAAACACACAAACAAAAAAGTTTTAATAAACTTGGGCTGTCATATAGCAACGGTTTTGAAGAAATAGAACATTATTTATTTTTATATATTTTTTCAACACTTTAGTAGTTTGTAGAATAGTTATTGGTGATTTGCCTTTATAACAAATAAGAGTAAAACATAATAAATAGCTTTGATAATGAATTGATTATATTTAAAGATTAATTACATTCGATTTCGCCATAAATAAATCTTCTAGAATGAAAGTAAAATTGGAAAAGCACAATTATTAATAACGCTATTAATGCACAGCTCAACAACATATTTTATCTGACGCAACACTTGAACAAAGTGCAGAAAATGAAGCAGATGGCTGGCTACTTACTAATTACATATAAAAATTTATAATCAGTTTTTATTAATTGTAAATTTAAATGTTACAATAAAATTAAATGGTCCGATAATTAAATAATATGTAACAATAATAATGCTGGTGGTTGGTATATGAGATGTAAACAATTCAGTAGATAATAATTATATGAAAGTTATTTATTTCGTTTGCTCATCATGTATTGGGTCAATATTACCCATATACAATATCAAATAAACAACGAACGGACTTTCCACGAGATTCTGTTCCAATTTGTTTTTTTTTTCTTCTCTCTTTCTATCAGCTCAGAAAACGATACTGAATTCACTACTACGACTACTGCTACTACTACTTCTAATAATCTGGAATGTTTATGATTTAATTGGATGGTTAATGTGGTGAAAGAAGTTCGTTTCAAACGCACACATGTTATGGATTGATTCCATTTTATAATTAATAATTAGTCTGATAAACAATCAAATCTAATTATTTTATATTCTTTCTCATTTATTTTATTAGTTAATAGCAATTTTATTGCTAAATTAAATTAATGATTTGTCAAACATTTTAAAAAGTTTCAAAAGGTCAACCAATTTAAATCAAATTTGCTAATTAATGGCACAAAATGTTACTTTACATAAAACAAAAACAAATGATTTTAACGTTTAAATAGTTTTCAAATGTTTTTGGTTTAAAAAACGTCAAAATTTTTGTTAAATTAATTATAAAACAAAAAACAATCATACGATTTAAATCAAATTTGCTAATTGGTAGCACAAAATGTTGCTTTAATCAAATAAAAAACAAACATTGCAATATTTTGACAATTAGATAGTTTTTGTATGTTTTCAGTTGAAAAAACGGTAAAATTATTGTTAAATTTGTCTTAAAACAAACAATTTTAATCAAATTTGCTAATTAGTAGCACAAGTTGTTGCTTTAAAATTGCAAAAAATGTAATTATTTGACATTTAAATTGCTTTTTGCAAAATACACAATTTTATTAAAATTTGTCAATTTATTAAACAGCAACTCTCAAATATGTTAAAAAATATCACTGTTTACATAAACTAAATAGATCTAGTTGGCAATATAAATAAATACAACAAATTGTAAAACTTTACGGCTAGCCACACGTGGCGATCATTATCGTATTTAATTCTCCACGACCGATTCTCTTCTACTAACAAAAATGATTATCTTCCGTTGGTTATTTTGTTTTGTGCATATGAGTTACATAAATGGGCATAAATTATGCGCTCCGTATGCGTTCGCATTTAATACGAAATGAAAGTGTTACACTTTTGTTGTTGTTAATGTTTTTTATTAATACGTCAAACCGTCTTCAGATTTTTAATAACAAATTTCTTAACGATGCGTGAAGATAATTTGTAGTTTATTTTATTGTACGCATAAAATAATTCTATTCGGTAATTAAACTGACATAATATATAAACAAATGCATAAATAAAATAAAATAATTTTATTTTCTTAATAAGGTTGAACTGTATGCAACCCAATATACACATTTTCTCTTTAATGTTAAATAAAATAATGATTTATATTACAAATATTAATGTACAACTATGTAGAAGTAAAAAACTTTTACTTTAAATCAATTTGACATATGATAGATCATTCTGGATTATAATATATTATTCATTAAATTTACTAAGAGTGCTAGATCAATTTGACAAGTGATAGATCATTTAAAGATAATATTAAAGTGTTTTAGATTAATTTGACACGTGATAGATCATTCAAAGTCAAAATTAATGTGTTTCAAACTAATTTGACAAATGATAGATCATTCAAAGTTGAAATTAAAGTACTTTAGATCAATTTGACATATGATAGATCATTCTGGATTAAAATATATTATTCATAAAATATTATTAAGCATGCTAGATCAATTTAACACATAAAAGATTATTCAATGATTATATTAAAGTAGTTTAGATCAATTTGACACATAATAGATCATTTTGGATTATAATATATCATTCATATTTTTTTATTAAACGAGCTAGATCAATTTGACACTTGATAGAACATTTAAAAATAAATTTAAGTACTTAAGATCAATTTGACATATGAAAGATTATTCAAAGTTAAAATTAAAGTACTTTAGATTACTTTGACATATGATAGATCATTCAGAATTTTAATATATTATTCATAAATTTGTATTAAGCGTGCTAGATCAATTTGACAAGTAATAGATCATTTAAAGTTATTATTAAAGTGTTTTAGATCAATTTGACACATGATTGATCATCCAAAGTTAAATTAAAGTACTTTAGATCAATTTGACATATGATAGATCATTCTGGATTATAATATATTATTCATAAATTTGTATTAAGCGTGCTAGATCAATTTGACACTTAATAGCTTATTCAAAGATAATATTAAAGTGTTTTAGATCAATTTGACACATGATTGATCATCCAAAGTTAAATTAAAGTACTTTAGATCAATTTGACATATGATAGATTATTCTGAATTATAATATATCATTCATAAATTTCTATTAAGCGTGCTAGATCAATTTGACATATGATAGATCATTCAATGATTATATTTAAGTAGTTTAGATCAATTTGACAAATGATAGATCATTCAAAGTTAATTTAAAGTACTTTAGATCAATTTGACATATGATAGATCATTCTGGATCATAACATATCATTCATAAATTTGTATTAAGCGTGCTGGATCAATTTGACACATGATAAATTATTTTAAAACAATATCAAAGTGTTTTAGATCAACTTGACACATATTAGATCATTCAAAGTTAAAATTAAAATACTTTAAATCAATTTGACATATGATAGATCATTTTGGATCATATAATATCATTCATTAATTTTTACTAAGTGTGCTAGATCAATTTGACAAATGATAAATCATTTAAAAATAATATTAAAGTGTTTTCGATCAATTTGATAAACGATAGATTATCCAAAGTTAATATTAAAGTTCTTTAGATTATTTTGACATATGATAGATCATTTTGGATTATAGTTTATCATTCATAGATTTTTGATAAGAGTGCTAGATCAATTTGACACATAATAGATCATTCAAAAATAATATTAAAGTGTTTCAGATCAATTTGACAAATAATAGATCATTCAAAGTTAATTTAAAGTACTTTAGATCAATTTGACATATGATAGATCATTCTGGATAAAAATATAATATTCATATGTTTGTATTAAGCGTGCTAGATCAATTTGACACATGATAGATCAATCAAAGCTAAAATTAAAGTACTTTAGATCAATTTGACATATGATAGATCAATCTGGATTATAATACATTATTTACAAATTTTTATTAAGCGTGCTAGATTAATTTGACACATGATAAATTATTTAAAAACAATATCAAAGTGCTTTAGATCAACTTGACACAAAATAGATCATTTAAAGTTAAAATTAAAGTACTTTAAATCAATTTGACATATGATAGATCATTTTGGATCATAAAATATCAATCATTCATTTTTACTAAGCGTGCTAGATCAATTTGACAAGTGATAGATCATTTAAAAATAATATTAAAGTGTTTTAGATCAATTTGACATATGATAGATCATTCTGGATTAAAATATATTATTCATATGATTGTATTAAGCGTGCTAGATCAATTTGACACATAATAGATCAATCAAAGTTTTAATTAAAGTAGTTTAGATCAATTTGACACATGATAGATCATTCAAAGATAATATAAAAGTGTTTTTGATCAATTTGACTCATGATAGATCATTCAAAGTTAATATTAAAGTACTTTAGATTAATTTGACATATGACAGATCATTCTGAATTATAATATATAATTCTTAAATTTTTATTAAATGTGCTAGATCAATTTGACACATGATAGATTATTTAAAGATAATAATAAAATGTTTTCGATCAATTTAACACATGATAGATCATATAAAGTTAAAATTAAAGTACTTTACATAAATTTGACATATGATAGATTATTCTGGATCATAATAAATTATTCGTAAATTTTTATTAAGCGTGCTAGATCAATTTGACAAGTAATAGATTATTCAAAATAAAACTCAAGTGTTTTAGATCAATTTGACTCAAGATAGATCATACAAAGTTAAAATTAAAGTACTTTACATCAATTTGACATATGGTAGATCATTCTGGATCATAATATATTATTCATAAATTTGTATTACGCGTGCTAGATCAAGTTGACACATGATAAATTATTTCAAAACAATATTAAAGTGTTTTAGATCAGTTTGACACATAACAGATCATTCAAAGTTAAAATCAAAGTACTTTAAATCAATTTAACATATGATAGATCATTCTGGATCATAATAAATCATTCATTAGTTTTTACTAAGCGTGCTAGATCAATTTGACAGATGATAGATCATTCAAAAAAAAATGTTAAAGTAGTTTAGATCAATTTGACACAAAATAGATCATTAAAATTTAAAATTAAAGTACTTTAGATTAATTTGACATATGATAGATTATTCTGAATTATAATATAACATTCACAAAATTTTATTAAGCATACTAGATCAATTTGACACCTAATACATTATTCAAAAATAATATTTAAGTGTTTCAGATCAATTTGACAAACGATAGATCATTCAAAGTTAATTTAAAGTACTTTAGATCAACTTGACATATGATAGATCATTCTGAAATAAAATATATGATTCATATGTTTGTATTAAGCGTGCTAGATTAATTTGACACACAATAGATCAACAATCAAAGTTTTAATTGAAGTACTTTAGATCAATTTGACACAATAGATCATTCAAAGATAATATAAAAGTGTTTTTGATCAATTTGACTCATGATAGATCATTCAAAGCTAAAATTAAAGTACTTTAGATCAATTTGTCATATGATAGATCATTCTAGAATATAATATATGATTTATAATTTTTTTTTAAGCGCCTTAAATTATTTTGACATATGACAGATTATTTAATAATAATATTAAAATGTTTTAGATAAATTTGATTAATTAAAGATCATTCAATCTTAAAATTAAAGTACTTTAGATTAAATTGACTAATGATAGATCATTCTGGATTATAATACATTATTTATAAATTTGTATTCAGCGTGCTAGATCAATTTGACGCATGATAGATCATTCAAAAATAATATTAAAATGTTTCAGATCATTTTGACACTTTATAGATCATTAAATTTGTAGATAGGCAAAAAGTGATTGATCATCAAATAAATTAATGTCAGTTTAAACAATTCAACAAAGTTTTATCATGTTTAGCTATGTAACAAACCAAAATACTTTAAAACTGATTACAAATTAAGATTTAATCAAAATTTAGCAAAGTCTTAAACCAAAAAGTGTAAAATTAAACTATAGATTGGCGCAAAGTAATTTATTATTAATTAAATGACTGTTATCGACAGTTTATAACAAATTTGCATTTTCAGCACAGCTTTAAACCAAATTTAGCAAAGTTTCAAACCAAAATATATAAAAATTAAATTTAAAAAACGCAAAACGTGACAAATAATACAAAACTTGGAAGCTTTCAATAATTTTAGCAAATTTTCAAACCAAATTTAGTAGAGGTGCAAACCATATAATAAAACATAACTGTAGATACACAAAACGTAATTAATCATCAAACATGTTTAAGTTTTTGGTTGTTTTAAAAAAGTTGTAGACTTTATTTAGTCAATTTGCAAACCAAAATGTATAAAAACTAAACTACAAACTTGCAAAACATAATAAACAATAAAAAATGTATTTTTGTCCATTTTAGCAAAGTTTTAAACCAAATTTAGCAAAGTCATAAACCAAAAAAATGTAAAATTGGCGCAAAATAATTTAATGTTAAACAAATTACTGTTATTGACTGTTTATAACAAATTTGTATTTTTAGGACAGCTTTAAATCACATTTAGCAAAGTTTTAAACCAAAATATATAAAAATTAAATTGTAGAAACGCAAAACGTGACTAATGATACAAAATTTTGAGGCTTTTGGTTATTTTAGCAAAGTTTTAAACCAAATTTAGTAGAGTTGCAAACCAAACAATAAAACAACTGTTATTAGACAAAATATGATTAATCATCAATAATGTTAAAGTTTCCAGTTATTTTTAAAATGTTTTAGACTATATTTAGTCAAGTTGCAAACCAAAATACATAAAAACTAAACTACAAACTTGCAAAACATAATAAACAATAAAAAAAAAATTTTGTCCATTTTAGCAAAGTTTTAAACCAAATTTAGCAAAGTCATGAACCAAAAAATTGTAAAATTAAATTATAGATTGGCGCAAAATGATTTATTATTAAATAAATGGCTGTTATCGATTGTTTATAACAAATTTGCATTGTCAGCATAGCTTTAAACCAAATTTAGCAAAGTTTTAAACCAAAATATATAAAAATTAAATTTTAAATACGCGAAACGTGACAAATAATACAAAATTTTGTGTCTTTCAGTAATTTTAGCAAAGTTTTATACCCTAAATTTAGTATAGTTACAAACCATATAATAAAACAAAACTGTAGCTACACAAAATACGATTAATCATCAAAAATATTGAAATTTCTAGTTATTTTAAAAAAAGTTTTAAACTATATTTAGTCAAGTTGCAAACTAAAATATATCAAAACTAAATCTAAAACATCATTAATGATAAAAAATTACGTTTTTATCATTCCAAGAGAATTGTAAACCGGATTTAGTTAAGTTTTAAACTAAAATATACTAAAATTGAACTCTAAACACGCAAATCATAATTGATCAACAAAAATGTAATGTTTTTGGAGACTTTAGCAAAGTATTTAACCAAATTTAGTCAAGTTACAAACCAAAAGATATAGAAACTACATTGCAAACTTGCAAAACATGATTGATGATAATAAAACGTTTTCGGCAAATTTAGCAAAATTTCGAACCACATCTAGTCAAGTTTTAAACCAAAATATATAAAAAATAAACTGAACATGTTTTAAGTTTTTTTGAGCAACGTTTTAAATCAAATTTAGTCGAGTTGCAAACCCAAATATAAAGAAATTAAATGTTAATGCCAAATAAATTTAATTTAAGTCGATTTGCAAGCCAATTTGTTTTTTAGTATAGTTTCAAACCAAATTTAAATCAAGCTGCAAGAGCAAAACATTGCAAAAATAAGGTGAAGATTGCAAACCAAATTTCAACATAAATATTTTTTAACCAAAAGTCAAGTTGCAAACTTTAATATTATTTATACATTTTGCACAGTTTCAAACAAAATTTAGTCAAATTGCAAACCATAACATAGTCATAGTTTTCTACCGTTTCATCAAAGTTGCAAACCAAATTTAGTTGAGTTTTAAATCAAAATGATTGATAATCAATGATGTTTTGGCTCTATAAACCAAACTTAGCCAAGTTTCAAATACAGTAAAATTAAACTGCAAAACATAATGATCAAAAATGTTAAAAACTTTAGCACAAAATTGACAAAATTTAGTTTAAGTCAAATTAAAAACTCAAATATAAGTTTTTTAGCATAGTTTCAAACCGAATTCAGTCAAGTCGCAAACCCAACAATTGCAAAATTTGTGTATCAAAGTAATTTGTTATCAAAAACCACATTTAGCCAAGTTGCAAACCTAAATATTATTGAATTGAGTTATAGATTAGCAAAACGTAATTGATCATCAAACTAATAATTGTTATTTGCAGACGTAATCAATTTTATATAAATTAGCATAGTTTCAAACCAAAAACAATCAATTAATTCTTAGTCAAGTTTCAAATCATTTTTAGCAGAGTTGCAAACCAAAATTATAAAATTTCTACAAAAAATTTGATATAACAAATTAAGTTTCAAACTGTATTTAGTAAAGTTGCAAACCACAAATTTGTCGCAAACATTTAGACAAGTTGCAAATCAAAATTTGCACAAAAGTTGACAAACTAAAATGTTAGTCAAGTTTCAAACCATTTTTAGTTGAGTCGCAAACCATAATTACTAAACTAATTCTTTAAAAGATAACAAACTGCAACAAATCAATTAATTTAAAATAAATAACTTGTATCAAAAATATGTATTTCGATCAATAATAAATACAATTAACATATACAAAACAACAATTAATAATAATAATAAAAATAAAATAAAATAAAATCTTGTGCGGTTTTAATGGTAAGGGCATTTACCATTTGGACTCCTCCTCTTGTTTCCAACCATGTTGTTCTTCTTCTTCGTGATGATGTTCATGCACTGGGACATACACGGGTACCTTTACGTGATGTGGTACCTTTTTGATTACAGTGTACGGCACATGTTTGATGACCTCATAAGGTACAGGTTTTTCTACTTTGATTTCTACAGGGTATGGCACTTCTTTGATGACGGGTACTTTAATTTCTTTATAAACTGGATATGGGTGAGGTACTGGTACCTTTACAGGGTATGGGATTTTTTTCTCTACATGATAAGGGACTGGTTTATCTACGTAGACTTTAACAGGATAGGGTTTTTCTACTGGATAGGGTACGTGAACTTTTTTCTCTACTTTTACTGGATATGGTTTGATAACATGTACTGGTACTGGTCGATCCACTTTGACTTCAACCGGGTAATGCACGATTTTCTCAACTGGATACGGTTTGGGTACATGTACTGGTACTTTTACAGGATAGGGAATTTTTTTAATAACTGGATAAGGTTGAGGTACCTTTACTTCTACAGGATATTTAACTTCTTTTTCAACTGGGTATGGTTTTGGTTCGTATACTTTAACAGGATATGGTTTATCTACATGTACGTGAACTGCATATTTAACAATTTTTTCTACCGGATAAGGTTTGGGAATTGCTACTGGTACCTTGACTTGTACCTTGTGTGGTACGTAAACTTTCTTTTCAACCGGATAAGGTTGCGGTACTTTAACTTCTACTGGATAGGGTACCTTCTTTTCAACCGGAAATGGAATTTTCTTTTCAACCGGATATGGTACCTTGATTTCTTTTACTATTGTAATAGTTTTTTCATTATGTTCATGTACTTGATGGTGGCTGTGATGTTCACCAATATCATGACCCCCAAAATCGTGTCCTCCAAAATCATGGCCGCCACTTTCATGTCCTCCAAAATCAATGCCCTTCCAATCACCACCTTCCTCCAATTTTAGTTCCTCGTGACCTCCGAATTGATGTTCCTCCCCTCCATGATCCCCAAACGAGAAATCGGAATGGGAGAAACTGCGTTTTTCAAGCTTCTTCTCATCTGCATAAACAGACGATGCAAGCAGGGCGAAGATCCCGAGGTGAACTAAATTCTGAAATTAAATTAATATTAATTCACTTCACTACACAAACACTTTGTATTTAATCACTTACTAGATGCCCCATTGGTGCTATGTAAGACCGCAGCTATCACTGGATATCACTCACTTGCTCCCTACACGTTTTATAGAAGAACTTTCCCTCGGTCAACCCCTACCACACGTGTGTACACGCCGCGCGCTTTAATTGTCCCGTCCGGAAACAAACACACATTTCTGATGATAAACATTATTTATTCGTTGAACCAGTAATTAATCACAATAACTGCGCAGGAGAGCGTACCATGCTAATTGGGCCGATCTCCAGAATATTTCCACAATAGCAACTTCTTTTCATTTAATGTATTTATTCAGAAAATTAGAAAACAAGTGAAAAACCGCATAAACCAGTTACGGCACACATTAATACCGATTAACATTTCATTTAATCTCTCCGCATGTCTTCAAGTGTGCCAATTGGAAAAATCTACAATTAATTTTTCAATACTATTTTCAAGCCTCATTAAACCCGCAACCATAAATCCAAACAATCGTAACTCTAACGATCAATTAACATCAAAATAAATGTTTAATGTTAAATAATAATTATATGTGCCAGATCACTTTTACCTTTGCTGACAGTTGTGCAACATTTGATTAATGTTTTCAGTTCTTTATTTATGCATTATTATTATTATTATTATATTATATGTTATTATTGATTCCGCCTTTGTATATTATGCACCGAAATTGAAATGCATTTGTGTGTCTGTCTGTGTGTGTGTTAACCAGAAAACTAATTAATATTTAGTTATGTTTGGTATTTCGAATGGAAATTGTTCCTAATCGCGTTTTTATAGTGTTGCATAAGAATTGGACATCTAATTTGTTTTCATTTATTTTACTTTCTTAATTTGTCGCAAATTAGTGCATTGAGTTAAAAGAAAATGTTTTACCAAAAACGGTTTTGAAATCAGAGATATATTGGCAGGGTCAACCTTGCAAAAGATGCCAACTGTACTTATGTACAATTAAATTTAATTAAAAAAAAAGATCGTTTTATATATTAAACATTTTGTATGTCAGAGTTGTACTTTTTTTTTCAGAAAGCTGAAAGTTATGTCAAACTGACAGTTGACAGATTGTGACAATTTTTTTCAAATTTAAAAAAAATGACAATTTATATTATGTAAAAAAAATGACAGTTGACAGTTCTTAAAAAATTACTGTTGATAGGTGGTTTGTCAAACAGTTTATGTTATTTATTGTCAGAAAAAGTTGATGTGTTAAGCATTTTATATAAAACAGTTATGGACTATTTTAAAAAGTTGATTATTAGTTTGTCAAAGTGACAGTTGACAGTTTATACTACAAAATTGTTAAAAAAAGTTAACAGTTTATATGTTAAGCTTTTTGAATGTTAAACAGTTAAACAATTTTTTAAACAAATGACAGTTGGTTTTGTCAAACTGACAGTTAACAGTTCATACAATAAAATTGTCAAACAAAATTGACAGTTTTATATTATACATTTAGTATAATCAAAAAGTTGTCAGGTAGTTTGTCAAAACAGCTTATACAACAGATTTGAAAAAAAAATGACATAATTTATAAACTGTGTCCCCGCCCGCCCATCCAAAAGTTTATTATTAAAAAAAATTATTACGTGATCTTCCTCTTCTAACTTAGTGACATTTGTCAGTCATTTTCTTTTATGTACTAGCTTCAGGGACACAAAAAGTGGTAGTAACATGTGTCACTTTTTAAAATCACTAAACCAGAATTTATCAACTGTGTCCCCGCCTACCCACTCAAGTGTTTGTTGTCAAGAAAATAGTTGAGTCACCTCTCCTTCTAACTTAATGACATCTGTTAGTCATTCTGTCATGTTTTTTAACTGCAGAAACACTGGAAGTGGTAGTAATAAGTAATTCTTGACACGTTTTCAAATCACCGGCGCAGAATTTATCAACTATATCTCCACTCACCAACCCAAGTGTTTGTTATTATGAAATTTGTTGCGTTATCTCCCTCTTCTAATTTAATGACATCTGACAGTCATTCCGATTGACAGTAGATTTTATGTTTTACAAACATTTTTAACGCTTAAGAAACATGTTTGACGTTTTAGGAACAAGTTTTATTATATTATAACTTTATTTGGCAGTCAGTAAGAGTAAGTTTGTAGATCATTTTCAACATTTATACATATACAAATTTAAGAAACACTTAAGACTACATTTGATACTTTAAAAACATTTTTTTGGAAATTAAAAACATGTTTGACAGTTAATAAATACGCTTTTACAGTTTTTGACAGATTGGGATAGTGTTTGGCAATATGTGAACATTTTTGAAAATAATTTAAAGTGATTTAGAAAGTGCAAAACATGTTTGACAGTTTTAGAACATTTTTACAGTATGTTTGACACTTATTGAACATTTATAATATTCAACAAACATATTATTTGACATTTTAAAAAATTGTTTGACATTTTAAGAACATGTTTTATCATTTGTTTAGCACAGAATTTACTAACAATTTTAATTTTTTTTTTAAGATTAAAAACAAGTTTGACATCTAATGAACATGTTTTAACAAATTATAAAAACATTTGATAGTTTATAAAAATATTTGAAATTTAATAAACATTTTTGAAAATGATTCAAGTGTTTTAGAACATGTTTTGACAGATAAGCAACATTTAAGACATGTTCTATAATGTAAAGAACTTAATTCAACTTTTACAAATTTGTTTGACAGTTCTGGATTATATTGAAATGTTTTAGAACTTTATACAACATGTTTGATATTTATTGAACGTTTTTAACTTTCAAGAAACATTTTTGACACTTTAAAAACATATTGTAATCTTATTTAACATTTTAAGACATGTTGACACTTTAGGCATAAATTCTATCATTTTATAATTTAGTTTGACATATTTTGACTATAATTGACAGTTTAAGAACATTTTTTGAAGGTTAGAAACATGTTTAACAGTTATTGAACAAGTTTTGTCAATTTCTAAAATTGTTTGACAATTTGGGACTGTGTTTGACAGTTTAGAAACATGTTTGATATTTAATGAGCATTTTTGAAGACAGTTAAAATGTTTAAAAATAACATGTCTGACAGTTGAGCATTGACAGTTATAATAGATTTATTAAAAAAAATTTAACAGTTTACAAACTAAGCATTTTATGTAAGAAAGTTATACGCTTTTTAAAAAAAAATGTTAATTTGATTGTCAAACTGAAAGTTGACAGTTCATACAATAAAATTGAAAAAAAAATTGACAGTTTATATGTTAAGTAAGTTGTATGCAAAACATTTTTTTCAGAAAGTTGGCAGTTGGTTTGTCAAATTGACAGTTGGCAATTAATACAACAGATTTATTGAAACAGTTAAAAGTTTATACAATAATAATGTAAAAAAAAGTTGTTAGATATGTTGAGCATATTGTATGTAAACTATTTGAACGTTTTTTTAAAAACTTGACAGTTAATTTGTCAATCTAAAAGTTGACAGTTTATACAACAGATTTGTTAGTAAAGAAGTTGACAGTTTATGTTAAGCATTTTGTATGTCAAAACATTATATGCATTCTTAGAACATTGACAATTAGTTTGTCAAACTGACAGTTGACAGTTCATACAATAATACTGTAAAAAAAATTGTCATGTTGAGCATATTGTATGTAAATCATTTGTATATTTTTTAAGTTGACAGTTGGTTTGTCAAAGCAAAAGTTGACAGTTTATAAAACAAATTTGTTAATAAAAAAGTTGACAGTGTATTTTAAGCATTTTGTTTGTCAAAACGTTATATGCATTCTCAGAACGTTGACAATTACTTTGTCAAACTGACAGTTGACAGTTTATACAACAAATTTGTTAATAAAGAAGTTGACAGTTTATGTTAAGCATTTTGTATGTCAAAACATTATATGCATTTTTAGAACATTGACAATTAGTTTGTCAAACTGACAGTTGACAGTTCATACAATAATACTGTCAACAAAAATTTGTCAGTATATATGTTGAGCATATTCTATGTAAATCATTTGTACATTTTTTTTAAGTTAACAGTTGGTTTGTCAAAGTAAAAGTTGACAGTTTATACAACAAATTTGTTAATAAAAAAGTTGACAGTTTATTTTAAGCATTTTATATGTCAAAACGTTATATGCATTTTCAAAACGTTGACAATTACTTTGTCAAACTGACAGTTGACAGTTTATACAACAACTTAATAAAAAAAAAGTTGAAAGTTGACAAAATGTTTTAAATGTTAGAGAGTTATTAGTTTTTTCAAAAATTTGACAGTTAATTTGTCAAACTGACAGTTGATGCCACAAAAATAGTCGACAATTAACCAAAAAAGCGACAGTTAGTTTGTCAAACTTGCAATTTTAATAAAAAAAGTTAACACTATTTCACAAAGTTGATTTGTAAAACTGACAGTTGACAGTTGACAGTTTATACAACAGATTTATTAAAAAAAAGGGGTTTATAGAACAGATTTGCCAAAAAAAATGTTAAATATTAGATACTTTTTTAGAAAATTGACAGTTAGTTTGTCAAATTGACAGAATTGTCAAAATAAGTTTACAGTTTGTATAAAGCGTTTTTTTGTTTATTTGTCAAACTGACAGTTTATATATAAAGCAGTTTATTTTAGACAATTGACAATTAAAATGTTAAACTATTAGTTTTGACAGTTTATTTAAAGGAATAATGTTGCCAACTGTCATAATAATATTATTGCCGAATGTAACATGTTTGTAGAACTAACTCTAAATAAACAATGTTACTAACTGTCAAAATTAAATACTAATTGTCAAATTGATATTAAAAAGCTAAACAATGTTGCCAACTGTCATAATGGCATTTATTAAATAAATTTGTCTTATTAGATATAAAAAGACAATGTAGCCAATTGTCAAATTAGTTAAAAAAAAGTGTCAATGTAATTGTGACATTAAGAAGAGTAAACAATGTTGCCAACTGTTATAATGACATTGTTTGTGATATTAAATATAAGTAAATAACGTTGCCAACTGTCAAATTAATTATTAACTGTCAAATTGGTGTTAGAAATGCTAAATTGTCATACATAATTACTAACTGTCAAAATAACATTGTTGTTAATCGTCACATATAATAGTAAAATTAGATATAAATAAACATTGTTACCAACTGTCAAAAATAATGACTAACTGTCAAAGCGGTATTGAAAATGGTAAATAATGTTGCTAACTGGTACAATGACGTTGTTGCCAATTGTCAAATGTAATTGTGACATAAACAATGTTGCTAACTGACAAAAGTAATTATTAGCTGTCAATGTAATGTTAAAAATGCTCATCAGTGTTGCCAACTGTTGTTAATTATAATTTACTGTCAAACTGGTATTGAAAATTAAAAAATATTGCCAACTATCGTAATGATATTATTGCCAATTGTCAAATATATTTGTGACGTAAGATATGGGTAAACAATGTTGCCAATTGTCAAAAATAATTATTAACTGTCAAATAGGTTTTAAAAACGCAAACAATGTTGCTAACTGTCAAAAATAACTATTAACTTTTAAAGTGATATTAAAAATGCCAAGCAATGTTCCCAACTGTCAAAGTGATTAAAAAAAATACAAAAAAATGTCAAAAAGCATATAAACTATTAAATGGTACACAAAATACGTAAAAAAAATGAAAAACTGTTAAATAAAATTTAAAAAAAAATTTAAAATACTAACTAAACTACAAAAATCTGTCAAAAACTAACAAAAATAACGTCAGAATGTACAATAAATAATAATCAAAAAACTATTAAGTAAATGAGAAATTGTCAAATTTAGTTTTTAAAACCTTTAAAAAGTATAGAACTGCCAAAAGTTCAAAATATAACAAAATAATTTTAAAAAACTGTCGCACAGTAACACAAAACTGTCAAATAGCACAAAAAACTATCAAAAAGTAAAAAACACTATTAAAGAAAAGAAAAATTTTTAAAAAAATGGGAAACTTGCAAAATGTAAAATTAAAAACTTTAAAAAACTGTCAAAAATAATGCCAAAATACAAAAAATAGTCAAAATACTATACTAGTAAATAGTTAAAAAACGGTCAAAACAAAAAAAAAAGTCAAATATAGTTTTTAGAAATGTCAGAAAATTTAAAACTGCTAAAATATGACAAAATACAGATACAGAACTATCAAATAATTAAAAAAACTATCAAAAATTAAAAAAACACTATTTAAAAGTCCAAAAAAATTCAAAAAAATAAAAAACTGTTAAATTTAAATTTAAAAAATACAAAAAAAAATCAAAAATTATAAAAACTGGCAACCAATAACTTCAGAAAGTACAAAAATCGCTTAAAAAACTTTTAAATAAATGAGAAATTGTCAAATAAAGTATTTAAAAAAGTCAAAAAAATTAAAACTGTTAAAAGTACAAGATATGTCAAAATAATTTTAAAAAACCGTCAAACTGTAACACAAAACTGTCCAATAATTTCAAAAAAATTATCAAAAAATAAAAAAAAAAACACTTTTAAAGAGTACAATTTTTTTTTAATTGACAAACTGTCAATTGTAAATTCAAAAAGCACAAATAACTGTCAAAAACTAACAAATTTGGCAAAAAATAACGGTAAAAAGTACAAAAATTTCTCAAAAAACTATTAAATAGTACAAAAAGCGGTCAAAATAAATGAGAAACTGACAAATATAAGTTTTTAAAACGGCAAAAAAGATAAAACTGTTGAAAGTACAAGACATGCCAAATATTTAAAAAAAACGTCATAATTTGATGCAAAACTGTTAAATAATACAAAAAAGTAAGAAAACACTAAGTAAAATGCATAAAAAAATAAAAATTGTTAAATGTAAAATCAGAAAGTACAAAAAACTGTCAAAAACTACAAAAAACTGGCAAAAGTTTTGTTAGAAAGTTCAAAAATTGATCAAAAAAAAGTATCAAATAGTACAAAAAGCGGTCAAAATAAATGGGAAGCTGTCCTAAAAATGTAAAAAAAAAATTAAAATGATTAAAATAATTAAAAGTACAAGATATGTCAAAATATTTTAAAAAAAGTCACACAATAACATAAAACTGTCAAATAATACAAAAAAGTAAGAAAACAATGCATAAAAAAAAATAAAAAAATAAAAAACTGTCAAATGAAAAATTAAAAAGTTAGGTTAAAACTATTAAACCGTACAAAAAAGGTCAAAATAAATGAAAAACTGTCAAATATAATTTTTAACAAAGTCAAAAAATTAAAACTGATTAAAAAGTACAAGATAAATCAAAATAATTTAAAAAAGCCGTTACACAGTGACACAAAACTGTCAAATAATACAAAAAACTATCAAAAAGTAAGAAAACACTAATTAAAATGGAGAAAAAAATTATAAAAAATGAAAAACTGTCAAATGTAAAATCAAAACAAGTACAAAAACTATCAAAAACTATAAAAAACTGGCAAAATAATATCAGAAAGTACATTAAATAATCAATAAATTATTAAATAGTACAAAAACCTGTCAAAATGAACAAAAAACTGTCAAATAACACAAAAACTTATTTTCAAAATGTATTAAAAAAAAACTATTAAAAGTACCAAAAACATCAAAAGAATATAAACACAAAACTGTCAAATACAAAAAAAAATACTACAACAGTATAAATGACTAACAAAAAACACAAATAAAACATCAAAAAGAATAAGAAATTGTCAAATGCAATGTAAGAAAGTACAAAATGTACAAAAAGACTGTTACAAGTACAAAAAAATAAAGAACTGTTAAATAATACCTAAAACCATCAAAAAAATTAAAAAAACTGTCAAATATAATGTCAGAAAATATAAAAAACGATCAAAAAGTATAAAAAACTATCAATAAATATGAAAAACTGGAAAATTGCTAAACAGAAGAAGAGCTTGTCAAATAGTACAAAAACTGTCAAATAAAATTAATAAAATTCTGACATAAGCTTACTTTTATGAAAAAAAATACATTTTGTCATTGCATCCGTTCATTAAAAATAAGTATATATATATATATATGCACACTTCTGTACTGCGAAGTCATTCTTAGTTATCACAAATTTATGTTTTGTTTATAATATAACCTAGTTTTTTATTAACAAGATTAAGATTGTTTGAATAGTTGATCGAATTAATATAGAAAACACATATTTACTTTGCATAAAGTGAAATGAATGAATGCTTAATCGCAAATGCCGGATAAATTAATTGAAATTTGTTATGTAAAATTATAATACGGTTACGCATTTCAGTACAATCTTTTTATTTGCAAGAAAGAAAAATATCTCCCCACCCAGACCGTTTTCCGCATTCGCTGCGAACACAACTGACGTCGCGCTTGAATGGTCAAAATATAGAATTGTTGGGGCAAAAGCAGGCAAACCGACTGAAATTAGAAAAAAATAACAAATCACATGTTACACATTATGACAAATTAAGTACTTCCTATTCAAGTGGAAAGTGTATATATTGGCGCACGGTCATTCGCGCCACTCAGTTTTACGTTTAAACTTGTGATTTAATACAGGAATTTCTGAGTATGGATTTTCATACATTTTCTTGGTTATGGGATTTTATAAAAATTAAAATTAAAAAATTATTTGTTTAGTTTGTACATGCAAATTTTATATATTAATCAAATCAATCATTAATCATTTTTCATTAGCATTGTTGAGAATAGAATGAATTCATCATTCTTTGAAAACGAAGGTGAATGTGTTTCAAACAATCTTGTTATTAATGAGTCAATTTTAATTAATGTTTATTAAAGTTTAAAAATATTTGATCACTCAGTTAATTTATTACATCTGTAGAAGACTCTAGTCACACCAAAACTAGTAATGCATTCCAAACTTATTAAATTATTTATTACAAAATAATCTTTGGTTAATCATTCAAATTAAATACTATTAACTTCTCTATACGCATAAGTGCCTATTATTCAACTTCCTGATGCCCAAATAAATAACAAATCATCTTATTAAATAAAACTGGTTAATCGCATCTCACGTTGATTCTGTTTATTACTTTTACTTTTCAAAGTACGTGACGAGTGATTTTCCGATTTATATTGGGCTGCAATGAATGTGCTACACGTTCGTTGTTTGATAATCGTGCTTATTTTCCGGATGGATAAGACTAGACGGGCGGCCGCCTGCAGATATGGAAAATAATTATAGCTCGCATAATGTTTTCTGGCAATACCGATTATAATCTATTGCGGAAGAGAATTTGTATTTTAACATGATAATGAGATAAAATGTAGCAATTGTTTTTTTATGCAACAATAGACCATCATCATCATTTTGCCCCTCAGGATATTGTTTGAGGCAATAATAAAGTAATAGTGTATTGTGTACTAAGGGAGAGAAATTGTATTTATTTGAACAAGTTTGCAAATTTCTTCTACCGGTTGAAGAAAACATTGTTACAATATGAATCATGCTTCCTTTCCTATAAACAGTAGTGTAGTGACATTGACCGAAGTCATGGTTGCACTTTATTCATTCCACAACAATATTTTGGTGAAGATTAATTAATTTTTTTTAATTAAATTTATATTGGATTTAAATTTAATATATGATTGCATATGACTGCTCAGAGAAACAATTATGCAAAAATGAAGCAAATGTTGTTTTATAACCGGCCCAAAATTAACAAATCCGGGTTTTTTTTTTTTAAAGCTGAAGAATATGCATCGACTTAATAAAATTTAAATTATCTTTATATTCACACTCTAGACTAACAAATTAAAGTTAATTTTCTAACTATTATTACTAAAATAAGCAAATAAATAATTTTCAATTTATTTCTATTAATATTCCCATTAAAATTACATTTTCTGACCTTAAAAAGCTTAAATTTCCTGTCCCATACGTTCATCCATAGATTCCAATCACAACGCACTTATTTTTATTTTCAATTTACTAATTATTATTATATATAAAGCAGAAATATTCACTTAATAATTAAACGCGTTCTATTAAATGCAGATGATTCACAGTACTCTGTGTGAGAAGAGTGTAGCTGAGCGCTGTCGCCTTGCGCACGAAGAACGTATCGGAGATAAGGCGCGTAAAAAAAACTGTTTATGCATAAAATGCAAGTGGAATATTTGTTTCTTATCTATTTAAAGGTTTACAAAGAAATTTATTTAAATTTATATTTTCTAATAATATATTTCAATAATAAATTAAATTTATTTTGTAATTTTGTTTAACTTAATTAGTTTATAATTAATTGAAAAATAATAATAAATTGTTTAAAGGTTCAGTTACCTAAAGGTCTGTGTTTATAAAATAAATTAAATTGTGTTTATTCTATAAAGCTCAAAATAAATTCTCAAGTGTCAAACATTGTCCATTAAAGCGTCAATGTTAACATAATTATACACACTTCTAAGTTTTCTTTAGTTTATATGTCTCCAAACAACTTTAGAATACCTCAATCTCAACGTAATTTGTTATAGACACTTCTAAAACCTCTTTGGTTTATGTGTAAATAGCCCCAAGACACTGTGATGTACCCTAATAGCCGCAATGCATGCAATGTACATTATTATAGACACCCCTAATGACCTTTATCTTGTAAAAATTGTGTAGCAAATTTATAAATTTGCTCAAAACAGTTTATTATAAGATTAAAACCACGCAAAAAACCTATTTTTAGCACAAAATTTGCTCAAAAATTACCTTTAAGAAATGGAATTGATCAAAATTTACTCTAAAAACCTTAAATTTGCCCAAAAAGTTATTTATAACATTAAAAGCACGGAGAAAACGCAGTTTTAGAATAAAATTTGCTCAAAAATTACCTTTAAAAAATAAAATTGATCAAAATTCACTCAAAAAACCTTAAATTTAGACAGAAAAAGTCATTTATAACATTAAAACCACACAAATAACTTTTTTTAGCATAAAATTTGCTCAAAAATTATCTTTAATAAATGGAATTAATCAAAAATTACTCTAAAAACTTTCAATTTTCACACAAAAAAAAATATAACATTAAAACCACGCAGAAATCTTATTTTTGGCATAAAATTTGCTTAAAAATTACGTTTAAAAAAAAGAATTGATCAAAATTTATTTTAAAACTCTTAAATTTAGACAAAAAAGTCATTTATAGCATAAAAACCACGCAGAAAAACTACTTTTAGCATAAAATTTAGTCAAAAATTACATTTAAAAAATGAAATTGATCAAAATTCACTCTAAAAGCCTTAAATTTATACAAAAAAAGTCATTTATAACATTAAAACCACGCAGAAAACTAAATTTTAGCATAAAATTTGCTCAAAAATTACTTTTAAGAAATGGAACTAATTAAAATTCACTCAAAAAACCTTAAATTTGCATCAAAAAGTTACTTATAACATTAAAACTACGCAAAAAACTTATTTTTAAAACAAAATTTGCTCAAAAATTATTTTTAAGAAATGGAATTGATCAACCTTTGCTCTAAAAACCATGAATTTGTATAAAAAAGTTATTTATAACATTAAAACTACGCAGAAAACTTATTTTTAGCATAAAATTTTGCCAAAAATTACTTTTAAAAATTGAAATTGATCAAAATTTGCTTTAAAAACCTTAAATTTGCACAAAAAAGTTATTTATAACATTAAAACTACGCAGAAAACTTATCTTTAAAATAAAATTTGCTCAAAAATTACTTTAAAATTGCACAAAAAAGTCATTTATAACATAAATTTCATCAAAGTTAAACCAAAAAAAGCTATTTATATCTTAAAATTAGTTCAGTAAATCACAAAATTGTACAAAAAACATAAAATTAATCAAAAATGTTGTAAGAAATCTATTTATATAATAAAATTTGTTCAGAAAACAACTGAATTGCGCATTTAAGAACTAAAAATTGTGCAAAAGAATTTATTTCTAGCCTGAAATTTGTTTGAAAATCACGTTTAAAAAATAAAATTAAACATAACTCATTTTAAAAACTTTCAAATTGCACAATAAGATTCTTTATAACATAAAATTTATCAAAAAACTACAAAATTAGTTAAAAAAATTATTTATAACATAAAAATTAGGCAGAAAACTTGTTTCTAACATAAAATTTGCTTGAAAATTACGTTTAAAAAATAAGATTGATCAAAATTTACATCAAAACAGCAAAAAAAAATTGTTTAAGACATAAAATTGATTAAAACTAGTGCAAAAAGCCTATTTATTTTATTGAATTTGCTCAGAAAATTTAAAAATTGTACAGAAATATCATTTACAATATAAAAATAGACCAAAAAACTTACTTTTTGCATCATAATTGCATGTAAATTGTGTTTATGACATTAAATTAATGATAATTGAAGCAAAAAAATATTTATTTTATTAAATAAGCTCAGAAAATTACAAAATTGCACAGAAAAGTCATTTGTTAAACTTTTTTTAGCTTAAAATTTAATCAGAAAACCAGAAAATTGCACTGAAAAATTATTTATAACATAAAAATGACACAGAAAATTTGTTTTTAGAATAAAATTAGTTAAAAAACTACAATTATAACCTAAATTAGCGTAGAAAATTTATTTATACTATAAATATATACTTTAAAAACCTTAAAATTGCAAAGAAAATACAAAAATTGTGCAAAAAACTTATTTTTAGCATAAAATTTGCTTGAAAATAACGTTTAAAAAATTAATTTAATTAAAAATTATTTTGAAAACCCTAAAATTGTTTAAAAAAAGTGTTTATAACATAAGTTTATCAAAATTAGTACAAAAAAACTGACAAAATTTGCTTAAAAAATTACCAAATTGCATAGAAAAGTTATTTGTAGCATAAAAAAACCTATTTCTAGCATGACATTTAATTGAAAAACACGTTTACGACATGAAATGTATAACAACTGACGCAGAAAAACTTATTAAAAGCATAAAACTCAATTTGACAACCTTAAAATTGCAAAAAAGAGCATTTTTATACTAAAAATTGCACAAAAAACAAAATTCTAGCATTAAATTTGCTTGCAAATTACGTTTAAAAAATAAAATTAATCAACATTTACATTAAATAACATAAAATTGCACAATAAAGTTGTTTAAAACATAAAATTTATTAAAATTTGTTAAAAAAACTACAAAAAAGTAATTTATAACACAAAAAAAATGCGTTTCTAACAATATATTTGCTTGAAAATCATGTTTACAGCATAAAATTTATTATATTTTAGTTTGAAATTTGCTCGGAAACTACGTTAAAAAAATAAAATTAACCTTAAAATTGCAGAAAAAAGTCATTTATAGCATAAAATTGATCAAAATTAGTGTAGAAATTACATTTATATTATAAATTTTTTCAGAAAAATCACTTAAAACATTAATATTGTGCAGAAATTTTACTTCTAGCACCACAATTGTTTGTAAATTATGTTTATGACATAAAATTGATATTAATTGGCACAGAAAACTCAATAATAGCATAAAATATTCTTTAAAAACTTTAAAATTGCAAGGTATATTGTAAAAATCACTCAAAAAACACATTATTAAACATGGAATTTGCTCGAAAATTACGTTTAAAGAAAAAAATTGATTGAAAATTTACTTCAAATACCATTAAATTGCATAAAAAGATCATTTATAACATAGAATTTATCAAAATTGCACAAAAAATTCATTTAAAATTTAAAAAAACTGCAGAAAACTTATTTCTAGCATGACATTTGATCAAAAATATAATAAAATTAATAAATATTTACTTTAAAAACTTGAAAAAACGCACTAAAAAGTCAACTTTAGCATAAAAATTGCGCAGAAAATTTATTTATATCATAAAATTTGCTCAAAAAACTATAATATTGTACAAAAAAATGTGTTTAAAACATGAAAATTGCACAAAAAACTTGTTTTTAAAATAAAATTTGTTAAAAAATCACAATTACAACCTAATTTTTATAACAATTAGTTTAGAAAAGTTGTTTATAGCATAAAATTCAGCCTAAAAACCTTAAAATTGCAAAGAAAATACATTTATTTTGTAAAAATAGTTCAAAAAACTTTTTTTTAGCATTTAATTTTTTTGGAAATAACATTTAAGAAATAAATTTAATTGAAAAACCTTAAAAAGTTTATCAAAATTGGTACAAAAAACTCATTTATATCACAAATATTGCTCAAAAAATTACTAAATTGCAAAAAAACTCATTTGTAGCAAAAAAATACCATTTCTAGCATGATATTTAATTAAAAACACGTTTACAGCACAAAATGTATATTAACTGAAGCATAAAACTTTTTAAAATGCATAAAATTTGATTTGTAAATCTTAAAATTGCAAAGAAAAGGCCATCATATACTAAAAATTGCTCAAAAAATTTAGTTTTTGCATAAAATTTGTTTAAAAATCACTTTAAAGAAGTATTTTTTTTTGTTTTTGTCATCAAATTGATTAAAATTAATGTAAAAACCTTATTTATATCATGAAATTTGTTACAAAATTGCAATTGTAGCATAAAAATTGCGTTAAAAACTTGTTTCAAGCATGAAAATTACGTTTATAACATGCAATTTATAACAATTGATTGCAAAAACTCATTTATAACATAAATTTTAGTCTGAAAACTTTAAAATTGCAAAGAAAAAATAGACAAATTTTTTGATTAATTTATTAAAGAAAAAGCGGGTTTACTTAAAAACTTAAAAAATAGCTATTTAAACAAATCAGTAACCAAAAATTATGCTTTAGACTAAAAACTGAACAAAAAATGCTGTTTTAGACTTAATACTTATAGTAAAATGCTGTTTTGAATAAAAATTTAATAGAAATACAGAAAATACAATTTTTAACTTAATAGAAAATGCTATTCTGGACTGGAAATTCAACAAAAAATTAGATTTTAATTGAAAAATAGAGATTTTTACACATACAACTTTAAAGAAAATGTATTTAGACCAAAAAATGTGGTTTTTGTGCAGAGAAGTTGCAGACAATTACAAAAAACTTATCAGAAAATACTGATTTGGGTCAAAATTTCAACAAAAAATGAAATCTTAAATTTAAAAGTTTTTGATTAAACAATGATCTTAGACTAAAAATAGTCTGCTTTGGGCAAAAAATTCTTAATTTAAATAAAAAACCTATCAAAATACTATTTTATATCAGAAAATAAATAAAAACTGTAATTTTGAACTTACTGCCTATTAGAAAATGCTATTTTTGGCTAGAAACTAAATAGAAAATGCTTTTCAAACCAAAATGTGTTTTTTTATTTAACATAAAGTACAATTTCAGAAAAAAATCTTTTCTGAAATTACTGTTTTAGAATAAAAACTCAACAAAAAGTTTGTTTTGATTAAAACTGATTAGAAAATGCTGTTTTTTTTTTAATTTTATGCATAAAATTTGCTTCAACATAATATTTAAAAAATAAAACTGATCAAAATTAGTGTAGAAATTACATTTATAATATAAAATTTATTCAGAAAAATTGCTTAAAACATTAATATTGTGTAGAAATTTTACTTCTAGCACCACATTTGTTTGTAAATTATGTTTATGATATTAATTGGCACAGAAAACTCATTAATAGCATAAAATATTCTTTAAAAACTTTAAAATTGCAAGGTATATTGTAAAATCACTCAAAAACACATTTTTAAACATAAAATTTACTCGAAAATTACGTTTAAGGTAAAAAATTGATTAAAAATTTACTTCAAATACCATAAAATTGCTTAGAAAGGTCATTTATAACATAGAATTTATCAAAATTGCACAAAAAATTCGTTTATAATTTAAAAAAACTGCAGAAAACTTATTTCTAGCATGACATTTGATCAAAAATATGATCAAATTATTAAATATATACTTTAAAAACTTGAAAAAATGCACTAAAAAGTCAACTTTAGCATAAAAATTGCGCAGAAAATTTATTTATATCATAAAATTGTTCAAAATACCATAATAATGTACAAACAATGTATTTAAAACATGAAAATTGCACAAAAAACTTGATTTTAAAATAAAATTTGTTTAAAAATCACAATTACAACCTAATATTTATAACAATTAGCTTAGAAAATTTGTTTATAGCATAAAATTCAGCCTGAAAACCTTAAAATTGCAAAGATAGTTCAAAAAACTTTTTTTATCATTTAATTTTTTTGGAAATAACATTTAAGAAATAAATTTAATTGAAAAACCTTAAAAAGTTTATCAAAATTGGTACAAAAAACTTATTTATATCACAAAATTTGCTCAAAAAATTACTAAATTGCAAAAAAACTCATTTGTAGCAAAATAATACTATTTCTAGCATGACATTTATTTAAAAAACACGTTTACAGCACAAAATGTATATTAACTGAAGCAAAAAACTTTTTAAAAAGCATAAAATTTGATTTGTAAACCTTAAAATTGCAAAGAAAATGCAATCATATTATGAAAATTGCTCAAAAAATTTAGTTTTTGCATAAAATTTGTTTGAAAACCACCTTTGAGAAATAAACTTATTTGTTTTTGACATAAAATTGATTAAAATTAATGTAAAAACCCTATTTATATTATGAATTTTGTCATAAAATTGCAATTGTAGCATAAAAATTGCGTTAAAAACTTGTTTCAAGCATGAAAATTACGTTTATAACATGCAATTTATAACAATTAATGGAAAAAATTCATTTATAACATAAAATTTACTCTGAAAACTTTAAAATTGCAGAGAAAAAATATTTATTTAGTTAAAATTGTTCAAAAAACTTATTTTAGCTTGAAATTCGCTCTAAAACCACGTTAAAAAATGAAAATTTATTTTAATTATCATAAAATTGCACAGAAAGGTCATTTATAAATTAAAATTTATTGAAGTTAGTATCAGAAAACCTTAAAATTGAACAGAAAAATTACTAAATTACTATCATTTGCTCGTAAATGTTGTATTTATGACATAAAATTGATAAAAATTGATAAAATTTGGCGCATTAAACTTATTGATTATAAAATTTGTTTAGAAAACCACGAAATTAAACAAAAAAATCTCTGAATTGGCGCAGAAAACTTACTTTTAAAATCACATTTGCTCGTAAATCGTGTTTATGGCATAAATCTGATGACAATTAATTTAGATAACTAATTTATAGCAAAAAGTTTACTTTGAAAATCTTAAAATAGCAAAAAAAGACATTTATAATGTAAAAACCACACAGAAAACTCACTAAAAACATTAAAAAATTAAATTTATGAAAAAATATTCTAAACTAAAAAACATCCATAGACGCGTTTCGAGGTTTACCTCTCATCAGTATGGCTTTATTTATTTAAACTAATTGATTTTTAACTTACTTCGTCAACATTGTTCACCACCACAATTCAAAGTGAATATTTTAAAGGGTGTATTGACTATTTATACTAACTGACTTAATGACTTTATTTAATGGCTATGGTTAATAGCATTCTGAGAATGAACAAATAAACTAATTATTTCGGGATATTAAGCTGATGGTAATGACATGAAAAAATTAAAACAGAAATTTGAAAATTAAAAATAGAATAAATTTTTTTGCATAAATTATAATTACTATTATACAATTTCGTGTATATCAGAACATATATAAAATATATAAAGAAGAGACGCAATGTCCTCAAATGAGACAGTTGTAAAAGCAATAATTTCGAATAAAGCCTAGTTAAATAGGTTACCTATTTAACTAGGCTTTATTCCTAGTTAAATAGGTTACCTATTTAACTAGGCTTTATTCGAAATTATTGCTTTTACAACTGTCTCATTTGAGGACATTGCGTCTCTTCTTTATATATTTTATATATGTTCTGATACTCACTAAAAACTTCAATATGAATAGAAAAGTCATTTATAACACAAAATTCATCAAAATTAACGCAAGAAGCCATTTATATTATAAACTTTGCTCAAAAACTACAATAAACGCACAAAAAATGCACAGAAAACTTATTTTGAGCATGATATTTGATCAAATTGCAATAAAATTGATCAAATTTTACTTTAAAAACTTTGAAATGGCATAAAGAAGTTATTTGTATGACAAATTTAATAAAAAATGTAAATAAAATGTGGTTAATGTTGTTTTTTTATAAAAGTTAATGTTAATTTATTTAGAAATTATGCAAAAAAGTGTAAATTGCTAGCAATACAACAGACTATTAGCTTACAACAAATTTAAATTGTGGGCGAGTAGCTTCTTCTATTGTGGCCCACCCACCCACCCAAGTTGTAGTGATCAAAACATTTATTATTCTACCCACTGTTTGTGTAAATTGTTAGCAATACAACAGACAATCGGTTAGCTTCTTCGATTGTGAATGATTAAAAAAAATTTAAAACAAATATATATAAATTGATTGAAAGCAGAAATGGTCTCAAAATGACCCAAATAGTATAGTTTTGTTAATCATTTCAAATTTGCGCAGTAACCAGCAAGAATTTCAAACTGCTAATAATAAATTTGAATTCAAAATACATAAAATAATAAAACAAAGTTTAAAGAAATTTATATAAATTAATTTAAAGCAAAAATGATCTTAAAATAACCCAAATTGATTGAATTTTTTAGAATAAAAAGTAATTCAAAAGTTTTAAAAATTTTCAAACAAAAACTATTTTGGAGAGCAATTTTGGATTTAAAACTTATTAGATTTTTTAATAAATTGTTGTGTTTTTGACTAAAAACATAACACAAAATGATATTTAGAGCAAAAAATTTAATTTTGTACAAAAAATTTATATTTTTAAACTAAAAGCTCAACAGAAAAAACACTTTAAAATTAAAATATTTATTGATAATGCTATTTGAACTAAAATTAATCAGAAAATATGATTTTATGCCGAAAAGTCAACAAAAATGTAATGCTAAACACAAAAATCATTTGAAAATGAAATTGTGGATTAAAACCTTCATCAAGAAGTTTAATTTTGGCTTAAAAACTTTTCAGAAAACACAGTTTAGAACTAAGAGTTAAAAAAATTATTTTTAGATCTAAAACTAATCAAAAATTGTGCAAAAAAGTTGCAGAAAATTAATGATAATACTATTCTAGCATAAAAATTAAACAAAAAAATGCTATTTTGTACTTAAAACTGATCAGAAAACACAATTTTTGATTAAAATATTAATACAAAATGTTTTAAAGAATAAAAAATAAGTTTTAAACTAAAAATTAAACAAGAAATGTAGTTTTAGACTTAAAATTAATTACAAAATACTGTTTTTGATTAAAACCTCAATTGAAAATAATTTTTAGATCAAAAAGAATCACAATAATTTTGTAAAAATAAAAAAAAAGTAATTTTTAAACAGAAAATTTATTAAAAATTTTATTTACTTAACAAAATTTGCAACTTTGAACTAAAAACTATTTAGGGTTGACTGTTTTTCATTATTGGCTTAATAGAAAATGTTTTTTAATAATAATGCATGTTTGGACTTGAAATTGATTAAAAAATGTTTTTAAAAGAAACTAAATTAAAAATGCTTTTTAGACTAAGCAGTATACATTTACATAAAAAAGTTACCAGAAATCATTATTTTAAATTAAAAACTTAATAAAAAATGTAATTTTTGGTTAAAAACGTATGAGAAAATACTGCTTTTAAATACAAATTTAATAGAAAATGCTTTTTAGACCAACAAATAGTCAGTAAATATGATTTTGTGCTAAAAATTTGCTTGAAATAGTAATTTTAAATAAAAAACTGCTTTTGCGTACAAGAACATAACAATTTTTTTGACTAATATGCAGGTTTTATTAAAAACTTAAAAAATAGATTTTTTGAACAAAAGAGTAACCACAAATATTACTTTAAAGTAGAAACTGAACTAAAAAAATGCTGTTTTAGACATAATACTTATCATAAAACGCTGTTTTGACTAAAAAGTAAAAAAAAATCACAAATGTCAAATTTACGCAAAATAAATAACTTATTCTAGACTGGAAACTCAACAAAAAATTAAATTTAAAAATAGATATTTTTATACATACAACTTAAAAAAATGTTTTTAGGCTAAAAAATATAGATTTTGTGCAAAGAAGTTGGAGACAATTACAAAAAACTTATCAGAAAATACTGATTTGGGTCAAAATTTCAACAAAAAAGGCAATTTTAAATTTAAAACTTAACACAATTTTTTTTTTTTCTGAAAAATGTTTTTAGACTAAAGAATGGTCTGCTTTGAGCAGAAAATTGTTATTTTAAATAAAAAAACCTATCAAAAATACTATTTTATATCAGAAACTAAATAAAAAATGTAATTTTTAATTTACTGCCTACTAGAAAATGCTGTTTCTGGTTAGAAACTAAATAGAAAACGCTATTTAAATCAAAATGTGTTTTTTTATAAAAAAAAAATATTATAAAGAACAATTTCAGAAAGAAATTTTTTCAAAATTTATGGTTTAAAATATAAACTCAACAAAAAATAATTTTTTAATTAAAACTGATTAGAAAATGCTGTTTTTTGCTTTAACATCATGTTTAAAAAATAAAACTGATCAAAATTTACTTTAAAAACCTTTAAATTGTTTGGAAAAATAATTTAATACATAAAATTGCTTCAAAAAATTTATTATTAGTTATTTATATCAAGAAATCTTGATTCTAGCATGACATTTGATCAAAAATTAGATTTATAATATAAAATTTATAACAATTAACGCAGAAAAGCTCTAAAAAGCTTAAAATTGCAAAAAAAATTATATAAATAAGTCAAGTCAATGTGAATTTGCATCAAATTTGATCAAAAATTATGCTATAATTGATTGGAAATATGAATAATAACTAAGTTTATTTAATGCTTCATTGATTTACATCAAAATAACAAACGGTTAAGTTGTTTATAGTGTAAAATCAATGTTTTAGTAAAGTACTCACTGAGATAAATAAATAACTACAATTGCTTTATCAAGCGGAATTATTTCATTCAAGTAATTATTAATTATTTCAAGAAAATATTGCACTCAACACTTCACACTTATAAAATATGTAAAAGATACAATTGATTTATCAATTTTGCAACATAAACAAATTTTGTTTTTCGTTGCTATGAAAATCCAATTTAATCATAATTCATCGCCATTGCGATTAATTTAAATTTTCCATTATTATAGAATTAATTAATTAAATCATAATTAGAAAAATTCGAACCAATTCAACAGGTTAGAGTTAACGTAATACTATTTGCTAAAGATATTTAAATTTAAATTTATATAATTTGCTAGAAAACGTATTGATTTGGTTTTATGACAATTTAATTGAAAATAACTATTTTAGATACAAAAATTAGATCGGAAATGATTGAAATAACTAGCAAGAAATGTGAATAACTAAGTTTATTTAATGCTTCATTAATTTAAATCAAAGTGTACGGTTATGTTGTGTGAAATTAATGTTGTAATAAAGTACTCACTGATTAATCCGATTGGCAAGCTTTAACTACATTTGCGGAATCATTTAATTCAATTAATTACCAATTATTTAAAGCTTAAAACATTGCACTAAACACATTACACCTATAGAATATGTAAAATAATATAAAACACAAATAATTTATTAATTGTCAAATTTGCTACATAAACAAGTTTTGTTTTTTGTTGCTATGAAAATACAATTATATTATAATTCAAAGCCATTGAGATGATGCATTGAATACATTTAATTTAAATTCTTTATAATTATAGATTAATATTAATTTAAAAAAAAATGTTTCATTAATTTAATAGCTGTGTGAAATTAATATTGTAGTAAAGTACTCACTAAGATAAATTATTAATCCGATCGACAAGCTTTATCAAGCGGAATCATTTTATTCAATTAATTACCAATTATTTCAACAAAATATTGCTCTAAACATTTATAGAATATGTAAAAATATAATACAATTAATTTATTAAATGTCAATTTTGCAATTTAAACAAATGTTGTTTTCCGTTGCTATGGTAATTTAGTTTATTCACAATTCATAGCTATCGCGATAAATTTAATCGTCATAATTATAGAATAATGTTGAATATATTAGGTCTGTTCCAACATACGATTTGGATAGTTTGCAAACCGTTCAAACTATGCACACAAACAAATTACTGTCTATAAAAGATTGCCTAACGATGACAGTAATTTGTTTGTGTGCACAGTTTGAACGGTTTGCAAACTGTCCAAATCGTATGTTGGAACAGACTTAATATTAATCTAAAATCATGAATAATATAAAACTCTAAATTTAATAGAATTGTTTATCAAAACCATCTGTTTCATTATTTATTGCACATGCAATATCAATAAGTAACGCCGTACAATAATAATTTATTATAGAAATTTCATTAAACATTTTCACATTAATTTCTAAAACAGAATGAACAATTATGAATGGTTTCCAGTAATAAAATAATAATTCAACAAATTTTAAATTAATAGACTTCCAACTTATACTATTTATATTGATTAAAGTTCAAACAGTTGCATACGTTACTTTGACAATTTAAACATGGAACTCTAGATGGCGCTTAACTACTGCGACTATTTAAATATGTAATCACATCTATTTCTAGTACAACCCAATTAGATTAAATTGCATTTTAATTATAATTATTTTAATTAATATAAATTAGTCATCTTCTTCAATGAATTTAATTGACAATTAAGGAATCAATTTATTTAGAAATATTCTACAATAATAAAATCGTGCATTCCGAAATCCATTAAGCGATTGCGCATTATGTTCGCTCCAATTTACATCACGATCAACAATTTTTATTATTATTCCATGATAATAATAAAAATTATTATTTCCTTCAATTTGAATAAATGTATCTAACCGACGGTGAATAAATGTGGGTGTCGGCCTTGTCTTGTTGCATTGTTTTAATACCCAGTCCTTGGTTTCCAATGGATTTCGATCGTGAGAATGGACTTTTCTTAAATATAGATCGCGTTACTTTGAAGCAAGGTCCTTGTCGCAACTTAATATCCCGTACGAAATCATAATAATTATATTAAATGACACTTTTATTCGTTATTAAAAGGGAAAACAAAACTGGTTGCTAAGTGCATAGATTTTAATTGGATGTAAATTATCCTTCAAGTGGTTTTAGTGGTATCCCACAAGGTTCTAATAATTTACTATATTTTTAGTTCAGTTTTATTCAATTTGACATTTGTGTAATTTTGAAATGATTGAAAAAAAACGTAATTGTAGTATAGTGCAACTATAATACGTTTGACTCAATTCCGACAATATTAACACGGTTCTCATAGATTAACCTGTATAAAAAATTGAAAACGTCTGCCGCTATAACAGTTACACAACCGACAAAAGACATTTTATTATTGTCTATGTTATATGTGCGAAAGATCGCTTTTCATTTTTCTCCTATCATTATATAACATTTTAATTATTATTAATGATTTGGAAAATACTCCTGCGACGCAACAATCTTAATCATATTGATTTAATATTTAATTTTAAGTGAAAGGGATTCGTGTGAAATAGATATATTTTAACACCATTTACAATTGTTTGTTTATGTGTGTTGTGTCCCAATTAATACTTTTAAACATACAATGGGGTCCAAATGAGGCAAAGCCATTACCAGTAATTAGAGAAGGTTGGCCAATACAATTTCAGGAAACCCATGTTCTAATTGGACAATGCGAAAGCACTGGCGATGCATAACACACATAAGATTGCATGGAAATTATTGTCCTTCGCTAATTGAAATGAAATGTTAAGCAATTGTAATTAGTATGGCATTTTATGTATGTTGCCTGGCTGGCTGGATAAAATTATTATTATTATTTTAATGTCTCCATTCAAAACATTAAAAATTATAATTAACAATCGTAAATCTGACAGTAAATATCTCTAAAGCATCACTAAACTAAAACTTATTTTGTTATAATATAAATTGATTTAAATTATTGAAACTAATCTATAATTACAAAGAATTTAAATTAAACTTATTTCATGCAGCATCGCAATGGCTTTGAATTATAATATAATTGGATTTTCATAGCAACGAAAAACAAAACTTGTTTATGTAGCAAAATTGACAGTTAATAAATTAGTTAAATTTTTACATATTCTATAAGTGTAAAGTGTTTAGTGCAATGTTTTAAGCTTTAAATAATTGGTAATTAATTGAATTAAATGATTCCGCAAATGTAGTTAAAGCTTGTCAATCGGATTAATCAGTGAGTACTTTATTACAACATTAATTTCACACAACATAACCGTACACTTTGATTTAAATTAATGAAGCATTAAATAAACTTAGTTATTCACATTTTTTGCTAGTTATTTCAATCATTTCCAACTTAATTTTTGTATAAAAATAGTTATTTTCAATTAAATTGTCATAAAATCAAATCAATACGTTTTCTAGCAAATTATATAAGTTTAAATTTAAATATCTTCAGCAAATAGTATTACGTTAACTCAAACCTGTTGAATTGGTTTGAATTTTTTGTAATTATGATTTAATTAATTAATTTTATAATTATGGAAAATTTAAATTAATCGCCAAGGCGATGAATTATGTTTAAATTGAATTTTCATAGCAACGAGAAACAAAGTTTGTTTATGTTGCACAATTGTCAAATTAATTGTACCTTTTTACATATTTTATAATTGAAGTGTTTAGTGCAATATTTTCTCGAATTAATTGAATGAAATGATTCCGCTTGATTAAGCAATTGTAGTTATTTATTTATCTCAGTGAGTACTTTACTAAAACATTGATTTTACACTATACACTACTTAACCGTTCGTTATTTTAATTTAAATCAATTAAGCATTAAATAAACTTAATTATTATTCATATTTCTAATCAATTAACAATAGCATAATTTCTGACTTATGCTGGAATTCATGAAAGCCAGTTAAAGTAACGGTTGATTAAATTTGACAACCGCAAAACTATTTATAGTAATGCTACAACAAGGGAAGTTTGACACAATATATAACTATCAGAAATAAAAAGAAAATAATATTTGTAACTATCGCAAAGTAAATATCAAGTATTTATATTGAATTAATAAAATTAATTTTGACAGTTGAGGTTATGTTGTCACATTTAACGCTGATTAACGTTAATCAGCTTTCATGAATTCCACCATTAGCCTCTCAAAGTTGATGCAAATTCACATAGCTTGATTTATTTATGTAGTCCCAATACAAGTTTCTTTGTAATTTTAAACTGTTATGAATTTTATATTTATAAACCTAATTTTTGATTAAATGTTATGCTAAGAATCAAGTTTTCTTGATATAAACAACTTTTCTATGCAATATTGTGGCTTTTTTATGCTAATTTTATAATACAAATAAGTTTTTTGAAGCAATTTTATGTAATAAATTATCTTTCCAAACAATTTTGAGGTTTTTAAAGTAAAGTTTTATTTTTTAAACATTATGTTAAAGCGAATTTTATGCAAAAAATAAAAAAAAACAGCATTTTCTAATCAATTTTAACTAAAAAAATCATTTTTTGTTGAGTTTATATTCTAAAATAGTATATTCTGAGAAGTTTTCTTTCTGAAATTGTACTTTATGTTAAGTTTTTAGATACAAATTACATTTTTTGTAAAAACACATTTTGGTTTAAAAAGCCAGAAACAGCATTTTCTAATAGGCAGTAAGTTCAAAATTACATTTTTATTCAGTTTCTGATATAAAATAGTATTTTTAATAGGTTTTTTATTTAAAATGACAATTTCCTGTTTAAAATTGACCATTTTTTAGTCTAAAAACATTTTTCAGAAAGAAAAAAAACATTTTGTGTTGAGCTTTAAATTTAAAATTGCATTTTTTGTTAAAATTTTGACCATTTGGGTCAAAATTTTAACAAAAAATGCAATTTTTGCAGTATTTTCTGATAATTTTTTGGTAATTGTCTGCAACTCGTTTGCAAAAAATCTATATTTTTTAACCTAAAAACATTTTCTTTTAAGTTGTTTGTATCAAAATCTCTGATTTTTAATTAAAACCTAAATTTTTGTTGAGTTTCCAGTCTAGAATAAGTTACTGATTTTTTTTTTTTACTTTTTTGTCCAAGCAGCATTTTATGATAAGTATTAAGTTTAAAACAGCATTTTTTCAGTTCAGTTTCTACTTTAAAGTAATATTTTTACTCTTTTGTTTAAAAAGCTATTTTTTAAGTTTTTAATTAAAACTTGCTATTTCTAATCAGCTTTTAGTCAAAAAATTTGTAAATTTTCTCGTCTACAAAAGCAGTTTTTTATTTAAAATTACTATTTCTAGCAAATTTTTAACACAAAACCATATTTACTGACTATTTGTTAGTCTAAAAAACATTTTTTATTAAATTTGTACTTAAAAACAGTATTTTCTCATACGTATTTAACCAAAAATTAATTTTTTTCATAAGTTTTTAACCTAAAATAATGATTTCTGGTAACATTTTTATGTAAAATTATACTGCTGAGTCTAGAAAACATTTTTATTAAGTTTCTTCTGAAAAACAGCATTTTTTAATCAATTTCAAGTCCGAAATTGCATTAAACGAAAAATTTTTTGATAAGCTTTTATTTTAAAATTTTGCTTTTTGTTATTTTTGCGCAAAAATATATTATTTGGTCTAAAAAGCATTTTCTATTAAACTATTAATCTAAAACAGTCAACCCTTAATAGTTTTTAGTCCAAAGTTGTACATTTTATTAAGTAAATAGTATTTTTAATAAGTTTTCTGTTTAAAAATTATTTTTATTTAATTTTTACAAAATTATAGTAATATTTTTTGTCTAAAAATCAATTCCAATAAAGGTTTTAATCAAAAACAGTATTTTTTAATTAATTTTAAATCTAAAACATTTTATGTTTAATTTTTAGTTTAAAAATTATTTTTTATTCTTAAAAACATTTTGTATTAATATTTTAATCAAAAATTGTATTTTCTGATCAGTTTTAAGTACAAAATAGCATTTTTTTGTTTAATTTTCATACTAGAATAGTATTATCATTAATTTTCTGCAACTTTTTTGCAAAATTTTTGATTAATTTAAGGTCTAAAAATTATTTTTTCAACTCTTAGTTCTAAACTTATGTTTTCTGAAAAGTTTTAAAGCCAAAATTAAACTTTTTGATGAGGTTTTATTCTACAATTTCATTTTCAATTGATTTTTGTGTTTAGCATTACATTTTTGTTGACTTTTCTGCATAAAATCATATTTTCTGATTAATTTTAGTCCGAAAAGCATTATCAATAAATATTTTAATTTTAAAGTGTTTTTTATGTTGAGCTTTTTGTTTAAAAATTAATTTTTTTTGCACAAAATTATATTTTTTGTTTAAAGTAGCATTTTGTATTAAGTTTCTAGTCAAAAACACAGCAATTTATTAAAAAATCTAATAAGTTTTAAATTCAAAATTGCATTTTTTGTTAAGTTTCTATTCCAAAATAGTTTTTGTTTAAAAAATTAGCTTTTGAATTACTTTTTACTTTAAAAAGTTTATAAAATTTGGGTCATTTTGAGATCATTTCTGCTTTAAATCAATTTATATAAATTTTTTCAGATTTTTTTTTTATTAATTTATTTATTTTAAATTCAAATTTATTATTAGCAGTTTGAAATTCTTGCTGGTTAGGCTCAAATTTGAAATGATTAACAAAATTATACTATTTGGGTCATTTTGAAACCATGTCTGCTTCAAATCAATTTATATAAAATTGTTTTAAATTTTTTTCTTATCATTCACAGTAGAAGAAGCTACCCGCTCATAATTTAAATTTAGTTCCTGCCCGCCCACCCAAACGTTTGTCATAAAAAAACTTGTAAGCTAATAGTCTGTTGTATTGCTAGCAACTTACACTTTTTTGCATAATTTCTAAATAAATTAACATTAACTTTTATAAAAAAACAACATTAACCACATTTTATTTTACATTTTTTATTAAATTTGTCATACAAATAACTTCTTTATGCCATTTCAAAGTTTTAAAAGTAAAATTTGATCAATTTTATTACAATTTGATCAAATATTTAGCTCAAAATTAGTTTTCTGTGCATTTATTATAGCTTTTTGAGCAAATTTTATAATATAAATGGCTTTTTGCGTTAATTTTGATGAATTTTGTGTTATAAATAACTTTTCTATTCATATTAAAGTCAATTTTTGAGTAAATTTCAAGCTAAAAATAAGTTGTAACAATATAAATCTCTATTTTTGCTATTTTAATATTTTCAAAGTAAACTTTATGCTATAAATTAGTTCTATGCCATAATTGTTATCAGCTTTATGCCATAAACATAATTTACAAACAATTGTGATGTTGGAAGTAGGTTTTTTGAGCACATTTTAGTAATTTTTTTGTTTAATTTTGTGGTTTTCTAAACAAATTTTATAATCAATAAGTTTAATGCGCCAAATTTTATCAATTTTATGTCATAAATACAACATTTATGAGCAAATAACTGTAATTGAATAAATTTTCTGTTCAAATTTAAGGTTTTCTGATACTAAGGGCCGGTTTATTCATCTGTTCTGTAAGTTATTGATTAGTTACGTGTTCAATAAACTTATAGGTCACTTATATAAAATTTGGGTGTATTCATCCCATTTTATATGACAAATAATTACTGAACGCTTATAAAGTTTTTATACGGTTAGTACAACTTAATAGAAAAAGATATCTATATACATATCTGTAAGAAAGACAGAGATAGACTTACTAAAAAGAAAACGAGTGTGGTACTACTGCGTGTTGTTATTTGTTTGTGGTTACATTCATGTGAAACAAAATGGCATAAGGTTATGTGCTTTTAGTAATTTTTTTACTAACGGGCCAAAGTGATCTATATAATTTATCTGTCTTGTAAATTTAATATGATGACAGGTTGTCACTATTGACAGATGAATAAACATTAATTCATGGCAATCTTATCAGTAATGCTATAGAGCACTTTATAGAAAGGTGAATAAATCGGCCCTAACTCTAATAAATTTTAATTTATAAATGATTTTCTGTGCAACTTTATGATAATTAAATTAAATTTTTATTTTTTAACGTGATTTTAGAGCAAATTTCAAGCTAAAATAAGTTTTCTGAACAATTTTAACTAAATAAATATTTTTTCTTTGCAATTTTAATGTTTTCAGAGTGAGTTTTATGTTATAAATGAGTTTTTTTCACTAATTGTAATAAATTGCATGTTATAAACGTAATTTTCATGCTTGAAACAAGTTTTCAACGCAATTTTTATGCTATAATTGCAATTTTGTGACTAATTTCATGATATAAATAAGGTTTTTACATTAATATTAATCAATTTTATGTAAAAAACAAAAAAATTTACTTCTTTAAAGTGATTTTTGAACAAATTTTATGCAAAAACTAAAATTTTTGAGCAATTTTTAATATATGATAGCCTTTTCCTTGCAATTTTATGGTATAGAAATCAAATTTTATGCATTTTAAAAAGTTTTTTGCTTCAGTTATTATACATTTGGTGCTGTAAACGTGATTTTTAATTAAATGTCATGCTAAAAATAACATTTTTTTGCTACAAATAATTTTTTTTGCAATTTAGTAATTTTTTGAGCAAATTTTGTGATATAAATAAGTTTTTTGTACCAATTTTGATAAACTTTTTAAGGTTTTTTAATCAAATTTATTTCTTAAATGTTATTTCCAAAAAAATTAAATGCTAAAAAAAGTTTTTGCACTATTTTTACAAAATAAATGTATTTTCTTTGCAGTTTTAAGGTTTTCGGGCTGAATTTTATGCTATAAACAAATTTTATGAGCTAATTGTTAAAAAAATTAAGTCGTAATTGTAATTTTTAAACAAATTTTCTTTTAAAAACAAGTTTTTTGAGCAATTTTTATTTTTAAATAAATTTTTTGTACAATTTTATAGTTTTTTGAGCAAATTTTATGATATAAACAAATTTTTTGCGCAATTTTTATGCTTAAATTGAGTTTTCTGTGCATTTTTACAAGTTTTTAAAGTAAATATTTTTTAATTTTATCATTTTTTTTATATTTTCATAGTATTCTGCAATTTTTTAAAATTTAAAATGACTTTTTTGTGCAATTTTGATAAATTCTATGTTATATAAATGATCTTTTTATGCAATTTTATGGTATTTGAAGTAAATTTTGATCAATTTTATATCTTAAACATATTTTTGAGCAAATTCTATGCTAAAAATTAGTTTTTTGAGTAACTTTTACAATGTAGTTTGCAATTTTTAAGTTTTTGAACAATATTTTATGCTATAAATTAGTATTCTGCAACAATTGTTATCAGTTTTATGTCATAAACACAATTTACAAACAAATGTAGTGCTAAAAGTAAATTTTCTGCGCAGTTTAAGTGATTTTTTGAATAAATTTTATGATATAAATGTAATTTCTACACTAATTTTGATCAATTTTATGTTATAAATGACCTTTCTTAGCAATGTCAAGGTCAATTCTATTTTTTTAACGTAGTTTTTGTGCAAATTTCAAACTAAAATAAGTTTTTTGCACAAATTGTTATAAATTTCATGCTGTACAACATAATTTTCAAGCAAATATTTTTTTGTGCTACAAATAACTTTGATTATAACCCTACATAAAACATTAAACTTCTAGACTTTAAAATATTTGACCAAAACACATTTTGTTTTTTAATTTATTTAACATAAATCTTAGTCTTGCATTTACTAAGGCAATTGTTAAAATAATATCTTGAAATTTTTAGAAAACAAATTTCAAACATTGCCCAATAAGATACTTTGCTCAAAAATTAATTCCAAAAATCAAAAATTTTTTTGAAATATTTTGGATTTTAACATAAATCTCAGTTTTGCTTTTACTAAAACTGAGGACACAATTATTGAAATATTAACTTAAAATTTTGACAAAACTGATTTCAAACATTGCCCAATAAAATACTTTGCTCAAAAATTAATTCCAAAAACCAAAAATTGTTTTTTTTTTTCATTTTGAAATATTTAGGTTTTAAACATATTTTATTTTTGCATGGATTTTTAAGCTGAGGACACAATTTTTAGAATATTATCTTAAAATTTTGACAAAATTAATTTCAAACATTGCCCAACAAGATTCTTTACTTAAAAATTAATTTCAATAATCAAAAATATTTTTGTAATTTTTTGAATAATTTTGAATTTAACATAAATCTTAGTCTTACGTTTACTAAGGCTGAGGACACAATTGTTGAAATAAGATCTCAAAATTTTGACAAAACTAGTTTCAAACTTTGCCCAACAAGATACATTGCTCAAAAATTATTTCCAAAAACCAAAAATTTTTTTTTTTTATTTTTGAAAATTTTGAATTTAATATAAATCTTAGTCTTGCGTTTACTAAGGCTGAGGACACAATTGTTGAAATAATTTCTCAAAATTTTGACAAAACTAATTTCAAACATTGCCCAACAAGATACTTTGCTCAAAAATTATTTTTAAAAACCAAAAATTTTATTTTTTTATTTTTGAAATGTTTGAATTTAACATAAATCTTAGTCTTGCGTTTACTAAGGCTGAGGACACAATTGTTAAAATAAAATCTTAAAATTTTGACAAAAGCAATTTCAAACATTGCCCAACAAGATACTTTGCTCAAAAATTAATTCCAAAAACCAAAAATATTTTTTATAATTTTTTGAATAATTTTGAATTTAACATAAATCTTAGTCTTGCGTTTACTAAGGCTGAGGACACAATTGTTGAAATAATATTTCAACAAAAATATTTTTTTTTTATTTTTGAAAATTTTGAATTTAACATAAATCTTAGTCTTGCGTTTACTAAGGCTGAGGACACAATTGTTGAAATAATTTCTCAAAATTTTGACTAAACTAATTTCAAACATTGCCCAACAAGATACTTTGCTCAAAAATTATTTCCAAAAACCAAAAATTTTTTTTTTTTATTTTTGAATAATTTTGAATTTAATATAAATCTTAGTCTTGCGTATACTAAGGCTGAGGACATAATTGTTAAAATAATATCTTGAAATTTTTACAAAACTAATTTCAAACATTGCCCAATAAGATACTTTGCTCAAAAATTAATTCCAAAAACCAAAAACATTTTTTATAATTTTTTGAATAATTTTAAATTTAACATAAATCTTAGTCTTGCGTTTACTAAGGCTGAGGACACAATTGTTGAAATAATATCTCAAAATTTTGACAAAACTAATTTCAAACATTGCCCAAAAAGATACTTTGCTCAAAAATTATTTTTAAAAGCCAAAAATTTTTTTTTTTTATTTTTGAATATTTTGAATTTAACATAAATTTTAGTCTTGCGTTTACTAAGACTGAGGACACAATTGTTAAAATAATATTATAATTTTTTTACAAAATTACTTTGAAACATTGCCCAATAAGATACTTTGCTCAAAAAAAAATTTAAAAATATTATGATTTTTTAAAAGAAATTGAAATTGTTTGGTTTTTAACATAAACACAATTTTTGGAATATTATCTCAAAATTTTGTCAAAACTATTTTCAAACATTGCCCAACAAGATACTTTAGTCAAAACTTAATTTCAAAACTCGAAAATATTTTATAAATTTTTTTGAAATATTTTGAATTTTAACTGTAAATCTCAATCTTGCATTTACTAAGGCTGAGGATACAATTGTTAAAATAAAATCTTAAAATTTTGACAAAAGCAATTTCAAACATTGCCCAACAAGATACTTTGCTCAAAAATTAATTCCAAAAAACATAAATAATTTTTACAGTTTTTTAAAATATTTTAGATTTTAACATAAATTAGTCTTCCATAGATTTTTATGCTGAAGACACAATTTTTGAATCATTATCACAAAAAATTGACAAAAGTAATATCAAACATTGCCCAATAAGATACTCTACTCAAAAATTTAATCCAAAAATCAAAAATTTTTTTTTTTAACTTTTAAATATTTTAGATTTTTACATAAATTTCAGTCTTGCATTTACTAAGGCCAAAGACACAATTGTTGAAATATTATTTTGAAATTTTCACAAAACTAGTTTCAAACATTGCCCAACAAACTACTTTGCTCAAAAATAAATTTCAAAAATATAAAATATTTTTTTAATTTTTTTGAATTATTTTTTTTTTAACATAAATTAGTCTTGCTTAGATTTCTATGCTGCGGACACAATTTTGGAAATATTATCTCAAAATTTAAAAAAAAGTAATTTCATACATTGCCCAATAAAATACTTTGCTCAAACATTTATTCCAAAAATCAAAAATATTTTTTACAATTTTTTGAAATATTTTGTATACCTTTTAATTCTTAAAACACTAAATTTCTAGACTTTGAAATATTTTATTATTTATTTTTTTTTTTTATTTTTTCTTTTAATTTTTTATTATTTTTATTTTTTTTATTTTGTGCCAATGCACAAAAAATCAAACAAACTATTTCTGAAACAATTAAATTAATATTTGACAGTGTATCTAACAAATTTGTGAGACAAAATGATAAAAATTCATATAATGATTGCAATTGTTTTTTTGAATTGAAATTTGACAGTTCATATCAAAAATAAAGTTGACAGTTTATGTCAGTATGATTCTAAAACTTGAAGTAATTTGACGTATTCATCAATTGCAAAGCGACTGGCTAGATATTAAAATGATTTAAGTTATATGACATTAGTTTGTATCTCTTAATTTTAAATCTTTCAATTTCACAGCAATTTAACCAATTAATAACATTTTACCATAAATATTATTTAAACACTTCCTCTCTCGTTCAATTCATTTCAAAATTCCAAGGTTATCATCAAAATGGGTTCAGAAAATTAATTCCTAAATATGAATGACGAAATTCAGTTTTACTTTCAAACGATTGAGTAATTATCTCAGAGCAATTACATTTCCGTCGTGCTGACGTTCGTTTTGTAGTAGTATTGATGCAATCACGTTCCATTCAGTACAAAACACACGACAAGATTCCAATCTCGATAAATTAACACAATTGAACATTAATAAAAACAGTAACATGCAAATCGTGCATACCGTTCCTTTCACATGGATGCAATAATGAGCTTGGTTTATTAAACAAAATCGTTTATTTTATTAATAAAATATCTTTCGGACAATAATTAACATAAATAGATTTTTACAAAGGTTTTTATAATTAATTTAATTTAGTAATGGCCGTAATGGTCGTGGTTGTGGTGGTGGTCATGTACTGGTACATGCACTGGTACCTTGACTGGATAAGGTACTGGCTTTTCTACTGGGTATGGTACGTGTCTTTCAATATGAACTGGGTATGGACGATCTACTGGTACTTTAACTGGGTAAGGTACTGGTCTTTCAACTGGGTATGGTACTTCTTTGTAGACTGGATATGGGGCTGGTACTGGTACTTTTACTGGTACTGGGTAGGGTTTTTCTACTGGGTAAGGAACTGGTCTGTCTACTGCCACTTTAACTGGGTACGGTACTGGTTTTTCAACTGGGTATGGAACATTTTTGATTACATGTACTGGGTAGGGTTGTGGTACATGTACTGGGTATGGGCGATCTACTGGTACTTTAACTGGAACTTGTACTTCTTTATAGACTGGATAGGGTTGTGGAATATGTACTGGTACTTTAACTGGGTATGGTACGCGCTTCTCAACTGGGTAGGGTTGTGGTACTGGTACTTTTACAGGAACGTGAATGTGCTTTTCAACTGGGTAGGGTTGTGGTACTAATACTTTAACTGGGTATGGCCTATCCACGTAAACTTTGTATGGTACATGCACAATTTTTTCAACTGGGTAGGGTTGTGGTACCGGTACTGGTACATTTACTGGTACTTTAACTGGTACATGAACATGCTTTATAACTGGGTAGGGTTGTGGTACGGGCACTTTAACAGGAACATGAATGTGCTTCTCAACTGGATAAGGGATGTGTTTTTCCACAGGGTACGGTAATGGCACTCCTTTGTATAGCGTGATAATTTTATCGATATGTGTTGAATGTCCCAAATCGATTGGTCCATATCCGCCATGTCCTCCCAAAGTAAATCCGCCATCAATTCCATGCCCTCCTTGCCCTAAATGGTAACCATTATCGTAATCGCCACCGTAGCCGTAACCCAAAGTTAATAATCCACGTTTTGTCGGCTTTTTATCTTCGGCACTCTTCTCCTCTGCCTTGCCAGCGAGCGCAACTGCAGCTAGGACTAAGACGCCTAATATTAACTGAAAATAAAAACAAACCTTAATTTTGTTGTGGTAATCCAATTAAATCACAATCACTTCACTTAATTATTATAATTATTAATAAAAGTAGAACTCACCAAAGGTTTCATTGCGAATCGCATGTGAGTTGTTTGAGTTCAAGAACTGAACTGCGTGCACATCTCAGGGCTGCAGTCACTTTTATACCTTCCACCTACCTCACTTTCGCTACTGCTGTATGTGTGTAGAAACAAACAAACAAACAACAAACCACCACTTATTATTATTATTATTGCCTCTGCACCACATTGTGCAAAATTCTTCTCCCGCTATGAAAGTCGCTCTGTTTATATTGAGAAAGTACCGATTTTCAGGAGGCCACACATATCATGTCCTTTACGTAATCGTCATCTCGCAAAGAGATGCCGATGCCAGTTGGCACTCGAGCGTGGATGACATTGCGTCGCGTCTCTTGTGTCGCATCACTAATCACGCAATCTTTTTCTTCCGCAGATATTTCGTAAGCACGATACTACAGTTCCAGATATACAGGTCACTGTGTCGTTCGGCCGGCCAATACGATCCCAACGATCCGACCAGGCCGTTGCACAAATGCGACGTTTACAGGAGCCGGGAAGCAGGAAGGATCTTAAGGTAAGATTCCCATACGACAGACAGACAATGCATTGTTGTGAAAGAATCGCGCGCTTTCACACGCATACACGCGTCATAAGATTGCAAACATCAACAGATGCAATTAAGAAATATGTTATATCAATTATAACATAATCAATTATATGACGAATATAGAAATTTGTCAGCGATACTAAACTTTGTACTCAGTTCAAGCAAACTAATTACAAAATAATTAGTCAATGCTAACTCATTTCCATAAGAGTCATATTTTATCATATTTAATTGTTTACAAATCAATTATATTGGAAAATATTATTTATTTTAATAAGCTCACTACTTTCATCTTGGAGTCATCTCTTGCAGAACCTACCTTATAATATTAAATAGCCGGACATCTGCTGGATTTCCTGAAATTACAAAAAAAACTAAATTAAGTTATAATCTTAAAACTGCATTAAAGCAAACAATTTAAAAATAATCACAACTGGATTGACATATGTCACTTGTGTCAACGTCCATATGTCGCTTTGTTATTAAAATTTAACAAATACAATTTTTTTCTTACGTTCTTGATATTTTCAAAACGTCAGATTGACAAAATTAAAATGTTACTTTAAAATTAATAATTAACAAAATTATCTTTCCAGCAGTCTGTCATTACTATTTCTCAATCCACGGACAAAATATCGTTTTGTAATTGACAGTTAACATGTCACTTTGCAATTGACAATTGACAAAAACTTCATTTTCAAGATGTCAATATGTCACTTTGCAATTGACAGTTTGTTGGTATATTTGTGTTTTGTTCTCTGGCATCTTAGTATCAAAATGTCGCTTAACGATTGACAGTTAACAAAAATTTATTCTTTTTTAACTGTCAATATGACACTTTGCAATTGATAGTTTATTGGTATATTTGTGTTTTGTTTTCTACCATCTTAGTATCACTATGTTGCTTCACAATTGACAGTTGACAAATTTTTTTTTAAGCTGTCAATATTTTACTTTGCAAATGACAATTGATTAGTTAATTTGTGTTTTGTTTTTTGCCACCTTAGTATCAATATGTTGCTTTGCAATTGACAATTGACACAAATTTATTTTTTTAAGCTGTCAATATGTCTCTTTGCAATTGACAGTTGATTGATATAATTGTGTCCTGTTCTCTAACAACTTAGTATCAATATGTTGCTTCACAATTGACAATTGACACAAATTTGTTTTTTTTCAAACTGTCAATATGTCACTTGGTAATTGACAAATGATTGGTATAATTGTGTTTGTTCTCTGGCATCTTAGGATCAATATGTCGCTTTGCAATTGTCAATTGACACAAATTTATTCTTTTTTAAACCATCAATATGTCATTTTGCAATTGACAGTTCATTGGTATATTTGTGTCTTGTTCTCTATCATCTTAATATCAATATATCGCATCACAATTGACAATTGACAAAAATTTATTCTTTTTTAAGCTGTCAATATGTTACTTTGCAATTGACAGTTAATTAGTATATTTGTGTTTTGTTCTCCGCCATCTTAGTATCAATATGTTGCTTTGCAATTGACAATTGACACAAATTTATTCTTTTTTAAGCTGTCAATATGTAATTTTGCAATTGACAGTTGATTGGTATATCTGTGTCCTGTTCTCTAGCATCTTAGTATCAATATGTTGCTTCACAATTGACAATTGACACAAATTTATTTCTTTTTATGTTGTCAATATGTCATTTTGCAATTAACAGTTCATTGAAATATTTGTGTCCTGTTATCTGGCTTTTTAGTATCAATATGTCGCTTCACGATTGACAATTGTCACAAATTTGTTCTTTTTCAAACTGTCGATATGTCACTTTGTAATTGACAGTTTATTGGTGTACTTCTGTCTCGTTCTATGGCATCTTAGTATTAATATGTCGCTTCACAATTGACAGTTGACACAAATTTATTCTTTTTTAAGCTGTCAATATGTCACTTTGCAATTGACAGTTTATTAGTATTCTTGGGTTTTGTTCTCAGCTATTTTAGTATCAATATGTCGTTTAACGATTGATAATTAACAAAAGTTTATCCTTTTTCATGCTGTCAATTAGTCATTTTAAAATTGACAGTTCATAAGTATTAATGTGTTTTGTTCTCTGGCATCTTAGTATCAATATGTAGCTTCACGATTGACAATTAACAAAAGTTTATTCTTTTTTAAGCTGTCAGTATGTCACTTTGCAATTGACAGTTCATTAATATATTTGTGTTTTGTTCTCTGTCATCTTAGTATCAACATGTCGCTTAACGATTGACAATTAACAAAAGTTTATTCTTTTTTAGGTTGTCAGTATGTCACTTTGCAATTGACAGTTGATTGGTATAATTGTGTTCTATTCTCTAGCATCTTAGTATCAATATGTCACTTTGCAAATGACAATTGACACAAATTTGTTTTTCTTCAAATTCAATATGTCACTTTACAATTGACAGTTCATTAGTGTACTTGTGTTCTGTTTTTTGGTATCTTAGTATCAGTATGTCGCTTCGCAATTGACAGTTAATTGATATATTTCTAGCATCATTGTTTGCCAACTTAATATCATTATGTCGCTTTGTAATTGACAATTGGCTAAAGTTAACTTATTTGAAAGCTTAGTCAATGTCAATATGTCATTTTGCAGTTGACAGTTGATTGATATAGTTTTGGCATTATTGTCTGTCAACTTAATATCAATATGTCGTTTTGAAATTGAAAATTGGCCAAAATTAACTCATTTGAAAGTTTAGTCAATGTCAATATGTCACTTTGCAATTGACAGTTAGTTGATATATTACTGGCATCATTGTTTGCTAACTTAATATCAATATGTCGCTTTGTAATTGACAATTGGCTAAAGTTAACTTATTTAAAAGCTTAGTCAATGTCAATATGTCACTTTGCAGTTGACAGTTGATTGATAAATTTCTGGCATCATTGTTTGCCAATTTAATATAAATATGTTGCTTCGTAATTGACAATTAGCAAAAATTTATTCTTTTGGAAGCTTAATTAATGTCAATATGTCACTTATCAGTTGACAGTTGATTGATATATTTCTAGCATCATTGTTTGCCAATTTAATATTAGTATGTCGCTTCGTAATTGACAATTGGCTAAAGTTAACTTATTTGAAAGCTTAGTCAATGTCAATATGTCACTTTGTAGTTGACAGTTTTTTGATATAGTTTTGGCATTATTGTCTGTCATCTTAATATCAATATGTTGCTTCAAAACTGACAACTGGCAAAAATTAATTAATTTTAAGGCTAAGTCAATGTCAATATGTCACTTTGCAGTTGACAGTTGATTGATATAATTCTGGCATCATTGTCTTCCAACTTAATATTAATATGTTGCTTTCTAATTGACATCTATCAAAAATTAATTTATTTGAAAGCTTTGTCAAAGTCAATATGTCACTTTGCAGTTGACAGTTGATAGATATATTACTGCTATCATTGTCTACTAACTTGATATCAATATGTTGCTTTGTAATTGACAATTGGCAAGAATTTAATTAATTGAAAGCTCAATCAATGTCAATATGTCACTTTACAGTTGACAGTTGGTTGATATTTAATGGCATCATTGTTTGCCAACTTAATATTAATATGTCGCTTTGTAATTGACAATTGGCAAAAAATTAATTCATTTGAAAGCTTAGTCAATATCAATATGTGTCTTTGCACTTGACAGTTGATTAATATATTTCTGGCATCATTTTCTGTCAACTTATTATCAATATGTTGCTTTATAATTGGCAATTGGCATAAAAAAACTCATTCTAAAGCTTAGTCAATGTTAATATGTCACTTTACAGTTGACAGTTGGTTAATATTATTTTGGTATCATTCTCTGCCAACTTAATATCAATAAGTCGCTTTGGAATTGTCAATAAGCAAAATTAAACCTATTTTAAAGCTTAGTCATTGTCATTATGTCACTTTGTAGTTGACAGTTGGTTTATATATTTTTGGCATTATTGTCTGCCAACTTAATATCAATAAGTTGCTTTGGAACTGACAATTGGCATAAATGAACTCATTTGAAAGCTTAGTCAATGTCTATATGTCACTTTGCAGTTGACAGTTAAATGATATATTAGTGGCATCAATGTCTGCTAACTTAATATTAATATGTCGCTTTATAATTGCCACTTAGTAAAAATTAATTCGTTTGATAGTTTAGTCAATGTCAATATGTCACTTTGAAGTTGACAGTTGATTGATACATTTGTGGCATCATTGTCTGTCAACTTAATATCAATATGTTGCTTCAAAATTGACAATTAGAAAAATTAACTCATTTCAAAGTTTAGTCAATGTCAATATGTCACTTTGCAGTTGACAGTTGATTAATATATTTCTGGCATCATTGTCTGTCAACTTTTTATCGATAAGTCGCTTTGCAAATAACAATTGACAAAATGTAAACAGCAATTAACATTACTTCTTTAATATTTATACACCCTGTATAAACTAAAATATTTTAAAATTGTATTATTTATTAAATAAAGTAATTTTTATTTTAAAACTACTAAGGCTTAACCGTAGTCTTTTATACTTTATTTATTGGAACACCCGGTATATATATATATATATTTTGTGAACACCCAGTATATTACAACTTTTAAGTTTTATATACCCAATTGTATTTTGTAAATAAGCAAAAAATACTGTATTCAAATTTTTTTTTTTATTGTCACTCTTATTAGTAAACACCCTGTATATATGTCTGTTAAACTCATATTGTTGCCAGTACATACATAAAACCATTTTATAGAAATTTTAATTTCATTTTATTATACACTATTTACATTGACACAAGCGAAATTGACAAAAGCTCATTATTACCTTATTCCTGCTATCCGGGCAAAACTTCCTGCACAAAACACACCGAATTAAGTCAACCGAATGATTTTACACTTTGATTCCCGTTTGTTGCACTTTAGATTAAAGATATTTGCATAATTATTACATTATTGAAACGTGACAGCGGCAGCCATTTGCAATATAGCAGGATTGTGACTTAAAAAGCAGTGCTACCAATGGAAATTTATTAACAAAAAATTTGTTGTTTATAGATTTAATTGAAACCAATATAATTAATATTAATTGTTGAAAAATCATCAACAATTATTAATTGAATTCGTTAATTAATTAATATTATATATATTGACATAAGCCGCCTATGCTAATGCATGCCTTTTATGTGAAAATTACAAATGCTTATTATTGCTTTATTATTGATAGCAGGGTACTACTACTCACACATAACATGCCGGGGTATGTCTATCCAATGATTCCATAACCTGATTCCCATCTGTTGCACTTTTTATAAACAATATTTGCATAATTATTACACTGACACGTAGCGACGTCCGCCATATGCAATATTGAAGGAGCACTATGCAAAACAGCAGTGCTGCCAATACAATATATGTAATATAACATGTATTAACTTAAGCAAGCTTTTTATGTGAAAATTGCAAATGCTCATTATAGCTTTATTAATGATAGCAGAATAGTACTACTTACACAAAATATGCCAAAGTATGTCTATCCCGTGATTCCATAGCCGGATTCCTGTTCGGTGCACTTTATATTAACACAATTTGTATAATTAAATCCTGCTAGTTAAAGCGTGGCCATCTTGACTTGCATTTTTTACTACTGAAAGAGCAGTGCTGCCAATTGTATTATAATAAAATAATTACAATTTTTATTGAAATATTAAATTTGATTAATTGATTGAAATTAATATAATTAATAGAAGCCACTGATTAAGATTATTGATTTTAATTAATGTACAGTAACTTAAGATGTTTAATTAATATTATATGCATTGACTTAAGCCGAATATGTTAATGCATGCAATTTATGTCAAAATTATTAATGCTCAGTATAGCTTTATTATTGATAGCAGGGTACTACTACTTACATAAAACATGCCGGGATATATCTTCTCAATGATTCCATAGCCGGATTTCCATTTGGTGCACTGATATTAACGCAATTTGTACAAATAAATCCTGCAAATTAAAACCATCTTGACTTGAATTTTACACTACTCAAAAAGCAGCGTTGCCAAATAGTATTATGATGAAATAATTTCAATTTTTATTGGAATATTATTAAATTTGATTAATTGATTAAAATTAGTTAAAAATATCATTATATATTAATAACATACAGTTGAGTGGATAAGCATTAGATGGAAATTGTCTTTTTACAAGTACTATTATGACAAACTGACAAACTTATAAATTAATTTTTAAAAAAATTTCAACAATTTAGCTGTCTAAAATGTAAATTGATTAACTGTCAAAAATTTATAGGTTAAGTGTCAAAACTAAAATTTTATAAAAGCTTAACTAATAAGTTTTAAAGTTTTATTAACTGATAAAATTGGTAAAAAATATGTGTCAAATTGTAAGTTAACTGTTTCCATAAGTCAAAAAGTATATTTAACTGACAAAATTAAGGAAAATTATGACAGTTTGTAAGTTAAGTGTCAAAAATAAAATCTCATAAAAGCAAAATTGTTTGTATAAGTTATAAAGTTTGATTAACTGACAAAATTAGTAAAAATTATGTGTCACATTCTAAGTTAGTTGTCAAAACTAAGATTTAATTGAAGTTCAACTGATTGTATACATCAAAATGTTTAATTAACTGACAAGATTGATGGAAATTATGGCAATTTGTAGGTTAAGTGCCAAAACTAAGATATAATCAAAACTTAACTGTTTGTAGAAGTCACAAAGTTTGATTAATTGAAAATATTGATAATAAACATGTCAAATTGTAGGTTAACTGTCAAAATTAAGATCTAATTGAAGCTTAACTGTTTGTATTGGTTATAAGTTTTAATTAATTAACAAAACTAACAGAATTATGTGTCAAATTGTAAGTTAACTGTCAAAATTAAAATCTAATTGAAGCTTAACTGTTTGTATTGTTTATAAATTTTAATTAATCAACAAAACTAACAAAATTATAAGTCAAATTGTACGTTAACTGTCAAAATTATAAATTAACTCAAGTTTAACTATTTGTATAGATCAAAATTTTGATTGAACAACAAAATTGATAAAAAATATGTATAAAACAGTAAGTTAACTGTCATGATGATAAAAATTATGTGTCAAACTGCAGTTTATTTATCAAAACTAAAAGTTAACAAAACTTTCTGTTTGTATAAGTCAAAAGCTTGATTAATTAACAAAATTGAAGAAAATTATTCATCAAACTGTAAGTTAACTGTCAAAATTAAAAACTTAGATTTAACTGTATGTATAAATCAAAAGTTTAGTTAACTAAGTGCCAAATTGTAGATTAACTGTCAAAATTTAAGCATAACTGAAGTTTAACTAGATGAACAAGTCAAAAGTTTAATTAACCAACAAAATGTACAAAAATTATGTGTCAAATAGTAAGTTAACTGTCAAAATTAACAATTAATTGTAAAAAATGGTATGTTACAGTAAATTAAAACTTTATTTGATTGTTAAAAATACAAACTGATTAACTGTCAAAACATTTGTAAACTAATTGTGAGAATTAGGAATCAGTTATCAAAAATGACGTTATTTATATGTATAATATTGTTTAATGACAGTAAACTGTCAAATAAAAGTTTGTTTAAATGTTATATTTGAAAGTTAACTGTCAGAATTAAGAATAACATTGTTAAATAACAAAAAAATGCCAAATAAAAGTTTGTTTGACGTTTAAAATTAACAATAAACTGTCAAATAATTTTTTTTATTGTCAAACGTATAAACTGATTAACTGTTAAAAGTATGCATAAATTACTGTCACAATTTAGAGTTAGATGTGAAAAATTACGTTTATTGTTCTGCGTATACAATAAACTGCCCAAGTGTTTGTTATCAAGAACGTTATTACGTCATCTCTCTCTTGAACTTAATGACATCTGTCAAGCACTTTTGTCATGTTTGTTTGCTGCAGGAATGCGGTAGGTGGTAGTAACTTCTATTTCTTGTATGACAAACACTTGGGCGGATGGGCGGAAACACAATATCAAACTAGCGGTTTAATATTCTAAAACTGTGTTCCCGCCCACCCGCCCAAGTGTTTGTAATCAAGAACTTTATTACGTCATCACTCTTTTGAACTTAATGACATCTGTCAAACATTTTCGTTATGTTTGTTTGCTGCAGGAACGCGGTAGATGGTAGTAACTTCTATTTCTTGTATGACAAATAATTGGGCGGGTAGGCTCAATATTCTAAAATTGTAAATTAAAACCTTTTTTGTCAAATTGTAAATTAGTTGTCAAAATTTATGGTTAACTGAAGTTTAACTGTTGTACAAGCCAAAAGTTTAATTAACCTACAAAATTATATGTCAAAATGTAAGTAAACTGTCAAAATTAACAATTGGTTGTCAAAATTGATACGTTACTCCAAATCAAAATTTTGTTTGAATGTCAAAGTACAAACTAATTAACCATAAAAAAATATGTATAAGTAACTGTCAGAATTAAGAATTAACCGTCAAAAATTACAGTTATTTACCGTGTAGCATTGTTTAATGACAATTAACTGACAATTAAAGTTTGATCTACTGTCAAAAGTGTAAATTTTGTTTTGACTGTCCAAAATAAAACTGTCAAAAGTGGCAATTTACTATAATTTAAATTTTGTTTAGATCATAAATACAAGATGTCACAAGACTGTCAAAAATATGCATAAGAAAATGTTAGACCTAAAAACTGTCAAAATTAAAAATTCAACTGTCACAAATAGTTTTTATTTATGTGTAACGCTGTTTAATGATGATTAGCTGTCAATCAAACGTTTGTTTAACTGTCAAAAGTGTAAAATAATTATTTTGCTGTTAAAATTGAAAATTAACTGTCAATAGTGGAAATTAATTGTAATTTTTTTTTAATTGTCTAAACAACAAACTGATTATCTGTCAAAAAAAACTTAAATTTTTTTGGCTAATTAACTGTCAAATAATATTTTTTTCTAATTGTAAATTAACTGTAAAAATTAAGAATTTTGTGTCAAATTGTAGATTATCTGTCAAACTTAAAATTTGTCAAAAGTTACAATTGACTGTGAATTAAATAGTTTTTTTTTTGTCTGTCACAAGTAACTGTCAAAAATTTTGTTTGTTAACTGTCAATATTAAACATTAACTATCAAAAATGCCACCATTTGTGCGCGTAATTGTTAATAAAAACCTTAAACAAGGTCTATACTTGCAAAGTTATAATAATATGTCAATTGTTAGGTTAGGTTAGACAAAATTGTCAAGTAACGTTTAAGTTTGACTGTCAAAATTAAAATTAAATTAAATTTAACTGTGCAATTAACAAAATGCAAAAAATTGGTTACTTATCAAGTGTGTGCATGCTAATTGTCAAAATAATAAATTCTTTATTAAGTGACGTTTGCTTGTCAGGCAGTTTGTCCTATCAAGCCCTTTAAACAAGTCGAAAAAAATTACTAAATAAATTTGTTTGGCTATCAAAACTGTAAACTAATTTATTAATAAATATAATGTTGAGTATCTATGATTATTAATAGCTTAATCTAAAGTCAATTAAATAGAAGAATTTCATAAATGTTTCGATTAACACCAAAAACGATTTCATTGGGTAATTTATGATTATCTAATTCCTACCATTGCAGTGCTTACATAATCGATAAACATTTTAAACCATTCAGATGAGTATAATTTAATATGATTGATGGAATGATCCAAATTTCTTTTTAAATGTTTCAAAGTGTTACTTACTTACTTAAGAGATGTGTTACGATTTAATTGACTATTTATATTTCATAATCATTATTTAAATGCAAAAATTTGACATTAGCAGTGCCCCAATTTACTTATAATGAATCAAGCAACATTTGATTAAGTAAGGTTAATAAACGCTTAACATTAATAAAGCAGTTACAATAATTAAACATTACAATATTTACAAGAATCAAATATAGAATTAATTGATGCTCAAATGACAGATCACTTTGAATTATTTAAAATCACAACAACTACTGAAATAATACTGAAATCAGAAGAAAATCTGCATGGAAATAATAGGTTAGCATAAATTTTAATTAAATAATTTAATTGGAATAAATTAATTCATACCGTTATAGTCAAGCGACATTGAAATCGAAAGTAGATGAAATTATTATATAATTTCCTAACTAGGACAGGTCACGGCGCATTTTTTATTCATTTATTTATATTTTATGCATGTCGTAGTTTTTTTTTATTACAATATAATATTGCTCTCCCGAAGCGATGATTTCTGTTTATAATATATTTTTTGCCGCATAAATCTGCTTTTAATGAAGCAATTGAGATTGTAACGTTTGCGTAACTAACATGGTTCGATCGTGCTCTGTTATTATCAAGATGACTTCACTTTCGCGTTAAGGAAATTGAAGAATTTTTTGGTATTGAGAGCGTTTTATTACAAGGTTGTCGTTTTGCCTCTCACAGAGAGAGAGATATATTAATTTTTTTATTACTGTCAATAGAAATAAATGCACCTGTTGGCCCAAATATGTCAGCTTTAAGCAATAGATGCAAATTATGCGTACTTGTTAGTTGGAAATAAATTCATCATTAATTAATTAATATTTCAACATTGATTCTGGATTAGATTGTGTTAATTTAGTATAAATTGAAAGCATTTTTCTCATAGAAATGACGTTTGTCGTCGAACTTAGATTTTAAGAATCAATATCCTAAATTTGTCAATCATTAATCTGTTTAAGCTAATAAAATAATGACTCAATGTGGATTAAATTGTATTTGCCTAAGAGTTCAATCATATTTGGTAATGTTTGTCTTTTATGGTCAATAAAATTGAATTTAATGACACAATTATAACTAATCGTTAATTAACCTGTGCAATCAATAATTTAAATGATTGTAATCAAGGCTGCACATTAACATAGGCGTCGTTACCTACTGGTAGACGGGTTTATTTTATTTTCTCATGTGTTATAACTGCAGGAACATAATCTTTCAGTTTGTTTTGCCAATTAACATTAATTAAATCGCAACACTTTGATACATTTAAAAAGAAATTTAGATTATCCATTAATCATATTAAATTATACTCTTCTGGATGGTGAATACGTATCGATTATGTAATGTCGTATGGTACGAATTAGATAATCATAATTTACACTTTTGTTAGCTAGACAAAGTATCCTTAGGGCCGCTTTTACAATTGTCGGTTAAACAAGGAATATCGCTATCTAAGGAATATATAAAAATGCGCTTTTACAATCTCTTATAACTTATATCTGGTATAGTAACTAAGTAACGCGCACAACAAATTAGTTTATAAACAACGTATACGTCAATTTATAAGTCAGTTCTAGAAACGGCCATCTTCGTGATAAATGATTTTTTAGAAAATACATAAACGTGTTACAGTTAAAGTAGGATTTACTGCAAAAACTTTTGCACAGAAGAAAATTGATAATCGTCGAGCATTATTTCCTTGATTGGCCTAATCATTGGGACCTTCAAGTGGTTCGTCTTTATTTCTAGTTCTAATTTGGGATTCATTGAATAGAGATTCTACTCGAGTGTGCGGGTGATTGAAATTTTGCAATGGCCCCGAGTCCTAGCCATTTCATAAAACTTTATTTGTATGTTTCGAAGAAATAAACCAGGGATAACTTATCCGGTGCTTGAAGCAGTAGTTTTCTCTAGTATAGTAACCAAGTAACGCGCACAACAAATTTGCGTATAAATAATTTATACGTCAGTTTATAAGTCATTATTGACGTTTCAATAGGTTATGTAGACTGTAACAAGGGCAAAACTAATGCTATACCAGGTTTATACATTTAGATAAATTTATTCCTGGTTTAAGTTATCTAACAATTGTAAAAGCGGCCCTTAATCAACTAAATTAACCTGACAGATAAACGTCACTTTTGATCGAGACTTTGTTATTTTGACAGATAATCTGCACACTTGAAAAGTAATCAATTTTTTAAATTAAACTACAATAATTTTATATTTGGACAGATATCTTGAGTTGGTATTAAAATATTTACCAATCCAAATTGAATTTAATTATTTCCAGGTTCAATGATAAAAATTGTTTATTATAAAAATAAAAATAGATTCCGTTCACCGATTTGTGCACTTATTTTATCAAGGTGAATGATAATTCCGGTAATTGCTAGGTCATGAAGAAAGCACACAGCCATAGCCACAGCATACAGCTCACTCGGTATTGCCACACTAATTATCCGTTGCGAAAGTAATTTGTTCAATTTTTCGTAACGATAATATTATTATTTGATAATTCCTCCTCTAATTGTGCCCTCGACTGCAAATGGAAACCCCGAAGTTGCAAAACGGACAAGGAAAAAAATTAAAATTTATCGTGATGGGAACAATGAATGCAACTTCCAGATTTCAAGCGGATAACAACAACAATTACAAGACGGAATGTACGTTTTTAAATTTAAATTAATTAATTATTTAAATAACTTCACAATTATCATTTATGTTATGCAAATGTTAACTATATTTTACTGTAAAACATAATTTATAAATAAGTTTATTAAGCGTTCATTTAAGTAACACAACTGTCAAAGTTGATCTTAATTATTGTCAAAGCTGGCAAAATAGACATGCTTTTTTTATGTCAAATATAATCTACAACTTTTAAACATAATTTATAAATAGATCTATAGAGTGATCAAGTGTCAAAGATGACAAATATAGACGTAAACTATTGTTTATAGAATGCAACTGTCAAATATAATTAATTATTAAATGTCAATTTAAGGCAACTGTCAAAAATGATCTCAAAATATCTCAAAAATGACAACAAAAATTTGATATGTAGCTGTCAAACATAATCTACAACTGTCAAACAATTAATAAATAAGTTTATTAAGTATTAATCTGAGTAACACAACTGTCAAACTTGATCTCAATTGTGTCAAAAATGAACAAAAAAAGAACGTCAACTGTTGTTTATGTGATACAACTGTCAAATATAATCTGCAACTGTCAAATATGATATAATTATTATAACTGTCAAGTTTGACACAATGTAAGTAAATCAAAAATTTTATTACGTTTTAAATAGTTTAGAAGTCAACTATTAGCTGTCATAAAGTCAAACTGTCAAAAATTAAAATAATTTTTTAAAAAATTGTCAAAATTAATGAAGCAAAAAAAAACACAAAAATGTATAGAAAACTGTGCATACAAATGTAAATTGTCAAACAAATGTCAAACAATAATTGATCTGTTATCAATCTTCCACAAAAACTATACATAAAATAAAATTTAAATTATTATCTACAGTTGTCAAACTTAATATTCAACTGTCAAAATGGTTTTAAATTATTAACAACCGTCAAGCTTGATGTACATTTAAAATTATTTTAATCTTAAACTATTACTGACATCTGTCAAGCTTAAATTACAGTTGACAAAATGGCCTTAACTATTATCAACAATTAATATTGACAGCTGTTAAACTTGGGGTACAACTGTCAAAATTTTTATAAGATATTAACTGTCAAACTTAATGCACAACCAAAGTAATTTTAACTATTATTGACAGCTATCAAACTTGATCTACAACTGTCAAAATAATTTTAAACTATTATTCACAAATATCAAACTTGATGTGTAATAAAAATAATATTAAAGTATTATTGACAGTTGATAAACTTGATGTACAATTGTCAAAATAATTTTAAATTGTTATTGACATCTGTCAAAATTGACAATTTGTTTTCTTGGTTTTTTACAGGATACTTTTTAAGTTTAAAATACTTGACAGTTGAAGTAAAAATGTTTGACAGTTTAAGTTTATAACTAACAGATAAAGTTTAATTTTGAAATTTGCGTTTAAAACAATTGTTTTTGACAGTTGATAAAACTTTATGAATAGGTTTGACAGTTACAAGATACTTTTTGAATTTAAAACGTTTTTGACAGTAGAAATAGAAAGAATTACACAATTTTTTACAATTAAGTTCATAATTAACATAGTTTAAGCACACCTTTGTCAGTAAAACGGTTTTTTGACAGTTGATAAAAATTTATGAATAGTGTTGACAATTACAGGATACTTTTTGGGTTTAAAACACTTTTGACAGTTAAAATAAAAGCAATTGTAACAGTTTTTGGCAACTTAAGTTTACAATTGACAGATTAAGGTTAATTTTGACAGTTATTTAAAGCAACTGTCAAATATGATATAAAATATTAAATAAACACAAACTGTCAAGATTAAGTTATTTATTTTTTAACAAAATTAACTATAACTGTCAAACGGAGTCTCAATTAAAGTAATAGTTGGCAAAAAAGTATATAAACTGTCATTTATAATTTATATATTTATTTTTATGTTTAAAACATTTTTGACAGTTGAAGTAAAAACAATTTTAATATTAATTGACAGTTTAAATTTGTAATTAACAGATAAAGTTTAATTTTGACTCTTTAAGCAAACAGTTTCTAGTAAACAATTGTTTTTGAGAGTTTTTAAAAGTTTTGACAGTCAGACAATACTTTTTGAGTTTAAAACACGTTTGACAGTTAAAATAAAACAAACTCAACAGTTTTTGACTAATTAAGTTTATGATTAGCAAAATAAAGTTAATTTCTTTTAGTAAAACAAACATTTTTGACAATTGACTAAATTTTAATAAATTTTGACAGTTTGAAGACATTATTTTGTGTTTAAAACACTTTTGACAGTTAAAATTAAAAGAACTTTTAACAGTTTTTGACTTAAATTTATAATTCACAAATCAAATTTAATTTTGACAGTTTAAGCAAACTATTGCCAGTAGAACAATAATTTTTGACATTTTGAGTTGGGTTTGACAGTTAGAGAATACTTCTTGTGCTTAAAACACTTTTGACAGTTGAAATAAAAACAATTTTAATATTTGTTGACAGTTTAAGCTTGTAATTGACAGATAAAGTTTAATTTTGACAGTTTATGCTAGTAAAACAACTGCTTTTGACAGTTGACAGCATTTTAATAATTTGTGAGTAGATTGACAGTTAAAATAAAAACAAATTTCACAGTTTTTGACAATTTAAGTTGTACAATTGACAGATAAAGTTTAATTTTGACAGTTAAGCAGCTATTTTTAAGTAAAATTATTGTTTTGACAGTTGACAAAACTTAATAGTTTGTAAATAGTTTTGACAGTTAGAAGATATTCTTTGACTACTTAAATTCACAATTGATAAATCAAAGTTAATTTGATCAGTTAAAATATTTTTAACAGATTTTGACAGTTTAAGTTTACAATTGCTAGATCAAGGTTAATTTAGACAGCTAATTATACTTTTTTAATAAAACAATTGTTTTTGACATTTGAAGGCATTCTAATAGTTTGTAGATAGTTTTGACAGTTAAAAGATATTTTTTGTGTTTAAAACAGTTTTGACAGTTAAAATAAAAACCATTTTTGACAACTCAAGTTTACAATTGATAAATAAAATTTAACTTTTTTTATGCGTACATTTGTCAGTAGAATAATTGTTTTTGACAGTTGATAGAACTTTGATTGTTTATAATTAATTTTGACAGTTACAGAATACTTTTTAAGTTCAAAACACTTTTGACAGTAGAAATTAAAAAAAATTAAACATTTTTTGACTATTTATGTTGTACAATTGGCAAATAATGTTTAATTTTGACAGTTTAAAACCTTTTTGACAGTTAAAGTAAAAACAATTTTATTATTTATTGTAATTGACATATAAAGGTTAATTTTGACAGTTTAAGCATACATTTAGCAGTAAAATAATTGTTTTTAATGGTTGATAAAATTTTGATCATTTATAAATAGTTTTGACAGTTACAAGATACTTTTTGGGTTTAAAATACTTTTGACAGTAGAAATAAAAACAATTTAAACATTTTTTGACAGTTTAAATTATAAATTTGACAGATAATGTTTAATTTTGACAGTTTTAAACTTTTTTGACAATTTAGGTAAAAACAGTTTTAATACTTATTGACAGTTTATGTTTCTGATTGATAAATAAAAATTAATTTTGACAGTTTAAACCTACATTTGCCAATAAAACAATTGTTTTTGACAGTTAATAGAACTTTGATCATTAATAAATAATTTTGACAATTACAGGATACTTTTTTGGGTTTAAAACACTTTTGACAGTAGAAAAAAAATAATAAATTTTTTTTGACAATTTAAGTTGTTTAATTGACAGATAATGTTTAATTTTGACAGTAATATTTATTGACAGTTTATATTTGTAATTGACAGATAAGGGTTAATTTTGACAGTTTAAGCATACATTTGCTAGTAGAACTGTTTTTTGACAATTGACATTACCAGCAAGTAGTTTAAACTTGTAAGTCAAAAAGAGATAGTAATATTCATTTTGTTAAAAGGTTTAAAGAAAGTACTCAAGTACTTAATAATTATCTGTTAGTAAAGGGTGGGCAAGGAGCATAATTAAAATGATTAAATAACAGTTGGGCGGGTGGGCGGGGAACATTATTAAAATAATTGCAATCAATTATCACAAAATTTTGTTCCGGCTACTCATTCAATTGTTTATTTTTTAGAGATTGGCTCTTCAACCACTGTTGATGTTGTTTCTATTAAAAAAAAATTTAAAACCAATTGTCAATTGTCATTAGTATGCGCTGCGAAGAGAAAATTACAAACAACTTGATAACTAACACTTGGGCGGGTGAGCGGGGAACATTATTGAAATAATTGCGATCAATTGTTTCAACATTTTAACCCGCCTACCTACTCAATTGTTTGATATCCAGGAATTTGCTATTCAACCACTGTTGATGTTGTTTTTGTTAAAAGAGAATAAAATTGCAATCTACTTGAACAGCAGTCGGGTGGGCGAGTAACATAATAAAACAATAAATTTTTGCAACACTTTATCTCTTCTACAAATTGTATTTAATATAAATAAAATAAGTTAGAAACTTTAATACAAATTTTCTTTTCTTTGATTAATTTTCAATATTTTCAAGCCATTTTGGTGCTCTAAGCAAACTTTATATATTAATATTCTGTTCATTATTATTCAAATTTAATAACAATGTAAACTATCAATTAATAATTATGAATTATTACATTCAAAACGTTACTAATGGATTAATGGACGTACAACAGGTGCGTAAATTGTGTGTGTCGAAAGGTGGCGAACCGCGAAATGGCAAACAAGTGAATAACTTTGCATCAAATTAAAATCTGAATGCATTAAGCGCATTACGCAACTACCAATTATGTAGTTGCAAAAATTGAATTCAATTGATTTATTAGGAACCAATTAATCAACATTGTTAGTTAATTAAGAGGTGATACAATCACTAAAAGCAATAAAATTGAAATTTGAATAAATCAACAATAAAGTTTCTAATCTGGAGGCAATTTAATTCAAGCTTTCTTAAAGCGTGTTATCACTAATGTGTAAATAAACAGTTAAATGATGAAATAATTATCTCAGCATTCTAATATTGTATAAAGGACGCATGAATAATAACAATCAAGTTGGAATGCCATAAATCCATTCTCATTACAACAATTTCCTTTCAATCTTCGTTAATTGTATCGACAAGTCGTCGCGCGCACGTGCTCGTTGCGTCACTTCTTCGGTTGGCCAACTTAATAACAATCCTGATAAAATGGTGAAAGCAATAACGCAAGGGCGATGATATTAATATTCGATGGAAAATGTAATAGGAAACGAAAATTTTAGGATTGCGCAAGACCTCTTCGCGTCTTCCGCGCGGAATTGCGTAACCGGTCGTGTCGGAATATCGCAAGGACGCGCCACTTATGCAAGAAGCACAGTTTAATAAATCATTAGGGTCTGGATGTGTGGTAACTGGGTAACCAACTAGAAGCAACGCAATTTTTTTAATAGAAAAAATAATATATTTATAACAAGATATAATTGAGAAACAGCTTCTTAAGAAATAGTCAATAATAATAATTACTACGAATATAAATAACAATTCTAAGAATTCAGGAGAAATTTACACACGCTACATTGTGGTTCACCAGTGCTGATGAGAGGGCTCGTGGTGGTCGTGGTGTTCGTGTACGGGAACTGGAATCGGTACCTTTACTGGTACTGCTACCGGCTTCTCCACGTAGTGAGGAACATGCTTGACGATTTCAACGGGGTATGGCCTGTCTACTGGTACTTTAACTGGGTATGGTACCGGTTTTTCAACATGTACTGGTACCTCTTTGTATACTGGGAAGGGTTGTGGTACTGGTACCTTGACTGGGTAAGGAATTGGTTTTTCTACATGGTAAGGTACTGGCCTATCTACATGCACTTTGACTGGATATGGGACTGGTTTTTCTACTGGGTATGGGATCTTTTTGATTACATGGACTGGGTAGGGTTGTGGTACATGTACAGGGTATGGACGATCTACTGGTACTTTAACTTCTACTGGAACGTGCTTAATTACAGGGTAAGGTTGTGGAACATGTACTGGTACCTTGACAGGGTATGGTACCTTCTTTTCAACTGGATAGGGTTGTGGTACGTGTACTTTAACTGGTACCGGAATGTGCTTTTCAACTGGATAAGGTTGAGGTACTAATACTTTAACTGGGTATGGTTTGTCCACATAAACCTTGACTGGTACATGCACGTGCTTCTCAACTGGGTAAGGTTGTGGTACTGGTACTGGCACCTTAACTTCTACTTTGACCGGTACATGGACATGCTTGACAACTGGGTAGGGTTGTGGTACCGGCACTTTAACAGGAACATGAATATGCTTAGTCACAGGCACCGGAATATGTTTGTAAACTGGATAGGGTTGCGGTATTCCCTTATATTGAGTAATAATTTTATCAACATGAGTTGAATGTCCCAAATCTACAGGTCCATAATGGTGATGTCCATGGTGATGTTCTAAACCACCTCCCAAGCTAGATCCTCCATCATGACCACCAATACCGACGTGATATCCATTATCAAAATCACCTCCGTATCCGTATCCGAGATCCAACAATCCGCGCTTTGTTTGCTTCTTATCGCCATCTACTGCTTTCTTCTCCTCCGCATCAGCCGCAAGGGCTACAGCAGCAAGGACTAAGATCGCGAAACTTAGCTGAAATGAATGATAAAGATTAAATCACTGTAATCCACTAGTAGCAGGTAGGGCACGGATTGAATTAATGCACACTCACCAAAGGCTTCATGGCGGCGCTCCCGTGTATGAATTTCTCCGAGTTCAAGAACTGAACTGCTTGGCGACACAGTGCGCGGCTCCGCTTTTATACCACCGCATCACTTTCGCCAATTTTAAAAGTCACATATAATACGCTTATTCTTACATAAAATTATCCAAGCAACTAGGCCAGAAAGTGTACCATCGAATTTCTTTAATTAATTAATTAATTAAGATAAAGAAAATTATCGGAAATTAATTATTTGAGTAACAAATTTAATCTAATTACATTTGAATATTGGATGGACGTAACAAAGATAAAATTGCACTTAAAATATTGTGAAAGGTAAATTTGCAATAAATATATAATTTTAATTACACTGTTAAAAGTTTGATGCATTTTGAACGAAATGCTGCCAAGCCCATAAAATTGTTAATATTGCATAATTATGTAATTGTCGCCTTTTATTGAGTCTGTCCATATCCGTCACATGTGACATTTTGGGCATATTTGTGACATTAAGCGGCTACGACAAAAATTGCATTATTTTGTCACATATTTTGAAATCGAGACAGGTATGGAATAGTATTGTGACATAATATTTCAGTAAAAAACATTTCAAGTTTACAATAAATTATAAAAATTATATTTTATTGTTTTAATTATGAATCATATCGCAGCATTTAATTATGCCTTGTGGGATGTTTGAAATTCTTATATGTTCAAGGCCTAATCCAACAAAATATTCAATTTCAATTGATTTTATAAATAAACTTAATACTCAATTACTTGTTTTGCAATTTGCAACTGTCAAATATAATCTACAGTATTTATGTTTGTTTATTATGAGCTGTTATACAAAATTTTACAGTCAACATAACCTTAAAAAAATGTAAACTTAACCTAAATATTTTCAATTTGCTGTTTTGCAATTGATAAATACAATACTGCCCGCATATAACCTTAAAATTGTCTACTTTTTAAATTTGTTCTTTTTTGCATTTAAGGTTATGTTGATCTATATCAAAAAAAGTTTTTAAAACTCTAATAATATAGATTATCGACTGATGTTTTAACTATTTTACTTATCTGTCACGTAAACTATTAACTGTCAATTTTGACATCTGTCTCACAAATCTGTCATATAAATTATCTGACATAAGCTCTAAACTCTAATTTTGACACATTTGTTATTTTATCTAGATTTTTATTTAGATTCTTGACAAAATTAAATATGTCAATTGTCAATTTGACAAGTAATTATTAACTCAACTTTTTACAAACCCGTTATACAGGGAGTTTATAAATGAATGGGATTATGTAATCACTTTAAATATGCCGGCTTTTTAAAATCGTCCACTATACTACATATGTTTGCTTGACAGCTGTCATAGTTGATCTGTCAAAACAAATAGTTTAGTGAACAATTTAAAAAAAGCGGCACATTTAAAATGATTACATAATCCCATTCATTTATAAACTCCCTGTATAAGTTGTCTATTATATAAATGATGAATGATCAATTATTAATTTATTTGACAAAACAACTGTCAACTTTATTACTTTTTTTTAGACAAAATGTTAACTTTAATCTTGACAAATTTGTTAGCTGATATTTGTTAATTTAACAAAAAGTTTATCCACTGTTTTACAAATCTGTTAAATGTGTCGTCTATCAGATAAACTGACAAATTAACAAAACAACTGTCAACTATTTTACAAATCTGACATGCAAACCGTATAAACATATGAAATGTCAATATTATTTTCTGTCAATTAAAAAAAATTGTTTTACATTATAAGTTGACAACTTTTTTGTCAATAAATTTTTTAAATAACTTTCAACTTTTGTTAAATAAACTGTCAATTTGCCAACATAACAGTCGACAGTTAATATTTATTTTTGACGTTTACCTTTCATCTAGTTAATGACACAAATATATTTGACAGTTGGCAACAAAATCATTATGACAGTTGACAACATTGTTTAATATTTTCAATATCAGTTTGACAGTGACTAATTATTTTTATCACATCACATACAACTGTCATAAACTGTCAAAACTGTATAAAATCATTTAAATTGTTAATATATTTTGACAGCTGTCAAACACTTGTCAAATATAACAAAACAATAGTCAAACATGTTATGACACTTGTTTAAAATATCATCAATTGTAAATATAACACTTTATAAGTTTAAATATCTTATAAAATCTGTCAAATATTGAACAATAAATGTCAAAAATATTAAGAATGCTTAATTTATACGATTATTGCGCAACTGTCAATTACAACAAATCTAAATTGCTGTCACAAATGTTTTAAGATGTTCCTCAAATGTCGTAAATGTCAAAAAATTGTTTAAATTGTCAAAAATATTTATAAACTGTCATAGATGCCATAACATAGATTTTGTTTGCATTAGTTTGTATAAGGTTAGTGGTGTTATACCGGATTTGATTTAAAACGTTGCCAAAAAACTTAATCCAAACAGGAAACAAACAACCAATTAGTGCAATAACATCCTACTTAAAAAAAAAAGAATTAAGAGATCCAGTTTAGTTATGAATATCAATCGTAATTTCTATTACCAAAAAGAAAGCATCCAGTTTGATTTTTTTATCACCTTTTAGATTATTAATTAAGAATGCGTTTCTATTAATATCAATAAAATTTGGAGAGAATTTCACCTTAAAAAAATAATATTATAATCATACTTGTCGAAAGTAAATCACTTGTCGCAATAACTTCGCCTGCGACCGTCTGTTATTTATAGAAATCAATCGCGGAAACGAACGGGTCGGGTCGGCTTGGGTGCTCATGGAAATTCCGTCGTCGCTAATTAGTAATAATTGCGGATTTCGAAATTGTAAGGCAGCTAACTTCTAGCAACATAGATGGGTGTATTGTTTCTGTGCCGTGTCGCGTCGCGTGCAAGCTTTGGGACAACTTTAATTGTGCCGAATGCATGAATGCGTCTTGCATGTAATTCGCGAGCAACGAGCATCGTAGGAATACCGTATATTCGTCGTGTCATTATTTAATTACGTTAAAAATATTAATTATTAGAGCGGTGCTCTGCAAATATTCTTAATGGATCTTAGTCATTGTGTAATACACAACATTCCTAAAAATTACGTTAATAAACTGATTAGTCTTGTAATAATTATTATTTCTGTACTTGCAGTGTAACAAACTAAATATTTCTGGTATAACATGTTTTTTTTTTAATAATTTAATACCCAAGCAGATTGGTAAAAATTAATTGTTATGTCAGTAATATTTGACAGCTGTAGATTATGTTGTATGACATTTTATGTATTTTTTGGCCAACTTTGACATTGATTGAGATCAAATTTGACAATTATATTTCTTAAATTTTTACCTAATAAACTTTGTTTACTTATGGATTTTATGTGACGCTTAAAAAAATAACATTTTGACAGTTGCACGTTATTATTGGCAGTTTGTGTCTACTTCTGTGATGTTTGAATTTTTATTTAAATTACATCCTAGATTGATTATGTTTTACACTTGCAGATAATGAATAACAGTTTAAGACTATTTTGACAGTTGTTCATTAAATTATTTTTTTTACAGTTCTAAACGATGTTTGACATTTTTTGTATTATGATGACACTTCTATATACATTTTGCCTTCTTTGATTTTAATGTCACAATGTATTCTAATACTTATTAATTTCTACACCATTTCCAACTGTCAAATAAATGTTTAAATATTTCAAAACTGTCAAACTGTCACTCTAGTTTATTATCAACTGTAAAAAAATATTTTAAATTTCCAGAATGTGTCACAATGTATTTTAATACTAACGTATTATATTTCAATCTATCTATCTATCATTCTCACTTGTCAAACATGTTACAAAATAGTCTGAAAATTATTATTTTATTTACTGTCAACTGTCAAGATTGTTTTTAAAGTTTCAGATTATGTCACAATGTATTTTAAAACTGATATATAATATTTCAATGCCTTTTTTAATTGTTAAACACATTACAAAAGCGTTTTAAAACTGTCAAACTATCATTCTAGTTTGCAATCAACTGTCAAACATTTATTTAATGTTTTAGAATGTGTCACAATACCGACATATGACATTTGTATATCATTCTCAACTGTCAAACATGTTACGAAAACTTTTAAATGTTTCAAAGCTCTCAAACTATTACTATAGTTTACTGTCAACTGTCAGAAATATTGCAGTAGTGAAAAATATTCAATTTTTTTATTGATATTTATGTTATGACAGTTTCAGAACATGTTTGACAGTTTTGAACGTTTTACGACATTTGTGTCGATTGAGTTACATTTATAATTGGTTATAAACATTTTATAACAGTTTAAAAACATGTTTGACAGTTTTAAAAACATGTTTGACAGTTTGAAACATTTTATAACATCTATGACAGTTGAAGAATATCTTAAAACATTTGCAATTACAGTTTTTGACATTTGAAAACATTTATGACAGTTAAAAAATATTTTGTGACATTTTAAGAATATTTTGATAGTTTGAAAACATTTTATGACATTTATGTTAGTTAAAATACATTTTATGACGTTTGTGGTTAATTATAAACATGTTATGACAGTTTGAAAACATGTTTGACTGTTTTAAGAACATGTTTAACAATTTATGACACATTTTATGACATCTAGACAGTTGAGGATTTTGATTGTTTGATTGTTAGTTGAGGTACATCTTATGACATTTGTGATTGTTTATAAATATTTTATGACAGTGACAGAATAATTTTGACAGTTTACACCCATTTTATAAAATATTTGAAAAACATTTTATGATAATTGCAATAGTTTAGAAATGTTGTTTATCATTTGAGACATTTTAAAAATACTTTGACAGTTTGGTAACATTTTATGACATTTCTGATTAATTTTAAATATTTTATGACAGTATAAGAAGATGTTTGACAGTTTAGACACATTTTACAACATCTATGATAGATATAAATAATTAAATAGTATTTTTGACAGTTTTAGAACGTTTAATGTCATTTATGACAGTTTAAAAATATTCTGACAGTTTTGGAAACATTTATATTAGTTGAAACACATCTTATGACATTCGTGATTGGTTAAAAATATTTTATGACAATTTAAGAATATGTTTGACAGTTTAGACACATTTATAGTTACAGTTTAAAAATATTTTGACAGTTTGGTTACAATTTAAAACATTTCTGTTAGTTGAGATATATTTTATTACATTTGTGATTGTTTATAAATATTTTATGACAGTTTGAGAACATGTTTGACAGATTGGATACACTTTATGACATCTATGGCACTTAAAAAGTATTTTAAACGACAGCAGTTTAAGTTATTTGATAACATTTATAATATATAAATATTATAAATAATCAAGATCATTTTGTGTCATTTAAAACGGTTTATTTTATGACGTTTGTAATTGGTTGTAAATGTTTTGACAATTTAAAAAACATGTTTGACAGTTTATAACACATTTTATGATATCTATGAGATTTTTATGATAACTGTTAATATTTTGTGACAATTTAAAAACTTGTTATGTCATTTTTGACAGTTTAGGAGTATTCTCACAATTTGAAAACATTTTATGACATTTATGTTAGTTGAGGTACATTTTATGACATTTGTGTTTATTTATAAATAATTTATAAAAGTTGGAGAACATTTTTGACAGTTTAGAAACATTTTTGACAGCTTAGAAACACTTTTGACAGTTCAGACATATTTTATGATATCTATGACAACATCTTAAGACATTTGTAAAACAGTTGACAAATGTTTTGTCAAATAATTAATTGTCAGTCTATATGACAAATTTGTCAAATAGTTAGCATTTTTTTATATAAAATTGACAGTTGACATATGATATTGCAAATTTGTCATAAATTTAGTTTGTAAAGATTGTAAAATAGAAGACAGTTGCATTTACCTATTGACAGTTGATAGTTTATATGACAGATTTTACAAAATTAAAGTTATTTTTTGACAATTAACATTTGACAGTTGGCAAATGTTAAATTGACAGTTTATATAACAAGTTTGTAAAAGAACTGACAATTGTTTTTTTTTAATTGACAGTTGGCAATTTCATTACATTTATGACATAATTCAAGATCGTTTTGACAGTTTGGAAGCATTTTATATCATTTATGTTATTTAAAAAACATTTTATAAAGTTTGTGACAGTATAGAAATTTTATCTCAAACATCTCAAAAATATTTTATACCATTTGAGACACATTTTACCACATTTATAACAATTTACAATAATTGTTGACAGTTTGAATACATTTTATAACACTTATAACATTTGAGGAACATTTTATGACAGTTTAAAAATGTCATTTAACTCAAAGATATTTTATAACATTTGAGACACATTTTGCTACATTTATGACAATTTAAAATCATTGTTGACAGTTTTAAATACTTGTATGACATTTATGATACTTGAAGTACATTTTATGACATTTGTGACAGTTTAGAAATACTATCTGACATATGAAACATTTCAAAAATGATTTATAAGATTTGAGATAGATTTTACTACATTTATGACAAATCAGGATCATTTTTGACCATTTAAGATCATTTTATAACAATTTATAATATTTGCAGAACATATTATGACGTTTGTGACAGTTTAGACATTTCAAAAGTATTTTATAACAATTGAGACACGTTTTACTATATTATGACAATTCAGGATCACTTTTGACAGTTTAAAAACGTTTTATGACATTTATGATACTTGAAGAATATTTTATGACATTTGTGATACTTTAAAAACGTTATCTGACGTATGAGATATTTTAAAGATATTTTGTAACAGTTGTGACACATTTTACTACATTTAGGACAGTTCAGAATTATTATTGACAGTTTGAATGCATTTTATAACACCTATGATAACTGAAGAACATTTGTAACAGTTTAAAAATGTCATTTGACATAAGAAACATTTTATAACGTTTGAGACACATTTTACTACATTTTTGACAATTCACGATTATTATTGACAATTTGAAAACATTTTATGTCAATTATGATATTTGAAGCACATTTTGTGATATTTGTGACAGTTTAAAAATGTTATTTGACATATGAGACATCTCAAAAATACTTTATAACATTTGAGACACATTTTACTATATTTATAACAACACAGGATCATTGTTGACAGTTTGAAAACATTTTATAAAATCTATGATATTTGGAAAAACATTTTATGTCATTTGTAACAGTTTAAAAATGTCATATAACATATAAAACATTTCAAATATATTTTATAACATTTGAGACACACTTTATTACATTTACATTAATTCAGAATTATTGTTGACAGTTTAAAAGCATTTTTTAACATCTATGACACATTTTACTATATTTATGACAATTTAAAAAAAAATGACAGTTTGAGAACATTTCATGACATTTGAAGAACATTTTATGACATTTGTGACAGTTTAAAAATGTTATTTGACATATAAAACATTTGAAAGATATTTTATAACATTTGAGACACATTTTACTACATTTATGACAATTTACAACTATTTTTGACAATTTAAAAACATTTTAAGTCATTTATAATATTTGAAGAACATTTTGTGATATTTTTGACATTTTAGAAATGCTATCTGACATATGAGACATCTCAAAAACATTTTATAAGATTTGAGACACATTTTGCTACATTTATGACTATTCAAGATCATTGATGACAGTTTGAATGCATTTTATGACATTGATGATATTATAGACACATTTTTATAATATTTGAGACAGTTTAAAAATGTTATTTGACATATAAAACATTTCAGAGATATTTTATAACACTTGAGACACATTTTACTACCATTATGACAAATCAAAATCATCATTAATAGTTTAATAACATTTTATGACATATGTGTTTGTTAATAAATAATTTTTGACAGTTTAAGAACATGTTTGACAGTTGAGACACATTTTATGACATGTATGACAGTTGATAAATATCTTAAAACATGTGTAACATGACATGACATTTATGTTAATTAAAATATGACATTTTTTATTGTTTATGAAGATTTCTGACTGTTTAAAATCATTTTTGACAGTTTAGACATATTTTATAACATTTATGACAACTAAAATACATCTTAAAATTTGTAAAACAATTGACAGTTGTTTTGTCAAGTTTAGAAAAAAAGTTGAATTGACAGATTTTATATCAAACTGACAGTTGACATATATCATATTGCAAATTAATCATAAATTTAGTTAAATAAGCATTGCATTTTTATATTTTGACAGTTGATAGTTATATAACATATTTCTCAAGATTAAAGTTTATATATCAAATAATTTATATGACAAATTTGTGAGACATTGAATTGACAGTTTATATGACAGATTTATAAAACAGATCTGTCAAAAATAAAGTTGACAAGTCATCACAGATTGATTGTAATTAGACAACAAAATAAGCGTAGTCTATAAATTGTAGTAAAACTACTTCAAATTCAGAAGAAAAAAAAACAATAAAATTGATTGCCTATCGAGTAACTTATCTCAGTAAGAATTTGTAATTTTATAATTAATGTAGTCTGTAAAAATTTTCAAGAATTGATTGTAAATTTAGACCTAGAATTACCCAAAGCTTTATTGTAGCATAAATTATTATAAATCAATCAAATTTATTGTTTAAACTATCAACTATCATATTTAATTAACATAACTTGCAATTAAACAAACTTCATTTGGGTTAATTTTTGAAGGGTAATCTCTTCTCATTGTTTTCACACTGACGACGTTCTCCCATTGTCTTATTAATTAAGGTTACCAATGATTTCTTCACAAACAAACAAACATTAATGTTAATTACGTTTCATTTTTATTATAAAATATAATATAAATAAGATAAAAATAAACAAGGATAAGGAGCAATTTGGCATAGAACATGTAACAAAAACTAATTAAAAAAATGTAACAAGAGAAATTAATAGAAGAGGCCACACATGGTGCGGATCACAGATTTACCAGTGCTGTTGGGGCAAGTAATGATTGTTACTTTGTTCGTGATGTTCGTAATGATGATCATCGTGTACGTGGACTGGAATCGGTACCTTGACTGGTACTGCTACTGGCTTCTCCACGTAGTGAGGAACATGTTTGACGATTTCAACTGGGTACGGCCTATCTACTGGTACTTTGACTGGGTATGGTACTGCTTTTTCTACCGCATATGGTACTTCCTTGTATACGGGGAAGGGTTGTGGTACTGGTACCTTAACTGGGACTGGGTAGGGTTTTTCTACGTGATAAGGTACTGGCCTATCTACATGCACTTTGACTGGATATGGGACTGGTTTTTCTACTGGGTATGGGATCTTCTTGATTACATGGACTGGGTAGGGTTGTGGTACATGTACAGGGTATGGACGATCTACTGGTACTTTAACTTCAACTGGAATGTGCTTAATTACAGGGTAAGGTTGTGGAACATGTACTGGTACCTTGACAGGGTATGGTACTTGCTTCTCAACAGGGTAGGGTTGTGGCACATGTACTTTGACTGGGTATGGAATGTGTTTTTCAACTGGGTAGGGTTGTGGTACGTATACTTTGACTGGGTATGGTTTGTCTACATAAACCTTGACTGGTACATGCACGTGCTTCTCAACTGGGTAGGGTTGTGGTACTGGTACTGGCACCTTAACTTCTACTTTGACCGGTACATGAACATGCTTGACAACTGGGTAGGGTTGTGGTACCGGCACTTTAACAGGAACATGAATATGCTTAGTCACAGGCACCGGAATATGTTTGTAAACCGGATACGGTTGTGGTATTCCCTTATATTGTGTAATAATTTTATCGACATGCGTTGAATGGCCTAAATCGATAGGTCCGTAATGGTGTTGATGATGGTTATCGTAATGATGTCCTTGATCGAAATTTAAATGTCCATGACCGCCGATCCCTACATGATATCCATTATCGAAATCGCCCCCATATCCGTACCCCAAATCTAGTAATCCGCGTTTGGTTTGCTTCTTATCGCCATCTACTGCTTTCTTCTCCTCTGCCTTAGCCGCTAAGGCTACTGCAGCTAGGACTAAGATCGCAAGGCACAACTGAAATAAATTTATTAAATTATAATCCAATTAATTCTGTTGCGGCACAATTATTATTAATAATCCACTGATTGAAATTCACTGATTTAATGTATGTTAACACAACAACTCACCAATTGCCTCATGGCTTATTTTTTCGATCGAATTTCTCGGAGTTCAAGAACTGAACTGCTTGCCTTTGCAGTGTCTTCGTTGCTTTTTATACCTCCACATCACTTTCGCTATTTCAGGCGGCAAAACTCTTTCACGTTACATTATCTAATATACACAGTGTGTGCACATAGCGTAAAACCGAGTGTACTTAATATGTGAATAATATCGCGGCGTACTACATGGATTTGAGCACATACACTATTGCCCTAAATTGTTAATAAACAAACAAATAATTAGAATAATTTAATTGCGTATGATTTAGTATTAATAAATAATTCAAGAACGTTTAAATTAGTTAATAGTCAATTTAGTTGTAATTACTTTAACCCAAAATATTTTTCTTGTAAATTATTAATTAGACAATATTTGAATCAAGTTTAGTGGGTTAAATACTAATAACTATAATTTTGTTGGTTTTAATCGTATTGTTTTATTATTTTTGACATTTGTTAATATTTTATTAGTTTTAAATATTTTTAATTTTTATTATTTAAAACAGTTTTGTTCATTTTTAGTTTAACTTATTTTTGACAACTTGAAAAAAAAAATTTGACATTTCAAGATACTTCTATACATTTTTTGATAGTTCTATACGTATTTTGACAGTTTTGTTTACTTTTTGACAGCTACGTACGCTTTTGATGATAGGTAATTGATTTCTAAAAAAATGTTAAACTAGAATTATTAAATTGTATTGTTTTCTTTGGTTTTACTTGTTATTTTAATAGCAGTTTTTGGCAGTTTTGTTTATTTTTAACAATTTTGAAACACTTTTTGTCTTTTTAAGATATATTCTGACAATTTAATTTGCATTGGAACACATTTTTAATTAGTTTTTGATTCTTTCAGTTTTTGACAGTTTTAGATGTTTTTGTGAATTTTTGACAGTTACGTACACTTTTTGAAAGTAGGTAATTGATTTCTAAAAATGTTAACTAAAATTATATTGTTTTCTTTGATTTTACTTTTATTCTGATAGTTTAGAGCTGTTTTTGACAGTTTTGTGCATTTTTACTTAAGCTCATTTTATTTTTAACAATTTGGACAAGTTTTTGACATTTCAGGATATTTTTTAATAATTTAATTTGCATTACAACAAATTTTAAATTAATTTTTAGACTTTTTGACAATTCTATGCATTTTTTGACAGTTCTATACACTTTTTGACAGCTAAGTACACTTCTTGTGAGTAAGTAATCAATTTCTAAAAATATTAAAATTAGAATTTATTTTTTATTGTGATAGTTTAGACCAGTTTTTGATTGTTTTGTGCATTTTTACTTTTCCAATCAATTTTTGAACAGTTTTCTACATTTTTTGACACTTTTATTTGTTTTTTTATACATTTTTTGACAGTTACGTGCACTTTTTGACAATAGGTAATTGGTTTCTAAAAATGTTTAATCAAAATTTATAAATCAAATGTTATGTTGATAGGTTGCAGCAGTTTTTGTGCATTTTTACTTTAGCTTGTTTTATTTTTGACAATTTGAAAAAGTTTTTTGACATTTTTGGATACATTTAGACAATTTAACTTGCGTTAGAACAAGTTTTTTATGTTCTATACCTATTTTGACAGTTTTGTGCATTTTTTGACAGTTTTATTTGTTTTTTGATAGTTTTATACACTTTTTGACAGTAAATAATTGATTTCTAACAATTTTAAACTAAAATCATCAAAATATAGTTTTTTTTAACTAGAAATATCTAAATCTGTCCTTTAAATGTCAAAATTTAATTTAAAAATAACACAACATGAAAAATGTAAAAGTTTGATTCTAAAAATATTATTAAAATATCAAAATCCGGCCAGTAAGTAGCAAAATCTGACTATTTAACATCAAAATTTGAACTAGAAATGTCAAAATCTGTCTGAAATATGTTAAAAATATCAAAATCCGGACTTTAAATGTCATATTTAGTTTAAAAATAGCACAATTTAGACAAAAAAATGTAAAAGTTTAACTCTAGAAACTCAAAATAACATTAAAATATCAAAATCCGGCAGTTAATAGCAAAATTTGACTATTTTAATATTAAAATTTAAACTAAAATTGTCAAAATCTGTCTGGAATATGTTAAAAATATCAAAATCCGGACTTTAAATGTCATATTTAGTTTAAAAATAGCACAATTTAGACAAAAAAATGTAAAAGTTTAACTCTAGAAACTCAAAATAACATTAAAATATCAAAATCCGGCAGTTAATAGCAAAATTTGACTATTTTAATATTAAAATTTAAACTAAAATTGTCAAAATCTGTCTGGAATATGTTAAAAATATCAAAATCCAGCCTTTAAATGTTAAAATTTAGTTTAAAATAGCACAATTTAGACGGAAAATGTAAAAGTTTGACTCTAAAAACTTAAAATAATATTAAAATATCAAAATCCGGCCATTAAATAGCAAAATTTGACTAATAAATATTGAAATTTGAACTAGAAATGCCAAAATTTATCTGAAATATTTGAAACTAATCAAAATCCAGCTTTTAATTGTTAAAATTTAGTTTAAAAATAACACAATTTAGACGGAAAATGTAAAAGTTTGATTCTAAAAACTCAAAATAATATTAAAATATCAAAATCCGGCCATTTAATAGCAAAATCTGACTATTTAATATCAAAATTTGAACTAGAAATGTCAAAATATATTAAAATGTTAAAAATATTTAAATCCGGCCTTTAAATGTCAACAATTAGTTTAAAAATAACACAATTTAGACGGAAAATATAAAGGTTTGATTCTAAAAACTCAAAATAGCATTCAAATATCAAAATTTGATCATTAAATAGCAAAATCTGTCTATTTAATATCAAAACTTAACTGTTAAAACCTGTCTGGAATAAGTTAAAAATATCAAAACCCGGTCTTTAAATGTCAAAATTTAGTAAGCAGTTTGACAGATGTGTTTTGTTTAAAACTAAATTTATTTGACAGTTTATTTACTATTTTGTCAATTTCTAGAGATTTATTGACAGTTTGATGATATAATATGACAGTTTAATAATCAGTTGTAAGAAATTTGACAGTTGTGCTTTGTTTAGAGTATAGTTTTTGACAATTTAATATTACTATGTCGTCAGTTTGATAAAAAAGTTGTAAGCAATTTGACAGTTGCGCTTTGTTTAATAGTTTAACCATTTTTGACAGTTTTTTCTACTATTTTGACAGTTTCTAGATTTTTTTTGACAGTTTGATTAATAATATATGATATTAATAAACAATTTGACAGTTGTACTTTTTTAAGAATATAACTTTACAATTTTTGACAGTTCAAGACTACTATTTTATCAGTTTCTAGAGTCTTTGACAGTTTTATATTAAATATATTATAATAATGACAATTTGATAAACGGTTGTAAGCATTTGACAGTTGTGCATTGTTTAAAATATACTTTTGAAAGTTTAAAACCATTATTTTGTCAATTTTTAAATTTATTGACAGTTTGATGAACAGTTCCATACAGTTTTGACAGTTGTGTTCGTATTAAGAATTTAATTTAACAATTTTTGATAATTTAAGACTAGCATCTTGTTAGTTTCTAGATTTTTTGACAGTTTGATGATATAATATGACATTTTGATAAACAGTTATAAGCAGTTTGACAGTTGTGTTTTGTTTAAAATCAAATTTATCAACTTTTGACAGTTCAAAATTATTTACTTGTCAGTTTTTTGATCTTTTGACAGTTTAATGACATAATATGACAGTTTTATAAACAATTCTAAGCAGTTTGATAGTTGTGCTTTGTTTAAAATATAATTAACAACTTTTGTCAGTTTAAAACTATCATTTTGTCAGTTTTTAAATCATTCTTTGACAGTTTGGTAATGTAATATGACAGTTTGATAAACAGTTCCAAGTAGTTTGACATTTGTGCTTTATTAAGAATATAATTTAACAACTTTTGACAGTTCAAGACTTTTATTTTGTCAGTTTCTAGAATTTTTGACAGTTTAATAATATAATATGACAGTTTTAAGCAGTTTGACAGTTATTATTTGACTGAATTATTTTTTTCTAATAATATTAATATCATTATGCTCCAAATACTTTGTAGCTTACTAAACTGCTAAGGATCAACACAAACTACGTTAACCAGTCCTCCGACTGAGTATGCAAAAATATGCATAATTTTACATAAAAACTATATCAATAGAAAGTTTGGATTTTTGCATTAACTAGATTAAGAGCTTAACATGTAATTTGTGTGTGTGTGAATTGTTATTTATTTCTAAAGATAATTACGCACTAGATTAACAGTAAATTTTAAAAACTAGTTTCTATTAATTAAAATTATAAGGTAATTTGATCCTAATTATCCAATTTGACACATACACACTATAAAACAATTATTGATTCTTTTGTTTTAGTAATTTGATGGAGAAAGGATCATCCCTTCCATGGACGGACGCATTATTTCAAGCAACCGGTGAGAGCAGATTGAGTGGAGGAGCCCTTAGAGAATACTTCCGACCGTTAGAGGAATGGTTACGAAACGAAAACCTTCGCACACAAGAATTTGTAGGATGGTTATACGACGGTGATTATTGTAAGCAGAGCATCGAAACTGCAGGCCTTCAAGTGTACGGTGGTTTCTACAACGATTCGACAAACCAGAAAATATCAAGAACCACCCTGACATTTACATTGATCGTGCTGTTATTTACAACACACTTCCTGGCCATTTCTTAATATAACCGGATTGTTATATATTATTTTTAATGTTTGGTAGTAGTTGTTTTTTTTTTTTTTGGAGAAAGTTTATTATGTATGCATTAAGTTTTATAAAAAATATCTAATTGTATTTACAATGTTTTTGCTTTAGTTACTACAAGGTTATTTCAGAATTTTAAAATAAACAATGCGACATTTGAGTTCATTATCTGCATGGGAATTGATCCAGATTGAAATAATGCAAGGTACGTTTATTAGAAATAGCATGAGAGCGGCGGCGGATTAATTACCACCAGTTAATTTTTCGTTAGTCTAATTTAACTTTCACAACAAGCAACGAACAGACCATATGCTATAGCACGCAGCTAACTAATATTACCTAATGATGTTTCGTTTCTCACATACCCACATACATCTTTTTGATCTGAATCGCATGTTTGTGTATTTTTTTGGCTAAATTTCTCTAATTAAATGCACCAATTAAAATCGAAAATTAACTCCTTATGGAGATTTCCTAATGTGAAATCGAGTCTTGCATTTCAATACATTTTATTGGCGGATGTAATCGGTACTTTGGCATTGTTGTTAAACACCAAGGTTTCACTTAAATGTAAGAGAAATTTGATTTACATACTTATCATTTTGCATTGAAATCAGAAAGAAGACAATTGTTTCTGTTTTACAAACTTCGTCAGTGTTCAAAGTATGATAATAATTAAATGCTCATCCCCCTCAGAAAGACTTTCTTAAAATAGTTTGTGAAATTATTATGATTTTAATTTCTAATTTCCAGACACACCTCTTGCTTTGATATGCTTTGCTTTGCTTGCTTGCATCCGCGATGCACACCACTTTGACAATTAGGAAGTATACATATATCCACTAAAAGGCTTGATTTATAATACTTTCATTTCATTAGACCGATTGCGTGGAATCCTTCCCTCCTTTATAACCAACCAGTTAATTACACTAGATCCGCGAGGCTTATTTGCGCAACAACCTCTGCTATTTCAATTCCAGAGCGTCTATTTATGTTTTGTTGTTGTTATATGTTTACAAACACGGATCAATTATGTAAAAATGACGATTGCAGCAACAGCTAACGTCCGAATCCGTACTGGTTTAATGTTAATTGTGTGAGTGAGTGTGTGTTTGCGCAGGAAGGCCAAGGTTAATCATATTAGAAATTATTATTCATAATTGCATTAAGCATGTAAGAATGTTATAAAATTCTAATTTTTTTATTACATCATCAACAAAATTACTTAAAACAATTTCTTCATTTTGACACTTAAAACGTCAAATTTGACAGATTTATTAAAAACTTTGCTATTTGACAGTTTATCAAAATCAGCTTTAATACAAAATAGATAATTTGACAGTTTTACAACAATCAGTTTCCATTACAAATACACTATTATATAACACATATTTGACAGTTATGGTCAAGCATTATAAAATATACTATAGCTGTCAAATAACACATATTTGACAGTTATTTGACAGTTTATGCCAAATTTAATTGTTTTGTGACAGTATTTAATAATTGTCTTAACAAATTTGGCAGTTATGGCATATTTTTGCAGTTCCTTTTATCAGTTTGACAGATAGATAATTTTCATGACAAATTTGACAGATATTTGACAGCTATGGTATATTTTACTAAGATTTTTGACAATTCAATATAATATCTTAAATAATTGTCAAATTATTTTTAACAATTTTTATGCAATATTTGACAGTGTTTATGAAAAATTTGACAATTGTTATGCTGTATTTAATTTTGACAGTTGCGGTTTATTTTTGCAAACAGTTTGACAGATAGTTTTATAGGAATTATAGTACTTTAAATATGATTTTAACAATTTCAGGCAATTTGTGATGTTTTACGCAATTGTAATAATATGTTTGATCATTGTCTTGCTATATTTGACAGGTTTTTGACAGATGTCAAAGCATTTAAACTGATTTAACTGTTATAATATATTTTAATAATTTATGACATTAGATAATTGTCAACATACATTTAACAATTTTTATGCAATGTTTGACATTTTTTATTACAAATTTGACAGTTGTTTGGCTATATTTAATATCTATTTGACAATTTTGACAGTTACGTCAATATATATAATAGTTTATTAAGATTTTTAACATTAGCCACAATTGATGATATTTTAAATAACTGTCAAAATACATTTAACAAACTTTACGTATTATTTGACAGTTACTATGTTAAGTTTTATTGTTTATACAAAAAAATTGACAATTGTTTGGTTGTATTTGATAATTATTTAACAACTGTTTGACAGTTATGGTATATTTTTTTAGTTTAAACAACTTTTTTGACATTTCTTGATGTTTTAGAGTTAATTAAAATTTTTGACATTAACATTTAATAATATTTTAAATTACTGTCAATCATTTAAAAATTTGTATGTAACATTTGACAATTATTATGCTAAATTTGATTGTTTTATGACAAATTTGACAGTTGTTTTGCTGTATTTGTTAATTATTCAACAATTTTGACAGTTATGGCATATTTTTGATGTTTAAATTATTCATTTGACAGTTTGACAGATAATTTTATAGACATTTTAGTATTTTAAACAGTTTTAGCAACAAAAATAATTTGTTTGATCATTGTTTTGTTATATTTCACAGGTTTTTGACAGATGTCAAAGCACACCAACAGTTTATATAATTTTTTTACAGTTTTAACAGTTTGTGACTGTTTAAATAACTGTTATAACATATTTAACCGTTATGAAAATGACTATTTGACAGTATTTACGTTTAATGACATTTTAAATAGCTACTATGACATATTTTAATTAGTTTTATAATGTTTTTGACAGTTATTACAACCTACTTTATAAATTAATAATGTTTGATATTTTTGACATTTGCTATTTACTTTTTGACAGATTTTATAAGATTTTTAGCTTCTTAAACTGTTGCCGTGACATATTCAATTAATTTTATATAGTTTATGATGTACTAAGTTGTTGTCATGGCTGTCAAATAACTAAAGAATTTTATTTTGACATTTATATCAGATTTATATTTGACAATTATTACGCTAAATTTCATTATTTTTATGACAGTTTTGACAGTTGCTCTGCTGTATTTGATAATTATTTGACAAATTTATTCTTTTGCCAGTTTGACAGATAGTGTTTATAGTAATCTTAGTGTTTTTAATACTTTTCGCAATTTATAATACTTAAAACAAATATCATAACACTGACACTTCTTAAAGCATTACATTTTTTTACAGTTTTGTCAATTTGTGACAGTTTTTATAATTGTTATCAAATTAACAGCTTATGACGTGTTAGATAGTTGTTATAAACAATTTTGAAAATTATTTGCTACATTTTTGCAACTTTTTTTGACATTTATAATCATTAATGTTTTAGAGTTGATTAGGATTTTTAACTTTAGCATTTTAAATAACTGTAAAAATATATTTAACAATTTTTCGGAATCAATTTGACAGTTGTTTTGCTGTATTTGATAATTATTCAACAATTTTGACAGCTATGTCATATTGTTAGAGTTTAAATGATTTGGTTTGACAGTTTGACAGGTAATTTTATAAAAATTGTAGTATTTTAAATTTTATTTGTTTAAATAACTCCTAAAATACATTTAACAATTTTTATTTAATATTTGACAGTTAGTATGCTAAACCTGATTGTTTTATAACAAGTTTGAGCTGTACTTGATAATAATTTGACAGTTGTGGCATATTTTTGCATATTAAGTATTTTTTTTTACAGTTTGACAGATAATTTTATAAAAATCTTAAATTTTTAAATATTTTTTGACAGTTTTAACAATTGATAATATTTTTAATTGTCATATTATGTATATTTATATTGTTTTGATGTTGTGACATATTTAACAGTTATTCAACTAATTATTTGACAGTTTTTAAATTTAATAACATTTTAAATAGTTACTATGACATATTAGAACAACTTTGACAGTTATCATGTCATTTGTTGACAGTTATAATAACAAACTTTATAAAATTTATGGTATCAGCTTTGATATTTGTCATTTTATGGACAATTAGTGCTTTATTTGACATTTGTCTAGCTGTATTTGACAGTAATATACTTTTTTGACAGTTTTTACAGTTTATACTGTTGTTAACCAGACTTAATCAAACTTGGCACATAGTTAACTATGAATAACTTTGATGACTTATAGATATTCAACTATTAATTGCAAAGCGACACCGTATCTACTAATTTATGAGATGTCAATTGCAAAATAACGTGTTGTGACGTTACTAAACGTCAACCTTTAAATGTTTATGCAAAGCAACTTAGATATTTAACTGTCAATCGCAAAGTGACTTGTTGTGGCGTAACTAAACGTCAACCATTAAATATTTCAGAAATAATTGACAATTGGCATAATACTTGTCAAATAGCTGTTTGTTAAGCAACAAACAAAACTTACAACTTTAAAAAAAATTGACAACTTACATAATACTTGTCAAATAACTGTTTGTTTATTGTCAAAACTAGAGAAAACTATAAAATATGTCAAACAAATCCTAAAATTTTTAGAAATAATTGACAACTGACCAAACAATTCCCAAATAACTGTTTGTTAATCTAGAAAATAACAACCAACTGTCAAACTTATTCTACAACTTTTAGACAATTGACATGACATTTGTCAAATAACTGTTAAGTTACAAAACTACAATAAACTGTCAAATTTCATGACTTGTAATTGTCAAACATATCTTACAACTTTTAAAAATGATAAACAACTAACATGACACTTTTCAAATAACTGTTTGTTTATTGTCAAAACTACAAACAACTATAAAATATGTCATGACTTGTAACTGTCAAACAGATCCTACAATTTTTAGAAATAATTGACAACTAACATAATACTTGTCAAATAGCTGTTTGTTAAGCGACAAAATTAAAGTCATTTATCAAATATGTCAAACACAACTTGTAACTGTCAAACAAAACTTACAACTATTAAAAATAATTGACAAATGACACAACACTTGTCAAATAGCTGTTTGTTTATTGTCAAAACTAGAGATAAATGTGAAGTATGTCAAAAATAAATTGTCAAACTGTCAAACAAATCCTACAATTTTTAGAAATAATTAACAACTGACAGAGCAATTGCTAAATAACTGTTTGTTAATCAAGAAAATAACAACCAACTGTCAAACTTGTCAAACAAGACTTGTAACTGTCAAACCTATTGTACAACTTTTAGATATGGTTGACAATTGACATGACACTTGTCAAATAACTGTTTGTTAAGTTACAAAACTACAGCCAACTGTCAAATTTGTCAAACATGACTTGTAACTGTCAAACAAAGTATGACAATATTACCTAAATTATTCCAAACATCTTGCAATTGATAATTTTGAATAAAATTTACATTTATTGAGGTCATTCAGATATAGATAAATGCTTGTTTGTGGTAAACATTGTTATGATTGCATACAATAAATTACCTTCAATCAATTTATTCAATTTAGAATAAAATTCAATTCAGGAAATTCATCATACAGAAGCAACTTTCCATCGTCGTTAAGTAAACGAGATGGCAAACAAGCAAGCAAGCCAGCAACGAATTATAGCACCTTTTTTGGTCGTTTCTAATTTGAACGCCAAATTACGCGTGAAGTAATTTAATCTTTTTTAATCTACATTAAACGTGTACTATATTACTACACATTACATAATAAGGAAGAAAATTTGCCACACAATAAATTAAAATAAATTCAGATCACACTGAAATAGTAAAATTAATCAATCAAAGCAGCAATGTTGTGTAATAATTGATGAAATACTAGTTAGTGAGAATCTTCTCATAAAACAGTGCTGATAATTATGCGTATTATTAATCTCAATAGACAAAGAGATGCTCGCATAATTTTCTAATATTGACAGAAACGAAACGAAACCAACGTTGTTATGTAACGGCGAGACTTTCTTACGGAAATCACATGTGGTAGAGGCTGTGTATCGATATATTTTTTGATTTAATTTGAGCCGAGTAAAAGTGAGACATTCCAGACCCGAATTTTATTGCATAATTGAAATTATTAATTGTTGCATCTTTGATTCAATGTCTCAATATGTATCCTTTCACTAGGATATTTGTATAAGCGGTTTTAAAGCAGTAAATTGTCATTATTTGATTGACAATTAATTGCAAAGCACAATACTACTTGCAAATCATGATATGATCATTTTAAGCAACAAATTGTCATTCAATTAAATTATTTTAAGATAAGAAATCACAATATATTATTCTTAAAATTGAGTTCCCGTCAGATTTGTTGCTCTAATCTAATCATGCAAATATAATTTTTAATTCATTTGTAACTTCATTTCCGGTAATTGATTCAATTAAACTTAATTAATCTTTCACCAATTACAATTAAGTAATGTCTTGCTTGAATTGGATGGGATTAGCGTTTGCGCTTCCTTTTAATGCAGACTCTACATACATACCTACAAGTCTCTATTAAGAGCACTCGAAACAATAACATCCTCCTCAATTGATGAATTATGTAGTTTTATTCGCGCATTCGTGTCGACGAAATGTGCGTAGCTAGCAACTATCGAATATAATAATGTGTTTTAACTGTTTTAAGGGCCTGCGAATGCAATCAAAATATTTATAACACATGTTTCAGTTAGTAAGTGTGTGAGTTGGAAACAGAATACATTAGACTGAAGTGCAGTGTTAGATATTCCAGTGAGTTTTAATATAAATTAATTGTAAATTATTTAATATAATTATTGTAGGATTCATTTCATAAATGATCAAGAATGTGGATTGGATTGTTACTGTTAATTTTTGGATATTCAAATGCGCTAAATCTGGGTAGAGGAGTGTGCCAAGAGGAGCAAAGGTAAAAATGCAAAAGAAGTAGAAAGTGATATTTCGTTTTAATAATAAATAGCTGGCTGGCTAACATGTGTGCACCGGTTGCGCAAGAAGAAGTTGGTCGGCCGTGTGCATGTCATGTACGGCGATTTTTTTCGGAAATTATTACGCGAGTAGAATCTATCTATCGCGGAATCAATTTATTCACATAATGATGGCGCAACTTAAATTTAACTGAGAAAGTCCTTCCGATAATTGATCCAGTTATTTACAAATCGATTGTCATAAATGTAGCCAGAGGGACAACACTAGTTGATTAATAACCAAAATGCAATGAAATTTTCACGCTTCGGTAAACATATTTCATGTCCACTCCGAGCTCCATTCTAAGAAATTGAGATAAATTAAATAAGTATTGCCGTTTCCGGCATGATTAAGATTACGATATCACTTTACCTCACGGTTTGTTTAAGTAATATGTTACCACACCATAAATATGTTTTCAATATGTCTTTTAAGGAAGTCTCTCACTGTTTAACTACATTTTTATTATTAATAACGTAATTAATAAATTTAATCGTATTGCTAAATCGATTGAAATTAATATGATACAATCGACGACTTCCGTTTTAAGCAATCAACATTTAGCTCAAATAAATTAAATATTTTATCTCATGGGTGGTATCAGTATATTCTTTTTATGAAACAATCGTAAAACAAAACCAATTTGTATGTCAAATTATTGAATTAATATTTTGGCACTTTTTATATCATATTTGATAGATACTTGACTAATTTTTTGACTTGTTGAGTATTTTATGACATTTTGACAATTTGCAAGTCATATTTGACAGTTGACATGATATTGTGACTAATTTCATAGTTTAATTTAGAATTTTATGCTATTTTGACAAATTGCATAACATATTTTGACATTACTTTAAATATTTCAGTGTTTGTGACATTTGTGGCAACTATCATAATTCTTGACTTGTATTTTAATATATTTTGACAGATTGCATAACATATTTGAGTTTTTTGACATGTTTTGCAGTTTTTTTATAACATTTGTAGCAATTATCAAGCTTTTATGACTAACTTTTTGATTAAATTTAGTATTCTATATTTTAACAAAACTGTCAAATTTGTCATTCAAATTTGACAGTTTTTATGACAATGAAAGTTAAATTTTATGGCAATTTGACAGTTTTAACAAACCATTTTATCTAAATCTGGTAACATGGGATCTTTTTGATGGCAAAAAAGCTTTCTAACGTTGATCACTGCAGCAATAAATTTAATAAAATAAAAAATTGCTTTGTTACAGTTTAATTTAATTAAACAATTTTACTGTTTAATATGTTTTGCCTTTTTTGCGTTAATGACTGCTTGAACTTGACAAAGCATATTTTTCAATTATCACATTTTGATTAATGTTATTCCACTTCTGCAATAGCAATTCTTTCAGCTCTTGAGTAGTTCTTGGAGTTGGTGTCTGCTTATATACGTTATACCAGCTTATCCCAGACGTGATGAAAAAGTCGATGTTTGAAGTTGGTGCTGGCTGTTTAAAAAATGTTGGGTCAAAACTTTTTTATTGAAAAAATAAGTAAAAATTTACCTTATAAGCCGGTGTAATGGAGTTTGGATGGAAATCGGTCATGCTAGAACGGTTGTTTGACTTTTGGATAGAGCCGAAGACGTAGTAGCACAGTACTGCTCTTTTTAAGAGTAGGATGATGAACCTGCCAAGGTCCCACTGTTCAACTCGCAATTCACTAGTGTTTTGTGTGCAAGTTCTATGAGTACTACTGAAAGTATTTAGAAAAGTCTTTTTTTAAGTTGGTTTACAAACAAGGACGCAGAGAACAACGTTTCTTTGCAACTTACATTTTAATGTAATGTTTTATAAAAGCAGCGGTAAATTCTAGAAAACTATCTATTCTTTCTTTGAACGGTGCTGACTTGCGCTAGATGAGGAGATATCTTGCTTGATTGTTCATTTGCTTCTAATTTTGAAAACTATTGCAAGTCAGTTTATGTAACTTTATCAAAAAAAGATGCTTTTAGGTTTCAATTGTTGCATGAGTAAATGATGTAAGTAGCCTGTAAACAAAAATAATAATTAGAAGCTATTTGGCACTTTGCGTGCTTAATTTCTAGTTTTGTTAAACAAACCAAGTTTTTGTCTAATAAAATCAAATTTTTAACAGAAAAATTAATGTTTTGCTTAATAACACAGGATTCTTGTACAATAAGTCAAAATGTTTGATAAATAAACCAGATTGTTGTCCAATAATGTCATATTTTTGATAAATTGGCCAAAATTGTATCCAATAAGACCAGTTTTTGACAAATTTTTCAGTGCAAGGATAAAGTTTTAACAAAAAAAACAAAATTTGTTCAAATAAGCTAAAATTTTGCCGAAAACAACTATATTTTTGCTCAATGCACGTGATTTTTGATCATAAAATCAAATTTTTGTTTAATTAAAGTAAATTTTTACTCAATAACTCAAACTATGTACAATAAAACAAGAATTATAGTCAATAAAGACAAGTTTTTGCTCAATACAACCAGATATTTGATTTATAAACCAAATTTTTACTCATTTGGTTAAATTTTTGGTTTATAACCTAAAGTTTGGCCAATGAAACAAAATTTTTGCTCAATAAGAAAAATTTAATCAAAAAAACTGTAAACGGGCCGGATTTTTGCTCAAAAAAGTCCTAAAACTAGAAAAATTTAACACAGTTTTTTGCTGCTCACAACTGACGTCAGAAACGGGACAAAATTTACAAGAACATGTACTAAAATGTCAAAAACGCTCACAAACTTACAAAAAATTAAGGATGTCACATTAGTGATTGTTTGTTTACTAAAATATGATCCCAAGTTGTCAAAAATGTATTAAGGTATTCAAGAACATGTATCAAAATGTCAAAAATGTTTACAAACATACAAAAAATTAAGAATGTTAAACAGTATTTTTTAAGAGAAGAATAAAGATGTTAAACAGTGTTTCTTAATTGACAAAAACATAGTTCCAAGTTGTCAAAAATAAGTCAAGGTTATCAAAAACATATTCTAAAATGTTAAAAATATTTTTAACATGTCAGAAACATGTACAAAAAGATTAACAAAAACAAACAAAAATTTGTTACTTAATTGTTTGGCAAATTATCAAAAATGTGCCCAAGCTCTCAAGAACATCTTCCAAAGTTGACAAATATGTTCTTAAGATGCAAAAATTGTTTATAAACTCTCAACAAGTTTTTATTTGTTAATAAAATTTTCAAATTGTCAAACAGGTTTTTAGGTTTTGTCAAAAATGTGCGTTTTTAAAAGTCACATGTTCCAAAAATATTGAACACTTTCCAGATTAACGGATTTCTTCTTTATTTGTCATGAATGACGCTATCATGTTAACAAGTTGTCAAACATAGTCTGATAATATTCCAAAGATACCAAACATGTCAAACATTGTTATTAACAATTAACAATGTTTTTGAGTTTTTAAGCAAATGACTTTGAGTTGTGAAACATGTTCCAAACTTAATTAAACATAAATGACAAACAATGTTTTAGAGTGTGCATTATTTGCCTTTAAAGACTAATAAGGTTTCCAAAATATGACTGATAACGTTCCAAAGATACCAAACATTTCCAAGATTTTGAAAAGTTGACAAAACAGTAAACAATGTTCCAAAAAGTTTAAGCATGTTTCTTAATAGTCAAACATGTTTTCAAGTTGTTAAAAGTGTATCTGATCTGTCAAAATATAAATAATGTTTCCAATTTGTCAAAAATGTACATTATTTGACGTTAAAGACCAATAATGTTTCTAAAATATGACTGACAATGTTCCAGAAATGCTCTCTATTTGTCAAACATGTTCTTAAAGTATCTCAAAAATGTTTCAGATCTGTCAAAAATGTTCCAAAACTGTCAAAAATGTTATCGTATTATCAAAATGTTTATTATTTAACATAAACCAATAAACAATGTTTTGGAGAACATATGTAAGTTGTCAAAAATGTTTCATAAAAGTCCAAATTGTGCATTTTTTACAATCAATATGTCAAAATGTTGTCGAGATAAAACTGATAATTTTAAACATACTAAACATTCTCAAGCTTTTAAAAAATTGTTAAAAATTGTCAAAACGTTTCAAACTTCTTTTCTAGTTATAAAACGTGTTCTTTAAATGTCAAAAAATGTTGAAAGTTCTTGTACTGTCAAAATGTTCCCAAGCTATCAAAAATGTTTTCAAACTGTTCATTATTTGTCATAAACAACAAACAATGTTCTAGAGTTTAGAATAATTTGCAATTTATTGGATAAGTTTAAAATTAATTATAAATTGCTCATTGTGTTTGATAAAAATATTTGAGAACAGTTAAGGTGCAACTAAAAACTTTTAAATTACATTGAAAAACAACAATTTTAACATAAAATAGCTCAGCATAAACAGCTTAGAACGTTTTAAGTGTTTCTGATAACAGTTTTAATACTTTTTATTGCAATTTTTATTATTTAAAGTTAAAAATTGATTCAAAACAACTTAAATACACTTGGGAACACTTTAAGTGCAACTGAAACTACTTATATAATAATTAAAAAATTATTAATACATTCAAGGATAAATTGGAACAGTTTTAGTACATATTAGAGCAATTATAAAACATTATAATAAGTTTAAAATTAAATAAAAAATTATCGGTTTAAAAAAAACTTAAATTACATTAAAACAAATTAAATTAAAATAGCTCAGTACTTCCAAAAACAGTTTGGAACACTTTAGCTGCTGTTGGGAAAAGAAGTTCCAGTACATCTTAAAACATTTTAGAGCAGTTTTGCATTAAAAACATCTTAGATACACTTAGAAACAGTTTAAGTGCATCTCAGAAAACTTGAATGTAACTCAAATTTTATTAATGTAAATTGGAACAACTCTTAACAGCTTAATCAAAGTTGAAAACAGTTTAGGTGCACTTTGAAATCGTTGAATAAAACTACTCACAATTTTAGTTGCCAATGGACAGCATAGAAGACTTCAGGTGCAGCTTGGAACAGCTTGAGTGCAATTTCCAACAGCTTAAGCAAAGTTGAAAACAGTTCAAATGCACTTTGGAACTCTTGAATGCAATTACTCACAACTTCAGTAGACTAATGAACAGCTTAGAACACTTCAGGTACAATCTGGAACAGTTTAAGTACATTGAAACACTATTAACATCAAAACCAGCCTAAAACAGCCGCGTTGCTATTAGTAACTAATGGTCTGCAAGTTTACTTTAAAAATAATTACAAATTTGTTCGCTCTGATTTGCACCTTAAAAATTATTAAAATCCGGTAAGTCATAATTTGTTTAGTTTTTATTAATTTGATTAAAAAATGTTTTTTAATCATTGATGCCATGAAATTATTAAAAATCAAGTATGTATGTTTACTTTACTTGTCAGTTTGAAGTTTTGGTTATAAAAACTAAGCAAAATATGCTTTGTAGTAATTAATAAAGCAAAATATTCAGATATCATAAATTGTTTGCCTCACATCCAGTACTGATAAATCAATCTTTTCAATAATGATATTCTGCAAATAATTGATAAAATCCAAAGCTGCATCAGTGATTCAGAAGTAGAAGTTGTAATACAAATTAAGCGTAAAGAAGCTTCCAATTCCTGTAGAGCACTTTAATAAAAATCATTTATTTAATCATTAAAGCCATGAAATTATTAACATTGTCAATTAAAGACCAAATGTCAGTTTGTAGAAGAAACCGCAGTTAAATGTATTAACATTAATAATTAAAAGCAAAACACAATTTGTGAGTAGGCAAAAGCATATTAATTTAAAACGATTTAATACTTACTTGAAAATATTTGAGATAACCATAAATTGCTTCTCATACATTCGAGTACTGATTGAAGGATTGTTGATCTTGCACATCTACCGGATGCTGGTATGTAATTATTGTTCTACACTTTTGTCCCACATATAAATGTAATGTGCAATAATTAAACGCATTTTGTAAATTGACAAATTTATTTTAATGTAAACAAACTTTGTTTAATCATGGCTAACAGTATTTATGAATAATTATTGATATTGCAATAATTAATTATAAAATCATAAATTAACTCAATTTACATGGTTTACGTATTAATAAATTATTAATTTATTTAAATTTTAGCATACTTACAGCAAATAGTAAAATATGTTTTGAGTGAAAAGATTGTCAAATGTGACAGTTAAAATATTATTGAAATGTCAACGAACACCTGATTTAGCTTATATTTAATTAAATTAGCTATTTCTATTGGTAAAAATTGCAATTAATCAAGTTGGTTTGTAAATATTGCAACAAAGCAATCTAGATCAATAATTTTATTTATATAATAATAATCATATTTACAGATCTACAGACTATGCAATAAATACTATAGTTTCTTCAACAAAGGAATTTAAATGTTTGCAGATAAACCAAATAAGTTCAATTTCTCACATTACTTATTCTGCACCAGATTTCCTAATCTACTTGCACCACCACCAACCATCGGCATCAATACAGACGCTACAATTTTTCTCATTAGTTTTGGAAAGTTAGATGCATTGATCCGGTGCCTGCGAGTCGCAATTGTGGATAGATAAATGTGGATCAAATGTGTCGTAATGTACCGACCGGAGTGCGCATTCCATCTCAGTCCTGAATTCCCATATCTGGTCGTTTATAAACAAAACTTTTACTTTCATTGTGTATGTATAAAGTTAGCCCCTCTCAAAGCAAAGCAAAGCAGAATATTGTATATGTTGAGTGTGTGTAGTTTATAGGACCACCGGCTGCTTCCGGTTCGACCCACATTTACATTTCCAAACGACCCACATCCGAAACTGCAAAACTCATTTGTAGTATGAATCCGATGGCAATATGTAAATGCGGACGCGCAACATATTTTCCTTTTCCTCTTATCACTTTGATCTGATCGTCCATTGTTGCAATTCATTTAATATTATAATCTTTCGATTGGCATGGATTGCGTGATACCCTTTTATAATATGGTAAAGTCGATCGATCGGATCGTGCCGCGTTTTTAATTGAAAGTGAAACACACGCACAAGGTAATAGGTATACATACATACATGCGGTCATGTAGTTTGGTGTTTCTAGAACGCCGCGCCGCGCAAAAGAGATATGTGTGTGTGACACAATTACGCCGAACGAAAGTAAAATTACACGGCGGAAGAATGTGTGTTGATATATTAAACATTACTTCCGGTGTATATACTGGCCATTGGCTATAATGTCCGCGTAGGCTACATCAACGATTTACAATTATCTAATAATTGAACAATTGTGTCCCCAATCTCTTTTGTTTCATTCAATTCTCTCACATTAATATTTAACACTACAAATCGATTTTAATGTTTAAATTAGAGTAGCTTTAAATGATTGTGTAGTATTATTTTTGATTCAATAAAAATTAGGGTGGATGGGCGGGGCACACCAATAAAATAAAACTGTTTAATCATTTTTTGTAACAGAAAATTGCAATACCATTAAATTAATAAAAATAATATTAGCCATGATTAAACAAAATTTGTTTATATTACAAATTGTCAGATTAAATTACGTTTATATGCAAGACCAATTATAAAGATTATTATACCTGCAAGCAAGATAAAAAAATTTAGTCAATCCTGTTCTCAATAATCGTTTAATTAGTCGGAAGCAATTTATGGTTATCTGAAAATGTTGCACGTGAGTATTAAATCATTTTACATTAATGCGCTTTTAATTTATTAACCTTATTTAATATATATTATGCTTTTCACTACTCACATATCATTTTTGCTTTTAATGTTCACGGAATTTGTAATGTTAATACATTTACTGAAGTTTCTCCTATAAACTGACAAGTAAAATATAAAGTACCTACTTGATTTTTAATACAATTTACAATGTTTATAATTTCATGGCCTTAATGATTAAATGAGTTGTTTTTATTAAATTTAAAATTAATAATGCAATTCTGGTAATGGTTTGAGCAGCAATTTGATTTATATTTAAATAAAAATAACAAAAACTTGAATTTACTATTATAATTATTGCCTAATTGAATTATAACTTACATTTACAGTGTAGAGAAATATCTGGTTCATGTTTACTTCTAATAAAGATCTTTTAAAGTGGTTGTTTGCTTCCGGGTTTCCCAAGTCACTGATGCAAAGGTGAATGTTGTCAATTACCTGTGAGCAGAGTATGACCTGAAAAGATCTTAATAAAAAAAACATTAAACGACGACCGAAAGCTGCCAAATAAGTAGCCCAATTGATGTGTTGCCTGTATCTGGCAGCTTTTCTAAACAGTGGTCAGCTTATTGTAAGTATTGGCTTGATTACAAACAATTAGGCATGGCATACTTGCCTACCAGTTAGTTATCTGTAATGCTCAAGTTTTAGTGATTTCTAGATTGGATCACTAACACTTGGGCGGATGCATAGGACATTCTAGCAATTATAAATTAGAGTACCCGCCCAAATCACCCAAATGTTAGTAGTCTGTAGATTGGATCACTAACATTTGGATGAACAGTCCCGGCCACCACCCAGAAGTTTATAGATTGGATTATTTGAACTATCCCATCACTTTTTCTAAAGATTTGTAGATTACAAACACTTTGGCGGATAAGCGGGATTTTTCAGCTTACACTATTTGTACGCTCAAAAAGTTTTTGTGACAAGAGAAGATGGTGATCTTCCTCTTGATGACTGACACTTGGGACTTGGGTGGGTGGGTTACTCCAGTTTAAACTACTCAAAGGTAATCATAGTTTGGAATATCCTACCCACCCACCCAAGTGTTGGTGGTCAAAATGTTGAATATTTGTCTTTTTTTGAAGACGCCAGAATACTTTTTGTCACAAAAGACAATGACGATATTCAATCTATTAATGACTGACAATTAGGTGGGTAGGTAGGGCACTCCAGTTTAAAATACTCAATAGTAATCACGCTATGAAGTACCCGGCCCACCCACCCAAGTGTTAGTGATCAAAAGGTTGGAATTTTGACTTTTTTTAAAAACGTTAGAAAAGTTTTTGTTAAAGAGAAAATAGTAATATCCTTCCTTTTGATGATTGACATTTGGGTGTGGTTGGGACACTCCAATTTGAAATACTTGGTAATTATACTAGAGTATTCATCATGGAGTATTATACCTACCCACCCAAATGGGGTGGGGTTGGTGGTCAAGAGGTTAAAATTTTATCTTTCCTGAAGACGTTATAAGAGTTTTTGTCTCTTTTTGAACTCCAGTTCAAAATACTTAATGTTAATTATACTATGGAATACCCTACCTACCTACCTACCTAAGTGTTGGTGGTCAAGAGGTTGGAATTTTGTCCTTCCTAAAGACGTTAGAAAAGTTTTTGTATATGATAAGGCTGCAGTCTCACTGCACCACCCACCGCCATCAACTAAAATTCGAACACGTTAAATCATATGGCGACGGTCCGACTGATTCACTATTCTCGCCGGCATCTGTCATTTGGTAACCACCGTTTCATAATTTCAAATCGGTTGGTGGTAGCGCGGCAACAGTTATTTGAAACATACTAACTTGATATTTCACAAATCAAAACATAATCTGTCATTTTCGCTTTGATATTTGAGAGTTTTAAAAACGGTAACATAGATAAAACATGGACACCATCCGACATTGATAAACTAATTACATTAGTAAATGAAAGGCCCAAAATATAAATATATAAATATAGAATTCTTCTACTGACATAGAAAAGAGTGGGAAATTTAAAGATTTGGTGGTCACCAGTGGCTGCAGTGAGACTGCAGCCTAAAGGTGCAGCAGCGTATGTTCTTGAAAGAATGTTATTTTTTAAGATCAAAGTTGTTCGGGTGGGGAAGGCTTTGGGATTTCAGTATAGGGTTGTTTTTCTATATTCATTTTTTGTTTGTCTGCTTGTACTAAAAAATGTATAGTACAAGGTTGTAATAGTCTTGGTTTAAGAAGATATCTACTATGTGAAGGTCGACGATAGTAGGCTGAATCATGTTATAGCCGCAAGAGTGTGGTGGAATTGACAACACCTGTGGCACTAGACAAAATTTTTGGTCTATATTTGTAGCCAGATGATGTCTTTGTGCATGATGTCAAACTTGACTGACTAGGAAAAAAATACTTTAAATGCTCAACTTCACTTTTAAAAGAACTGCCTACCAACTAAACTTTCTCTAGTGTTAAATACCACCTCAAAATTTGAGACGGTAAATCATGATTTAGGTTGTGGGGTGGGATTATGGGGTGATTTACTTTAAGTTGATAATTGATTAGCCAGTTTGAGTAAACCGCAATATCTTTTGGTCGAAGCTTTAATATGCTAACGCAACACAAGAATGCCAAAGTTGAAACTTTTTTTTTTCTGACGTACCATGAGGCTTTGACAATCCAAAGCAAAGTTAAACTTTAAAAGACTTCAAGACGATTGAGGTCAATGTTTGCTGTCTTTCCCCAGTCTGGGATGCAAACGTGATTTAGAATTTGATGATAATAAGTCTTTTATCTAATGTAATACCCAAATACTGTCGTTAAGGAAGAAGGCCTCAGTTCTCTACACTCTTTGTTTTCTGTATAGAGTTGGTGTCTGGGTACTGGGTCACTATATTTAAAGTGTTGCAGATTTAAACTGTTTAAAACAAAGAGATGCAGACTGACTATGTCGCGTTGAGGGCTTTAGCAGGCTTAACTATAAGTTATTTTAGTGCAATTTTCTTTGAGACGTTAAATATGAAAAAAGACGGTTTATTTTTGATGTAAGTTTTTAAGGTGCAGAGAGACAAAATGGTTTTTGCTTAGATGTTGGCCGTAAGGCGGTTTGTATCCGGTTTGTTATGTGCGGTGAATTTTGATGGTTAACTGGATTTCTTTTTCATTTATTGTGCTTTTTACAGCTATTTACATTGCCACAATAAATCTACGACTTGTTTAAAGAGATTAAAGAACAAGTACTTAATTAGTCATTATCAAGGATCAAACTTCAGACTGTTTGCATAATATGCAAGGGTTCTATCTTATTTTAGTTTGTTCCGGTATAATATATCGTCGGTAAAAATGCAAGTCATTGTATGTACATTTACAAAAAATGTACAGGAGACGATAAAAACTTCATACTTCAAGTATAAACATTTCATGTTTTATCTTTTTGAATTATTATGAATCATAATATGATAATTAAAATATACTGAAAGATTTAAGGTTTTGTACACGTATATGTAGAATAACCCCGGTTTGAATGAGATAGAATAATTATTGACAAAAATACACTTTCACCGACAATATGGATTTTCTATGGTAATAACAGATTCTTTGGGTTTTAACAATTGTTAAATTTTCCGTACTCTTTTGCCGTTTTGGTCTAACACAGGCTCTACGTTGGGCGCCAAAACCACGTTCATTTGCAAATTTGTTTGCCAAGTTTTCAAAAACGTTTGGAAAAGCATTTTCCAAAATATTTTTATTTTTTGAAAAGTCCACAAGTGTTTCCTTAGAGCTTGGCAGTTGTTTGATTTTCCGTACTTTTTTTCTTTTCTGGTAAAGAGATGCTACTTTGTTTCATTAACAGATCCACCTTGAGCGCCAAAACCACGGCGGTTTAGAAAATTGTTTTTTAAGTTTCTGAAAACGTTTGGAAAAGTATTTCTTGTATGTTTCCAAAATATTTTTGTTTTTTTGGATAGTTTACAGGTGCTTCTTTGAAGTCCAAAGACTGTTTGATTGTTTGTACTTTATTCTTTTTTAGTGTAGAGTTGCCCTCTTACAATTAGTCAAAATATTTTTCTCTGAGCTGTCAAAAAATTAAACTGTTTGTCAAAATAATTGTACAATATGTCAGATTGTTTCTCCAAATAATCAGAATGTTTCCAAAAACATAAATTTTGCTTAAGCTGTCAAAACATTCCTCAATGCGCTGTCAACATTTTCAAGCAAGTTATGCTAAACTATAAAAATGTTTCCCAAAACTAAATCAAAATATTTTTACAAATTCAAAGTATGCTCTTTTCTGAGCTGTCTAATACAACCTGTCAAAGTGTTTCCCAAAGTGTCAAAGTATTTTTTAAATCATTAAAATGTTTCCAAAGTTATCAAACTATGGCCGATGTGTCAAAATGCCACTAAAATGTTTTTATAAATATCAAATTATGTTGAAACCGTCAAAATGTTTGTCAAACTCTAACTTGTTTATCAAATTATTGCATAATCTTGTTTCCTAAAATGCCAAAATATTTCCAAACTATCAAAATGTTTCTAAAAATATTAATTGATGTTCAAAGTGTTTAACATGTTTTCCTATAAGCTGTCAAAAAGTTTCCTAAACTCTAATCTGTCAAGTTAATTTGTAATCTTTCAAATTGTCTATAATCAAATCTTATCAAAAAGGTTTTACAAAAACCAAATTATGCTGAAACTGTCAAAATGTTTATCTAGAGACTGTCAAAATGTTTCCTAAACTTTAACCTGTCAAGTTATTTTGTAATCTTTCAAATTGTTTTCCAAACCGTTTTTATAAAAATTAATATATGCCCAAACTGTCATAATGTTTTTCTGAAAGATATCAAAATGTTTCTTATCTGTTTCTAATCTGTCAAATTGTTTCCAAACGATCAAAATGTTTTCAAAAATATCAAATTAGGCATAAACTATATTTATCGAAATTTGTCAAATAAAGTATTTATTAATAGTTTATTTGACAAATTTGAGTACAAATTCGACAAGCTCAATAAATGAATATACTTAATTTAATTTCAAGAATGCATCTTATGAAACTCATTGCATATTATACGCAACAAGGAAATTGTGTTTTTATTTCTATAATGCGTGTTACACTTGTTACAGATATACCGTGAATATAACGCAATATTTCTTGAGAAATGCCACCGTGCGTACCTACCAGTGGTGCGTGCAGATCCCACCGAGATGCTCCACATTCGTCAATAAAATCATTAATGATTCACGCATCATTGTAAGTATTATTACTTTAGCTACTATTGTTTTCATATAGATCTTAAAGTATTGCGTAAAGACCTTCAACATTTCCTCTTTGCATTAATTTAATAAATTACATATCAAAAAAGTGCCCTCGGACCAGTTCTGTTGATTACGAAATTATTCAAATGGAGCCCAATTAATCCGTTCACTAAGCCATAATTGCATTTGCAAATATTAACATTTCGTGCATTGTTTATGTGGTATCAAGGACTGAGTTTATTTATTTATAGAATCAGATTGAATAAAGAAAGGTGATAAGTGATTAGAAAGGGTGCTGCACTTGGAGACAAACAATAATTTTATTTATGTTTTGCTTCCTCTCAATGCTTCACGTATGTAGGTATCGGATATAAGGAAGCCATTAAATAAATAATTGATGTGTTGGATTTCTTCTCACCATGCATAATTAATCACGTTCACTACAATCTGACCGCTCCAATTGTAAGTGAAAGTTGTCCGTGAACTGTAATTAAAAGTTCAAAATATTAAATAATTTCAATTGAAAGAATGCAAGGGTGAAAGTAGCCATATGTATTCAAGCCACCTACAATCATTATGTAATTGTGAGTTATATCCTGTTTTAAATGATTCACTTATTTTAGGAAGAAGAAAGAAGCCACATTGTTAATGTTTGTTGCGAAGAATACAGTTTGGATGAAGAAGGAATCAGATGTATACCTAAATGTCCCAATTGTATGAATGGAAAATGTAATGAAGAGAGCAAATGTTATTGTCATCCTGGATATAGGGGAGATAATTGTGAAAAAGGTTAAAAATTAATGAAACTACTTAACATTTAAATATCTAATATATTCTTACTCAATTTATTTAATGCGTTGTTTACGTTTTCATAAATAAATAAATAAAATACTATCTACTCAGACTGTACATTCGAAAGGATCGACCTGATTTGACTAAATATGAGCTAATTGCATTAATATATTGCGTAATTGCAGTGTGCGAAGCAAGCAGATGGGGAAGATACTGCAGATACCATTGCGAATGTTTGAGGGGTCGCTGCGATCCTGAGGATGGTCGCTGCCAATGTCCTTCAGGATGGATTGGAATGAGGTATTAATTAAACAATTATAAAATACAATTAAATTTGATCTTAATCTTTCAGATGTGAACAACCTTGCCGAAGCGGTTATTTCGGTGAACAATGCAAAAGACAGTGTAATTGTAGCAAGGATGAGAAATGTAACCCTACTAATGGTAGCTGTAGCTTATTACAATTAGATGTTAGGATGTTGGATAAAATTGAAACCAAATTGATTGATTTGTATGTTTTATCCACTGATGAAACAACAACCACTATTGAAACAACTGAATCAACAACGATATTTGATGAAGAAGAAGACGAAGAAGTTGCAACCACCACCGAATTGAAAGGGAAAGCAACTACAACCGAGGTCAGTGGAACGACAGAAATAACTCGATTTGATGAAGTGGAAGTAATTCATCGCGATCCTCTTAACTCTAGAAGGATCCTCATTAGTACAACAAGTGCTGTTGCCGGAACGGTGCTCTTCGTTGTATTATTAGGGGTGTATATTAAATTGGGTAAAAAACGCACATCCGGACGTACTAGAGAGGATAAAAATACTAAGTTCACAGCAACGAAAAAAAGCATTTTTCATACTCCACTACCAGGTGTGTCTAAATTAAATCAACTCGGTATACAACTCAATATACATTTAAAAATATTCCAGTATATATTCAATAAAATGTTACAAATTTACAACGACTCCGTGGCGCAACGGTAGCGCGTCTGACTCCAGATCAGAAGGTTGCGTGTTCAAATCACGTCGGGGTCACAATTATTTTTTTTTAATTAATTTTAATTTATTTTATTTAGATCCTCCCAGCCCGGTATTTGAAAATCCTTCATTTACTACCACCTCTTCAGCGATACCACAACTACTTGAAAACAAATTAGTTAGTAATAGAGGTAAATTTAATTCGCTACATTTGATTGCAGTGATTTATTGTATTAGTTGCAGATATTGCTGAATTATTTTACGATCATCCACCTTCTACTGGAAGTTATAGGGCTGCCATTGCACCGGAACCACTTTATGATGAAATTCCTTGTTGGAAAAAAAATTGTCCTGAAAATGTTTATATCAATGCCGCCCCATTTGAGGATAAAACTAGATTTTAGTTAATCGATGCCATTTTAATTTAAATCATGTTTTTGTACAATAATTATAATATTAGAATTAATAATAATTAAATTAAACATAAAACATTTTTCACTTCATATTTGACACTTTTGACAGTATTCATTTTATATTTGACAAATTTTTTGACATTTATCTTATGTTTGACAGTTATTATGACAGTTGTCATTACAAATTGTGACAGTTTGTGATATTTTAAATAGTTATCATAACATATTCGACAGTTTAATTGCTTTATTTGACACTTTTTTGACAGTATAACATATTTTGCAGTTTAAATTACTTTTTAAGACATTTCATAACATTTTAGATAATTGCTTAACTGTTTGCATGATATATTTTGCATTATAATACTTTTTTGACAGTTTCGATTATCTTAAATAATTCTTATGCCATTTTATAAAGTTTTTTATGATTTATTTGACAATTAATTTTAAAATTAAAATTTAATTTCTTAACATTTTTGACATTTGTTGTTTTATGTTTGACAGTTGCTGAACAGTTTTGACATTTTTTAAGGTATATTTAGTATTTTTGACAGTTGATGACTACTTAAATGGTTGCAATGACACATTTTATCATTATTTTGACTGTTAATATAACATATTTGAAGTTTGTCGACTGTTTTGACATTTGTTATTTTATATTTGTTAAACAGTTTTGACACATTTTATGACATATGTAACTGTTTTATTAATTAATAACATCTCAAACAGTTGCCATGACATATGTGACAAATTTTATGACATATTTAGCAATTTTGATAATTAATATGTCAAACTTGACACTGCCTTAACATATTTATTAGTTTTTATAACTTTACAGCTTATTATTTTAACAAATGATATAACATTTGCAGTTTAAATCTAGCACATGTAGTGGTGAATTTAATTGCAAAAGCTTTTTAGTATCTAAAATAACTGTAAAGTATTTAAATTGAAGTAATTCATACAATAATATATGAAAGAAAGTTTTGCTATACTTACATAGTATACAATATCATTTATGATTTGTTGTTTGGGTTGCCTGCTATCAAAGCGCACTTTTTTAAATTAATTGCAATAATTACAAAATGAAAATTATAAAAAAAGTTATTAATTTAAATTGATTGATATAAATAACAATTTATAATAATTATAATTACTTACTTAAAATTTTCCAGATTTCAAGGCAATAAATTATTTCTATATTTATTGCCGATTCTTATATTTCATCTAATAATGATTATTTTTTTACGCTATTTAAGAATTTTTACTGAAATTCACTAGACACAAAACGATTTGTAAATAAATAATTATTTAAGTGACAGTAAAATAAACAACTAATACCATAGCAACGCTAACATTAATTCCAAAGCCAACTACAGTTTAATTTAGAAATGTCAATTTAATTGTAATTAATGTACTATATTATATTAATGACAAATATTCAGCTTCGGGACAAACTCTATGATTGATTGTTTGACATTTATTTGCAGTAGCTAACTAATAAACAAATATTCTTAGAAAGTGACGCAATTTCTTTAAAAAAATGTGCAAATATAAAATAATTGCATAAAAAATACCAGAAATATGCTTTTGTGTTTATTCTATAAATATACAGTATGGAAAATACCAGATAAAGATTGCGCACTGCTGAAAATTCCGTACATTTCTTACGAATGACAAATTATAACATTCAACCGATAGACGGATTTATATTTTTAAAGGAGGAAATTGAATTGCATAGATAACAAAAATATGCCAAGCTTTTGTATATATGTTATAGTTTTCATTCATAAATGTTCAGTATTTAGCAGAATTTGTTACAAAACTGCAATTATGTTTACCTTTACAATACATTTAGTTGTATTGCTGCACTTACTAATTTCCGTTGCAGGAAATGGAATTTGTTCTAAACAAGTACAGTAAGTAACAATATTAGCAATTTAATTAAATTGTTATTTATTTGTTTTATAGAAAAACAAGAACTGAACCGCAAACATTTATGGAATCCTATAGCGAACATTATACAATAGGATGCGGATTATTTAATTTGAAAAGGTGTGACCGTTGGAGGACCAGTTATCGTCAAGCCATACGTGACCAGGTAATTAATCAATCATTATTTAATTTGCTATTCATTTAATTGTTCTCTACAGGAAGTAACTTATCAAGAAGCTGAATTATATTGCTGTTCAAATTACACCCAAATAACACCACCCCCAAACATAACTTGCAACCCAATATGCGAAACTCCATGTCAAAATGGTTATTGCATACAACCCAACGTGTGCAAATGCGATGCTGGTTATTATGAAGATCCAAATATTAAAAATTTATGCAAAGCTGTTTGTCTACGCGATTGCATTAATGGTAAATGCACTAATGGAAACCAAACCTGTACTTGTAATCCAGGTTACACCATCATTGATAATAAATGTCAACCAAAATGCAACAAAACCTGCACAAATGGTGATTGTACAGCACCTGACACATGTACCTGCAAATCTGGTTATAAATTGGATCCTTTAGATAAATTTAAATGTAATCCAATTTGTACTAAAGATTGTTTTAAAGGTACTTGCGTTGCTCCTGAAACTTGCGGTTGTTGGAATGGTTTCATATTAAGTGCTGATAAATATACATGTGATCCAGTTTGTACCCAGCAATGTTTGAATGGAAATTGCACTGCACCTGAAATATGTACTTGCTTGAAAGGTTATGAATCTGCAGGACAATATGAATGCAAATTGATTGTTACAAAGTGCATTCATGGAGTTTGTCCAGAAGCTAGCTATTTGTTATAAATGTACAAAATTGTTACAATTACATTTCTAAATTAAACTGTAGTTGGCTTTGGAATTAATGTTAGCGTTGCTATGACATTCGTTGTTTATTTTACTGTCACTTAAATAATTATTTATTTACAATCAAAATCGTTTTGTGCGTCGTGAAATTTAGTAAAAACTTTCAAATAGTATAAAAAAATAATATAAGAATCGGCAATAAATATAGAAATAAATGTAATGTTGAAATCTGGAAAATGATATAAAGATTTTAAGTAAGTAATTTTAATTATTAAAAATTGCCAATCAATTTAAATCACTGAATGCTTTAAATCAACTTTTTCATGATTCTGGCTTTGTAATGCTGCAATGAATTTATAACAATGTGCGCTATCATGGTAGGCAACCCAACTAACACAGTCAATTTAAATTACTTTTTATGTTTTAATTTTGCAATTATTGCATTAAATTTAATGAAATGTGCGCATTGATAGTAAACAATCCCATCAACACATCATAAATAATGTTGTAAATTTTTTATTCTAATTTTTGATTTGCAATAGTCACGTTTTAGCATAAATTAAGTTAATTTAAACCCCAATTGATTTATTTTCTGTAGTTCTGTAGCATGTATTATGAGTTCCGAATTATTATAGATATAAAAATAAACCTTTTGAGATAAACTACTTATTTTCACTACTACATATGCTAGAATAGAGAAAAACAAATTTGACTTTTAATATTATTGTAAGTATTTAAATTCATTTATTTATTTTTTTAACACAAAATTATTGTTTGTATTGTTATATTTTAGTCATTTAAAGTAAAATTAACATTAACATAAGAATTTAAACAACTTCAAGTTGCGATTAGAATTTGTCTGATTATAGAAATAGTTTTTGAATAATATTTGTTATCTATTTTCAAAAGTATTGCTTAATGATGTTCGATTATTTATTGTTAGTTAATTTGTAATACTACTTATTGCATAGAGGCAGAGTTAATTTGTTGGTCAATTTTTTGTAATAATAATTATAATTAAGTATAAAAACAATTTTAAATTAAACTTAGTTATTTTATACAATTAATAAATGATTAATTAAGTCTTAATATTATTAAAAAATAATTAGCAATATCAAAACACAATTAGCTAATCAAAACATAATTGTTAGATTAATTCATAACTTCAATCAATTAATTTCATATTTAATAAATTTTGTGTATGCTTGGTTGCATACGTTAAAGTATTTTCGTTAAAATTGAAATAGTTAGGTTTGTATCCGGATCGCAGAGATGCGAGGAGGTGTCCGGAGCACAGCAGTAATTTATTTTTGTGGTGGACAACCTGAAAAATAAATCAATGTGACCAACTACAGATTTGGAAAAATTAAAAGTGTATATTGGGTTGCCTGTATAATAGTTTGTTTATAATAAATAACAAAATTGAAACTAATTAATCACTAATTACAAAAATGTTAATTATAATATTTACCTTCATGAATACCAAGGTAACATCTTATCAGAATTAAAATGTTTTGTTACAGTAATCTTCATAGTTTTATACATTAATAAAATTATTTTTATATTTCTTGCAGATGCTTGTATTGCAGGTAGTAACAGAAAATTGCAATACCAATAAATAAATAAAAATAATGTTTGCCATGATTAAACAAAATTTGTTTATATTGTCAGATTAAAAAATGCATTGTATGTGAAAGACAGAAACATAGATCAAATAATAATTAAATAATCTGGAATGCACGATGAACAAAATATAAGTCAATCCAGTTCTCAATACTCCTTCAATTAGTAATCGATGTGTTGGAACCAATTTGCAAGGGAGTATTAAATCAAATTAATATGCTTTTAATTTACTAACCGTAATTAATATGTAATATGCTTTTTATTACTCACAAATCATTTTTGCTTTTAATGTTTACGGCATTAGTAATAATGTTAATAAATTTATTGAAGTTTCTCCGATAAACTGACAAACAAAATATAAAGTACCTACTTGATTAATGTTAATAATGTTAATAATTTTATAATCTTAATGATTCTATAAATTGTTTTAATTAAATTTAAAACTAATATTATTCAATTTGATTTATATCCTAATAAAAATATGATTTTACACCAGCTATTTAGCGTCTCAAGTGTATTATCCAAAAATTAGAAGCTACTCTCTTTCTCATAATTGAATCATAACATATATATATACAGTTGCAGGTCCATATCTGATAAAAGATCATGAAATGGTTGCTTCCGGGTTGTTCAAGTCACTGTTTGTTACAAGGATAGATGTCAATTCTTTATGGGCAAAAAAATGGTTACTACAAGATTCAGCAATTTGCAGTGCATTTGAAAAAATCTTAATTGAAGAGCATTATACAACGATTGAAGACTGCCAAATAAGTTTCCTGATTGATGCATTGCAAAAACAACTTTTGTTTTTTCTTGGGCTAGCTTAGTTGTTAATTTTTGGCAACTTCTTTAAACATTATTCAATTTGGAGTTATTGTAATACTAATAAATAAATAAAAATAATGATAGCCATGATTAAACAAAATTTGTTTATATTGCAAGTTGTCAGAATAAAAATTGCATTTATATGTAAGACAGACCATGGACCAAGCAATAATTAAACACCTGCATTTGGTAAAAAAAATGTAATCAATCTCCTCATTCTCCATAATCCTTCAATTAGTACTCGGTGTGTCGGAAACAATTTATAGTTACCTTCGAATGTTGCAGGTGAGTATTAATTCATTTTAAATTAGTATGCTTTTAATTTACTAACTTTATTAAATTTATAATGTGCTTTTCACTACTCACAAATCATTTTTACTTTTAATGTTTATGTAATTAGTAATGTTAATAAATTTATTGAAGTTTCTCTATAAACTGACAAACACTTACTTGATTTTTAATACAATTTACAATGTTAATAATTACATAGCCTTAGTGATTCTATAAATTGATTTAATTAAATTTAAAATTAATATAATGCAATTTGACTTAAATCCGAATAAAAATATGTGTTTACACCAGCCATTTAGTCGCTCAAGTGTATTATTTGAAAATTAGAAGCTACTCTTTTTCTCATAATTGAATCATAACATACATATACAGTTGCAGGTCCATATCTGATAAAAGATCTTGAAATAGTTGCTTCCGGATTGTTCAAGTCGATTGTTTGTTACGAGTATAAATGTCAATACTCTATGGGCAACAAAATGATTAACTACAAGATTCAGCAATTTTCAATACATTTGAAAAAATCCTAACTGAAGAGCATTATATGATGACTGAAGACTGCCGAATAAGTTGCCTGATTGATGCATTGCAGGAACAACTTTTGTTTTCTTTTGGGCTAACTTTGTTCTTAATTCTCAACAACTTCTTTAAACAGCGATTAATTTAGAGTAAGTATTTGATTACAAACTCTTAGGCGGGTGAATGGGACATTTTTGTTTACACACCCACCAAAGTGTTTTTGATCTGTAGATTACATCACTAACATTTGTGCGGTTCACACTCACTTTTTGTCCGGAATGTGTGTTTGTGATTCAATCAATTCAATGTTTACACTAGATATTTGGAACCATAAACTGGTGTGTCACACCCAAATATTAGTGAAACGTAAATTTGATCTTTCTCACAAATTTGGAAAATTAGTTTCAAAACAACCACTTATTAACCGATGTAGTGTGTAGTTTATAGTTTAGTCTAATTTCTAACAAATATTTTAACAATTGTGGCCTGCACTTATCTTTATAAGTATTCAAAAATATTCAATAATATACAGGGTGTTAGACAAAAAACGTACAGCTGAATATTCCGTTATTTTTTTAACCGATTTTTATGATTCAAAAACCATTCTCAATGGTTTTTTGAGTATTATAAAGACAGGTACACACATATTTGTTTTTATTTTTAATATAGTTGCTCTGGCAACATACATTTTTTATTTCATTTTTTGAAACTTTATGATATTCTTAATACAACTATGTAAAATAAAAATATTCTTTTATAACAAAACTTTAATTAATAAATTTAAAAAACATAATATTTGTTTTTTATTTTAAATGATCGTAATTGAATAGTTGGCATTGAAAATAATGAATGTTAATTTTTTCAATATTTTTTTGTTATTATGCATAATATAGTAACTAAAAAAAATACTTTTTAAAATAAATTTTTTTATTTAATTACGATCATTTTAAATAAAAAACAAATAATAAGTTTTAAATATTTTATTTAAAGATTGAAAAAATAAAATAAAAAATGTATGTTGCCATTTAAAAAAATAAAGTTGGTTGCTATAGCAACTATACTAAAAATAAAAACAAATGTGTGTGTACCTGCCTTTATAATACTCAAAAACCCATTGAAAATGGTGACAGTTCCGTATCAAATTGACATATTATAATAGGAATTTGACAATCTGAAACTTTTATGGCCATTGTGCAAGTGAAACTTACAAAATCAAAATGTTTGTTTTGTTATATTTTAGTCATTTATAGTAAAATTAACATTAACATAAAAATTTTAGCAACTCCAAGTTATGGTTGAAATTTGTCCAATTATAGAAATAATTTTTCGATGATATTTGTTATCTATTTTCAAAAGTATTGCTTAATGATGGTTGATTATTTACTGTTTATTAGCTTTTTTCTAAGAATTATTATAGATATTAGAGTCAATTATTGTTATTTAATACATATTATATAGTTATAATTAAGTTGAAAAATAATTAATAACAAATAATTAGTAATAAAATCAAATCTTCAAAAGCAATTAGTTTGACAAAATGTAATTGTTAAAGATTAATTCATATTTTCAATCAATTAATTCCACATTTAATAAATTTTGTGCATACTTGGTTGCATACGTTAAAGTATTATCGTTAAAATTATAATAGTTAGGTTTGTATCCGGATCGCAGAGATCCGAAGAGGTATCCAAAGTTCAGAAAATGCGTGTATATTGGGTTGCATATATTGATTACATTTTATATCATTTTAATAATATATCTTTAGTTTATCTAAAAGCATACACAAATACATAATTTGGTAAATCAATATAATCGCTAATTTAATATGGCTCAAGATAATAGTAAGTTGAATCTTTTGTTTAAAAATGACAATAAGTTATTTTCTTGTTTTATGTTGTTTGGTAAATAATTATGTGATTTTAAGCACATGTATTGATGTCATTTTTGTGAATTTGTATATTTTACAATTGGATATCTTAAGCTACTTTTATGATTTGAAAATTAATTATAATAATTTAAAAATTTTATGGAATAAATTAACATATATTTATAAAAGAACATATTACAGAAAAGTATTAAATTTTTGATTTATAATGCAAATGAGACATTTGTCTTATCTTGTTTAGATAAAGTTTTTGTAAAATATTTGTTGATAGTTTTTAACTGATTTGTATACTTTTTAAACCAAAATCTAGTTTTCTCACTTTTTGCTGTTATTTTTTATAGTTTAGAATAGTTTATTTTTTCTATTATTTTTTCTATTAGTTTTTATTAAAATTATAACTGATTTGAATATTTTTTAAGCTAATCAAATAAAAACAATTTTCTTTTTTTTTAGGAGAAAGAGAAAGAGTTGATATCCTCTCACAATCTATTTATTCAGAAGAACGAAAGACCAGCACCAATCGACCATTAAAAACTGATACTTTATACTTTGAGAAAAGAAAAACAGATGTGTCTTCTAATTACTATGATAAAGTCTTACAGATAACAAACAATATTCCAGCAGTCAGAACAACTAGTATTAGTACTATTAAAATAGAAAAGAAACCACAAAATTGACCATCTTATAACTAAACTACCTGCACTATGAGACTATTATAAAGAGCGTAATTTAACAACAAAAGCTATAAACATTGAAAAGAAAGCGTATTATAAATTTGAATTAAGGAACTCTAAAATCAATACTAAACTATTGTTCTCTATTTAGATTTAGAGACATCATTACTAAATTAATATCAATTACTGATAAATTTCTATGTATTTTAAACAAAGTTCTCTATTACTACTAATAACATAAAACAATTTTACAAAGTTTAAAACGTTTTTAACAGTTTTTTTTTTTTTTTCACTTTTTGATAGTGAATAATTTCTATGCATTTCAAATTACAATTTGTTTTATTTTTGACAATTTACTAGTGTTTGTTAATGTTTAAGTAATTTTTTACGGTTTTATAAACGTTTTGAAAGATAAGATTGCGTTGTGTCAGTTAGTAAATAATTTTACACTTTTTATAAGGTTGAAAATGGTTTTTAATAGTTTGTGATTCTTTTTGATAGTTAAACAATTAGTATGGAATTTTTATGCATTTTAAATTTAAGATTATTTAATTCCATAGTTTGCTTATTGCATTACTATTGATTTAAAACAGTTCTATACATGTTTTGATACAATTTAAAACACTTTTTGTTTGTTTTTGATTTGATTATAAAAATTAGAATAGTACATATTTGACAATTCCATATACTTATTAATTAATTTCAAATTTTAAATCAAAATAATCCAATTATCTATTGTTTTTAATAATTTAATATACTTAACATTAATTTCTAAACATTTTAATTTAAGATTTGCTAATATTTCTAACAAATTAATGCAGTATTTAACAGTTTATAGCATTATTTGACATTTAATAAATGATTTGTTACTGTTAATTAAACATTAATTTAATAAAATATTTTGTTAACAATATCATAAGTTATATATTAATTATTAGAAATAAGTAAAGTATATTGGGTTGCCTATATAATAGTTAATTTATAATAAATGACAAATTTGAAATAATTAATTATAATACTTTTATGAATGCTATCATATCAGAATTAAAATGTTTTGTTGCATTAATCTTCATATAGTTTTATAGATTTATACAATAATAAATTTATTTTTATATTTATAGGTAATTAACTTTTATTATTAGACATTATTTATTAAATTTATAGCAGAAAATTGCAATACCAATAAATAAAAATAATGTTAGCCATGATTGAACAAAATTTGTTTACATTGCAATTTGCATAATTGCATTTATGTATATGTAAGAATCATAGATCAAATAATAATTAAATGCCTGCATACAAGATGAACAAAATTTAGTTAATCCTGTTGTTCTAAATAATCCTTCAATTATTACTCGATGTGTCTGAAGTAATTTATAGTTATCTCAAAATGTTGAACGTGAATAATTAATCATTTTAATTTACTAACCTTACTTAATATATAATTTACTTTTCACTACTCACAAATCATGTTAACACATTTATTACATTTTTTTCCCATAAACTGACAAGTAAAATATGTATAAAGTACCTACTTGATTTTGAATACAATTTACAATGTTAATAATTTCATAGCCTCAATGATTAAACAAATTGTTTTTATTAAATTTAAAATTAGTAATGCAGTGTTAAAAATGGCTTCTACTTAATTTGTTCTATATACAAATAAAAATATGAATTTTTTTGCTTTTATGGTCTTGCAATACTACACGTAACTTTATAATTATTCAAAAATATCTAATTAATATATAATGAATGCAAAGGATCTTTAAACATCACAAAACAGTTGAGTTGACAGTTTTATGTCAAATTGATGAAATATTATAATGGAAATTTGACGTTTTCTGAAGCTTTTAAACTACACTGCTCAACATTTGAACTGGTAGGTACACTTACAAGAACACTTTTCCATCAGAGCTATGAAGACGCACTCTGGTCTCGTCACTGAATAAAGAACGACCCCAATCTTAACACTCTAATTTACATGTTGGTGTGCCTACTCTAGCCTTCTTCTTTTGTGGGCTCCGGTCAACAATAGACATTTTTTAGAAGATGGTTCTTAATTTATCTCATGGAGCCTTCTTCTTACTGTTTGAGTTGATACTTGAGTACCTGTTGCATTCAATAAATGAACTTGGAGTGTTCTTGTAGTAGATAATCTATTCCTTCAACACTGAATCGTAATAAACCGATTCTCCCTGACTGTTGAAGTGCGATTTTGCTCTGTGGATTTTGTCCTCCGCTGTGCCTATGTTGGACAGTTCCAGTGTCATTGTGGCTCACATTGAAATGGACATCAGTTCTTAGCAATGCACCAGTAATAAGCGTTCCCAGCTTTCTTTAAAATGCAGTCAATCGGTCTGAATTAAAACTTATTAAAGATATTCGCAAAAATTCTCTTAAACTTGATAAGTATAATCGTCCGCAAGCTTAGTAACTGCACTGATGACAAATAAACAACAAATGTTTGCATTTGTTTACATTCCAAAACACAGTCTTTATTATTATTGTTATTATTATTACTTTTATTGTATATTATATAAGTGTACCAGTTCAAATGTTGAGCAGTGTATAATGCGCGATGTCTCTTAATAAACAAGCAAAGATTATTTTAAGTTGCTAAGTTTGGCTTTCAATCAAATTATTTATTCATTTAACGCAAAACTACATTGTTTTGTTTTGTTATACATTTAGTCATTTAAAGTAAAATCAACATTAACATATGAATTTAAACAACTTCGAGTTACGATTGGAATTTGTCTGATTATAGAAATAGTTTTTGAATAATATTTATTATCTATTTGTAAAAGTATTGCTTAATAGTGTTTGATTATTTACTGTTTGCTTTTTTATAATAGTTTGTATTGCATAGAAACAGAGTTAATTTGCTAATACATTTTTTGTAAAGTAGAAAAACAATTTTAAATTAAACTTAGTTATTAACAATATCAAGTGTATAGACACACAATTAGCTAAACAAAACGTAAATGATAGATTAATTCGTAACTTCAATCAATTAATTTCATATTTAATAAATTTGGTGTATGCTTGGTTGCATACGTTAAAGTATTTTCGTTAAAATTGAAATAGTTAGGTTTGTATCCGGATCGCAGAGATGCGGGGAGGTGTCGGGAGCACAGTAGTAACAACCTGAAAAATAAATCAATGTGATCACTACAGAAAAAGGAAAAATTAAAAGTGTATATTGGGTTGCCTATTTAATAGTTAATAAATAATAAATTATTATTGAATTGAATTAATTGCAAATTACAAAACTATTAATTATAATTGCTATTATAATAATTACCTTCATGAATGTCATTGTAACATCTTATCAGAATTAAAATGTTTTATTACAGTAAATTTATTTCTATATTAATTGCAGATGCTTGCATTTTAGCTAATATTATTATTAATTTCTATAATTAGAACAACTATTACTTTAAAATTAAGTACACACAAAATAGAAAAAGGACAGTAAACAACAAATGTCATAATTACTACAATAATTAATTAATTTAATATTACTTTAACGTTCTCAATTCATACCAAGCAACTTGTGTTTTTTATAGTTAATAATTAATTAGCTAATAAATAAATATAAATAACTAATGAGACAAATAGCAGTAACTTTCTAATTAATTGACCAGTTAGTTTAAATTTAAATGATGTTCATTGATTAAGAAATTGCATACAGTTTAATTAATACAAAATTTGATGTATACCGCATTGGCGTAAAATTTTGCTGCATAGCGAGCGAATTTCATAGGTTTTGTATCCGGATCACATAAGCTCGAGGAGGTATCCGGAGTAAAGAATTCTGATGTATATTGGGTTGCCTATTCACATAGATTATTTATTACAAATTAAACAACTATTTTGTGTTTAATTAACTTACAGTTTATTGTTATTATGTATTATTCTTAATTACTATTTTTCTTATTAATTATACTTAATAAAAGTATCTGATAAATATGTAGGCAATTAAACATACACAAATTGTCTGCATAATTGAATTGTTCGAATAGCTATTTTTACAATCTAGCTGTTAAAATAACTTATTATTATTTCTTCATCATTACTATTTATGATATATCTAAACTTTTTTAAATTTTAATGAACATTTAAACGTTATATTAAATTTAAAATGTTTAATTTTATTTAATTATAAGTATTTAATCTTTTTACAAATAATATTTTATATTAATTTTATTTTTTTAGATTTATTTCATAATTACCACTAAAGAAGATGCAAATATTAGTTTCAATTTTGAAAAAAACCATACACAACTATTTTACAAATTTTTCATGTAAACCAGCAATATATAAACTATCAATTTGACATCAATTGATATACAATATGTTAAATAAATAGTTAATAAAGAGAATTACTACGTACTAAGTTATATTAATTATCTACCCATACGCTGATCACCACATTCCTGAATCCCAACAAGCACAATATTGATTATAATTTGTTAATCATTGTAATAAGTGATTATTAATTATTAATTATATTATTGCAACAGATTACTTATTGCAAATGTAAAGTTCCATTGATTGCTACGCATTTATATTGTCCTGCAGGTTTAAATCCACCAAAACAAGTACACGTTTCAGGTGATGAGCAGTTTCCATTCAAACATTCTTCACGACAAATAGGATTGCATTTATATTTATCAACATCCAATTTGTATCCATTCCAGCAACTGCACGTTTCCGCTGCAACACAAGTACCTTTCAAACAATCTTTGCTACAAATTGGATTACATTTAAATTTATCTAAAGAATCCAAATGATAACCAGATTTACAAACACATCTTCCAGATTCAGTGCATGTGCCATTTAAGCAACTTTTCAAACAAACAGGATTACATTTGTTTTTAACACTCGGGTCTTCATAATAACCAGAATTACATTTGCAGATATTAGGTTGAATGCAATAACCATTTTTGCATTCATTTTGACATATTGGATTGCATTTTATGTTTGGTGCAGGAGAAACGTGTTTGTAATTGGAACAGCAATATAGCTCAGTTATTTGATAAGGAACAGTCTAAAAGGTATAATTTATTATTTAGTCTTAAAGCAAAGCTTATAACTTACCACACGACGTATGACTTGACGATGTTTTGTCCTAGAACGTTTACATTTTTTTAATTTCAAAAATCCACATCTTTCGGTATATTGTTCGGTATACGATTCCGTGTAGGATCTTGGTTCAAGTCTTGTTTTTCTAACAAAATTGAATGATTTATTTAAGAATTGATTTGTTATAATACTTACTCAACTTGTTTTGAACAAATTCCAGTCCCATCAACATGCTGCAAGGAAAGTAGTTGCAGTAATATATAAAATAATATAACTGATTTGAACATAATTGATGAAAAGTACAAGAGTCAAACAATACTAAGTTAAATGAAACAAATTCAATAATTTTATAGAACTTTGTTAATAATGGTTTATTTAAATTGCTAATCTTTAATAAAGTTTATTATAATCATAAATTCCAGTCAATATTTATGTCTACATTTATTTAATTTATAAATGATGTTTAATTTACTTGTTTCTAATTATAGTTTATGATTTAATTTAGTATGATAAGACAGAAGTTGTTTAAAAACAATGTGTAATTTTTTCAACCAACTAATAATTTTTAAATAATTACCGAGTTGCAATAGTACTGAGATCACAATTGCTAAAATAGCTAAAAATGTAATCATTCTGTTTGTACCACACCCCCAAAACTTCTAACAAAAAAAAAACTTATAAAAATTGTACTGTCAACTCTTACCAGCTTTGGATAATACTAGCAACACCTCCGCTACAACAGCAGATTTGGTCACAAAAGCCCCCGGGAACTTAATCCATACTTAACTGAAATCAATTAGCACCTCTTATCAACATGGCTTTTTTACTATGTACTATGACCACTGCATCCATCTCTATGACAATTTCCTTGAAGGGCAGCTACTCCGCAACGGTTTCTACTTTTGTGGCATTTTTTAAAGAAAAACAATAGCCAGAAATCCTACATTAATTTCTATCTTCTTAGACATCAGCCTAGAACGTAACTGCGCAACAAACGATACAATCGCATGGAATGTAGTCAGCTATTTTTCTCCCACTTTGACAGATATATCTAATCTCAACTTTTCTGTGCACAAACTAAATGCTTACAGTTTATTAGAAATATATATGTTTCTTGACATTTAAAAAGACGGAGGACGGAGAAATTTGCAACGGGCGCTATAGCTGGTAGCGCAGTCCCTGGTTGATGCATTGCAGGAACAACTTTTGTTTTGTTTTTTAAGCTAGCTTCCTAAAACAGCTGTCGGTTTGGCGTAAGTAATTGATTACAAATGCTTAGGTGAGTGAGGTACATTTCGGTTTACAATATTTGTCCACAACCATAAATTAGAGTATCCTGCCCACCCTTCCAAGTGTTAGTGATCTGTAGATTGGATCATTAACAGTCGAGCGGGTGAGCATGTCATTTCAGTTTCACTCTTCTTCTTCTTCTTTGTCAGCCATTTATACGCCACTGCTGGCGTCTTAGCCTCTTCTCTGCTTGTAATGCTGGCAATGTACATTACAAGGGACCTACAGTTTTAAGTGGATTCCGAACCACTGGAGAGAATTCGTCACTCCTCAGAGAAGGTTTTAGCCGTAAAACCCCACGCTGGCAAGGCGGGTTGGGGAGTGGGAGATCGTATAGAAAGTGAAAAGTATATCACGCTATATGGGAATCGAACCCACGATCTTCGGTACAGCGACCAATTTTTTACAAGTCTTTATTTATATTACTATATACATATTTACAAAGTTATTCATAAATTCTTAAATCTAGCTTAATTCTACAGGTCCTGATTACAATAACCTTATCCATAAATATTTACATAAATTTATATATACATAAGACAATGAAACATACATGAAATTAACAATTTCTTACGACAATGAAGGTGGTTTTGTTTTATGTTGACACTTACAGGGAAACCGCTTCGTAAAACCCTGCTCAAGGAAAATTTTGTGCACCCCTTGAGGGGTGTGGAATTGGGCAACTTTTTGTTGACCGTATAATTTATTCAAATATGTGGAAAGGAGTGGTGAAGCCAGTCCTCCCGTTAAAGAATTGACATTTTCTAAATGATTTGATTAGTTTGAATGTGAAATTAAAAACTAAAAAGATAAAAAATTAATTTTGCAAAATTATGATTTTAAAAATCATAATTAAATCTACTGTAAATTGTAGGGAGAAAACCAAACAAACACACTAATTTATTATGTACAGTAGGACAGATGAAATAAATGTAAATACTCTACAAAGAACAAAAACATAAATGATAAAGTATTCCGAGAAAATATGTACACGTGCAGAAATAAAAAAAATTGTACAAAAAAAAATTGCAAAATAAAATAATATTTACATATTTAAAGAAAATGTAAACAAATGTAAATAATAAACAAATGTAAATAGATTCAAATTCGATTGAATTTTATATTGAGCGCCGCATAGAGCTATGCAGTAATTTAATGTTTTCGCAGATTAATTTATTTTTGGCTTTCTTCCAGTGTGGCATAGAAGTTTGCCATAATATTAAATTTATCTGTTACTGTTTTGCAAGTAAGTAGCACTTTGTTCAGTTCTCTTACGGCACTCAACATAAAATCCAAGTCGACACGGGTATGTAGAATTTTAAATTCATTCTGTAGCTGGTAGAACGTTTCATTATTACTGTCGTTGTTAGTGGCGGGTGCAGCGTTTGTCCTGTTGCTCCAGCTGAATGCGGAGGCGTGTTGGGGTTGTTGTCGAGGCTCCGCGCGCCTCTGTTGGGTCTGGCCGTCTCGAGGTTTGTTCCATCTCGGCGTGGGAAAGTCTTGAGTGCTTGTGGCATTATAAGCGGGCTGATTGGGAGATTTATTTTGTGGCGGAACTTTATTTAATTTAAGTCTTTAGACATATGCTGAACAGCCGGTGAAGTTGGCGGGATGCTGTTGTTTGCAGTTAACGCAGGTTGCTGCTTCTTCGTCACTTTTTATGCATTCATGCGTCCAGTGTTGTTGAGCGCACTTAACACACCACGGGTCTGAGTAGCAATTTGATGTCGAGTGTCCCCATTGTTGACATCTGTAGCATTGCGTAAGTTTGCTTTTATTTACGTTTCTTTCCCATGATATTGTTGTGTGCAGCAGGTGTCGGGCTTTGGTGTTCAGCTCCTTTACTGTTACAACATTTGAGGTGACAACCAGGTAGTAATTGCCGGTGTTAGTGTTCATTTTAAACACTTTACTAACTGGCACATTTTTGTGTTTTAACGCTTGAAGTATTTCATCCGCGTTCAAGTCGCGCGGGAAGCCTTTAGCCACAAACGAGTGGGTTTTTTCACTTGTACGGGTGAACGAGTGAAAATTTATTTCATTACTTTTCAGTAATTCTTTCAAATTGTTCCAATCTTCTATATTGGCCGTTTGTATCACTGTTGAGTTTCTTCCGTACCTTATATTAAAGTCGCCGACTACTACGCTTTTTATAGCGTTGACAGTTGTGGTATGATTTTCGGTGTTGTCGTGGATGACAATAGGCGGGATTCGTTCTTTTTTGGGTATCGTTTGTGCAGGTGCAGGTGTAGGTGTAGTGGTGTTGTCATCTACATGCATACTACTATTATCATCATCTTCTTCGACGTCGCTCAGTTGTTCAAAGCGATTTTGTGTTTGAATCGTCGGTATATTTATGACCTTGTCAGCATTTTTACTAGCGGATTTTTCTAGTTCTTTTTTTGCGGCTTGTTTTAACTCTTCATTTTTAACTTCTTGCTCGTATTCGAACAGTTGTTTCTCCCATGCTAATTCTTCGGCTTTACGTAGTTTAGTAGTTCTTATGACATCTTTAAGATCAACTACTTCTTTTCCAGCGCTATTGATGTATTTTGTTGATCTTGATATTTCTGTAAATACCGGAGGTTCAGGCTTTTTTATTGTTTTATTTTCATCCTTTTTGTCGGATATAAGATTTATTTTCTTTCGCGTCCTTGTATTTGTGTGAATAGATTTGGAACAGGTTGGATTATCGTCCATTTGAGTATTTTCAACAGTCTCGTCATCCTTGTCACTCCCATGCGAATGCTGTCTCTTAGTCGATTTGTTGCTTTTATCTGCATTTCCTTGCATCCTGATGAAATAAGGGACAAGCAAGCTACGCTTGTCCCTTAACACTTCACTACCGAGTACACTATTTATTGACCTTTCGGTCTTTAAAGGTGTTTAAACAGCGAAAAATATAAATTTTAAATTCACGGCCGGGTAAAATTCGTTCCGCGAGTCTGACTTCAGGACCTCCGCGCTCGCTCGCTGCTCGATTATAGAAATAGTTTTTGAATAATATTTATTATCTATTTGTAAAAGTATTGCTTAATAGTGTTTGATTATTTACTGTTTGCTTTTTTATAAGAATTTTTTATAATAGTTTGTATTGCATAGAAACAGAGTTAATTTGCTAATACATTTTTTGTAATAATAATTGTAATTAAGTAGAAAAACAATTTTAAATTAAACTTAGTTATTTTATACAATTAATAAATGATTAACTAATTATTTTAATATTATTATCAAATAATTAGCAATATCAAGTGTATAGACACACAATTAGCTAAACAAAACGTAAATGTTAGATTAATTCGTAACTTCAATCAATTAATATCATATTTAATAAATTTTGTGTATGCTTGGTTGCATACGTTAAAGTATTTTCGTTAAAATTGAAATAGTTAGGTTTGTATCCGGATCGCAGAGATGCGAGGAGGTGTCCGGAGCACAGTAGTAACAACCTGAAAAATAAATCAATGTGACCACTACAGAAAAAAGAAAAATTAAAAGTGTATATTGGGTTGCCTATATAATAGTTTGTTTATAATAAATAACAAATTTGAAACTAATTACAAAAATATTGATTCTAATAATTATCTTCATGAATACCATGGTAACATCTTATCAGAATTAAAATATTTTGTTGCAATAATCTTCATAGTTTTATAGATTTATACATTAATAAATTTAATTTTATTTTTCTTGCAGATGCTTGTATTTCAGGTAGAAACAGAAAATTGCAATACCAATAAATAAGTAAAAATATTATTAGCCATGATTAAACAAAATTTGTTTATATTGTCAGATTGAAAAATGCATTGTATATGAAAGACATAGATCAAATAATAATTAAATAATCTGGAATGCACAATGAACAAAATATAAGTCAATCCTGTTCTCAATACTCCTTCAATTAGTAATCGATGTGTCGAAACCAATTTATAGTTATCTCAAAAAGTTGCAGGTGAGTATTAAATCGAATTAATATGCTTTTAATTTATTAACCGTAATTAATAAATAATATGCTTTTTACTACCCACAAATCATGTTTGCTTTTAATGTTTACGAAACTAGTAATGTTGATAAATTTATTGAAGTTTCTCTTATAAACTGACAAGCAAAATATAAAATACCTACTTGATTTTTAATTCAATTTACAATGTTTATTGATTTAATTAAATTTAATTCAAATAAAAATATGAATTTACATCAGCCGTTTAATCGCTTAAGTGTATTATCCAGAAATTGGAACAAACTCTTTCTCTGATAATTGAATAACTTACAGTTGCAGGTCCATATCTGATATAGATCTTGAATTGGTTGCTTCCTGGTTGTTGATCACTATTACGAGGATAGATGTTGTCGATTGTCTATGAGCATAAAAATGATTAACTACAAGATTCAGCAATTTGCAGTTCATTTGAAAAAATCTTAGGCTTATGCTGCCAAATAAGTTACTCAATTGATGCAGGAACAACTTTTATTTTTTCTTGGACAAGCTTTGTTGTTAATTTTTGACAACTTCTTTAAACAGCAATTAATTTGGAGTAAGTATTTGATTAGAAACACTTAGGCGGGTGAGTGGGACATTTCTGTTTACTCACCCACCAAAGTGTTTGTGATCTGTAGATTACATCACTAACATTTGTGCGGTTCACACTTTTTGTCTAGAATGTGTTTGTGATTCAATCAATTCAATGTTCACACTGGTTATTTGGAATCATAAACTGGAGTGCTACACCCAAATATTAGTGAAACGTAGATTTGATCTTTCTCACATGTTTGGAAAATTAATTTCAAAACAACCACTTATTAACCGATGTCTAGTTTATGGTTTAGTCAAATTTCTAGCAAATATTTTAACAATTGTGGCTGCACGTAAGTTTATAATTATTCAAAAATATTCAATTAATATAATGGATGCAAAGCATTTTTAAAGTTATTTTAAATTATTAAATCTGCATTCATTCAAATTATTTATTTATTTAATACAAAATCAAAATGTTGTTTTGTTATATTTTAGTCGTTTAAAGTAAAATTAACATTAACATAAGACTTTAAACAACTCCGAGTTGCGATTGAAATTTGTTTGATTATAAAAATAGTTTTTTAATAATATTTGTTTTCTATTTGCAAAAGTATTGCTTAATGATGTTTGATTATTTACTGTTTGTTAGCTTTTTTTATAAGAATTATTTATAATAATTTGTAATACTACGGAGGCAGCTTACCTATTGCATAAAGATAGAGTTCATTTTTTTATAATACATTTATAATTAAGTGGATAAACAATCTTAAAATATTTAATACATTAATAAATAATTAATAACAAATAAGTAGTAATAAAGTTAAGTGTTCAAACACAATAAGCTAATCAAAATGTTATTGTGAAAGATTAATTCATATTTTCAATAAAGTGATTACATTTTATATAATAATAATTATATATCTTTAGTTTAGTTAAACACATACACATAAATACATAAAATACAATCAAAAACTGTGCATAATAATTAATTTGGTAAATCAATATAATTGTTAATTGAATATAGATCAAGATAATAAGTTGAATCTTTCATTTGAAAATGATAATAAATTGTGTGATTTTAAGCACATGTATTGAAGTCATTTTTGTAATCATGATTGAGACGAATCATTTGAAAATCATGTTTAAATCAATTTTTTTATAATTAACAATAAAATTTATAATCATTTTTTCCTAACAGTTATAAATAAGTTTCTAAACATTTCAAATGAAAACAATTTTTTTTAGAGTTCTTTGTTTTTTATTTTATTTTATTTTTTAGGAGAAAGGGGTGATATCCTCTCACAACCTATTCATTCAATAGAACGTTCAAGAAAACAAAAGACTAGCACTAATCGACCATTGAAAAATGATACTTTACATAAATAGAAAATAACAGATGCGTCTTCTAATTACTATGATAATGTCTCACAGATAACAAATACCAAACCAGCAGTCAGAACAACTAGTATTAGTACTATTAAAATAGAAAAGAAACCACAAAATGGACCATCTTATATCTAAACTACCTGCACTATGAGACTATTATAACAGAGTTGCGTAATTTAACAACAAAAGCTATAAACACTGAAAAGAAAGCTTATTATAAATTAAGGAACTCTATAACTAATACTAACATTGTTCTATATTTAGTTTTTTTTTGACAGTTTAACGTATTTTTTTATAGTTTATAGAGCGCCAAATGGCAGTTATTAAATCGTTTTTAAACAATTAAAATAAAAATAAACCGATTCACTATTATTTTAGACAATTTAGAACACTTGTTTAATATTTTTTTACACTTTGGAACATTATTTTACAGTTACTAAATTAATATTAATTACTGATACATTTCTGTATACTTTAAACCAAGTTCTCTACTACTACTAATTACATAAAACAATTTTACAAAGTTTAAAACGTTTTTAACAGTTTTTTTGCACTTTTGATAGTAAGTGAATGATTTCTATGCATTTCAAATTAAAATTTGTTTTATTTTTGACAATTTACTAGTATTTGTTATGTTTAAAGTAATTTTTTACAGTTTCATGAACGTTTTGAAGGATAAGATTGCGTTTTAACAGCTATTAAATAATTTTACTAACTTTTATACGGTTGAAAATAGTATTTAATAGTTTGTGATTCTTTTTGATAGTTCAAGACAATTAGTAAAAAAAATTGTGTATCTTAAATTAAGATTATTTAATTCTATAGTTTAATTATTGCATTTTTTGATGCAATTTAAAACACTTTTTTGTGCGTTTTTTATTTGATTATAAAAATTAGAATAGTATTTGACAATTCCATACACGTTTTGACATTTACTAATTTATTTTAAATCAAAATAATCCAATTATCTATTATTTTTAATAATTTAATACATTCAACATTACTTTCTAAACATTTTAAATTAATTTAATAAAAAACAAAGGCCAACCAAATACAGACAATTGTTTCGGTTTTCTCAAATCCTTATCATCTTGGTGGTACGGCATTGCTTGATGGTGAAGAATGAGTTCTTTGTTTTTCATTAAACTATATTTGATTGTCTACCTCTTTCTTTAGACATTGCTATTTGGTTGCCAGTTGTGATACTGAAGTTTTATCAATGATTTCGATTCTTTGGTTGAAGCAACATGATGGAGCTACAACTACTTTGCACCACCAATTATTTTAAATTAAGATTTACTAATATTTCTAAAATTAATTTTACAAACGTTTTTGACAATTCAATGCAGTATTTAACAGTTTATAGCAATATATTTAATAAATGACTGCAACCGTTAATTAAACATTAATTTAATAAAATATTTTGTTGGCAAAACAGCAGAATCTTGAGAAACACCTGCATTTATAATTATCAGAGTTAAAACCATCCATTTACAGATTTATAATCAAGACCTACACAATGAAGCTTGTTGCTAGACCCCATTAAATGCTTGGAAATGTCTAGAGCTACTGCAAGGTTTTCTCTATGTTTGTCTAATGTAGAATTCCATTTGGAACTAACATGAGTCAGAACGTTTTGATCGCAATTCATATTAAGTATCTGAAACAAAGTTATTTTGTTTTAAGAACTTGACATTGTGAAAATTAATATATTTTTCAAAAATGTTTGACAAATAAACAATAATGCAATTGGTCTATAATTTAAAGAATCATACTTGGACAAATATTTTAGTTTTAGAGCTAATTCATTTTAATTTAAATAATGATATTAACATAATAATTTATAAAATCAATGTTTATGTAAATATTTTGTTAACACTGATAAAAAAAACTTGTTATTTTGGAAGCAAAAGAACTGAAAGTTGATATAAGGCGATAATTTTCGCTGTTAGTTTGATCTCCCTATTTAAACAAGGAAACTATCTTTGCTAATTTAAAATGTCCGGAAATGATACCTTGGTTTAGCGATTCGTTTATGATAAATAAATAAATTCTAATTCAAATTATTTTGTTGCAAACATAAATTAGAGTAACTTATCCACCCACCCAAGTGTAGTGATCTGTAGATTTGATTTCACTAATGCGAGATGTCTCTAATAAACTAACAAAGTTTATTTTAAATTATTAAACTTGCATTCAATCAAATTATTTATTCATTTAACGCAAAACTACATTGTTTTGTTATATTTTAGTCATTTAAAGTAAAATCAACATTAACATAAGAATTTAAACAACTTTTAGTTGCGATTGAAATTTGTCTGATTATAAAAATAGTTGTATCATATTTATTATACATATATTTGCAAAAGTATTGCTTAATAATGTTTGATTATTTACTGTTTGATAGCTATTTTATAAGAATTATTTATAATAATTTGTAATAGTACGAAGGCAGCTTATCTATTGCATAGAGAGTAGTTAATTTTTGTAATGCATATTATATAATTATAATTAAGAGAAAAACAATTTTAAAATACTTAATACAATTAATAAAAAATTAATTACAAATAATTAGTAATAAAAACAAGTGTTCAATCACAATTAGCTCAACAAAATGTATAATTGTTAAAGATTAATTCATATTTAATAAATTGTGTGCATACTTGGTTGCATACGTTAAAGCATTAATATTAAAATTGTAATAGTTAGGTTTGTATCCGGATCGCAGAGATGCGAGGAGGTGTCCGGAGCACAGCAGTAATTTATTTTTGTGGTGGACAACCTGAAAAATAAATCAATGTGACCAACTACAGATTTGGAAAAATAAAAAGTGTATATTGGGTTGCCTATATAATAGTTTGTTTATAATAAATAACAAATTTGAAACTAATTAATCACTAATTACAAAAATATTGATTCTAATAATAATTATCTTCATGAATACCAAGGTAACATCTTATCAGAATTAAAATGTTTTGTTACAGTAATCTTCATAGTTACATATACATTAATAAATTTATTTTTATATTTCTTGCAGATGCTTGTATTTCAGGTAGTAACAGAAAATTGCAATACCAATAAATAAATAAAAATAATGTTTGCCATGATTAAACAAAATTTGTTTATAGTGCAAGTTGTCAGATTAAAAATTGCATTTATATTGAAGACAGAATCATAGATCAAATAATAATTAATTAATCTGCATGCAGGATGAACAAAATATGAGTCAATCCTGTTCTCAATACTCCTTCAATTAGTAATCGATGTGTTGAAACCAATTTGTAGTTATCTCAAAATGTTGCAGGTGAGTATTAAATCGAATTAATATGCTTTTTATTACTCACAAATAATTTTTGCTTTTAATGTTTACGGCATTAGTAATAATGTTAATAAATTTATTGAAGTTTCTCCGATAAACTGACAAACAAAATATAAAGTACCTACTTGATTAATGTTAATAATTTTTTAGTCTTAATGATTCTATAAATTGTTTTAATTAAATTTAAAATTAATATTATTCAATTTGATTTATATCCTAATAAAAATATGATTTTACACCAGCTATTTAGCATCTCAAGTGTATTATCCAAAAATTAGAAGCTACTCTCTTTCTCATAATTGAATCATAACATATATATATATACAGTTGCAGGTCCATATCTGATAAAAGATCATGAAATGGTTGCTTCTGGGTTGTTCAAGTCACTGTTAGTTACAAGGATAGATGTCAATTCTTTATGGGCAAAAAAATGGTTACTACAAGATTCAGCAATTTGCAGTGCATTTGAAAAAATCTCAATTGAAGAGCATTATACAACGATTGAAGACTGCCAAATAAGTTTCCTGATTGATGCATTGCAAAAACAACTTTTGTTTTTTCTTGGGCTAGCTTCTTTAAACATTATTCAATTTGGAGTAAGTATTTGATTAGAAACAATTAGGCGGGTGAGTGAGACATTTCTGTTTACACACCCACCAATGTGTTTGTGATCTGTAGATTACATCACTAATATTTGTGCGGTTCACACTTTTTGTGTGGAATGAGTGTTTGTGATTCAATCAATTCAATGTTTACAATAGATATTCGAAATCATAAACTGGAGTGCTACACTCAAATATTAGTGATCTGTAGATTTAATTTATTTCTCAAATTTGGAAAATTAATTTTGAAACAACCACTTATTCACCGATGTCTAGTTATGGTTTTAGTCAAATTTCTATTAATATTTTAACAATTGTGACCTAGATCTAACTTAATTATTCAAAAATATCCAATTAATATATGTATAATGGATGTAAGCATTTTTTAAAAACCAAAAAAATTGATATGTTATAATGCCAATTTGACAATCTGAAACTTTTATGGTCATTGTGCAAGAAAAACTATGATACTTAATGTTTCTTAATAAACAATCAAAAGTTATTTTAAATTATTAAATTTGCATTCAATCAAATTATTTATTTATTTAATACAAAATCAAAATGTTTGTTTTGTTATATTTTAGTCATTTAAAGTAAAATTAACATTAACATAAGAATTTAAAAAACTCCGAGTTTCGATTGGAGTTTGTCTGATTAAAGAAATCATTTTTCGATAATATTTGTTATCTATTTGCAAAAGTGTTGCTTAATGATGTTTGATTATTTATTGTTAGTTTGTTTTTTTATAAGAATTATTTATAATAATTTGTAATACTACAAAGGCATCTTTACGTATTGTATAGATATCGATCAAGTCAATTTGCAAACTAAATTTTTATATTTATAATACATAATTATAATTAAGTGAAATAATAATCTTAAATTAATTAATACAATAAATCAATAATTAGTAATAAAATTAAGAGTTCAAACACAATTAGCTAAACAAAATGTAATTCTTAAAGATTAATTCATATTTACAATCAATTTAATTTCTTATTTAATAAATTTTGTGCATACTTGGTTGCTTGCATACGTTAAAGTATCAAAATTGTAATAGTTAGGTTTTGTATCCGGATGTATCGGTATACAATGTTTAGAAAATACATGTATGTTGGGTTGCATATATTGATTACATTTTATATTATTTTAATAATATATCCTTAGTTTATGTAAACACAAATACATAAAATATTTAAAAACTGTACATAATAATTAATTTGGTAAATCAATATAATCGTTAATTGAATATGGCTCAAGATAATAAGTTGAATCTTTTGTTTGAAAATGAATTTATTTTCATGTTTTATGTTGTTAGGTAAATAATTGTGTAATTTGATGCACATATATTGAAGTCATTTTTGTGAATTTTTTGTATTTTACATTTGGATATCTTAAGCTACTTTTATGTCTAGTCATATAATCATGATTGAGACGAAACATTTGAAAATCGTATTTATTTTTAAACATGTATATCAAGCACTCTAAGATTAAATTCTTAATTTATAATACAAATGAGGCATTTTTAAACCAAAATCTAGTTTTCTAATACTCACTTTGTGCTGTTATTTTTTGATAGTTTAGAATAGTTTTTTTTTTTTTCAATTATTTTTAAGAATTTACCATTTTTGTTAAGTTTATAACTGATTTGAATAGTTTTTTAAGCAAATCAAATAATTTGTGGTTTTTGATACTTTATAATAAATTTTAACAACAAATAACATCTTTTTAATCATTTTTAACAATAAAATTTATAATTATTTTTTTTAGTTAACAACTGTTTTTTGACAGTTATAAATAAGTTTCTAAACATTTCAAATGAAAACAATTTTCTTTTACGGTTCTTTGATTTTTATTTATTTTTATTTTTTAGGAGAAAATGGTGATATCCTCTTAGAACCTATTCATTCAAAAGAACGTTTAAGAAAACAAAAGACCAGCACTAATCGACGATTAAAAACTAATACTTTACATAAAGAGAAAAGAAAAGCAGATGTGTCTTCTAATTGCTATGATAATGTCCCATAGATAACAAATAATAAACCAGTTGTCTGAACAAATAGTGTTGGTACTATTAAAATAGAAAAGAAACCACAAAATGGACCATCTTATATCTAAATTACCTGCACTATTAGACCATTATAAAGAGCGTAATTTAACAACAAAAGCTATAAATACTGAAAAGAAAGCTTATTATAAATATGAATTAAGGAACTCTAAATCTAATACTAACATTGTTTTCTATTTAATTTTTTTGACAATTTATAGCATGCTAAATGGCAGTTAACTACTATTTAGGACAATTTAAAACATTTGTTTAATATTTTTGACACATTATTTTACAGTTACTAAATTAATATTAATTTCTGATAAATTTCTATATATTTAAGTTCTCTATTACTACTAACAATATAAAACAGTTTTAGAAAGTTTAAAATGTTTTTAACAGTTTCTTGCACATTTTGATAGTAAGTGAATAATTTCTATGCATTTCAAAATACAATTTGTTTTATTTTTAACAATTTACTACTATTTGTTAGTTTTAAGTAAATAATTTTAAGGTTGAAAATAGTTTGTAATAGTTTGTGATTCTTTTTGATAGTTCAGATAATTAATAAGGAATTTTTATGCATTTTAAATTAAGATTATTTAATTTTTTAGTTTAAAATAGTTCTATAAATTTTTTGATACAATTTTAAACTCATTTTTATGCGATTTTATTTGATTATAAAAATTAGAATAGTATTTGATAATTCGATACGTTTTGACACTTGCTAATTTATTTCAAATTTTAAATCAAAATAATTCAATTATCTATTATTTTTAATAATTTAATACATTCAACATTAATTTCTAAACATTTTAATTTAAGATTTGACATTTAATAAATGATTTATTTGTAAGCAATTAAAAAACTGTAACTGTAAGTTAAACATTATTAAAATAAAAATTAAAATATTTTGTTAACAATATCATTATTTATATATTAATTATTAGAATTTAATATTTAAACAATAAAGTTTGTTTTAAAAAGTTTTATTAAAATTCAGTTCACCAAGTATATTTGGTTGCCTACATGCCTTTCATTGAATTTAAATTATTCGGCTTGGGTTTGGATCAGGATCACATAAGTAGCAGGAGGTTTAATATTTTGTTTTTCCGATTTTGTAGTCAACCTGACAAAAAAATCAATGTGACCACTACAGATTTGGAATAACAAAATTAAAGTATATTGAGTTGTCTATATAATAGTTAATTTTTAATAGATGACAAATTTGAAATTAATTATGAATTTTAAAAATATTAATTATAATTATCTTTATGAATGCTATCTTAGAATTAAAATGTTAATTTTTATATTTCTTGCAGATGCTTTTATTATTAGACATTATTTATTAAATTCGTAACAAAAATTGCAATACCAATAAGTAAATAAAAATAATGTTAGCTATGATTAAACAAAATTGGTTTATATTGCAAGTTGTCAGATTAATTGCATTTATATGTAAAACAGAACCATATATCAAATAATAATTAAATAATGTGCATGCAAGATGAACAAAATTAAGTCAATCTTGTTCTCAATAATCCTTCAATTAGTAATCCACGTGTTGGAAGCAATTTATAGTTATTACAAAATGTTGCTGCACGTAAGTATTAAATAATTTTGAATTAATATGGTTTTTATTTACTAACCTTATTTAATACACTTGCGTGCGTAAACTTTTGACTTTAACTAGTTTTTTTTTTTTAGATACTATTCATCAGATAAAAAAAAATATGCTGCTTGAAAGACAATTTAATACTTTAATATGAAAACTTTATTAAATTGCATGTTGGCTTATAACATAGTGAAATTAATACATGAAACAAATTAACTTTTTTTATTGCAAAAATAAATATTGTTATTAAAACTTAACTCTCTTTTGCAGTAATAATATCTCTCATACGATTAAGCATAGATCGAATCAAGTTTGCTATTGTTTCTTGTAGAATGTTAAGCCACCCTGCTTCTACAGCAACAATAAGCTTTGAGATCAAAGTTGAGGCACAAAGTCTAGCTCGAATTTAGCTCATCTCATAAATGTTCAATCGGGTTTAGGGTTTAGGTCGGGACTGCACGATTCTTGTAGTGTGCGGCCTCGCATTATCATGCATAAAAAGGAATTCGTCTTTAATGTAGTTGACATAAGTACCACATGAACTGCTAAAATCTCCTCAATGTACCTACTACCTAGCACCCGTTAAACCTCTTCTCCCGTGAACACGGTCGCCCCTACGGATGAAAGCAGGGTTGGTTTGTGTTTCCATAAAAATTGCACCCCAGATCATGCAGGAACCACCTCCGTAAGCAATCCGTAAAATCCGTTCTTCAATGCAGCATTCTGCAAAGCGCTCTCTTGGTTTCCGGTACACTTCTTTTCTTCGGTTGCTATCAAAACGCCGCGCATAACAACAGCGCCAAGCAACGAAGACCCCACGCCGTTGCAGCCTGTGTGCGGGAAGAGGAAAGAACATCACTTCGGGAGAACACCACCCACGACGACCGAAACAACCCAAACAAGAACGAGTTTTCTTTGTCCGAGACCCTGCCTCGGACAAAGAAACACACCCGATCAAGACATAATACCCAGCTACGACAAACTACCCAACAATGACAAAGACGCACGAATGATAAACAGTTTACTGTTAAGTGTTAACCGGCCGCGGGCTGACACCAGCATCCTGACCTCCTACCATAGAGGCATATCCTAGTCTCATCTGAGAACAGAACGGACCCCCACTGTTTCATTGTCCAATTCAGATGATTCCGTGCAAAACGTAAGCGTGCTTGACAATAAGCTGAGGTAAGTTTTAGACCAATCGCAGGTGTTTTAGGGGTCAGGTTGCTGTCCACTGACTAATGGCCACTTCTCGTATTTCACGGAGCTGTTGTTGCACTTGCACCGCATTAAGGCGACAATTTCCGGTGCAGTATGCATTTCACTAACACACTTGAAAACTAATCAAATTAAGAAAAACGAATATAAAGGCAATAATTTCAATCTTTTACAAGTTTGTTATTCTTGTTATAATCACCACATAAATACGTTTCATTTTTTTTTTTTTTCGTTAACAATAAGCACTTTTGATAAATTTTAACTAATATTAAAGCAAATTGAATTGTCTTTCAAGCAGCATTTTTTTTTTTTTTTGATTATTTGTTGAATAGTTTAGAAAAAAAACTAGTTAAAGTCAAAAGAAGTTTACAGTGGGCCAATTTCTATGCACGCAAGTGTATATAATATGCTTTGTACTACTCACAAATCATTTTTGCTTTTCATGTTCACACAATTAGTAATATTGATACATTTACATTAACTGACAAGTAATATACATATATATATATATATATATATATATATATATATATATATATATATATATATAATATAATAGTTTATTAGTCTTCATTAGATCAATACATAGATATAAGACAAGTCAAAAATAGTACACATAATACATACATACAATTAAAATATAGTATAAAATAAGACGAACATCAATTAAATACATATTAAAATTATAATAATTAAAAACTATCAATATTGTCATTAAAAAAATCTTCTAAAGTATAATAACATTTACTAAGTAACATATGTTTCATTTTATTTTTAAATAGTTTAATATTAATGTTTTTAAAACTAGGTGGCAATTTGTTATATCATTTTATAGCTAAAAATGTTACACTTTTCTTGTAAAATTCAAGTCTATGGGCTGGTGTAGCTGGGTCTAACCCATTCCTTGTAGAATAAGTGTGATTTCGATTATTTTTGGGAAAGTCATTTATAATTTCTTTGGCGTACATTAGCAGTTCGAAAATAAGTAGTGATGGTAAAGTTAATATTTGTAATGATCGAAAATGTTTTCTACAGGAGTCATACTTGGATGGATCGTTTTTGCAATATAAATACTCTATTTAGTAGTGATATACTAGCAACCCCCCAGCATAAGATTCCATACTTAAGAGTAGATTGTATATTAGCATAATAATAAGCTTTTATCGTAGATAAATTTGCTATAGTACGTAGTTTTTTAATTGCATAACAATTGGTTAATAATTTAGAACAAATTTTATCAATTTGTGAATTCCACGACAAACACTCATCTATTTCAATACCCAAAAATGTTACAGAGCTTGCTTGTTTTATAGTCTGTCCAGAATGACGCATACGATATGACTGGTTTTGTTTATGAATATTAAATTTTATAAAAAAAGTGTTTTGATATATTAATCAACAGAGAATTTTGGTTAAACCAATTTCCAAGATTTTCAATTGTGTTTTTAGTGCTAATTAATAGATTTTCAATGTTGTTAGATGGTATTAAAACAGATGTGTCATCCGCAAATAAGACCATTTTACTATCAGTTGCTGTATCTAGTTCATTTGTATACAAGATATAAAGCAACGGTCCCAGTACTGAGCCTTGTGGAACACCAGTTGCTAAAAACTGAACTACCAATTTTATATTTTGTATATTTACTATCTGTTTACGGTTTTTTAAATAACTTTTTAACCAATTTAGTGCTGTTCCTCTAATGCCAATTTATTCTAACTTTTATATATAAAGTACCTACCTGATTTTTAATACAATTTACAATGTTAATGATTGCGTAGCCTCAATGATTAAACAAATTGTTTTAATTAAATTTAAAATTAATATAATGTAATGATGGAAATGTTGTCTACTTAATTTAATTGATAGTGTATCATCTGGAATTTAGAAGCTACTTTTTCTCTTGAATTGAATCATAACTTACAATTGCAGGTTCATATCTTATAAAGGTCCTGATGTGGTTGCTTTCAGATTGTTCAAGTGTAAAAGATCTTATCTAAAGAACGTTACAAAACGAGCGCCAAGTAAGTTGTCCGCAGGGACAGCGATAAGCAAGGTAAGCGCAATACGTTGATACAATGTTACATCATATTATTGTCAAACATATTTAAAAAAATATATATATTTAATCTGCTTTTCAAAATTTATAATATTGTGTTACGCCCAGTTATACAAAGTCATCTCTTCACTGCGTCGATATTACTGATCCTCCTTCCTTCGTCCCGCAATCGACTCCCAGTCTGCCGCATTGCAATTCATTCGTGCTGAACCGGTCCATCTCGTCTTCTTGCAATACCTTTGCTAATGTTCCCGCGTACTATTCTATAAATTGAACCTGCACACTATTATTAATACATTTTGTCTAATTAATAAATATATATGTCTCTAGCACAATACCAATTGCTATGCCAGAGTCCCTATAATTATATCAATACATGGTATACTACCAATTACCGAATTAACACATCCCCAAGGTATACTCTAATACCAGTGTGTTTATAACTGCTCCTTACCGCTATAATGTGTCCTGCATACAATCTCTAGACCTAACTGTCCTATGTAAGCTTGAAAATCTTTTGCAGTTATTGTGCAACCCCAAGGCCTCAACTGCCAGTGCACAACATACTTTTGGCTGTCACGTATAAGGCCTTACTGCCGTATACAGTGTTATTCACACAACCCCAAGGCCTCGGCTGCCAGTGTGTGAAATAACAATCTTTTCAGCCCTCCAAGCATGCTATAGCTATCAGTACCTCGAATACCTTCCTGCCAATGTACTTTGTATTTCACACCTCTAAGACCGGTCTATGTGTGAATAACCTCTGATAGCTAAATTACACCCCTTAAAGCTCACCTAGCCATTGTGTAATTAAGTCTCTTTTATCTTAGTTAAAGAATTACCAAACCTTTTTATTAACAAATATAGCAATCTATAACTATTCCATTATTTATTTACCTTTAACAGTACCTCAGACGCTCTATCTGTACGTAAATAACAATATTTATAAAACATTAACTATCATAAATAATGCTAACAAAAACTACTGTTAACAATTGCTATGACTAGTAAGAAATGAGATTACAAATCACGTGCGTAATGCCGCTTGAAACGAGCAACAGTCCTAACGGGGTGTGCAAACACTGAGATTTACTTGGATGCAAGTTCTTTTCGGTTTATTATTTTACTTTTTGTAATAATTTTCTGGCAAAAACAACTGCCAACGGCCAAACACAACCCTACATTAATTTCTACCTTCCCAGGCATCAGCACCAACTTAGAACCATTACTAGCTATTACATTCGACAAAGCTAAACCGCATCAATTTATAAATCACTACCACAACAAACTCTCGATACCAAAAGAAGCTTTTCCGAGAGATTGGACGGATTTTTAGATAAATGTGTAACCATCTTGATTGTTTCACACTCCCGAAATAACTTTTAACAAAAAAATCTATAATTATAAAAACTGTACATTCAACTACCACCACTGACCAACTTGATTTTTTTACTACTAGACGCGGACCTAGAATACTATGAAACAATACTCATGAAGCAGCATCAGAATAACCTTATCTTGCCCAAGTCTCAAATATCTACGTCTAAAAAAAACTATTTTCTCTAAACCGGTAAACATTGTCAGCAAAGACCGAAGCAAAATGAAACTATTTCACAACTCATCACACAAAATCTAGACTTAATTACACTAAACAAGACAGACACCCGCAACGCTCCAAGATCGAGTGACCTCTTAAAGCTCAATAGCAATAGCATATGTTAATACATCACCCTGACGCTTCTAACCGGGTGAACAAATATCAACTAGTTATAAAAAACTAGAATCTAATAGTTTTGTTCTTAAAACAAATAACTAGTGGCACTAATAGACCATATAAAGCGTAAAGTGGACCAAAAAGAAACTGTAGTAGCAATGTACATCGACATGAAAAAGGCATTTGATACCATATCTAAAACAAAACTTATTAAAAAACTGGAAGCAATTGGAATAAAGGGTAAAGAACTAAACCTAATAGACACATACCTTAAAAACAGACCACAAAAAACAAAAGTAAACTCTACAGAAAGCAAACCACTACAGGCTGATTACGGCATACCACAAGGAGGAATATTGCCACCGACACTATATATACTATACACGAATGATATTTTAGAACTTACATTACATGGAACACTCTATATGTATGCTGATGACACATGCATTATATATTCGGGAAAAGAAAATATAGTATTAGAAAAGATCATTAAAGAAGACGTTAAAACCTTAGAAACATGGTATTACAACAACTTACTTACTATCAACGAGACAAAAACAGAATACATGATTTTTAACAACAAACAGGAAACCCCTATAACAATAACAATAAATGGCAAAACTATAAGACAAATAAAAGAAGTGAATTACCTGGGTCTGACTATTCAAGAAAACCTGAAATGGGATGCTCACATAAACAAACTTGTGAAAAAAAATTCTTCAACTATAGCGGCTGTAACAAAAATACGAAATTACCTACCAAAAAACTCAAAAAAATCAGTTTATCATGCAATATTTGCATCACATAACAAGTACCTAAACCATATCTGGGGAAACACAACCAAAAAAAAACATAAACAAACTACAAAGACAACAAAATAAATTCATCAAAATTCTATACACACTGGACAGAAAAACACCTTCAACTGAACTATACAAGGAAGAATTAAATATAAATCAGATGATAGACTTGAACAATATACTATTGCTATATAAAATAAATCACAAAATGATAAAAACCAATATAAAAATACAGTCAAACAAAGAAATACACAACCACCAAACAAGAAGAAAATCGCACATAAGGACTACAAAATATACAACTGTTAAATGCAGACAGACACTAACAACAGAAACTACAAAGCAATACAATAATCTGCCAACATTTATAAAAAGTCTAAATTACATACCATTTAAATTAAAAATAAAACACATGCTACTACACGACAAAATATAAATTAAATAAATAAAGAGAACAACTCAAACAAGCCTTCAATACCAATAGCCTGAGACGGGAATAAATAATCACAAACCTCAGGACGATGAGAGAGGGACGAAACCATTTTTTATTTTATTTATTTTATTTTTTTATACAATTGCAAGTTCTTATTACATTTGCCATCTACAAACGGCACAACAGACCCACATATACTTAAGGAGCGTAACAAACTACCTGAAAGATCAAGATCAAGTACAACATACTAACCTCCATGGCATTATTCTGGAAACTAAAAAAGTTCAGGAATATATATGAAAACAAATCAAAATCCAACAAGGGTCATCAAGATTGAACACCAAGTAGAGCAAGCAATCACAACCTTTTAGGTAACATTAGCTGCGATCAAAACGACTCATCACTGTCAATCAAGCAAACTGAATGCCGTCGCTGGCAGCGCTTGTTATTTTACGCATCATACATTTAAGTACGCTTCTTTGCTGACAAAGCAACTCATTAGATACTAGCGTTTAATGAGCAAATGTTTTAAAAAATAATAATATTGCTTATCTTTGATTAATAACTCAGCGCTTGCAAGTGTTGAGTTGTTCTGAACGCAGCCAAGTGTTACACTTTAGCTTTGCCCTACTTGCAGTTAACAACAATTGACATAATATATCGAATGCAAACCGTCTTGCTTCTCTGCATCTTAGAGGTATTAAAAAAAACTCCGTTTTCCATCATACTCAACTTTCCCAGGAAAAACCAAAAGAGTCACACCGAAACAGTCTGTAGTTAAACCTCAACGCAACATCAATATTGTCGATTACCAAGCAGTAGATATCTTCCAAAGATTCCAAAGCTACTACAAACCTGTACTCTGTGATTGCACCCCCGCCAGAGTACAAACAAACAAAATAACAATAACAAACATATAGGAGCCCAGTAACATTAAACCTTGAGTCACCAACCAACCCATCAACTGAAGTGAGCCAAGATATATCTTTGACAACTTCCACCAAGACCTAATAATACTATCATAGAAGATAACAACAGCATCCATCTTTACGTCACAATTCCTTGGAGGGACAACTACTCCGCAAAGGTTTCCACTTTCTGTAACATTAATTTCTATCTTCTTGGACATCAGCTTAGACGTAACTGCGTAAAAAACAATATAATCGCATGGAATATAGTCAGCTATTTTCTTTTCACTTTCCGTGCATACAATTTTTTAGTAATATTTATGTTTTCTTAAAATCAGCTTCTAGTTGCCTAATTGATGCATTGCATTGACAACTTTTGTTTTTTCTTTTGAGCTATCAATTTAGCGTACATTATTTGTCCGCAACCATAAATTACACTGCCCACCAACCCAAGTGTCTGATCATTCCAATTTACACTATTTATCCATAGTCACAAACTAGAATACCCCAAACTTCGACCCAAATGTGAGGGATCGATTTCACTTTTTTTTAAATTTAATGACTGTTGGCAGAAAGAAAAACTTTCAATTCTTTACTTAAAAAACACTCGGGCGAGTAACCGTGGCATTTCAGTTTAAATTGTTTCCCAGTATCAAGCGTTAGTGATCCGTAGATAAGATTTTGTTCTCAAATTTGGAAAATTGATTTCAAGAGCAACTACTTATTAACAAAATGTCTAGTTTGATTTGAGCAAACATTTCAATAATAAAATAGTGGCCTTGCACTACTTACTACTTTATAATTATTCAAAAAATCTAACTAAATGCAAAGCATTTTTGAAAAACAATTGAATTAAATCAATTTGACATATTATAATACAAATTTAATAGTATCTAAAACTTTTATGACCATTCTTCTTAATAAGCAAACACAGATTATTTTAAATTATTAAATTTGCATTCAATCAAATTATTCAACACAAAATTAGATTGTTTTGTTCTATTTTAGTCATTTAAAGTAAAATGAACATTAACATAGGAATTTAAACAAGTTGCGATTAGAATTTGTCTGGTTATAGAAATAGTTTTTGAATAATATTTGTTATCTATTTCCAAAAGTATTGCTTAATGATGTTCGATTATTTATTGTTAGTTAATTTGTAATACTACTTATTGCATAGAGGCAGAGTTAATTTGTTGGTCAAATTTTTGTAATAATAATTATAATTAAGTAGAAAAACAATTTTAAATTAAACTTAGTTATTTTATACAATTAATAAATGATTAATTAAGTTTTTTAATATTATTAAAATATAATTAGCAATATCAAAACACAATTAGCTAATCAAAACATAAATGTTAGATATTAATTCATAACTTCAATCAATTAATTTCATATTTAATAAACTTTGTGTATGCTTGGTTGCATACGTTAAAGTATTTTCGTTAAAATTGAAATAGTTAGGTTTGTATCCGGATCGCAGAGATGCGAGGAGATGTCCGGAGCACAGCAGTAATTTATTTTTATGGTGGACAACCTGAAAAATAAATCAATGTGACCAACTACAGATTTGGAAAAATTAAAAGTGTATATTGGGTTGCCTATATAATAGTTTGTTTATAATAAATAACAAAATTGAAACTAATTAATCACTAATTACAAAAATGTTAATTATAATATTTACCTTCATGGATACCATGGTAACATCTTATCATTAAAATATTTTGTTGCAGTAATCTTCATAGTTTTATAGATTTATACATTAATAAATTTATTTTTATACTTCTTGCAGATTTCAGGTAGAAACAGAAAATTGCAATACCAATAAATAAATAAAAATAATGTTTGCCATGATTAAGCAAAATTTGTTTATATTGTCAGATTAAAAAATGCATTGTATATGAAAGACATAGATCAAATAATAATTAAATAATCTGGAATGCAGGATGAACAAAATATAAGTCAATCCTGTTCTCTATACTCCTTCAATTAGTAATCGATTTGTCAAAAGCAATTTGTTGTAGTTATCTCAAAATGTTGCAGGTAAGTATTAAATTGAATTAATATGCTTTTAATTTACTAACCGTAATTAATATGTAATATGCTTTTTATTACTCACAAATAATTTTTGACAAGCAAAATATAAAGTACGTACTTGATTTTTAATTCAATTTACAATGTTAATAATTTCATAGCCTTAATGACAATTTGATTTAAATTCGAATAAAAATATGAATTTACACCAGCCATTTAGTTGCTCAAGTGTATTATCTGAAAATTAGAAGCTACTCTTTTTCTCATAATTGAATCATAACATACATATACAGTTGCAGGTCCACATCTGATAAAAGATCTTGAAATGGTTGCTTTTTGGTTGTTCAAGTCACTGTTACGAGGATAGATGTTGTCGATTCTTTATGAGCAAAAAAATGGTTAACTACAAGATTCAGCAATTTGCAATGAATTTGAAAAAATCTTAATTGAAGAACATTACAAGACGACTGTAGGCTTCCGAATAAGTTGCCTGATTGGTGCATTGAAGGAACAACTTTTATTTTTTCTTTGGCTAGCTGTGTTGTTAATTTTTAGCAACTTCTTGAAACAGCATTGATTTGGAGTAAGTATTTGATTACAAACTCATAGGCGGGTGAGTGGGACATTTCTGTTTACAATTTTGTCCGGAATATGTGTTTGTGATTCAATCAATTCAATGATTACTCTAGTTATTCGGAATTATAAAATGGAGTATTACACTCACCCACCCAAGTATTTGTGATTCGTAGATTTGGATTTTTTTCTCAAATATTTATTAACCGATGTCAAGTTTATGGTTTAATCAAATTTCTATTAATATTTTAACAATTATGACCTAAACGTAACTTTATAATTTAAAAAAAATATTTAATTAATATATAATGGATGCAAAGCATTTTTGAAGAACCCAAAAAACAATTGAGTTGACACTTCTATATGAAATTGATATTTTATAATGCAAATTTGACAATCTAAAACTTTAATGGACATTGTGCAAGATAAACTATAATGCTTCTTACTAAGCAAATTATTTTATTATTTTAAATTATTAAATTTGCATTCAATTAAATTATTTATTTATTTAATACAAAATTAAAATGTTGTGTTATATTTTAGTTATTTAAAGTAAAATTAACATTAACATATGAATTTAAACAACTTCGAGTTGCGATTGGAATTTGTCTGATTATAGAAATAGTTTTTGAATAACATTTGTTATCTATTTGCAAAAGTAATGCTTAATGATGTTTGATTATTTATTGTTTGTTAGCTTTTTTGTAAGAATTATTTATAATAGTTTGTAATACTATGAAGACAGCTAATTTTCTAACCAAATTTTTGTAATTCATATTATATAATTATAATTAAGTGGAAAAACAATTTTAAAGTATTTATTACAATTAATAGATCATTAGTAATAGAACCAAATGTTCAAACACAATTAGCTAAACAACCAGTAATTGTTAAATATTAATTTCATATTTTGTGCATGTTTGGTTGCATACGTTAAAGTATTATCGTTGAAATTGTAATAGATATCCGTAGCTCAGAAAATACGTGTATATTGGATTGCATATATTGATTACGTTTTATATAATGATAATATATCTTTAGTTTATGTATAATAATTAATTTAGTAAATTAATATAATCGTTAATTGAATATGGCTCAAGATAATAAGTTGAATCTTTCCTTTAAAAATGACAATAAGTTATTTTCATGTTTTATGTTCTTCGGTAAACAATTATGTGATTTTAAGCACATGTATTGAAGTCAATTTGTGAATTTGCATTTTTACAATTGGATATCTTAAGCTACTTTTATGTGTAGCTATATAATCATGATTGAGACGAAACATTTGAAAATTAATTATAATAATTTAAAAATTTTATGGAATAAATTTACATATATTTATAAAAGAACTTATTACAAAATAAGTATTAAATTTTTGATTTATAATGCAAATGAGACATTTATCTTATCTTGTTTAGATACAGTTTTTGTAAAATATTTGTTGACCGTTTTTAACTGAGTTGTATACTTTTTAAACCAAAATCTAGTTTTCTCACTTTATGCTGTTATTTTTTGATAGTTTAGAATAGTTTATTTTTTCTATTATTTTTAAGAATTTAAAGTTTTTATTAAGTTTATAACTGATTTGAATAATTTTTAAGCAAATCAAATAAAAACAATTTTCTTTTTTTTTAGGAGAAAGAGTTGATATCCTCTCACAATCTATTTATTCAGAAGAACGTTCAGGAGAACGAAAGACCAGCACTAATCGACCATTAAAAACTGATACTTTATACTTTGAGAAAAGAAAAACAGATGTGTCTTCTAATTATTATGATAATGTCTCACAGATAACAAATAATAAACCAGCAGTCAGAACAACTAGTATTAGTACTATTAAAATAGAAAAGAAACCACAAAATGGACCATCTTATAACTAAACTACCTGCACTATGAGACTATTATAAAGAGCGTAATTTAACAACAAAAGCTATAAACATTGAAAAGAAAGCGTATTATAAATTTGAATTAAGGAACTCTAAAATCGATACTAAACTATTGACTATTGTTCTCTATTTAAATTTAGAGACATCATTACTAAATTAATATCAATTACTGATAAATTTCTATGTATTTTAAACAAAGTTCTCTATTACTACTAATAACATAAAACAATATTACAAACTTTAAAACGTTTTTAACAGTTTTTTTTTTTCACTTATTGATATTTTTGACAATTTACTAGTATTTGTTAATGTTTAAAGTTTAAAAAAAAAACAGTTTTATAAACGTTTTGAAAGATAAGATTGCGTTGTGTCAGTTAGTAAATAATTTTACACCTTTTATAAGGTTGAAAATGGTTTTTAATAGTTTGTGATTCTTTCTGATAGTTAAACAATTAGTATGGAATTTTTATGCATTTTAAATTAAGATTATTTAATTCCATAGTTTGCTTATTGCATTACTATTGGTTTAAAACAGTTCTATACATGTTTTGATACAATTTAAAACACTTTTTGTTTGTTTTTTTATTGATTATAAAAATTAGAATAGTACATATTTGACAATTCCATATACTTACTAATTTATTTCAAATTTTAAATCAAAATAATTCAATTATCTATTATTTTTAATAATTTAATACATTCAACATTAATTTCTAAACAATTTAAATTAAGATTTGCTAATATTTCTAACAAATTAATTTTACAACAGTTTTTGACAATTCAATACAGTATTTAACACTTTATAGCAATATTTGACATTTAATAAATGATTTGTAACTGTTAATTAAACATTAATTTAATAAAATATTTTGTTAACAATATCATAAGTAATATATTAATTATTAGAAATAAATAAATAAAGTATATTGGGTTGCCTATATAATAGTTAATTTATAATAAATGTAAATTTGAAATAATTAATTATAATACTTTTATTAATGCTATCATCATCTTATCAGAATTTAAATGTTTTGTTGCATTAATCTTCATATAGATTTATACATTAATAAATTTATTTTTATATTTATAATTTATAGGTAGTATTATTATTAGACATTATTTATTAAATTTATAGCAGAAAATTGCAATACCAATAAATAAAAATAATGTTAGCCATGATTAAACAAAATTTGTTTACATTGCAATTAGCATAATTGCATTTATATGTAAGAATCATAGATCAAATAATAATCATAATAATTAAATACCTGCATACAAGATGAACAAAATTTAGTTACTCCTGTTCTCAATAATCTTTCAATTATTACTCGATGTGTCTGAAGTAATTTATAGTTATCTCAAAATGTTGAACGTGAATAATTAATCATTTTAATTTACTCACCTTATTTAATATATAATTTACTTTTCACTCTACTCACAAATCATTTTTGCTTTTAATATTCATGAAATTAGTAATGTTAATACATTTAATAATTTTTTCTCTTATAAACTGATAAATAAAATATAAAGTACCTACTTGATTTTGAATACAATTTACAATGTTAATAATTTCATAGCCTCAATGATTAAACAAATTGTTTTTATTAAATTTAAAATTAATAATGCCATGTTAGAAATGGCTTCTGCTTAATTTGATTTATATTAAATTTTGAGCAAATATTTCAACAATTGTGGTCTTGCAATACTACACGTAACTTTATAATTATTCAAAAATTTCTAATTAATATATAATGAATGCCAAGGATTTTTAAACATCACAAAACAGTTGAGTTGACTGTTTTATGTCAAGTTGTATTTCATCAACTATAATAATGAAAATTTGACGTTTTCTGAAGCTTTTAAACTACACTGCTCAACATTTAAACTGGTACACTTACAAGAACATATCGATGGTTAAAGTGTGAAACCTCGTAAGTCAATTTTAGTGAATTTTACAGGAGAAGGGAAAAACGTTTAGTTTTGGAATTGATTGTTTAGGTGAATTAGATATACTGGGTTTTGATAGATGGAGCCTGCAGTCCCATAGACTTAAATTTAAGTTACAAGGATTTGCAGTTTAATAAATGTGAATATATATAAACTTTTAGTGTAAAAAACGCGTAAACGGAAAAAAACGACTTACGAGGTTTCACACTTTAACCATCGATATATAAAAAAACAAATGACCACTTTTTAAGAAACGCTTTCTTGCTTAATAGATAGTATATAGTTTTGGAAACACTTTTAGAGCAAAGAATTAAAATAATAAAACTTAAATAACGAATTTCAAATGTTTTAATAGAAAAATAACAAAATCTTTATTTCAGTATTACAAAAAAGCTTGCTCTAGAAAGAAATGATAACCAAACACTAAAATATTAATAATGTGTGGGACCTCCTCTAGCTCTTATTAACCCTTGGCAACGTCTAGGCATGCTGGAAATCAAATCCCGAATGTAATGCTTAGGAATATTTAGTCATTTTACAAACACAACCATCGCCTATTTCATTGAGAAATGGCAGCACTACAGATTCCAATACCTCATTAAGATACTTGATACTATTCATTGTAGCATTTCTAAGCTAAACCAATTCAGTACGACGAATCGCAGATATACCTCCCCAAACGGCAATTGAACTACCTCCATAAGGTTGATAGTAAGTCACGTGGTTCTCAATATAGCACTCACTTCTGCTTTTCCAAACTTTCACTCTTCCATCGGAGTATGATCGGAGCTATGGAGACGCACTCTGGTCTCGTCACTGAATAAACAACGACCTCAATCTTTAACACTCCAATATTGGACCCTAAATTTACCTCATGGAGCCTTCTTCTTACTGTTTGAGTTGATACGTGAGTACCTGTGAGTGTTCTTATAGTAAATAATCTATTCCTTGAACACTGAATCGTAATAAACCGATCCTCCCTGACTGTTGAAGTGCGATTTTGCCCTCTGGGTGCCTATGATGGACAGTTCCAGTGCCATTAAAACGCATTCAAACTCTTCTAATCACATTGTGGCTCAAATTGAAATGGACATCAGTTCTTAGCGATGCACCAGCATTCCCAGCTCTTGGCTCATCTCTTCAACACTTAAACGCCTTAATAGCATCTTTAAAATGCAGTCAACCGGTCTGAATTAAAACTCATTAAAGATATTCGCAAAAATTCTCTTAAACTTGATAAGTAATACACAAAAATGGAAATAAACAACTTTCAGAAAATTACCGACCAATAGCTTTAGTATCCACAATAGCTAAAATAGTAGATAGCGTAATACATAACAGACTACTTAAACACATTGAACATCATAAAATTATACATGAAAGGCAATACGCATTTCAAAAATACACTGGAACTGAATCTGCAGCTATAGATCTAATACACAACATTCAAAATAGTCTGGAACTACAAAAAGATTGTTTGGTAGTTTTCATCGATATGAAGAAAGCATTTGACACAATATCCAAAACAAAATTGACAAAAAAACTAGAGCAAATGGGAGTGAAAGGTAAAGAACTACAATTAATATCAACTTTCTTAAAAACGAGATATCAACAAACAAAAATTAACAACGTACTAAGTACACAAACGTTCAGTGATTTTGGGATACCACAAGGAAACGTACTTGCACCTCTTTTGTATATATTGTACATCAACGATATATTTGAAATTAAATTACATGGAAAATTATACATTTACGCTGATGATACATGCCTAATACATAGCGATAAAAATAAATTAAAACTCCAAAAAGAAATGCAAAAAGATTTAGATCAAATAAATGACTGGTACTACAATAACTTACTTACCATTAATGAAAGTAAATCAAATTACATGTTAATAACACGTAAAAAAAGAATAACCAATATTACCTTACAAATTAACAATGTAAACATAAGTAATGAATACAAAATATCTAGGACTAACAATAAACAACAATCTAAAATGGGATAACCACATACAACATTTAACTATGAAAAACACAAAGGCAATTGGCGCACTATATAAACTAACAAATATAATTAATATAAATACAAAAATAATAATTTATAATGCATTATTTAATTCACAAACAAATTATCTAATGAAAATATGGGCAAACACTAAACAAGGAAACATAGAAAAATTACAAAGACAGCAAAATAAAGCTATAAAAACTATTTACCAACTGGAAAAATTAACTCCTACTAAAGATATACATAAAATATCTCAGCAACTAACAATAAAAAACAAAATTAAACAGCAAAATATAATCTTAATTCAAAAGATTAAACTTGGCCAAGTCAAAACAGAATTTAAAATAAAACGAAGAAAAGAAATACACACCTATAACACTAGAAAGAAGAATGATCTTAACATAGAACTGAACAGAACAACTACAAAAAACCGAAGTCTAGCTGTTAAAGGAATACAAGACTACAATAAAATTCCCAAAGAAATATTAAATATAGAAGACATACTACAATTCAAAACTAAACTAAAACAATACTTAATGAACAATGAAACATAAAAATAATTACATCAGAAAGAAATTTCCAATACCAGGCCCCTCGAATCGTTCTACAGATGGATGGCGGCACTGCTGGAATAACCACTTTATAACAAAATAAAATAAAATGTAAATATGTATATAATAAATAATTAAAAAAAAAAAAAAAAAAGTATAATATATATATATATATATATATATATATATATATATATATATACTGATGACAGATAAACAACAAGTGCTTCGAAAATGTTATTCGATAAGCATTTGTTTGCATTCTGAAACACAACCTTTATTATTATTGTTATTATTATTTTATTATTATTATTACTTTTACTGCATGTTATATAAGTGTACCAGTTCAAATGTTGAGCAGTGTATAATGCGCGATGTCTCTTAATAAACAAGCAAAGATTATTTTAAATTGTTAAGTTTTACTTTCAATCAAATTATTTATTCATTTAACGCAAAATTAGATTGTTTTATTTTATTATATTTTAGTCATTTAAGGTAAAATCAACATTATTAACATAAGAACTTAAACAATTCCAAGATAAATTAATTTGCTAATCAAATTTTTGTAATACATAGTAATAATTATAATTAAATAGAAAATCAATTTTAAATTAATCTTAGCTTTATACAATAAATGATTAATTAATTTTTTAATATTATTAACCAATAATTTGCAATATCAAGTATACAAACTCACAATTAGCTAAACAAAACGTAAATGCTAAAAATTAATTCATAATTTCAATCAATTAATTTCATATTTAATAAATTTTGTGTATGCTTGGTTGCATACGTTAAAGTATTATCGTTAAAATTGAAATAGTTAGGTTTGTATCCGGATCGCAGAGATGCGAGGAGGTGTCCGGAGCACAGTAGTAACAACCTGAAAAATAAATCAATGTGACCACTACAGAAAAAGGAAAAATTTAAAGTGTATATTGGGTTGCCTATATAATAGTTAATTTATAATTAATGACCAATATAAAACTAATTAATCACTAATTAAAAAATATTAATTATAATAACAATTACCTTCATGAATACCATGGTAACATTTTTCAAAATTAAAATATTTTGTTGCAGTAATGCCAGTAATCTTTATATAGTTTTATAGATTTATACATTAATATATATATTTTTATATTGCAGATGCTTGTATTTCAGGTAGTATTAGGTGTTATTAATTTCTATTATTAGAAGAAAATTGCAATACCAATAAATAAATAAATATAACATTAGCCATGATTAAACAAAATTTGTTTATATTGGAAGTTGTCAGATTAAAAATTCGATTTATATAGTAGACAGAAACATAGATCAAATAATAATGGAATAATGTGCATGCACGATGAACAAAATATAAGTTGATCCTGTTCTCGATACTCCTTCAATTAGTAATCGATGTGTCGAAACCAATTTGTAGTTATCTCAAAATATTGCAAGGGAGTATTAAATCATTTTGAATTAATATGCTTTTAATTTACTAACTTTATTTAATATATAATATGCTTTTTATTAATAATTTCATAGCCTTAATGATTCTATAAATTGCTTTAATTAAATTTAAAATTAATATAATTTGATATTATTATATATCCGAATAAAAATTGAATTTACACCAGCCATTTAGTCGCTCAAGTGTATTATCTGAAAGTTAGAAGCTACTCTTTTTCTCATAATTGAATCATAACATACATATACAATTGCAGCTCCATATCTGATAAAAGATCTTGAAATGGTTGCTACTGGGTTGTTCAAGTCACTATTTGTTATGAGGATAGATGTCAATTCTCTATGAGCAAAAAAAATGGTTAACTACAAGATTCGGCAATTTGCAGTACATTTGAAAAATCTTAATTGAAGAGCATTACACAACGACTGAAGACTGCCGTATAAGTTGCGTTGCAGGAACAACTTTTGTTTTCTTTTAGGTTAACTTTGTTGTTAATTTCTGACAACTTTTTTAAACAGTGATAAATCAAAAAAAGAGAAAGTATTTGATTACAAACTGTTAGGCGGGTGAGTGGGACATTTCTGTTTACACACCCACCAAAATGTTTGTGATTACATCACTAATATTTGTGCGTCTCACAATTTTTGTTCATACTGGTTATTTGGAATCATAAACTGGAGTTTACACCCACCCACCCAAGTATTAGTGATTTGTAGATTTGATTTCAAATTTGCAAAATTAATTTTGAATCAACCACTTATTAACTGATGTCTAGTTTATGGTTTAGTCAAATTTTTAGCAAATATTTTAACAATTGGTGTCTACACGTAATTTTATAATTATTCAAAAATATCTAACTAATATAAAAAAACTATGATACCTAATGCTTCTTAATAAACAATCAAAAGTTATTTTAAATTAATAAATTTGCATTCAATCAAATTATTTATTTATTTCATACAAAATCGAAATGATTGTTTTGTTATGTTTTAGTCATTTAAAGTAAAATTAACATTATAAGAATTTAATCAACTCCGAGTTGCGATTGGAGTTTGACTGATTATAGAAATAGTTTTTGAATAACATTTGTTATCTATTTGCGAAAGTAATGCTTAATGATGTTTGATTATTTATTGTTTGTTAGCTTTTTTGTAAGAATTATTTATAATAGTTTGTAATACTACGAAGACAGCTAATTTTCTAACCAAATTTTTGTAATTCATATTATATAGTTAAGTGGAAAAACAATTTTAAAATATTTATTACAATTAATAGATCATTAGTAATAAAACCAAATGTTCAAACACAATTAGCTAAACAACCAATAATTGTTAAATATTAATTTCATGTTTTGTGCATGTTTGGTTGCATACGTTAAAGTATTATCGTTGAAATTGTAATAGGTATCCGTAGCTCAGAAAATACGTGTATATTGGATTGCATGTATTGATTACGTTATATATAATGATAATATATCTTTAGTTTATGTATAATAATTTATTTAGTAAAATAATATAATCGTTAATTGAATATGGTTCAAGATAATAAGTTGAATCTTACCTTTAAAAATGACAATAAGTTATTTTCATGTTTTATGTTGTTAGGTAAATAATTATGTGATTTTAAGCACATGTATTGAAGTCATTTTTGTGAATTTGCATATTTTACAATTGGATATCTTAAGCTACTTTTATGTGTAGCTATATAATCATGATTGAGACGAAACATTTGAAAATTAATTATAATAATTAAAAAATTTTATGGAATAAATTTACATATATTTATAAAAGAACATATTACAAAATAAGTATTAAATTTTTGATTTATAATGCAAATGTAAATATTTGTTGACAGTTTTTAACTGAGTTGTATACTTTTTAAACCAAAATCTAGTTTTCTCACTTTTTGCTGTTATTTTTTGATAGTTTAGAATAGTTTATTTTTTCTATTATTTTTAAGAATTTAAAGTTTTTATTAAGTTTATAACTGATTTGAATATTTTTTAAGCAAATCAAATAAAAACAATTTTCTTTTTTTTTAGGAGAAAGAGTTGATATCCTCTCACAATCTATTTATTCAGAAGAACGTTCAGGAGAACGAAAGACCAGCACCAATCGACCATTAAAAACTGATACTTTATACTTTGAGAAAAGAAAAACAGATGATAAACCAGCAGTCAGAACAAGTAGTATTAGTACTATTAAAATAGAAAAGAAACCACAAAATGGACCATCTTATAACTAAACTACCTGCACTATGAGACTATTATAAAGAGCGTAATTTAACAACAAAAGCTATAAACATTGAAAAGAAAGCGTATTATAAATTTGAATTAGGGAACTCTAAAATCAATACTAAACTATTGTTCTCTATTTACATTTAGAGACATCATTACTAAATTAATATCAATTACTGATAAATTTCTATGTATTTTAAACAAAGTTCTCTATTACTACTAATAACATAAAACAGTTTTACAAAGTTTAAAACGTTTTTAACAGTTTTTTTTTTCACTTATTGATATTTTTGACAATTTACTAGTATTTGTTAATGTTTAAAGTTTTTTTTTTAACAGTTTTATAAACGTTTTGAAAGATAAGATTGCGTTGTGTCAGTTAGTAAATAATTTTACACCTTTTATAAGGTTGAAAATGGTTTTTAATAGTTTGTGATTCTTTCTGATAGTTAAACAATTAGTATGGAATTTTTATACATTTTAAATTAAGATTATTTAATTCCATAGTTTGCTTATTGCATTACTATTGTTTTAAAACAGTTCTATACATGTTTTGATACAATTTAAAACACTCTTTGTTTGTTTTTTATTTGATTATAAAAATTAGAATAGTACATATTTGACAATTCCATATACTTACTAATTTATTTCAAATTTAAAATCAAAATAATCCAATTATCTATTGTTTTTAATAATTTAATACATTCAACATTAATTTCTAAACAATTTAAATTAAGATTTGCTAATATTTCTAACAAATTAATTTTACAAAAGTTTTTGACAATTCAATACAGTATTTAACAGTTTATAGCAATATTTGACATTTAATAAATGATTTGTAACTGTTAATTAAACATTAATTTAATAAAATATTTTGTTAACAATATCATAAGTTATATATTAATTATTAGAAATAAATAAAGTATATTGGGTTGCCTATATAATAGTTAATTTATAATAAATGACAAATTTGAAATAATTAATTATAATACTTTTATTAATGCTATCATCTTATCAGAATTTAAATGTTTTGATGCATTACTCTTCATATAGATTTATACATTAATAAATTTATTTTTATATTTATAATTTATAGGTAGTATTATTATTAGACATTATTTATTAAATTTATAGCAGAAAATTGCAATACCAATAAATAAAAATAATGTTAGCCATGATTAAACAAAATTTGTTTACATTGCAATTTGCATAATTGCATTTATATGTAAGAATCATAGATCAAATAATAATTAAATACCTGCATACAAGATGAACAAAGTTTAATTACTCCTGTTCTCAATAATCCTTCAATTATTACTCGACGTGTCTGAAGTAATTTATAGTTATCTCAAAATGTTGAACGTGAATAATTAATCATTTTAATTTACGCACCTTATTTAATATATAATTTACTTTTCACTACTCACAAATCATTTTTGCTTTTAATATTCATGAAATTAGTAATGTTAATACATTTAATAATTTTTTCTCTTATAAACTGATAAATAAAATATAAAGTACCTACTTGATTTTGAATACAATTTACAATGTTAATAATTTCATAGCCTCAATGATTAAACAAATTGTTTTTATTAAATTTAAAATTAATAATGCCATGTTAGAAATGGCTTCTGCTTAATTTGATTTATATTAAATTTTGAGCAAATATTTCAACAATTGTGGTCTTGCAATACTACACGTAACTTTATAATTATTCAAAAATTTCTAATTAATATATAATGAATGCCAAGGATTTTTAAACATCACAAAACAGTTGAGTTGACTGTTTTATGTCAAGTTGTATTTCATCAACTATAATAATGAAAATTTGACGTTTTCTGAAGCTTTTAAACTACACTGCTCAACATTTGAACTGGTACACTTACAAGAACATATATAAAAAACAAATGACCACTTTTTAAGAAACGCTTTCTTGCTTACTAGATAGGATATAGTTTTGGAAACACTTTTAGAGCAAAGAATTAAAATAATAAAACTTAAATAACGAATTTCAAATGTTTTAATAGAAAAATAACAAAATCTTTATTTTAGTTATTACAGAAAAGCTTGCTCTAGAAAGAAATGATAACCAAACACTAAAAGATTAATAATGCGTGGGACCTCCTCTAGCTCTTATTAACCCTTGGCAACGTCTAGGCATGCTGGAAATCAAATCCCGAATGTAATGCTTAGGAATATTTAGTCATTTTACAAACACAAAACCATCGCCTATTTCATTGAGAAATGGCAGCACTACAGATTCCAATACCTCATTAAGATACTTGATACTATTCATTGTAGCATTTCTAAGTTCAGTACGACGAATCGCAGATATACCTCCCCAAACGGCAATTGAACTACCTCCATAAGGTTGATAGTAAGTCACGTGGTTCTCAATATAGCACTCACTTCTGCTTTTCCAAACTTTCACTCTTCCATCGGAGTATGATCGGAGCTATGGAGACGCACTCTGGTCTCGTCACTGAATAATCAACGACCTCAATCTTTAACACTCCAATATTGGACCCTAAATATACCTCATGGAGCCTTCTTCTTACTGTTTGAGTTGATACGTGAGTACCTGTTGCATTCAATAAACAAACTTGGAGTGTTCTTATAGTAAATAATCTATTCCTTGAACACTGAATCGTAATAAACCGATCCTCCCTGATTGTTGAAGTGCGATTTTGCCCTCTGGGTGCCTATGATGGACAGTTCCAGTGCCATTAAAACGCATTCAAACTCTTCTAATCACATTGTGGCTCAAATTGAAATGGACATCAGTTCTTAGCGATACACCAGCATTCCCAGCTCTTGGCTCATCTCTTCATCTCTTCAACACTTAAACGCCTTAATGGCATCTTTAAAATGCAGTCAACCGGTCTGAATTAAAACTCAGTAAAGATATTCTCAAAAATTCTCTTAAACTTGATAAGTATAAGCGTCCGCAAGCTTAGTAACTGCCACTGATGACATATAAACAACAATTAATTTTTTAATATTATTAACCAATAATTTGCAATATCAAGTATACAAACTCACAATTAGCTAAACAAAACGTAAATGCTAAAAATTAATTCATAATTTCAATCAATTAATTTCATATTTAATAAACTTTGTGTATGCTTGGTTGCATACGTTAAAGTATTATCGTTAAAATTGAAATAGTTAGGTTTGTATCCGGATCGCAGAGATGCGAGGAGGTGTCCGGAGCACAGTAGTAACAACCTGAAAAATAAATCAATGTGACCAATACAGAAAAAGAAAAAATTAAAAGTGTATATTGGGTTGCCTATATAATAGTTAATTTATAATTAATGACCAATATAAAACTAATTAATCACTAATTAAAAAAGATTAATTATAATAATAATTACCTTCATGAATACCATGGTAACATTTTATCAAAATTAAAATATTTTGTTGCAGTAATGCCAGTAATCTTTATATAGTTTTATAGATTTATACATTAATATATATATTTTTATATTTCTTGCAGATGCTTGTATTTCAGGTAGTATTAGGTGTTATTAATTTCTATTATTAGAAGAAAATTGCAATACCAATAAATAAATAATTATAACATTAGCCATGATTAAACAAAATTATATTGGAAGTTGTCAGATTAAAAATTGCATTTATATAGAAGACAGAACATAGATCAAATAATAATGAAATAATGTGAATGCACGATGAACAAAATATAAGTCGATCCTGTTCTCGATACTCCTTCAATTAGTAATCGATGTGTCGAAACCAATTTGTAGTTATCTCAAAATATTGCAAGGGAGTATTAAATCATTTTGAATTAATATGCTTTTAATTTACTAACTTTATTTAATATATAATATGCTTTTTATTAATAATTTCATAGCCTTAATGATTCTATAAATTGCTTTAATTAAATTTAAAATTAATATAATTTGATATTATTATATATCTGAATAAAAATTTAATTTACACCAGCCATTTAGTCGCTCAAGTGTATTATTTGAAAATTGGAAGTTACTTTTTCTCTCATAATTGAATCATAACATACATATACAGTTGCAGGTCCATATCTGATAAAAGATTTTGAAATGGTTGCTTCCGGGTTGTTCAAGTCACTGTTTGTTACGAGGATAGATGTCAATTCTCTATGGGCAAAAAAAATGGTTAACTACAAGATTCAGCAATTTGCAGTGCATTTGAAAAATTCTTAATTGAAGAACATTACATGACGACTGAAGACTGCCAAATAAGTTTCCTGATTGATGCATTGCAAGAACAACTTTTGTTTTTTCTTGGGCTAGCTTGTAAATTTTTGGCAACTTCTTTAAATATTGTTCAATTTGGAGTAAGCATTTGATTAGAAACACTTAGGCGGGTGAGTGAGACATTTCTGTTTACACACCCACCAATGTGTTTGTGATCTGTAGATTGCATCACAAACATTTGTTCACACTTTTTGTTTGGAATGTGGGTTTGTGATTCAATTAATTTACAGTTTACAATAGATATTCGGAATCATAAACTGGAGTGCTACACTCAAATATTAGTGATCTGTAGATTTAATTTATTTCTCAAATTTGGAAAATTAATTTTGAAACATCCACTTATTCACCGATGTCTAGTTATGGTTTAGTCAAATTTCTATTAATATTTTTACAATTAGACCTAGATGTAACTTAATTATTCAAAACTATTCAATTAATATATTATGGATGCAAAGCATTTTTGAAGAACCAAAAAAACAATTGAGTTGACGACAGTTCTATATCAAATTGATATGTTATAATGCAAATTTGACAATCTGAAACTTTTATGGTCATTGTGCAAGTAAAACTATGATACCTAATGTTTATTAATAAACAATCAAAAGTTATTTTAAATTATTAAATTTGCATTGAATCAAATTATTTATTTACTTAATACAAAATCAAAATGTTTGTTTTGTTATATTTTGTCATTTAAAGTAAAATTAACATTAACATAAGAATTTAAATAACTGTGAGTTGCGATTGGAGTTTGTCTGATTAAAGAAATAGTTTTTCGATAATATTTGTTATCTATTTGCAAAAGTATTGCTTAATGATGTTTGATTATTTATTGTTAGTTCGTTTTTTTATAAGAATTATTTTTTTTTAAATATTGTTAGATATCGAGTCAATTTGAAAACTAAATTTTTATATTTATAATATTATATTATAATTATAATTAAGTGGAATAACAATCTTAAATTATTTAATACAAAATGTAATTGTTAAAGATTAATATTTTCAACCAATTAATTTCTTATTTAATAAATTTTGTACATACTTACTTGGTTGCTTAAAGTATTAACATTAAAATTGTAATAGTTAGGTTTGTATCCGGATCGCAGAGATGCGAGGAGGTATCCGATATTTAGAAAGTACATGTATATTGATTACATTTTATATAATAATATATCTTTAGTTTTAAACACATGCACACAAATATATAAAATAATGAATAATAATTAATTTGGTAAATCAATATAATCGTTAATTGAATATGGCTCAAGATAATAAGTTGAATCTTTTGTTTGAAAATGAAGTTATATTATTCATGTTTTATGATGTTAGGTAGATAATTGTGTAATTTGATGCACATGTATTAAAGTCATTTTTGTGAACTTTTATTTTTCAATTGGATATCTATATTAAGCTACTTTTATGTCTAGTTATATAATCATGATTGAGACGAAACATTTGAAAATCATTTTTATTTTTAAATAAGCACTCTAGAATATATAAATTGATTATAATTAAAAAAATTATGGAATAAATTTACATATATGTATTTATAAAAGAACATATTACAAAATAAGATTAAATTCTTGATTTAGAATACAAATGAGGCATATTTAAACCAAAATCTAGTTTTCTAATACTCACTTTGTGCTGTTATTTTTTGATAGTTTAGAATAATTTTTTTTCTATTATTTTTAAGAATTTACAATTTTTGTTAAGTTTATAACTGATTTGAATAGTTTTTTAAGCAAATCAAATAATTTGTGGTTTTCTGTTACTTTATAATAAATTTTAACAACAAATAACATTTTTAGATTTATTTTTATTTTTTAGGAGAAAATGGTGATATCCTCTTACAACCTATTCATTCAAAATAACGTTTAAGAAAACAAAAGATCAGCACTAATCGTCGATTAAAAACTGATACTTTACATAAAGAGAAAAGAAAAACAGATGTGACTTTTAATTGCTATGATAATGTCTCACAGATAACAAATACCAAACCAGCAGTCAGAACAACTAGTATTGGTACTATTAAAATAGAAAAGAAACCACAAAATGGAACATCTTATATCTAAACTACCTGCACTATGAGACTATTATAAAGAGCGTAATTTAACAACAAAAGCTATAAACACTGAAAAGAAAGCGAATTATAAATTTGAATTAAGAAAATCTAAATCTAATACTAACATTATTTTCTATTTAGAATTTTTTTACAGTTAATAGCATGCTAAATGGCAGTTAATAAATTGTTTTAATATTAATTACTGAGAAATTTCTGTATATTTAAGGTCTCTATTACTACTAATAATATAAAACAATTTTGCAAAGTTTAAAATGTTTTTAACAGATTCTTGCACATTTTGATAGTAACTAATAATTTCTATGCATTTCAAAATAAAATTTGTTTTATTTTTAACAATTTATTACTATTTGTTAGTTTTAAGTAATTTTTGACAGTTTTATAGACTTGAAAATTAATAACAGTAAATAATTTTAATATATTATAAACTTGAAAATGCTATTAAGATAACGAAACATGTTGTGTAAAATAATATATTAATTAATAAAAATAATAAAAACATATGAAAAAATATGAGTATAACAATAAATATAAAAGAAAAAAAAAAAGAAAAAGAAAAAAAAGTTAATTATTTATTATACACAGTTAATATTGATAGGTTAATTATTGCTGTCAAGGCATTATTAATTATAAATCAAAAAGCACATTCGATTCACTTTATTCACTACAAATTTTCTCTAATTTCAATTAATTATAAAGTTACATAGTAGTGCTAGGCCACACTTGTTGAAATATTTAACTAAACATAAACTAAACATTGGTTTAAGTAATTGTTTTTGAAATCAATTTTCAAAATTTGAGAGAAAAATCCAATCTACGGATCACTTACACTTGGTAATAATTTAAACTGGAATACCTCTGCCACCTGCCCTAGTGTTTAAAATAAATAAAATTAAACTTTTTTGCCAGTCAATAACCAATAAATTAAAAAAGAGTGAAATCCAATCTACAGATCTCTCACATTTGAGTTAATGTTTAGGACAAATAGTGTAAACTGGAATGATCTCTGTTTCAAGAATTTGCCAAAAATTAACCACAAAGACAGCCCAAAAAAAATTGCTTCTGCAATCGGGTAACCAGAGGCGCCGACTATAGCGTCCCTCTGCAAATTTCAAATATGTGCTCCCGTCTTTTAGATTTTAAGAAAACATAAATATTACTACAAAAGTTTGAGGTTACATATATCTTTCAAAGTGGGAAGAGAATAGCTTCCATTCCATGCAATTTTGTCGTTTCTTAAGCAATTACGTGGCTAATGTATTAAATTATCACAAAAAGTGGAAACTGTTGCAAGGTAGCTGTCCCTTTAAAGAATAGTTTTTTAAAGATGGATGCAGCGCTTACCTTCTATGGCAGAAGCGTTCAGACTTAAAGCATCGGCAATCTTCAATAAAAGCATTAGGCGGTAAGTGATCGACTAAGTTACACTAGGTCCTAGTAGACCTAGCAGAATCTAGTCTACTTTGCGGTATTCTGCAGTATGATGGCATATAATCAGTTAAACCTCTTTTGCACAAAGTCTTATTTTACTATGGAGTAGTACTACGTCGCACTTAAAATGTTAATTGGTGTAAGTTCTTTATTTTTTTTACGTGCTCGTTCATCAAGTGCAGGTTGTCATGTTATGTTTTGCAGTTCTACGATCTCTTGTGTACCAAGGTTATCTTTTTTGTCGTGGTAGACGGCAATGACGGTGTCGGTGAAAAGCCTATAGACTACACATTGCATTAAAAACTTCACCGGGTTCAACTACAAGTTGTTCTGATGCGACCTTTTAGGTTTTCCCTGAGAAGATCGTATGTGAAAGAAAACAATTTATTTATGGGAGTTTTTTTTAATGTCTTCAAGGTGCAGAGATGCAAGACTTTACTGTAGGTGAATTTAAATAGGGAGAGCTGAACATTTCTTCGTGGCACTCTTTTTTGAAACGACGTGTTCTGCAATGTCTGTAACCTGGGGGCGTTGTAATCGCTTGCTTGCATTTTGATTTGATCCGATATATATTCCTAGACTTTTTTAGCCTCCTCGATAACAACATGGAGGTTAAGATGTTGTACTTGGTCTTGCACTGTCAGCCATTTCTTTCTGTTTTCCAGGTAGTTTGTTACGCTCTTTAAGCATTATGCAGGCTAGTTATGAAGTTTGTAGATAGCAGATGTAATAATGATCTGTTATTTGTCTTAGGAGAGCATTTATTGAATTGTAATTTTCTATAACTGTTTGATACTTGTTCATCAGATAGATAAGATGTCCCGTCATATTGAAAATATTGTCATCAAAGTGATGTGTTAAGATAATCAAACCGTTCTCACATGCTATTGCTATTGACCTTTAAAAAAACCTTGGAGCCTCGAGGACGTCTAGTTTGCAAAGTGGAATTGAGTCTAAATTTTATGTGATTTGTTGTAAAGTCGGTGTTGACAACTGTTTTGTTTTGCTTCGGGCTTTGCTGACAGTGTTTATTGATTCAGAGACGTAGGTAACCAAAACTTGTGCAAGATAAAGTTATTCTGTTGTTCCATGAGTATTGTGTTATAATATTTGAGGTCCGCGTCTAGTAGTAAAAGAGCCATGTTAGTGAGTGGTAGTACTTGATTTCAGTTTCTAGGTGCTCTCGTGATCAAATAAGGTGTCAGAACAAAGGCGTTGCTGGTTTTATCCAAAACTGAAAAGGCTTGACAGTACAATTTTTATAAGTATAGATTTATTTTGTTGAAAGATGTTCCAAGGGTGTGGAACAAACAGGATGGTTACATTTTAACTAAAAATCAGTTTGATCTCTTAGAGAAGCTCCCTTTGGTATTGATAGTTTTTTGTGTTGACGGATTTGTAGAGACTCCAAGTTACATTACGTTGGGTGCTAATTGTTGCGGTCTACCTTTTTCAGATCTAAATTAAAACTAATCTGCTTGTTAATTAGAACTGCATTCTGGGTGAGTACGCATAAGCACTTTGTGTAAACGCGTATGACGCAAAACATATGCTGCACAAGGTTAAAATGCAAGAAGAACCTAGACTCCCTTACTACCATTAGGAGATAAACCGGTAATACGTATAGGTAAAGATTTGCTCATGAATTGTGATCTCATTTCCTACTAAATGAATCGTTATACGTTGATAGGAAGATTAAACGTACTTTATAACTCTGCAACTTTGCAATATTTGCAATGAGTTAGTATACATTATTTAAAAAAATATGTTTGACAATAATATGATGCAAAATCATCGTGAGCAACGTATTGCGCTAACTTTGCTTACCACAGTACTTGCGGACAACTTACTTGGCTTTGTTTTGATTTTTTGAACTGCAAATTGATAAATATTGTAATTAATTATTTTTTAGTGCATAGAGAATTGACATCTAACTCTGCATCAATTACTTGAACTGGCTGAAAGCAACCACTTTAAGATTTTTATCAGATATGGACCTGCAACTGTATATATATATATATATATGTTATGATTCAATTATGAGAAAGAGAGTAGCTTCTAATTTTCGGATAATACACTCGTCGAGAGACTAAGTATCGACAACCCTAGCTCCGATCATCGAACAGCGCTCTGAACATAGAACACTAAAATTTGTTCTAAGCTTGGACCCTCGCTCACCGCTCGAACTTCGTATTTATTTACTGAAACTTTTTTAGCGGTGTGAAAGTAAAATTATTGTATTACATTTTTTACTTATAAGATAATTTTTCAAGCGCCACTAAAGCTGTGAGCGAGGGTCCGAGCTTAGAACAAATTTTAGTGTTTTATGATGGGAGCGCTGTTTGATGATCGGAGCTAGGATCACCGTTGTGTTAATCAAATTAAGCAGAAGCCATTTCTAACATTGCATTATTAATTTTAAATTTAATAAAAACAATTTATTTAATCATTGAGGCTATGAAATTATTAACATTGTAAATTGTATTAAAAATCAAGTAAGTACTTTATATATTACTTGTCAGTTTATAGGAGAAACTTAAAATTAAATTAATTAACGTTACTAATTCCGTAAACATTAAAAGCAAAAATAATTTGTGAGTAGTGAAAAGCATTTTATATATTAAATAAAGTTGACAAACCAAAAGCATATCAATTCAAAATGATTTAATACTCACCTGCAACATATTGTGGTAACTATAAATTACTTCCAACACATCGAGTACTAATTGAAGGATTATTGAGAACAGGATTGACTTAATTTTGATCATCTTGCATGCAAATTATTTAATTATTATTTGATATTATGGTTTTGTCTTACCTGACAACTTGCAATATACACAAATTTTGTTTAATCATGGCTAACATCATTTTTATTTATTTATTGGTATTGGTTTTCTCTTACAAATTTAATAAATAATGTCCCCGTATTACACTGTCAATAATTATATTTTGAATTATATATATAAAAATATTTACATCTTAAAAAGTCTGTAAAATGCACAAAATATCATCAATCTTATTGTAGATTGAAATTTTAAGAATGTTTTTAGGTTTTCTTTATAATTAACACATAAAATGTGAGAAACAGCATTTACATATAATATAACCTAACTATTTCTTTTTTAACTGTTAGTTCGTACATTTTTTTGCGTCAATTATAAAGAAAAATTAAATATATTTTTAAAATTTCAATCTGCAATAAAATTGATGATCATTTGTGCATTTTACAGACTTTTTAAAGTTTCATCTATAACTATATATATAATTTTATAAAAAATTATAGATAGTGTCATACGGGCATTAAATAGAAATTAATAATAATAATACTACCTGAAATGCAAGCATCTGCAAGAAATATAAAAACAAGTTTATTATTGTATAAATCTATAAAACTACATGAAGATTACTGTAACAAAACATTTTAATTCTGATAAGATGTTTCCATAGCATTCATTAAAGTAGTTATAATTAATATTTTTGGAATTTATCATTAATTAATTTTAAATTTGTCATTTATTATAAATTAATTATTATATAGGCAACCCAATATACTTAAATTTTGTTATTTCAAATCTGTAGTGGTCACATTGATTTTTTTGTCAGGTTGACTACAAAATCGGAAAAATAAAATATTAAACCTCCTGCTACTTATGTGATCCTGATCCAAACCCAAGTCGAATTATTTAAATTCAATGAAAGACATGTAGGCAACCAAATATACTTTATGAACTGAATTGTAATAAAACTTTTTAAAACAAACTTTATTGTTTTAATATTAAGTTCTAATAATTAATATATAAATAACAATAATAAATACATTTATTGTCCATAGTACAAATATATATCTTATTGATTACATAATTACAAAAATATATAAAAACAAATGTTCGGGCAGTGGGTTCAAGATTACATTAAATGTAGTAATATTTATCTAGTCTTCCTCTAGAACCTGGTAATAATATTGTTAACAAAATATTTATTAAAAAATTATTAGTGTAATGAGCATTAACAGTTACAGTTTTTTGAATTGCTTACAAATAAATCATTTATTAAATGTCAAATATTGCTATAAACTGTTAATACCGCATTGAATTGTACTCTGTAAAATTAACTTATTAGAAATATTAACAAATCTTAATTTAAAATGTTTAGATATTAATGTTAAGTATATTAAATTATTAAAAATAATAGACAATTGAATTATTTTAATTTAAAATAAATTAGTAAGTGTCAAAACGTATAAGGAATTGTCAAATACTATTCTAATTTTTATAATCAAATAAAAAAAGTGTTTAAAATTGTATCAAAAAATGTAATAATAATAATATAAATTTATTCATGTAAGAGAAATTATTTATTTTACACAGATAAAACATAATGATGGGTACGAAACGTCTAATATATACATATGTGGATGAGATGGAATAATAAATACAGTTGTATAATTAATAAATATATCCTACATGAACAATTTAAACTAAAATATATACATGCACATTTACAATTTAATAAAATAACATATATTTAAATTAGAACAGTTTTAAAATTCTTCAACAGTATAAAAACCTCTTGACAATAAAAAATGTTTGGTTAGTGTTTTAAATTTATAAATATAATAATGTATAAAACTGTTTTAAAATAATAGTGAATTACATCACGTGTAAACTATGGAATTAAATAACCTCAATTTAAGATGCATAGAATTTTTTACTAATTGTCTGAACTATCAAAAAGAATCACAAACTATTAAAAACTATTTTCAAACTTATAAAAGTTAGTAAAATTATTTACTAATTGTCAAAATGCAAACTTATCTTTCAAAACGTTCATAAAATTGTAAAAAATTAGTTTAAACATTAATAGTAGTAAATTGTCAAAAATAAAACAAATTTTAATTTGAAATGCATAGAAATTATTCAGTTACTATCAAAAATAGCAAAAAAACTATTAAAAACATTTTAAACTTTGTAAAATTGTTTTATATTATTAGTAGTAATAGAGAATTTGGTTTAAAATATATAAAAATTTATCAGTAATTAATATTAATTTAGTAACTGTGAAATAATGTTCTAAAATGTAAAAAAATATGAAACAAGTGTTCTAAATTGTTCAAAATAATAGTGAATCGGTTTATTTTAATTTTAATTGTTAACGAATAATTTATTAATACTATAAACTGTGAAAAAAAATTCTAAATTGAAAACAATGTTAGTAATGGTTTTAGAGTTCCTTAATTCAAACTTATAACTTTTCTTTTCAGTGTTTATAGCTTTTGTTGTTAAATTACGCAACTCTTTATAATAATCTCATAGTGCAGGTAGTTTAGATGTTCCATTTTGTAGCTTCTTTTCTTCTTTTTAATAGTACTAATATTAGTTGTTGTGACTGCTGGTTTATTATATGTTATCTGTGAGACATTACCATAGTAATTAGAAGACACATCTGTTTTTTTTTTCTCTTTATCATTTTTCAGTGGTCAATTAGTGCTTGTCTTTCATTCTCTCAAATGTTCTTCTGAATGAATAGGTTGTGAGAGGACATCACCACTTTCTCCTAAAAAGCAAAGAACTTTAAAAGAAAATTGTTTTTATTTGAAATGTTTAGAAACTTATTTATAACTGTCAACAAAACTGTAGTACTAAAAAAACTATTATAAAAGTAATTGATAAAAATTATAAAAAATTGTTTTAATTTGACATGTTTAAAAAAATTGCCAAAAATTGTTATTTGTTGTTAAAATTTATGATAAAGTAACAGAAAACCACAAAATTAAATTGTTTTTATTTGATTTGCTTAAAAAACTATTCAAATCAGTTATAAACTTAACCAAAATTGTAAATTCTTAAAAATAATAGAAAAAATAAACTATTCTAAACTATCAAAAAATAACAGCATAAAGTAAGAAAACTAGATTTTGGTTTAAAAAGTATACAACTCGGTTAAAAACTGTCAACAAATATTTTACAAAAACTTTATCTAAACAAGATAAGATATTTTGTAATATGTTCTTTTATAAATAATATGTTAATTTATTCCATTTTTTGTTTTAATTATTATAATTAATTTATATATCTTAGAGTGCTTGATATACATGTTTAAAAATAAAAATGATTTTCAAATGTTTCGTCTCAAAGTTTACAAAAATGACTTTAATACATGTGCTTCAAATTACACAATTATTTACCTAACAACATAAAACATGAAAACAACTTATTATCTTGAGCCATATTCAATTAACGATTATATTGATTTACCAATATAATTATTATGCACTGTTTTTGACTCTATTTTATATATTTGTATGTATGTGTTTAACTAAACTAAAGATATATAATCATAATTATTATATAAAATGTAATCAATACATAGATAATAAATATTATTGAAAAACTTTTTCTGTAATCAGACAAATTCCAATCGTAACTCGGAGTTGTTTTAAAATGACTAAAATGTAACAAAACAAACATTTTGATTTTGTATTAAATAAATAAATAATTTGAATAAATGCAAATTTAATAATTTAAATTTAAAATAACTTTTGATTGTTTATTAAGAAGCATTAGGTATATGACCATAAAAGTTTCAGATTGTCAAATTTGCATTATAATGTGTCAATATGATATAGAACTGTCAACTCAATTGTTTTTTGGGTCTTTCAAAAATGCTTTGAATCTATTATATATTAATTGAATGTTTATGAATAATTATAAAGTAGGCCACAATTGTTGAAACATTTACTAAAATTTCACTAAACCATAAACTAGACATCGGTTAATAAAAGTTGTTTCAAAATTATTTTTCAAATTTGAAAGAAAAATCAAATCTACGGATCACTAATACTTGGGGGATGTGTGTAGTACTCCTGTTTATGATTCCAAATAACTACTGTAAACATTAAATTGATTGAATCACAAACACACAATCCGGACAAAAAGTGTGAACCACACAAATGTTAGTGATGTAATCATAAACACTTTGGTGGGTGTGTAAACAAAAATGTCCCACTAACCCGCCCAAGAGTTTGTAATCAAATACTTACTCCAAATTAATCACTGTTTCAAAAAGTTGCCAAAAATTATCAACATAACTAACTAAAAAAAAAACAAGAGTTGTTCCTGCAGTGCATCAATTAGGAAACTTATTCGGCAGTCTTCAGTCATCATGAAATGCTCTTCAATTAAGATTTTTTCAAATGCACTGCAAATTGCTGAATCTTGTAATTCATCTTTTTTTTCGCCTATAGAGAATTGACAAAACCCATCCTCGTAACAGTGACTTGAACAACCCAAAAGCAACCACTTCAAGATCTTTATCAGATTCGAACCTGTAAATGTATATGTATGTTAATAATTCAATTATGAGAGAAATAGTAGCTTCCAATTATCAGATCATTCATTTGAGCAGCTGGCTGATGTAAATTCATATTTTCATTCGGATATAAATTAAATTAAGTAGCAGCCATTCACAACATTGCATTATATTAATTTTAAATATAATTAAAACAAATTATAAAATCATTAAGGCTATGAAATTATTAACATTGTAAATTGTATTAAAAATCAAGTAGGTATTTGTCAGTTTGTAGAGAAACTTCAATAAATTTATTAACATTACTAATTACATAAACATTAAAAGCAAAAATGATTTGTGAGTAGTGAAAAGCACATTATATATTAAATAAGGTTAGTAAATTAAAAGCATATTAATTCGATTTAATACTTACCTGCAATATTTTGAGATAAGTACAAATTGGTTTTGACACATCGATTACTAATTGAAGGAGTATTGAGAACAGGATTGATTAAATTTTCTTTACCAATTGCAGGTATTTAATTATTGTTTGTTCTATGGTTTGTTGGTCTCACATATAAATGCAATTTTTATTCTGACAACTTGCAATATAAACAAATTTTGTTTAATCATGGCTATCATTATTTTTATTTATTTATTGGCATTGCAATTTTCTTCTAATAATAGAAATTAATAATAATACTACCTGAAATACAAAATGAAGATTACTGTAACAAAACATTAATTATAGTTATTATAGGCAACTCAATATACACGTCTTTTCTGAACTCCGGATACCTCCTCGCGTCTCTGCGATCCGGATATAAACCTAACTTATGAAATTCGCTCGCAATGCAGCAACGTCGGACGCCAATGCGGTATGCAACCACACATACATTAAATTTTATATTATTTAAACTGTATGCAATTTGCCTATCAGTAAACATCATTTAAACTAACTGGCCAATCAATTATGAAGTTATAGCCATTCGTCTCATTAATTATTTATATTTATTTATTAGCTAATTAATTGTTAACCGTAAAAAAAACTTGCTTGGTATGAAAGGAGAACGCTTAAAGTAATATTGAATTAATATTATTAATAAGTAAAATATTGAAATATTGAGTTATCGGGATTAGAGAATACTGATGTATATTTGATTGCCTATATTAATAAATTAAATAATTATTTTGTATTAAATCAACTTAAACAGCTATCTGCTATGTTATCTTGCTAATATTCAAACCAAACACCTTTTGCTATTTCTGCAATTTAGGAGCTGTTAAAATAGTTTAATGATAATGAGAAATTTAATATAATATCCACAATGAAAACACTAAATATGACTAGATATTAATGAAATTTACTCGACCAAAAGCCTACTCAATTTTATAAATTATCTAAACTGACAGTTAATTAATCATTATAAACAGAGCTAATACTTCTAGGTTAATTATTGTTGTCAACACATGATAATAATAAATCAAAAAGCACATAATTTATAATTTTATTTATTATATACAAGAAACGATTCACTTTATTCACTACAATTTTCCTCTAGCTTCAAATACTTAATCGGATGGAATTCCCAACTCTTGATCTGTCCATTTAGATGCATCAGGAAATTCAAATTCACCCTAAAAAATAATTCATTTGTTTTATTAACTAAACTAATTTGACAATTAATAAGAAATTTATTGATTAATTTATTAATCTTACAGTAACGTGTCCGGGTTCTGTCCACAAATGCCACAGAACCCACCACCAAGCGACAGCTCCGACAAATTCAGCAGCATTCATTACAATTTTGGGTGGATCACCGGGAGCACTTCGATATTGCCAGCTAAAATTAAAAAAACATTATAGATAAATAAATCTATCAAATTATATAACTTAACCTAGAAAACTTACTTGTGACCATTTCTAATAATTTGAGGGAATTGCTTATTGGTTGAATTGCTTATTAATCTGGCAGCCCTTAACAGCTGGAATCCTTTAGAAGGCAGCATAATTTTGTATTAGTTAAAAAAAATATTTAATAAAATTACTGTCAAAATCAGCTATTTTGACAGTTTTTAATTTAATTGAAATGTACAACGTAACGCCATCTGTGGGAAGTATTTTGAACTTGTGCAAATTAAGTTGCCTAACTTTGAAATAAATTAAGACTGCCGCCAAAGTTGCCTACCTTATAAAATATTGTATGTGTGGTTGCAAACCGTATAGGCGTACATAACTAACTGCCCTGTATTGCGGGCGAATTTCATCATAACTTAGGTTTGTATCCGGATCGCAGAGACGCGAGGAGGTATCCGGAGTAGAAAATATTAGTGTATATTGGGTTGCCTAAATGCATTATTTTGAATTGAATTAAATTAAATAATTTTAATTTCTGTTTTGTTTGCTACTGTGGGAATAATAATAAAAAGCCATTTTAGAAATAGAAAATTTTATTTGTGTGCATTCAGTGCATCATTACAATCTATTTTAGTACATAAATATCTGAGAATGTAACATTTCAATACTTAAACTCGTCGCCGTTTTA